>LR738710.1:713327298-713377279 GCA_902687465.1 Secale cereale | reverse complement strand
GGGGGGGCTGGGGCCCCCAGGTCTCCGCTGATGCCCCCCTTTGGCATATATTTACACAGCGTCCCGAAACCCTCGAGGACGGAACCTTTTTTCGCGATCTCATCTCTGTTCCGCCGCCGCCGCGCTTCCAAGATCGGGAGCGCCAGGAGAACTCTTCCCGGCACCCTGCCGGAGGGGAGAACCACCACCGGGAGCCTCTCCACCACCATGGACGCCTCCCGAATGAGTTGTGAGTAGTCTCCCTTGGACCATGGGTCCATGACCAGTAGCTATGTGATGTTCTCCTCCCCTCTTTGTGCTTCACTAATTAGACCTCGTGACCTGCCCTACATGATTGAGGCACATATGTAATCCTTATGCTGTTGCTATGTTGAGTTTGCTGGGATTCGATGGATTGTGAGATTATGTTCAGATTGTGTGTGAGTAATATATTTGATTTACCTCTTTTATATTTATGTTCTTGAGTAATTCTTGCATGTTCTCCGTTGCTATTTATTGCTTTGGCCGAGTAGTAGGTAGTGACTCCAAGAGGGAACGTTATGCTTGATTGTGGGTTCATGCCCCTCGATGACTAGCTTGAGTGACAGAAACATGAGTCTAGGGGATGTGTTGTTGCCACAAGGGGGAAAACAACGGTGCTTGTACTCGCGGGTGCAAGGATTGTTTACTTTACACAAAGTTCTTTTAATGCAGTTGTCTGTTGCTTTGAGTTTACACTATGGGCGGGACTCGCAACTTAATACTAGCGAGATGTTCTGGATAGATATCTCAAGGCGGATGATTAGTAGTAGATGCAGATGGATTTCGGTCTACTTGCCTTGGCGTACCGCCCATGCTTTTGAGCCTCAACCTTTCTTGCAGCATAGTTAGCATTGGTTTGTGCACATAATTCTGTCAATTGCCCAGCTATAATTCGTTTACCTCACATAGCTGTTTTATCGTCTTTTGGGAGAGAGACATCACTAGTGAACATCATGGGACCCCGGTCCATATTACCATCACTGATCACATCCGCTATTTACTTTTTGTTTTTACTTACTAGTTGCAGCAATACCTATCACTATTATCTCTTGCGTTTGATCCTTTGTAAACGACAAGGCCGGAGAGATTGACAACCTCTTTGTACTCGTTGGGAGCAAAGTTATTTGTATCTGTGTGCAGGTCCAAGTTGATTGCTAAGTATCTGGCGCCGTTAGCAGTTGACACCTTCTTGTTGAACCTTGGAGTCTTAGGGGAATTCGATCCTTGGTATCTTTGCCAAGGGAAAACTTCCGCTACACTGCATCTCAAACCTTCCACTTGGGGTAACCAACGAGGGGCGAGAAGCCATCAGGCAGCAGCGCGATCAGCGATTTACCAGCAAGACCTGCGCCGGTACCATAGCCGCCGGGTCAAGACCAGGACGTTTCAGGAAGGAGATCTGGTACTCCGGCTCATCCAAGACCAGAGAGATATGCACAAGCTATCCCCACCTTGGGAAGGACCCTTTGTGGTCAGCAAAATCCTGCACAACGGATCATACTACCTGGTCGAAGTTCGAGAACATAAGGACTCACGTACGACATAGGAGGAGACCAATCGACCGTGGAACATCGCTCTTCTTCGACCTTACTATGCTTGAGCCATTGGCTCCTCTTTATGTACAATGTATATATTATAATTAATAAAATAAACTGGCGCCCCCGGAACACCGGGAATCAGCCATCTTCTTCGCAAAAGAGTATCACATGGGGGCTTCGAAAAAAAATCTTCCATGGCCTCTTAAACCGGCGCCCCTGATAGAATCAGGGAATCATCCGTGTCTTTTTTACAAAAGAGTATCACATGGGGGCTTCGAAAGAAACCTTCCATGGCCTCTTAAACCGGCGCCCTTGACAGAATCAAGGAATCAGGCGTGTTTTTCACACAAAGGACTATCACATGGGAGTTTTTCGCAGAAGCTTTCCATGGACTCCTAAACCGGCGCCCTTGACACATCAAGGAATCAGCCATCTTATCTATACAAACAAGAATCACATGGGGGCTTCCGCGGGCAAGGAAGTTTTCCCATGGTCTCTTGAGCCGACGGCGCTATGAAGCCCATCATAAGAGCACTGCTCTGGTTGCTTCGGCAATTTCCACATGATGATGAGGGGTAAAAGAGAGTTTTGGTGCCCAACCGAGCTCAAACATATGCCCTGATGAGCAAACGGCTCACACACTACCTGGGGGCTCACATCAAGTTGAATACCCTTGTAGTGAACATGGCTTGGAAGCCCGGTGCATGCACCTAAAACCCCGGATTAACCTGCCTGCATCAAGTAAATCACGCCGTCCAGGTAAACCTGGTATGACCCGTCGAACCCGCCGCAAGTCAATCTTTCGGGGCCCTGAACTTGGCCACGTTAAATTGACGATCATCGAGTTGATTACCTAAAGACAAAATCTTTATGAGATTTTGAAACATTGGGTAGCTTGCCATCGATGATTTGGTTAAGGATTGCGGAGCATCTTGACAGGCTTTGCTAAAATGGTAAATGATAGTAGCCTGGCAGCTCATAAAAAGCCTCGAATTTGGAGCCTGGCAGCTCGTAAAAAACCTCGACTACATGGTCTTATTTGCCCAAAAAACCTTATTTTTTTTATGATTTCACAAATCTTTGTCTTCAAGGTCATTGGTTTTTTAACCAAGTCCATTGATGTGAGACTGGACAACTACAAGGTTGGCCATACGTCTACAGAGTTAAACGTCTGGGTCATGAACACCAGCGAGAGTCAAACCGGCGTTCGTCGTAACCCGGATCGGCCATCATACTAAAGCCGGCAAGAGAGCCAAGGGCTTCTTCAAGCGCCCGCGCTTTACAATATTCCCACCATGTTAAGGTCTACAAGCACACTTAATCATAGGTATGGGGAATGTTTGTGTTTTATATGCAGTTCAAGCTATATATTTGAAACATGTATCAGGGTAGTATAATCTGTCCGGTGGTAAATCGCCAGGACATCTCTTAGCATTGTTCATGCAGATACAGGTAATATAAACTGTTGGAGCATTGCAAATAGACGATAAATTGGGGAGTGCCAATCAAAATAATACCATAACAGTGGGACAAAAGCAGTATCTCAGCTATTCTATTACAAGGCACTTGAAGGCCCAAATGGATTAAAGTTTCTTGCAAAGTATTCAGCAACTAAAAGTTAAACCGGACGGTTTACGATTCTTCTTCAGCACGCTGTGAAGGCTGAGGGTCAGCTTGCTCCGGATCTTCGTCGACTTCTGGCAGCTGCTGGAAATCAGGAGCGCTCCAGTCAATCTTGGCGAGGGCACGGAAATATACTTCATCGTTTATAAGATCTGACGGATCAATGTATGGAGCGAAGGTGTGCTTACAAACTGGTGGGATCAGATTTTCGGTGTCGTAAACTGGCCGCTCCACCCGCGAATTCTCTAGATCGTAAGCCGGATGATACCTTGTTAAATCTGCTTCGTTAGCAAGCTTACTGGCAAGAGGGCGCATGTCCTTGGTTAGAGAACGGAGATCTTCAGAAGAGAAGGCTGACCCGTCCTCTTTCATGCTGGGGTAGCTGTTCATGGCCTCCGCCGGATCAAAGTCGGGGACCCATGCTTTGACCCGGGGTCAACGCCATAAGAGAACCAGCTCGTGCAGCAGATTTCTTTACCTCAGCGAGTCGAGCAGGCAAGACAGATAGCTTTTCCAGAGTGGCTTGGATGGTGGTCGGCGCCGGTTTATTGTGCGACATAGCGCTGATAGCCCTTTGAGCACCGGAGTAGAGCTGCTCCACCAGGGTATAAGCAGCCTTGAGCTTCTTCCGAACATCATCTCCAAGATGAGTTATGCGCCTCCCTACATACAATTGGCGAGTTAAACCGGAGCAGAATAAAGACTGCAAGGATGCAAACATACGAAGACAGGTACTCACCGAAGATAGCAGATGTCATGTTTTCTATTTGCTGTTTTAACCCGGATAGCTCCTGCGTAACCGGATTGAGAGCAGCTTCAGCATCCTTCGCTCGTTTTTCTAGATCGTCCCCTTGCACCTCCCATGTGGACCGCTCCGCTTCAAAATCTTTCTTCAGCTTTTCCATGTTAGCTAAAGCAAGAACAAGTTCTTCCTTAGTTTTGGTTGAAGCAGTTTCATGGAAAGCCAAGCTATTCCGGAGTTCAGTTGCCTCCGAAGCTCTCCAGTTCAAGTCAGCCTGCAAGAAAAGGAAAGTGTTAGAAGGACAGTTCAATCAAAGTCTCAAGCACATAACAAGTTATGCACTCAACACTTGGGGGCCAATGTACAATTGAAGTAAAGAAAGCAAATTTTTTCAGACAAGTCTCAAGCACATAAACAAGTTATGCCCTTAGCACTTGGAGGCTAATGTAAGTTCATTCTCAGTCATAAGAGAAGTCCCGGTTCACCTACACTGAAGTAAACCGGCACTTGGGGGCTACTATGGCCTAAAGGTATAATTGCAAAGAATAAGCAGAAACGGAAGGCAAAATGAAAGAAAGTTACCTCATATTTTTCCTTCATCATGTTGACTAAGCCGGCTTCATAGTCGCGGTTGGTGAAGAGCCGGTTCAGATACCCAGAGTGGAGCTCCTAGGCACTGAGATGAGTATAACTTGATAAATCGGTGCTCCTCTTGCCTTTATCTTGTTGAATTTTTTCCTCCTTGGTAGTATGTCTAGCCAAGACAATAGGCTCTGTGGGAGCAGAGAATCCTGTCCCAGTTATCTCAACATCTACTGACGAGGCAGTGGTTGGCCGGAGGGGATCAGCAGTGCGCACCGGACTGGCAGGAGCCGGGCTAGCACGAGGAGGGCTAACCCGGACATGGCTTGCCAGTTCAGACGTGTTTTCCATAACATCACCCCCTGGAGCAACAAGATCTTCATGATCCATAGGAGAGGGATCATCGTGCTGAACTTCAACAGTTTTCTCTGGAGGATTGGCCGCTTCAGGATCCTCGGCCGGTTCAGCAGTGGTGTGTTCGGCAGCCGGTTTATTTAATTTTGCCTTTTTACTAGGCTTGGGCATACTGATTAAGGTTAAAAAAGCAATGAGAATCACAAAGTCAAAACGAAAAGATAAATCGGACGTTTGGAAACATGACTTACCCAGGAACGGTCTTTAGTACTGGGACTTGAGTGGTAGTCGACTCGCCGGAAGAAGATAGAGGAGCTTCCTGGTAGTTGGGATCATATGGTTTAAGAGGTTTGCGAATAAGGCCTGCTTTTGGATGAAGAAGGGTTGGAGTGAGCAAAACCTCTGAGCGGCGTCTGCGAGCTGGCGTGAGGGGTATCGCGGACGATTCAACCATGTGGCCACTATGGCGTGTGGTCCGGCGAGCTTCATGCTGCTGTTTCTTCAAAAGAAAGTTGGGATCCAATTGAGCATAAGGGTGAGAAAATGGATACTTCCGGGATACCCGGCGAATCTTGGGTGGCAACGGTTCTGAATCAGATGAGAGAGAAATTACCTCAACTCCATCCGCTTTACTTCCCTCCGCCAGGTCCTGAGAAAAGGCATTATTAACATAAATTCAGACAAAGGGAGATCAAAGGACATAAGAGTCAAGCAGTACCTCAGAACTCGGATCATCTTCTTCGGGGTTTGAACCGGAAGCGACAACAACTTTCTTCTTCTTTACGGCAAAGGTCTTCTTGCGTGATTGCTTCGTCGGTTTATCTTGAGCTTTCTTCTTCCAGAAAGGGTCATTGGCCTGCATAAAGGAATAATAACATGTTGAAGACAACTGATATAAACGGATTAAAGGGAAAGAAATAGACAGAAGAGTCTTACCGGCGATGGACGATTGTCTGCGCAGGAAGGAGCTAAACCGGTCCGGCTGCAGTCCTCCAGAGGGATGTTCAACATCTTCTTTGCGGATTCAGTAACTTCGTTGTCAGGAAGTACTATTTTTGTATGACGCTGAGGATCTTCCGGTTTACCAGTGTATTCACATATTAAGCTTGAATGCCGGCTTAATGGAAGAATGCTCCAAGAGAGCCAGCATCGGACAAAATCAACCCCGGTTAAACCGTTTGCCACGAAAGCCCTGAGCTTGGAAAGTTGGGGGGCATAGCGAGTCCGGTCTTGGGCGCTTAGACGCTGCGGCAAAGGATGACTTGGCGCCAAACGGTAAGCACGGTAACCCGACATCGGATTTTCTCCTTCAGGTGAAGTATCTTTACAATAGAACCAAGTCTGGTTCCATTCTTTGGGGTGGCTGTGAAGAGCGGCGTGAGGAAAGCTTACATCCTTCCTCTTTTGGATGCTCACACCACCAAGTTCGGTTTGAGGCCTGTCGGAAAACTCAGTTCGGCGGTTCAGGTGGAAGAAATTCCGGAACAGCTCCACAGATGGCTCCTCTTGAAGATATGCCTCTGAAAAGACTTGGAAGTTGCATATGTTGGATATGGAATTAGGACCTATGTCCTGTGGATGGAGTTGGAAATTGGCTAGGACATCGCGGAATAACTTTGAACCGGGCGGACTAAAGCCCCGGGCCAGAAGATCAAAGAAAACGAGGATTTCTCCTTCCTTGGGTGTAGGGGGACATTCCTTTCCACGGGCCCGCCAGTGCAGAACCTCTTTAGGACCCAGCATGCCAATTGAGGCTGCCTTTACTAGGTCGTCCTCAGTGATCCGGGAAGGGACCCAATTGCAAGCGATGAACTGTTTTGCCATCTTTTCCAATGCAGGAGTACAGAAAAATATAAAACATGACCCAGTTTACAAATCTACATAATGTAAACCGGAGTGTTCTGTGAGAGTATTGACCTAATCGATGGTTTAAGCAAGGGACTAATGGTACCCCCTAATCCGGATTGGGTGTGCACAAGACAGCTACCGGTTTATGATGATAGAAAGAAGAAATTAAACCGTCGATTATGAAATACATGTTTACATCTAAACCGTCAATGCAGGCGTATGAGAAGCAGGCTATGATTAAACCGGTAACATAAGTAGATGAGCTGCAGATCTAAAGTGTGAGAAACTGCTTTCACATGAAGCGGAGTTGAAACATGGTTCTACAGCGCAGGAAAAAGACAGAACAATTCAAGTTATATTCAGTGAAGGAAGCGGAAGTTTTCCACAGATTCAATCCAAACTAGCAGTGTGGGAGAAACTAAAGTGATGACAATGGAGCGGAAGCGCACGAAGAGGGTTGACTGATAAGTCCCAAACGTATCCATAATTTTTGCTTGTGACATGCTTGTTTTGCATCATTGTCTCATGTTTATATCAAAGTTTTCTATCTTTTTAGGCATTTATTGGACTAACCTACTAATGGTTGCAAAAGTGCACAATGTTCTTGTTTTACACTTTATTGTGTAGGAATTACTTGGAAATTGACAAAAACGCAAAAGGAGTCGTATTGGAGTAGGACTCTGACTTTCCTGAAATCTGTCTGAGAACGTTTTTAGAAGATGGTCACGTTCCAGCCCGAAGATGACGTCAAACGTAAAAAAACTAGTTGTGAAAGTTGTGGGGAATTTCGAGAGGATGCTTCTGGATATAAAATTCGTCCAAATCGGAGTCCGGACGGCCGAGAAAAGCCCGTTTTACTGAAGCCCAAAATCTGATGACGGGAATCCGAGAGTCTATATAAAGAGAGGAAACCTAGGTCACCAAGGGCCACGAATTTTCCTCCTCCCAGGCCGCCGTCTTGGAGGGGAGGACCAGCACCATTCCAGCACCATCCACAAGGAAGAAGGGGGGCCAAGGAGCCGCTGCCCCCTAGGGCCGCCGCCGCCCCGGAGGGCTACCGCCGTCGCCACGGCTGCCGCCGGCCGCCTCCTCCTCGCGGGGCTGCACCTCTCCATCAACACCACCATCAAGCTCCTCCTCACCATGTCCATGTGTGAGTAGTCTTCTCCGGGGCTGAGGGCTTGTACGTGTAGCTATGTGGTCAATTCACTCTCCCATGATGTGATCTTCGTTGTGATCATAGGCTTTGTTAATCTAGGGTGATCCCATGATACTTCCCCTTCCTCTATGTATTGGATTGATGTACTCACTTGTCTTTATCTAGTATAATCCCCGAGACCAAGGTGACAGCGGTCTATTGGACATGGATTAGAAGAATATTTTCATGGGTGATTTCCTCTTTTGTGTGTTGATTGAAGATTGAGAGTCTCTTGGTGCTTGTCTTTGACTATCCTTGAGATATGTTGTGGTGATTGTGGTACTCTCTTTGGATGGCCGCGGTGACATTGGGAAATCCATAGATTGAGAACTACGAACTTTGAGGTGTGCTTTTGTAGCCCTACATAATTCTCTTCCTCTCTTGATCACAAAGGAATGACCTCCGGGTGCGTCTCCATTGCATGTTTTATGGGAAATATCATGTGATTAGATTATGTAAATGTTGTTGGGAGTTGCCACTAGTGAAAGTATGAAGCCTAGGCCTTGTTTCCACCATTGCAATACCATTTGTGCTCACGTTTACCACTTGTTTGCTTGCTGCACTTTTTATTTCAGATTAACAAATACATCTTTTGCCATCCATATCACTTGCCATTTAACATCTCTTCGCCGAACTAGTGGACCTATACATCTGACAAGTGTATTAGGTGTGTTGGCGACACAAGAGACTTCTTGTATCTTGATTGTAGGGTTGCTTGAAAGGGGTACGTTCAACCTCCACTTCCCTGAGTTCGATAAACCTTGGGTTACTCACTTAAGGGAAATTTGCTGCTGTCCTACAAACCTCTGCTCTTGGAGGCCCAACACTGTCTACAGGAATAGAAGCGTGTGATGGCTTCTCGCCCCTCGTTGGTTACCCCAAGTGGAAGGTTTGAGATGCAGTATAGCGGAAGTTTTCCCTTGGCAAAGATACCAAGGATCGAATTCCCCTGAGACTCCAAGGTTGAACAAGAAGGTGTCAACTGCTAACGGCGCCAGATACTTAGCAATCAACTTGGACCTGCACACAGATACAAATAACTTTGCTCCCAACGAGTACAGAGAGGTTGTCAATCCCTCCGGCCTTTTCGTTTACAAAGGATCAAACGCAAGAGATAATAGTGATAGGTATTGCTGCAACTAGTAAGTAAAAGCAGAAAGTAAATAGGGGATGTGATCAGTGATGGTAATATGGACCGGGGTCCCATGATGTTCACTAGTGATGTCTCTCTCCCAAAAGACGATAAAACAGCTATGTGAGGTAAATGAATTACAGCTGGGCAATTGACAGAATTATGTGCGCAAACCAATGCTAACTATGTTGCAAGAAAGGTTGAGGCTCAAAAGCATGGGCGGTACGCCAAGGTAAGTAGACCGAAATCCATCTGCATCTGATAACCCTCAACCGTAAGGGATCGAGATAGTCTTCGCGGGTAAGAATAACACAATTTATTGATTCGACACACGGGGAGCCAAAGAGTATTTATAAGCTTTGATAGTTGAGTTGTCAATTCAACCGCACCTGAAATATACTTACTTGCAACAAAAGATAAGTGGTAATAGTGATATGATAGTGATAATAGTGATAGTAAAAGTAAACAGCAAAAGTAAATAGTGAAGGTAAATGGCAAAAGTAGCAACTAGTGACAAGCAGGGTTTAAAACACTGTAGGCTAGGGAGATGGATGGTTGGGCGCTGCATGGATGAGATAGATTCTAACTTGGGGCACCGCACACGGAAAAGTAATGATCATCCGTGTGGAAGCTTCCGGAACGCTGATTTTTTATATAATTTTTCCGGGATTTTTCTGGCAGTTTACGTGATGAGAAAACCTGAAATACAAAAACAGCAGAAAACAGAAACTGGCACTGGGGTGCACTGAGTTAATAGGTTAGTCCAAATATGATCAAAAGTGTATGGAAGTGTATAAATATCATAGCAATATCACCCAAAAGAGGCATGGAGCAAGCAAAAATTATAGATACGTTTTGGACGTATCAACATCCCCAAGCTTAATTCCTGCTCGTCCTCGAGTAGGTAAATGATAACAAGCATAATTTCTATGGTGACATGCTATTAACCATATAGGAACTTTTCATAGTCACATGACAAGTGCTTACTGAGACAATGAATCTGTAGTAATTAAGTTGCCTCATGAGAAAATCACAAAGAACTGAAAGTTTTACAATATGATACTGAAAACACTCAAAAGATTTGCAATGAGCATGGTGTGCAAATATGACAAAGTGATATCTCGCTTGCCCCCTTTAGTGAAGCAAAACATAAATGCAGGGGCACCTCCAAGGTTTAAGTGACGACTAGATACAATGATTTCAGAATAAACGATATCACAATCATGCAAAAGACAATGCTACTTTGGGACAATGCACATTACACTCGGAATGACAATCATGCTCTTAATAGTTGGTGCTTTAAAGAAGGTGGAGACTCTCGAACCGTGGCTTTTGTTGGCAAGGTTGAAAACCCCGTAATCGGAAACAAAAACTAAACATGTACCAGAGCTCTTGGTTTTAAAAACAGAGGTAATAATTATTTTTTTAGATTATGCATGTTCCGTCAACGAATGCTAGCAGATAACTCAATCACTTCTTGAGATGGACAAGTTTCGAGGAACGGCTCCCGAATGAGGACGATCACATCCTCTTAATCTCCTTTGTTTATCACTGCCAAAGTTTTCTGATTTCTCATGAACAAAGCGTGAAGGAGGGTTTGTTTGTTATATTATTTTTGAGCGGGGCGCACTCTTTGCCAGTTCCTTCTCGTATTATGGGTTTGCACATTAGACATGCAATCCCGGGGTGAAGCTTGTCCAACTTAAAAAGATCATGAATTAACTACTACTTCCTCGTGAACTAAAACAGAGGCACAAAAGAGAAATGCTTTTTTTTTTGAATAATTTCGAGATGGTACATGAAAGTCTTCGTTAGGAATGGCAGGTAAATACCATGTATAGGAAGGTATGGTGGACTCATATGGCATAACTGGTTTAAAAGAATTTGGATGCACAAGCAGTCAGTCCGCTTAGTACAGGCGAAGGTTAGCAAAAGACTGGGAGCGACCAACTAAAAGAGCAATGACGGCCATAATCATGCAGAGCGACAAAGCAACATTGAATCAGGCATGGAAGTTATATCGCTATTCAGAAACTAAAGATCACCAAGGCTTGATAGACTTTCTTTACAGTCTTAAATATGCGTGAGCATACGCCAAGTCAATCAAAATAAATTCTTGAAGGAAGATATCACTAAACCATACCACATCATAGGCAAATAAATCATGTTGGTACCTCAATAACACATTGAGAACCCCCCAGCTATTTGAGACTAACCATAAGAAAACATGAACTACTAAGCATCATTATGCACATAGCATTTTTATCATAGACATATCGACCAGTGCAAAAGAAGCCAACTCTCTTAATAAGATAAGCATGATAACTAAAGAGAGTTCCAGCGGCCAACTAAACAAAAGCTCTTTAAAAAGATAAGCATGAGAACTAAGAGCTAAACATGATAGTAGCTATTGAAAGACAAAGAACACACACAACAAAAATAGACATGAAAATTCTATGTTATGTTCTAGGTTGAAGTGGAGCGTGTTTCTCTCCCACACAAAGAAAGCTGAGTTCCAACTCGTTATGAACAGCAAGCAAAGCTAAAGATAACTAAAAAGGAAACTAAAATCAAGACGCTCCAAGCATAGCACATAACACATGAAGTGATAAAAATATAGTGGAACGAAAGACGAACTGATAATGTTGATGGAGAAGAGGATGCACGGAGGGCATCCCCAAGCTTAGACGCTTGAGTCTTCTTGAATATTTCTTGGGGGTGCATGGGGGCATCCCCAAGCTTGAGCGTTTGACACTCCTGAATCTTTTTATCATCTTCCCTCGCACACTTGAATACTCCCTTCATACATAACTCATCATAATCTGATTAGCGAGGTTAGTACCCATAATAAAATAATTGTTCCTTGCTGGAAATAAGGATATTCTTGAAGGTCTACTGTTTCTCAAGATTGCCAAAAGGTTTTTGCAAAGAAAAAGCAAGATCAAGGTTTGCAAAATGAAGGAAAGGCAAAACAGGACAGAATCTGTGAAAAACAGACCAGCAGGTAGTAAATGATTTTTTCGGGGCACTTCTGCAACTCTAATAAAAAATCTCAGAACAGACGCCCGAAAGACAATTGTATAGAGCACACTGTCGAAAAAATTCAGACCAAAAAGATGATCTGGTGATTTTATACGATTTTTTTTATCCAAGGACAGAATCTGTTTCCTGGACAGCACGTCACAACTTTTGGACTTTCTTGCAATCAGAGGCTAAACTTGGCACAATGCTGAAAAGTAAAGATACAATGATGATGCTACTGTAGTAACAACATCAAGACACAACAAAAGCAAAATAAAATTTTATTCATTGTGGGCTGCCTCCCAAAAGCGCTTTCTTTTATGCCTTTAAGCTAGGCATAATGCATAGAGATCAAGTTTTATCAAGAGTAAAAGAATAGCTAGCCCGTATAACGGACTCAAAAGGTAACTTAATCTTCTTTCTAGGGAAGTGTTCCATCCCTTTCTTGAGAGGAAATTGGAATTTTATATTCCCCTCTTTCATGTCAATGATGGCACCAACGGTGCGAAGAAAAGGACGTCCCAAAATAATAGGACAAGAAGGTTCACATTCAATATCCATAATAGTAAAATCAACGGGAACGTAGTTGTCATTGACAATGATAAGAACATCGTCGATCCTCCCCAAAGGTTTCTTTATGGAAGAATCAACAAGACGAACACCAAAAGAACAAGAATCAAAAAGGTTTCAATTTAAGCATATCATATATTCTTTTGGGCATAACGGAGGTACTAGCTCCAACATCACATAATGCATAACAAGAGAAGTTATTCAACTTAATTTTAATCATAGGATCCCAACCATCTTCTAGCTTTCTAGGTATGGAGGCTTCTACTCTAAGTTTCTCCTCCCTAGCTTTGATGAGAGCATTAGTGATATGCTCTGTGAAGGCAAGATTAAGCGTGCTAGTGCGGGGATCTCTAGACATCTTGTGAAGGAAATCAATAACTTCGGTAAGAGTGCAATTATCAAAATCAAGGTCACTACTATCAAGGAAAGTGGTAGTGGTGTTATTTAGGCTCACTTGTTTGATAGTTTCTATGGTCATAGCATCACCATTAATAGGTCCAACGGGACCAGGAGTGCATTGGGTGCTAAGAGTTTGAATATCCTCAACAACTTGGATAGTAGCAACAGTGTGGTGGGTAGGAAGGCTCTTAATTCTATCTTCTTCCTCCCTTTCCCTAGCCCATCTCTCTTTAAGTTTAGCCAACATCCTAATGTTTTCATTAATTTGCACTTGAATAGCATTCATAGGAGTGACCTTCCTCTCCTCAAGAGGAGAACTTCTAATTTTAAGCAATTCTACCTCATGGGCTAAATTGTCTACCTTCGAAGAGAGATTATCTAGTTTGTTTAGTTTTTCTTATACACTCTTATTGAAGGCTTTTTGGGTAGTGATGAATTCTTTAAGCATACTCTCTAGTTCAGAAGTGGAGTTCTTGGTGCTAGGATAAGCATTGTTGTTCCCATAGGAATTAGAGGGGAATGGTCTAGGATGGCTACCAAAGTTACTCCTATAAGCATTGTTATTGAAATTGTTTCTAGAGATAAAGTTCACATCTACTTGCTCTTGAGCAATCAAAGAATTTGAAGGAACATCACGAGGATCAATAGAAGATTGCTTCGAAAGTAGAGACATGATCAAGTCAACTTTTTCATTTAGCGAGGAAATCTCCTCGACAGAGTTTACCTTCCTACTTGTTGGAGCGCGTTCGGTGTGCCATTGGGAATAATTGGTCATCATCTCATCGAGAAGCTTCGTGGCAGCAACAAGTGTAGTTGACATAAAGGTTCCTCCCGCGGCCGAATCTAACAAGTTCCGCGAGGTAAAGTTCAAGCCTGCATAAAAAGTTTGGATAACCATCCAAGTAGTCAAACCATGAGTAGGGCAGTTCTTGACAAGAGATTTCATGCGTTCCCAAGCTTGGACAACGTGTTCATTATCCAATTGTTTAAAATTCATTATGTTACTTCTTAGTTGGATAATTTTAGCAGGTGGATAGTACTTTCCAATAAAAGCATCTTTGCACTTGTCCCAAGAATCTATGCTATTTCTAGGCAAGGATTGAAACCAAATTTTAGCTCCTCCTCTCAAGGAGAAAGGAAAAAGCTTAAGCTTAACAATATTACCATCTATTTCTTGGTACTTTTGCATATCACAGAGTTCAACAAAATTGTTTAAGTGTAAAGCAGCATCATCTCCAGCACCGGAGAATTGATCTTTCATGACTAAGTTCAGTAAAGCAGGTTTAATTTCATAAGAAGGTGCTGAAGTGGCAGGTGTAGTGATAGGCGTGCAAATAAAGTCATCGTTGTTATAACTAGTGAAGTCACACAACTTGGTGTTCTCGGCGGAACCCATCACAGCAAGCAAGCAAGATAACTATTTTTGTGATTTTTGATAAAAGACACTAAAGCAAAAACTGAAAGGTAAACTAACAAGACTAAAAAGCAAAGGTAGAAGATAGCGTGCAACTCCCCTATCTTGAAGAGTGGAGTCCCCGGCAACGGCGCCAGAAAACTTTGCTTGATGGCTTCTCGCCCCTCGTTGGTTACCCCAAGTGGAAGGTTTGAGATGCAGTGTAGCGGAAGTTTTCCCTTGGCAAAGATACCAAGGATCGAATTCCCCTGAGACTCCAAGGTTCAACAAGAAGGTGTCAACTGCTAACGGCGCCAGATACTTAGAAATCAACTTGGACCTGCACACAGATACAAATAACTTTGCTCCCAACGAGTACAGAGAGGTTGTCAATCCCTCCGGCCTTGTTGTTTACAAAGGATCAAACGCAAGAGATAATAGTGATAGGTATTGCTGCAACTAGTAAGTAAAAGCAGAAAGTAAATAGCGGATGTGATCAGTGATAGTAATATGGACCGGGGTCCCATGATGTTCACTAGTGATGTCTCTCTCCCAAAAGACGATAAAACAGCTATGTGAGGTAAACGAATTACAGCTGGGCAATTGACAGAATTATGTGCGCAAACCAATGCTAACTATGTTGCAAGAAAGGTTGAGGCTCAAAAGCATGGGCGGTACGCCAAGGTAAGTAGACCGAAATCCATCTGCATCTGATAACCCTCAACCGTAAGGGATCGAGATAGTCTTCGCGGGTAAGAATAACCCAATTTATTGATTCGACACACGGGGAGCCAAAGAGTATTTATAAGCTTTGACAGTTGAGTTGTCAATTCAACCGCACCTGAAATATACTTACTTGCAACAAAAGATAAGTGGTAACAGTGATATGATAGTGATAATAGTGATAGTAAAAGTAAACAGCAAAAGTAAATAGTGAAGGTAAATGGCAAAAGTAGCAACTAGTGACAAGCAGGGTTTAAAACACTGTAGGCTAGGGAGATGGATGGTTGGGCGCTGCATGGATGAGATAGACTCTAACTTGGGGCACGACACACGGAAAAGTAATGATCATCTAGGCAAATATCAAACATTAGGCATGTATCCCGTAGGTAGTTGTACGTGCTTGCAATAAGAACTTGCACAACATCTTTTGTCCTACCATCCCGCTACGAACGGGGCCAAAAGGAACTTATGGAGATTAAGGTGCTCCTGTCAAAGAGCACCGGAACAAAGCAATGAACTCAATGGATACATGTAATCCTCAAACTACGGACCATCCCCTTTGGTGTCCCAAGCTGTCACTTTTGGGATCGCCGGTTCCGAACCGTAATAGGTGCAAACAACTCATAAATAGGATCACGAACACAAATATATTCATGCAAACACATATGGTTCAGATCTGAGATCATGGCACTCGGGCCCTAAGTGTCAAGCATTAAGAATAACAAGTTGAAGCAAAGATGATAAACACCATAGTAGATGATAGGCAACATGCCCCCAACGATCTGACAAACTATTACATGATCTAACTCATCCAATCCCTACCATCCCCTTCGCCTACAGCAGGGGAATTAGTCACACATGGAGGGAGAAGTCATGGAGGGATGATGGAGTGGTGATGATGATGACGATGGCGACGATCTCCCCTCTCCGGAGGCCAATTCAGCCTCCAGATTAGCCCTCCCGAGGAAGAACAGAGGGTGGCGGCGGCTCCGCGACGGAAAACTGCGAAAAGAACTTCTGATCTGGGGTTTCCGCGTCGTGAGTAAAAATACGAGGCAAAGTAGGGCACCAGGGGGTGTGGGCCCCACCCAGGCGACCCCCCGGCGCGGCCCAGGGGGGGGGGGGCGCCCACAGGGCGCCTGGGCACCCCCTGGCCCCCCTCTGGCCCCTCTTCTGGCCTCTGGTTCCTTCGTGTGCGTGGATTTTCTGTGATTTTTCTGAGATACCTAAAAATCCGTTTTCCTGCACACAATAAAACCATACAGGCAGCTCTGCTGAAAACAGCGTCAGCCCGGGTTAGTTTAGTTCAAATCATGCAAGAATGAGGTCAAAACAATATCAAAAGTGTTTGGAAAAGTAGATACGTTTGAGACGTATCAACTCCCCCAAGCTTAGCATATTGCTTGTCCTCAAGCAATTCAGTTCAACGAACTGGACGCGACAAAGAAAACTTTGACAAACTCTTTTGCTTCATTAGAAGTATATAAGCATGTACTACGAAAAGAGTCTAGAAAGTATTAAAACAGTACTATGAGGACAATGCAAGGAGCAATCCTTCTTTCAAGTGATTAGTCACAAATACTTAAAAGTAAATAATATACTACTGAAAATCAAGACAAGATTACATTGCACATAGCTTGAGCATAGTAGGGTGGTATCTCGCTAGTCTCCATGAGTGAAGCAAAACATAAATGCAGAAACTCCTCCAGAGTTTTAAAGGAGACTAGAACTAAGAATTTCAGAATAAATCATATCACAAGTATGCAGAAGACAATGTAATACTTTGGGACAATGCACATTACACTCAGAATGACAATTATGCTCTCCTAGTTAGTGCTTTGAAGAAAGAAGGTGAAGACTCTCGAACCGTGGCTTTTGTTGGCAAAGTTGAAAACCCGTGATCGGAAACAAAAACTAAACATGTACCAGAGCTCTTGGTTTTTAGAAACAGAGGTAAAAACGTTTTTGAGAGGTGCATATTTCGTCAACGAATGCTAGTAGATAACTCAATCACTCTTTGAGTGGACAAGTCTCGAGGAACGGCTCCCGCATGAGGACGATCACATCCTCTTAATATCCTTTGTTTATCACTACCAAAGTTTTCTGATTTCTCATGAACAAAGCGTGAAGGAGGGTTTGTTTGTTATATTATCTTTTTGAGCCGGGCGCACTCGATGCCAGTTCCTTCTCGTATTAAGGGTTTGCACATTAGACATGCAATCCAGGGGTGAAACTTGTCCAACTTAAAAAGATCATGAATTAACTACTACTTCCTCATGATCTAAAACATAGGCACAAAAAGAGAAATGCTTTTGATTAATTTCGAGATGGTACACGAAAGTCTTCGTTAGGAATGGCAGGTAAATACCATGTATAGGAAGGTATAGTGGACTCATATGGCATAACTGGTTTTAAGGATTTTGGATGCACAAGCAGTCAGTCCGCTTAGTACAAGTGGAAGTTTAGCAAAAGACTGGGAAGCGACCAATTAGAGAGCAATAACGGTCATAATCATGCAGAGCGACAAAGCAACATTGAATCGGGCATGAAAGTGATATAACTATTCTGAAACTCAAAGATCATCAAGGCAGAGTAGACTTTTTAGACTTAACATGTGTAAGCATGTGCCAAGTCAATCCAAAAATTCTCTAAAGGGAAATACCACCTTAGTATACCAGACTATGAACAGTGCAATGCATGTAGATCATTTCAATAACACATTATATACTCTAGTTATTCGAGACTAGCCACAAGTAAAGCATGAACCACTGAAAGAGCATTGTAAACATAGCACTATGTCGCTACAAGCTGGTCTCTAGATCATAAGTACAGGCATATGTACAAAAGTAGAAACAAAAAGAGTTCATACTGGTCTTCCTTGTTGCTTCCCTTCAGTCGATCTTCGTCATTACTGCTTGTCACTTGCACGATCGAACGTAGGAAATATAATTAAATGCCATCACGGACTCGAGCTGAACTCTGAAAACAAAGCAAACTAAAGAGAGAAAGGAAATCTTTTT
The DNA here is from genome assembly GCA_902687465.1 of Secale cereale. Classification (NCBI taxonomy): domain Eukaryota; kingdom Viridiplantae; phylum Streptophyta; class Magnoliopsida; order Poales; family Poaceae; genus Secale; species Secale cereale. Next base: position 713,359,115 of record LR738710.1, on the reverse strand, counting down.
GGATTTTTCAAAGGTTTAATAAAAGCAAAAGAAAGAGAAAATCTTTTTGTTGTTTTTGCAAAGAGAGAAATAAAGAAGAACGGGCAAAAACTTCGAAAAGATCAAAGTGAATAAAACGGATAATACAATGGAAAAGTAAGAGGGGCACGTACTCCCCCAAGCTTAGGCTTTTGGCCTAAGTTGGTAGCAGCTACTGCCCCCAGGAGCCTCTTGCTCCGGGGGTATGGTGGTGAGTCCAAGGGTCGTAGAAGGATGCTGGCGCGTACACCGAACTCCTCGAAGTCTCCCACGAGGAAGGTTCCGAGCGCCAAACAGAGGAAGAACCTTCACCAAACTCGGTGGCGGTCTCTTCCTGAAAATGTGGTAACTCACCGTGCTTCTCCTCGTCGGGCACAACCCCCTCCATGGGGTTATGAAACTGATGCTGGACCATGAACTCATCGAACTGGACAACATCAAAGGACCATCCGTTCCTGTGAGAAAAATCAAACAAAAGAGGTGCAGGTAGACGGATCTCGCGTTCCGCGGTAATTCCGAAACACAAGATATAAACAAGATTATCAAGCTCAGAACCCATGGTGACAAACTTATGCCTTTTCATAGCAGCAAGATCAAAGCTTAAATAAGTAAAAGGATTATCATCAGGGTGTGGGGTGCCTCCAAGATGTTCTAAGATAAGTGTGGCATAAACGCCACCATATAAGTCCCCCTTGTTACCGTTCATAGCAAGGCGTCGAGCAATTAAGGCACCCAGATTATAATCAGACCTCCCTGAGAGGGCTGCTGCCTGGATAGCAATATCCGGAGCAGAAATGCTGCTCGTGTTGTCACGAGCTAACACCCCTCTGGCAATATAATATGCAAAATACCTGAGGTGAGGAAATAAGATGCTGGAGATCTTCGACCGATGAATATCCCTCGTAGCCATGCTGCAGAGAGAGTTGATGACGGTTTTCAGCTCGGAGGGCTGAGTGGCCATCCTAGCCGTCCTCCCAACGTTCGGCACACCTATTATTTCACAAAAATTTCCCAAAGTCATGGTGATAAGATCATTGTAAAAACTCAATAGCACCAGAATCATGATTATATCTAAAACTGTTAATGAAACTGGAGGTGAGTTTTTGATACTGGGTAACACGGCTCGTGACGAGTCGTGTCAAACCTGCATTAGCACAAAGATTATAAAACTCATCCTTGATTCCCGCAGCTTCGAGGAATTCATCACATGGAAATGTCATCGCACGTGCTGGACTTGTGTCTTCCAACAACTCCAGGGGCACATGATCTTCATTATAGCTCACCCTAGCAGTCGATGGTGAAGCTGCGGCTCTAGTAACTCGATCGGAGTGTGCGGGCCTCCTCTTCTCAAGCCACCCTTTTGCCCTTCCTAACAAACTCATTTCTGAATTTTTTTGCAATTTACAAAAATGAGGATTAAAACAAGATGAGTTAAGGCAGACTACTCAACTCACTTGCCCAAGGCATAAACTTGCATCAAAACTTGGAAAATAACTTTCTACACATGCATGCAAGCTCATCTCTATAGCACCAAGAACTACTAAATACTCACAAATGAGGCCACCAATCAAAAATCTAATTGGAGGGGTGGAGGAGTCACATACCAGGGAGTATTTGCTCAAAATTTCAGCTCAAATGAGGGGCTGTAGAGAGAGATCGAAGAATCGCTTCCAAGAATAGCAAGAACACAAGAACAAGTGCAGAACTCGCGTTTTTGGAGAAAGAGAGAGAGAGAGAGAGGAAGAAGACATACCTGGAGGGGGGTCCTATGGGCCCCAGGCGCCCTCTGGGCGCGGCCAGGGGCTGGGCCGCGCCAGCTGGCCGCCTGGGCCACTGGTGGGTCCCCCTGGCTGGCCCCAGGACTTTCTGGGTCTCTCCCGACGTGGAAATTTTTATTTAAATTTTTCTGGAATTTTTCTGAAAATTCACTGTTGAAATTTTTTCGAAGTTCAAAAAGCTGCGGAACTCTCTGAAAACTTGAAGTAGTGAGTAGTATTGTGAAGCTTCAAAACATAAATACTTGGTACAGCAAGTAGGACAAAAACTAAAAACAAATGAAAACATAACAAGCTCAACCTTTTATCTATATAAAACATGTTTACTAGTAAGGTTGATCAAGTCTTACCAACAAACTGGCGATATATAGAGCAAAAAGTCTCACCTCCTACGAAGTAGTTACTAAACCTTTAATTTGATGGACATTGTCCCCACCATGATAGTTTTATATTTGTGAGGCACATGTAGTGGACAGTCCCATTCTCCAATTTTCACGGTCTCGATATTCTCTATAGAGTTGAGGGCATGCCTCCTGTCGATCTTCTTCGGAAAATATACCGTGTGTTCTTTATCATTCACATGGAAGGTAACCTTCCCTTTATTGCAATCAATAATAGCACCTGCGGTGTTAAGGAAAGGTCTACCAAGAATAATGGACATGCTCCCATCCTCGGGCATGTCAAGCACAACAAAATCAGTAAGAATTAAACAATTAGCAACCTATCGGAACAGCGGTTGACTTGTCAGCCATCTGAAGGGAGATATCTGTAGGAATTAGTTTCTCTAAACAAAGCCTCTCGTAAAGAGAGAGAGGCATAACACTCACTCCTGCTCGAAGATCACATAAAGCAGTTTTGACATAATTATTCATTATGGAGCAAGGAATGGTGGGTATACCTGGATCACCGAGCTTCTCAGGAATCTTGCCTCTGAAAGAGTAGTTAGCAAGCATAGTAGATATTGCATCATTAGGAACTTTTCTTTTATTAGTGACAATATCTTTCATATATTTTGAATAAGGAAGTAACTTAATAGCATCAGTCAAAGGGATTTGAAGAAAAAGAGGTTTAATCCACTCACAAAACTTATTGTAATGCTCTTCTTCTTTAGATTTGATGGACTTACCTGGAAAGGGCATGGGTTTCTGTACCCATGGTTCTCTTTCTTTCCCATGTTTTCTTGCGATAAAGTCTTCTTTAGTGTACCTCTTACGTTTGTCAGGTGCTTCTTCCTCTCGAACTTCAGGCGGATCATTCTTCTCACTATCCTTACCTTCAGGTTCAGCACCGTCTTCAGTCTCAGCATCGGATATAGATACACTGTTGGGATCAACAGCTGGCTCTTCATCTGCAATAGGATCATTAGAATTGCAGTCTCCTTATGTTTCTTCTTTTTCTTTGGAGAGCCAACAATTTCTTCTTCCTGCATTTGAGAATCCTGCTCGATTCTCTTCGGATGTCCCTCTGGATAGAGAGGATCTTGAGTGCTAGTTCCTCCTCGGGTCTTAATCGCGAAAGCCTGCAAATTATCTTGTTTGGCATTGTTAGCAAGTAGATCTCTTTGCACATTAGAAATTTGGTCAAGCTGAGTTTGAACCATATGAAAATGCTTCACAAGACATTGAACATCATTAGCTGTTCTATCTAAAACATCAAGCAGTTTTTTGATAGCAAGAGAATTATCATGCAATTGACTTTGTATCCTCTCATTAAAATGGTTTTGTTTCATAATAAAATTATCAAAATCATCTAAACATTGACCAGGAGGCTTACCATGAGGGATGTCACTTGCGTTGAAATCTAAAAGAGAGTGTACCTCTACCATAGAAGGGTGAGTAGTAGGCTCACACAGCTTCTCGATAGGGGGTAGATTCTTCACGTCTTCAGCTTTAATACCTTTCTATTTAATAGACTTCTTTGCTTCTCGCATATCTTCGGGGCTTAGAACAAATATGCCCCTCTTCTTTGGTGGTGTAGGTGGTTCAGGGACAGACCAATCTTGATGGTTTTGGCAATCCTGCCCATCAAATCCTCCGCATCGTCCGGTGTTCTTTTCCTGAAAACACAACCAGCACAACTGTCCAAATAGGACATGGATTCACCAGTTAGACCAGCATAGAATATATTGATTAATTCATTCTTAGGAATTTCATTTCCTGGTCTAGCCCGAATCAGACCGCAGTACCTCCCCCAAGCTTTAGGGAGGGACTCATCCTGCAACTGTTTAAAGTTATAAATTCTTTGTAAAGCAGCATGTTGCATGTGAGCAGGAAAGTACTTATCAACAAAAGAGTGAGCTAAGTCTTGAGGACTCTTAATGGAACCGCATGGGAGTGAATCATACCATGCTTTAGCACCTTCCTTCAAGGAGAAAGGAATAAGCTTGGTGATATAAAAGTATCATATCTTCTCATCTGTGGTAAACAGGCCACCTAACTCACCGAGTTTAGTCAGGTGTGCAATAGCATCATCATTTTCTCTGCCATAAAAGGGGCCAGCTTCAACCATAGGTATAAGTGAAAGATCAACAGAGAAATCATAATCAGGATCATCAATGCATATAGGAGATGTAGCAAATTCAGGATCAGGAACGGTTTTGTTCTTCAAAGAGTGTTTTTCAAATAGTTTCTTAATAACTTCAGGGTCAGAGCCAGAAAACTCTGTCAGTTCCCTGCATAAATCTTCATCAAGCATATAGTAATCATCATCAAGGAGCCTCTTTTTGAGTTTACTCAAATCAGGATAATCATAAGTTTCACCCATAGTGGATGAAGTGCAGCAGGTAGGATACCTCAAGTAGACTTGTAAATATTGCTATGCTCCCCGGCAACGGCGCCAGAAAACGGTACTTGATAACCCTCAACCGTAAGGGATCGAGATAGTCTTCGCGGGTAAGAATAACCCAATTTATTGATTCGACACACGGGGAGCCAAAGAGTATTTATAAGCTTTGACAGTTGAGTTGTCAATTCAACCGCACCTGAAATATACTTACTTGCAACAAAAGATAAGTGGTAACAGTGATATGATAGTGATAATAGTGATAGTAAAAGTAAACAGCAAAAGTAAATAGTGAAGGTAAATGGCAAAAGTAGCAACTAGTGACAAGCAGGGTTTAAAACACTATAGGCTAGGGAGATGGATGGTTGGGCGCTGCAAGGATGAGATAGATTCTAACTTGGGGCACGGCACACGGAAAAGTAATGATCATCTAGGCAAATATCAAACATTAGGCATATATCCCGTAGGTAGTTGTACGTGCTTGCAATAAGAACTTGCACAACATCTTTTGTCCTACCATCCCGCTACGAACGGGGCCAAAAGGAACTTATGGAGATTAAGGTGCTCCTGTCAAAGAGCACCGGAACAAAGCAATGAACTCAATGGATACATGTAATCCTCAAACTACGGACCATCCCCTTTGGTGTCCCAAGCTGTCACTTTTGGGATCGCCGGTTCCGAACCGTAATAGGTGCAAACAACTCATAAATAGGATCACGAACACAAATATATTCATGCAAACACATATGGTTCAGATCTGAGATCATGGCACTCGGGCCCTAAGTGTCAAGCATTAAGAATAACAAGTTGAAGCAAAGATGATAAACACCATAGTAGATGATAGGCAACATGCCCCCAACGATCTGACAAACTATTACATGATCTAACTCATCCAATCCCTACCATCCCCTTCGCCTACAGCAGGGGAATTACTCACACATGGAGGGAGAAGTCATGGAGGGATGATGGAGTGGTGATGATGATGACGATGGCGACGATCTCCCCTCTCCGGAGGCCAATTCAGCCTCCATATTAGCCCTCCCGAGGAAGAACATAGGGTGGCGGCGGCTCCGCGACGGAAAACTATGAAAAGAACTTCTGATCTGGGGTTTCCGCGTCGTGGGTAAAAATACGAGGCAAAGTAGGGCACCAGGGGGTGTGGGCCCCACCCAGGCGACCCCCCGGCGCGGCCCAGGGGGGGGGGGGGGCGCCCACAGGGCGCCTGGGCACCCCCTGGCCCCCCTCTGGCCCCTCTTCTGGCCCCTGGTTCCTTCGGGTGCGTGGATTTTCTGTGATTTTTCGTGGATTTTTCTGAGATACCTAAAAATCCGTTTTCCTGCACACAATAAAACCATACATGCAGCTCTGCTGAAAACAGCGTCAGTCCGGGTTAGTTTAGTTCAAATCATGCAAGAATGAGGTCAAAACAAAATCAAAAGTGTTTGGAAAAGTAGATACGTTTGAGACGTATCAGCATCTACTACTAATCATCCACCTTGAGATATCTATCCAGAACATCTCGCTGGTATTAAGTTGCGAGTCCCACCCATAGTGTAAACTCAAAGCAACAGACAACTGCATTAAAAGAACTTTGCGTAAAGTAAACAATCCTTGCACCCGCGAGTACAAGCACCGTTGTTTTCCCCCTTGTGGCAACAACACATCCCCTAGACTCATGTTTCTGTCACTCAAGCTAGTCATCGAGGGGCATGAACCCACAATCAAGCATAACGTTCCCTCTTGGAGTCACTACCTACTACTCGGCCAAAGCAATAAATAGCAACGGAGAACATGCAAGAATTACTCAAGAACATAAATATAAAAGAGGTAAATCAAATATATTACTCACACACAATCTGAACATAATCTCACAATCCATCGGATCCCAGCAAACTCAACATAGCAACAGTATAAGGATTACATATGTGCCTTGATCATGTAGGAAAGCTCACGAGGTCTAATTAGTGAAGCACAAAGAGGGGAGGAGAACATCATATAGCTACTGGTCATGGACCCATGGTCCAAGGGAGACTACTCACAACTCATCCGGGAGGCGTCCATGGTGGTGGAGAGGCTCCCGGTGGTGGTTCTCCCCTTCGGCAGGGTGCCGGGAAGAGTTCTCCTGGCGCTCCCGATCTTGGAAGCGCGACGGCGGCGGAAGAGAGATGAGATCGCGAAAAAGGGTTCCGTCCTCGAGGGTTTCGGGACGCGGTGTAAAAATATGCCAAAGGGGGGCATCAGCGGAGACCTGGGGGGCCCAGGCGCCCCCCGGTGCGGCCAGGAGGGGGACCGCGCCACCAGGGCGCCTGGAGCCCTGGTGGCCCCCCTCCGGCCCTACTTCGGCCGTGTGGAAGCTTCCGGAACGCTGATTTTTTATATAATTTTTCCGGGATTTTTCTGGCTGTTTACGTGATGGGAAAACCTGAAATACAAAAACAGCAGAAAACAGAAACTGGCACTGGGGTGCACTGAGTTAATAGGTTAGTCCAAATATGATCAAAAGTGTATGGAAGTGTATAAATATCATAGCAATATCACCCAAAAGAGGCATGGAGTAAGCAGAAATTATAGATACGTTTTGGACGTATCAGCGTGTAGTAGACATCATTGACCTAACAAGTTTTACATCTACAGCTAAAATCAACCTACGGCGATGAACTATGAAGAACGAGGGTTCGCGGCGAGCTACAAAGAAACCCTAGAACTGAGATCTATGGGGAAGAAGACAACATACCCGAGGAAGCAAAGGACAGCGGTGAAGTTTTCTGGACGCGTTCAGGTCGATGCAGCGGCCAGGCTTGCTGATGACGGCGAGCTCAAAGGACAGCGGCGGAAGTTCGGGCAATGGAGACGAAGCAGAAGGGGAAAAGAGATGGGCCTCGGCTGTATTTATAGGCCAAGGAGATAAAAACGGCAAGCGCGGGAATCGAGGAGGCCGGAAATCGGATATAGATTGAGCTGTCGCCTCGATCTTATGAGCGGCAATAAAGAAAGGTAACAAACAGATGCAGGCGTTAAATGCGCAGATGATGTCACGACAGATTGAAACGATTCCAGGAGATGACGTCATGGCCGGTTTATGAAGCATACAAGAGTTACAGAAAGGGAAATTCGTACAAGACTTTGAAGACTGACATGAGCAAGTTCAAATCAACCTGGGGCCTAATGTCAGAGATATGACTATCGGGTATAAACTGGCCAGGAGGGTTCGGATTACGCTGGTAAGGTTATATTATCAGAAGCCCAGTAGAGCATGTAACAGGAGGTTATAGCCCGCAGAGGTTTAGGGCCCAAGTATAAGGCCCATGGTCTGTAAAACGTCGTACCATGTAACTTGGGATGTAAGATAGAAAGAGTAGAGACCGAGGCGGACGCGTTTATGAGCCAGCCTCGGGACTCTATAAACCGGACCGGGCGTCGCCTCCTATATAAAGGGACGACCCGGCGATGGTTCAGGACAAGAAACAACAGCTCGAGACATAGGCAAGCGGATTCGCTCCCTGGTCATCGAAGCCCAAGCAATACCACACCAAACTAGACGTAGGCTTTTACCTTCATCGAAGGGGCCGAACTAGTATAAACTCCCTGTGTCCTTCGTCCGCTTTAACCCCTTCAAGCTAACCCGGGCGATGGCCTCACGACTAAGTCCTTTAACCCGGACATCTGCCGTGCTAAATCCACGACAAGCCCATTCTGGTATCCTGCCGGAGGGGGAAACCATCACCGGTGGCCATCTTCATCATCCTGGCCATCTGCATGATGAGGAGGGAGTAGTACACCCTCGGGTCTAAGGGTATGTACCAGTAGCTATTGTTTGATCTCTCTCTCTCTCGTGTTCTTGATTTGGCACGATCTTGATGTACCGCGAGCTTTGCTATTATAGTTGGATATTATGATGTTTATCCCCGTCTACCGTCCTGTAATGGATTGAGTTTTACCTTTGAAGTTATCTTATCGGATTGAGTCTTTAAGTATTTGAGGACACTTGATGTATGTCTTGCCTGTGCTTATCTGTGGTGACAATGGGATATTTACGTGATCCACTTGATGTATGTTTTGGTGATCAACTTGCGGGTTCAGTGACCTTGTGAACTTATGCATAGGGGTTGGCACACATTTTCGTCTTGACTCTCCGGTAGAAACTTTGGGACACTCCTTGAAGTTCTTTGTGTTGGTTCAAAAAGATGAATCTGAGATTGTGTGATGCATATCGTATAATCAAACCCGCGGATACTTGTGGTGACATTGGAGTATCTAGGTGACATTAGGGTTTTGTTTGATGTGTGTCTTAAGGTGTTATTTTAGTATGAACTCTAGGGCTGTTTGTAACACTTATAGGAATAGCCCAATAGATCGATCAGAAAGAGTAACTTTGAGGTGGTTTCGTACCCTACAATAATCTCTTCATTTCTTCTCCGCTATTGGTGACTTTGGAGTGTCTCTTTGTTTCACGTTGACGGATTGTTATATGATCCAATTATGTTATCATTATTGAGAGAACTTGCACTAGTGAAAGTATGAACCCTAGGCCTTGTTTCTAAGCGTTGCAATACCGTTTGTGCTCACTTTTATCATTAGTTACCTTGCTGTTTTTATATTTTCAGATTGCAAAAACCTATACCTACCATCCATATTACACTTGTATCACCATATGCTTGCCGAACTAGTGCACCTATACAATTACCATTGTATTGGGTGTGTTGGGGACACAAGAGACTCTTTGTTATTTGGTTGCAGGGTTGTTTGAGAGAGACCATCTTCATCCTATGCCTCCCATGGATTGATAAACCTTAGGTCATCCATTTGAGGGAAATTTGCTACTGTCCTACAAAACTATGCGCTTGGAGGCCCAACACGAGTCTACAAGAAGAAGGTTGCGTAGTAGACAGCAGAGACGTATCAGCATCCCCAAGCTTAATTCCTGCTCGTCCTCGAGTAGGTAAATGATAAAAACAGAATTTTTGATGTGGAATGATGCCTATCATGTTCATCACATATTCTTTTCTTTATAGCATGGATAATTGGACTTTTATATGGTTCAAAGCAATAGTGTAGTTTTGACATGAGGACTTTAATACTCAAGAATATCAACAAACAACAATGTCTTCTCAAAATATCTATATTAAAGCAAGTTATCCCTAGCCCATCATGCTCAATCATTGATCCATTCATGCAACATATTCGAATATTAGCTACATCCAATGCTCAAGTGCGATAATAGTGTTCCATAGTTGGTGCTTTATAAAAGAAGATGGAGACTCAAAAATAAAAATAAAAATTGCATAAAGTAAAAGATAGGCCTTTCGCAGAGGGAAGTAGGGATTTGTAGAGGTGCCAGAGCTCAAAGTTTAAATTGAGAGAAAAATTATTTTGGGTGGCATGCTTTTCCTTTCAACAAGAACGGCTTAGAGTTCCCAACACTTTCCATGCTAGATATATCATAGGCGGTTCCCAAACATAAAATAAAGTTTATTCCTTTTTCAACCAAATTTTCACAAGCCATGGCTAACCGTATCCACGGGTGCCCTCCATACCAACACTTTCCAAGAAATTTCTTATTTGACAACATAAAGTAAATTTTCTTTTTTCATTTTGGGACTAGAAATCCCTATACCACCATACTCTCGTGCAATTACAAGTGAATAAACACTCATCTTGAGAATAACACATCTAGCATGAAAGTATTAGCCACCCTCGCCACTTCATGAGCGGTACAGGCACACAAAAGAGAAATTTATTTTGAAATTAGTTTTGGCACATACAAATTTGCTTAGAACGGCATGGAAATACCGCATATAGGTACGTATGGTGGAGTCATTTGGCATAACTTGGGTTTTAGGATTCGTTTATGCACAAGTAGTATTTATACTTAGTACAAGCTGGAGACTAGCAAGAGGTTGAGAAGCGACCAACCAAGGAACTAAAACCATCATAAGAGAACATTAAACATAACTAACGCCGAATAATGCAACACAAGTAGGATGTAATTTCATTGCATGACTATTGACTTTCGTTCTTGCATAGGGAATCACAAACCTTAACATCAATATTCTTACTAAAACATAATTACTCATTACCATGGCTCACTCATACGTCTCCAACATATCTATAATTTTTGATTGTTCCATGCTATTATATTATCTGTTTTGGATGTTTAATGGGCTTTATTATGCTCTTTTATATATTTTTGGGACTAACCTATTAATCGAAGGCCAAGTGCCACTTTCTGTTTTTTTGCCTATTTTAGAGTTTCACAGAAAAGGAATACCAAACGGAGTCCAAACAGAATGAAACCTTCGCGATGATCTTTCTTGGACCGAAAGCAATCCAGAAGAATTGGAGTAGAAGTCAGGCACTCCACGAGGAGGCCAGGAGGCAGGAGGGCGCGCCCAGGGGGGTAGGCACGCCCCACAATCGTGGTCCCCTCGTAGCTCCACCGACGTACCTCTTCCGCCTATATATACTCTTATACCCTAGAAACATCAGGTAGAGCAACGAAACCACTTTTCCACTACCGCAACCTTTCTGTACCCGTGAGCTTCCATCTTGGGGCCTTTTTCGGCGATCTACCGAAGGGGGAATCAATCACGGAGGGCTTCTACATCAACACCATAGGCTCTCCGATGAAGCGTGAGTAGTTTACCACAGACCTTCGGGTCCATAGTTACTAGCTAGATGGATTCTTCTCTCTCTTTGATTCTCAATACAAAGTTCTCCTTGATTCTCTTGGAGATCAATTCGATGTAATACTTTTTGCGGTGTGTTTGCCGAGATCCGATGAATTGTGAATTTATGAACAAATTTATCTATGAATATTATTTGGTTCTTCTCTGAATTCTTATATGCATGATTTGATATCTTTGCAAGTCTATTCGAATTATCAGTTTAGTTTGGCCTACTAGATTGATCTTCTTGCAATGGGATAAGTGCTTAGCTTTGTGTTCAATCTTGCGGTGTCCTTTCCCAATGACAACAGGGGCATCAAGGCACGTATTGTATTGTTGCCATCGAGGATAAAAAGATGGGGTTTACATCATATAGCTTGAGTTTATCCCTCTACATCATGTCATCTTGCTTAATGCGGTACTCCATTCTTATGAACTTAATACTCCAGATGCACACTGGATATCGGTCGATGTGTGGAGTAATAGTAGTAGATTCAGAATCATTTCAGTCTACTTAACACAGACGTGATTCTTATATTCATGATCATTGCCTTAGATATCTTCATAACTATGCGCTTTTCTATCAATTGATCGGCATTAATTTGTTCACCCACCGTAATACATGCTATCTTGAGAGAAGCCACATGGCCCCGGGTCTCTTTCCTATTATATTGAATCTCCTTTATCTACTTCGCATCTCGTTTACTATTTTGCAATCTTTACTTTCCAATCTATACAACAAAAATACAAAAAAAATTACTTTACTATCTTTATTAGATCTCTCTTTTGCGAGTGGCCGTGAAGGCATTGACAACCCCTTTATCGTGTTGGTTGCAAGGTTCTTGATTGTTTGTGCAGGTACTAGGTGACTTGAGCGTTGTCTCCTACTGGATTGATACCTCAGTTCTCAAAACTGAGGGAAATACTTACGCTACTTTGCTGCATCACCCTTTCCTCTTCAAGCGAAAACAAACGCATGCTCAAGAGGTAGCAAGAAGGATTTCTGGCGCCGTTGCCGGGGAGATCTACGCCAAGTCAATACATACCAAGTACCCATCATAAACCCTTCTCCCTTGCATTACATTATTTGCCATTCGCCTCTCGTTTTCCTTTTCCCCACTTATAAAACGATTTTCGAAAACCTTTGCCTTTTTCTCGTTCGATCTTATGTTTGCTCGTGTTGCCATGTGCCTTCTATTTGCTTGCATCTTCGCTTGCTAAAAATCTATCTATGGATCATCATCCACTTGCTAATCTTTTAAAAGATCCAATTATGTTGAACCTATTGCTAGTGAGTTAAGTGCACTAGATTATCTTTATGAGGTTTTGCTTGAAATTCGTGAATCTGAAATTTCTAATGAAGTGTTGAAAGAAGAAATTTATGAAGCGATTCACGATAGTTCCTTCAATGAAAAGCATGATAGAAATGATGTTAATATAAATTCTATTAATGCCAATTGTGTTAATGATATGCAAAACCCTAAGCTTGGGGATGCTAATTTTCCCATGTCTACTACTTGTTGCAATGATCATGATTGGGGTAATGCTTCATACGATCTTGAAAATTTATTTAATCCCCATGATGATGGTAAGATTGATAATAATGTTAGCAATAATATGGAAAGTAGGTTTGGAGAGGTCATGACTTATGACTTTAGTTAATGTTAATCCCGCTATTTTGGAAGAGTGCCAACTTCGCATGCATGTGGATCATGTAGATAATATTTTATGTGATAGCTATATTTTTGAATTTGATTATGATCCCACATGCAATTATTATGAGAGAGGAAAATATGGTTGTAGAAATTTTCATATTACTAAATTACCTCTCCTTATGTTGAGATTGCTATTGTTTCTTTCTTCTTCCTTGCATATGCTAGATCTTGCGTGTCTTGCGAATTTGTTTTCCTATAAAATGCATATGCATAGGAAGTATGTTGGACTTAGATGTGCTTTCCACGTAGTTTATGATGATCCCTTTGTGCTTCAATTCTTGTCTTTCATGTGAGCATCATTAAAATTATCAATGCCTAGCTAAGGACGTTAAACAATAGCGCTTGTTGGGAGGCAACCCAATTTTTATTCTTGTTCTTTGCTTTTTGTTCCTGTTTAGTAATAAATAATTCATCTAGCTTCTGTTCATATGTGGTTTTATGTTTTAATTAGTGTTTGTGCCAAGTAGAACCTTTGGGAAGACTTGGGTGAAGTCTTTGCGATCTTGCTGTAAAAAATAGAAACTTTTGCGCTCACGAGATTAGCTGCTATTTTTTTACTGGAGAGTGATTTTAGGTTGATTCTTTTTGCAAATGATTAATAGACAAATTTCACACGTCCACCAATTTATTTCAGAATTTTTAGAGCTACAGAAGTATTCGAAAGTTACAGATTGCTACAGACTATTCTGTTTTTGACATATTCTGTTTTTCGTGTGTTGTTTGCTTATTTTGATGAATCTATGAGTAGTATCGGGGGGTATGAACCATATAAAAGTTGGAACACAGTAGGTTTAACACCAATATAAATAAAGAATGAGTTCATTACAGTACCTTAAAGTCATGGTTTATTTTCTTGTACTAACGGAGCTCACGAGATTTTCTGTTAAGTTTTGTGTTGTGAAGTTTTCAAGTTTTTGGGTTAGGATTTGATGGACTTTGGAATAAAGAGTGGCAAGAGCCTAATCTTGGGGATGGACAAGGCAATCCAAGGTAAAATTCAAGGACAACCAAAAGCTTAAGCTTGGGGATGCCCCTGGAAGGCATCCCCTCTTTCGTCTTCGTCAATCGGTAACTTTACTTGAGGCTATATTTTGATTCACCACATGATATGTGTTTTGCTTGGAGCGTCATGTATGATATGAGTCTTGGCTTTTTAGTTTTCCACAATCATCCTTTCTATACACACCTTTTGGGAGAGACACGCTTGAATCGGAATTTATTAGAATACTTTGTGTGCTTCACTTATATCTTTTGAGCTAGATAATTTTGCTCTAGTGCTTCACTTATATCTTTTTAGAGCACGGTGGTGTTTTTGTTTTATAGAAATTATTGATGTCTCATGCTTCACTTATATTATTTTGAGAGTATTTTAGAACAGCATGGTAATTTTCTTTGGCTATAAAACTAGTCCTAATATGATGGGCATCCAAGATGGGTATAATAAAAACTTTCATATAAAGTGCGTTGACTACTATGAGAAGTTTGATGCTTGATGATTGTTTTGAGATATGAGGATGGTGATATTGGAGTCATGATAGTAGAGTAATTGTGAATTTGAAGAATAATTGTGTTGAGGTTTGCAAGTCCCGTAGCATGCACATATGGTAACCGTTGTGTAACAAATTTGAAGCATGAAGTATTTCTGTGATTGTCTTCCTTTGTGTGGAGGTAGGGATCGCGCTATGGTTAACTCGTACCAACCCTTCCCCTAGGAGCATGCGTGTAGTTCTTGGTTTTTGATGACTTGTAGATTTTTGCAATAAGTATGTGAGTTCTTTATGACTAATGTCGAGTCCATGGATTATACACACTCTCACCCTTGCACCATTGCTAGCCTCTCTAGTGCCGCGCAACTTTCGCCGGTACCACACACCCACCATATACCTTCCTCAAAACAGCTACCATACCTACTGATACGTCCAAAACATATCTATAATTTCTGCTTGCTCCATGCCTCTTTTGGGTGATATTGCTATGATATTTATACACTTCCATACACTTTTGATCATATTTGGACTAACCTATTAACTCAGTGCACCCCAGTGCCAGTTTCTGTTTTCTGCTGTTTTTGTATTTCAGGTTTTCCCATTACGTAAACTGCCAGAAAAATCCCGGAAAAATTATATAAAAAATCAGCGTTCCGGAAGCTTCCACACGGCCGAAGTAGGGCCGGAGGGGGGCCACCAGGGCTCCAGGCGCCCTGGTGGCGGGGCCCCCCTCCTGGCCGCGCCGGGGGGGGGGGGGGGGCGCCTGGGCCCCCTAGGTCTCCGCTGATGCCCCCTTTGGCATATATTTACACCGCGTCTCGAAACCCTCGAGGACGGAACCCTTTTTCGCGATCTCATCTCTGTTCCGCCGCCGCCACGCTTCCAAGATCGGGAGTGCCAGGAGAACTCTTCTCGGCACCTTGCCAGAGGGGAGAACCACCACCGGGAGCCTCTCCACCACCATGGACGCCTCCCGGATGAGTTGTGAGTAGTCTCCCTTGGACCATGGGTCCATGACCAGTAGCTATGTGATGTTCTCCTCCCCTCTTTGTGCTTCACTAATTAGACCTCGTGAGCTGCCCTACATGATCGAGGCACATATGTAATCCTTATGCTGTTGCTATGTTGAGTTTGCTGGGATCCGATGGATTGTGAGATTATGTTCAGATTGTGTGTGAGTAATATATTTGATTTACCTCTTTTATATTTATGTTCTTGAGTAATTCTTGCATGTTCTCCGTTGCTGTTTATTGCTTTGGCCAAGTAGTAGGTAGTGACTCCAAGAGGGAACGTTATGCTTGATTGTGGGTTCATGCCCCTCGATGACTAGCTTGAGTGACAGAAACATGAGTCTAGGGGATGTGCTGTTGCCACAAGAGGGAAAACAACGGTGCTTGTACTCGCGGGTGCAAGGATTGTTTACTTTACGCAAAGTTCTTTTAATGCAGTTGTCTGTTGCTTTGAGTTTACACTATGGGTGGGACTCGCAACTTAATACCAGCGAGATGTTCTGGATAGATATCTCAAGGTGGATGATTAGTAGTAGATGCAGATGGATTTCGGTCTACTTACCTTGGCGTACCGCCCATGCTTTTGAGCCTCAACCTTTCTTGCAGCATAGTTAGCATTGGTTTGCGCACATAATTCTGTCAATTGCCCAGCTGTAATTCGTTTACCTCACATAGCTGTTTTATCATCTTTTGGGAGAGAGACATCACTAGTGAACATCATGGGACCCCGGTCCATATTACCATCACTGATCCATCCGCTATTTACTTTCTGTTTTTACTTACTAGTTGCAGCAATACCTATCACTATTATCTCTTGCGTTTGATCCTTTGTAAACGACAAGTCCGGAGGGATTGACAACCTCTCTGTACTCGTTGGGAGCAAAGTTATTTGTATCTGTGTGCAGGTCCAAGTTGATTGCTAAGTATCTGGCGCCGTTAGCAGTTGGCACCTTCTTGTTGAACCTTGGAGTCTCAGGGGAATTCGATCCTTGGTATCTTTGCCAAGGGAAAACTTCCGCTACACTGCATCTCAAACATTCCACTTGGGGTAACCAACGAGGGGCGAGAAGCCATCACCTACCTATTATGGCATTTCCATAGCCATTCCGAGATATATTGCCATGCAACTTTCCACCATTCCATTTATTATGATACGCTCCATCATCATCATATTGCCTTGCATGATCATGTAGTTGACATCGTATTTGTGGCAAAGCCACCCTTCATAATTTTTTCATACATGTCACTCTTGATTCATTGCACATCCCAGTACACCGCCGGAGGCATTCATATAGAGTCATATTTTGTTCTAAGTATCGAGTTGTAATCCTTGAGCTGTAAAGAAATAGAAGTGCGATGATCATCTTTATTAGAGCATTGTCCCGTGTGAGGAAATAAAAAAAGGGAGAGGCCAAAGAAGCCAATGAAAGAAAAGAGAACAAAAAGGAAAGGCCAAAGAAGCCAATGAAATAAAAATTGAGAGAAAAAGAGAGAAGGGGCAATGCTACTATCCTTTTTCCACACTTGTGCTTCAAAGTAGCACCATGATCTTCATGATAGAGAGTCTCTTGTTTTGTCACTTTTATATACTAGTGGGAATTTTCGTTATAGAACTTGGCTTGTATATTCCAACAATGAGCTTCCTCAAAATGCCCAAGGTCTTTGTGAGCAAGCAAGTTGGATGCACACCCACTTAGTCTCTTTTGTTGAGCTTTCATACATTTATAGCTGTAGTGCATTCGGTGCATGGCAATCCCTACTCACTCACATTGATATCTATTGATGGGCATCTCCGTAGCCCATTAATACGCCTAGTTGATGTGAGACCATCTTCCTCTTTTTTTTCTTCACCACAACCACCACTCTATTACACCTATAGTGCTATGTCCATGGCTCACGCTCATGTATCGCATGAAAGTGGAAAACGTTTGTGAATACTAAAGTATGAAACAATTGCTTGGCTGAAACCGGGGTTGTGCATGATTTGAATATTTTGTGTGATGAAGATGGAGCATAGCCAAACTATATGATTTTCTAGGGATGAACTTTCTTTGGCCATGTTATTTGAGAAGACATGCTTACTTTGTTAGTATGCTTGAAGTATTATTATTTTTATGTCAATATTAAACTTTTGTCTTGAATCTTTTGGATGTGAACATTCATGCCACAATAAAGAAAATTACATTGATAAATATGTTAGGTAGCTTCTACATTAAAATTCTATTTTTATCATTTACCTACTCGAGGACGAGCAGGAATTAAGCTTGTGGATGCTTGATACGTCTCCAACGTATCTATAATTTTTGATTGTTCCATGGTATTATATTATCTGTTTTGGATGTTTAATGGGCTTTATTATGCACTTTTATATTATTTTTGGGACTAACCTATTAACCGAAGGCCCAGTGCTAGTTTCTGTTTTTTTTTTGCCTATTTTAGAATTTTGCAGAAAAGGAATACCAAACGGAGTCCAAACGGAATGACACCTTCGCGATGATCTTTCTTGGACCGAAAGAAATCCAGAAGACTTGGAGTAGAAGTCTGGAACTCCACGAGGAGGCCATGAGGCAGGAGGGCGCGACTAGGGGCTAGGCGCGCCCCCACCCTCGTGGGCCCCTCTTAGCTCCACCACCGCACCTCTTCTGCCTATATATACTCTTATACCATAGAAACATCGGGGAGAGCAACGAAACCACTTTTCCACCGCCGCAACCTTCTGTACCCATGAGATCCCATATTGGGGCCTTTTCTGGCAATCTGCCGGAGGTGTAGCAGTCACGGAGGGCTTCTACATCAACACCATAGCCTCTCCAATGAAGCGTGAGTAGTTTACCACAAACCTTCGGGTCCATAGTTATTAGCTAGATGGCTTCTTCTCTCTCTTTGATTCTCAATACAAACTTCTCCTCGATTTTTTGGAGATCTATTCGATTTAATATTTTTTGCGGTGTGTTTGCCGAGATCCGATGAATTGTGGATTTCTGAACAATTTTATCTATTAATACTATTTGGTTCTTCTCTAAATTCTTATATGCATGATTTGATATGTTTGTAAGTCTCTTCTAATTATCAGTTTAGGTTGGCCTACTAGATTGATCTTTCTTGCACTGGGAGAAGTGCTTAGCTTTGGGTTCAATCTTGCGGTGTCCTTTCCAAGTGACAGCAGGGGCAGTAAGGAACGTATTGTATTGTTGCCATCGAGGATAAAAAGATGGGGTTTATATTACATTTCCTGACTTTATCCTCTACATCATGTCATCTTGCTTAATGCGTTACTCCGTTCTTATGATCTTAATACTCTAGATGCATGCTGGATAGCGGTCGATGTGTGGAGTAATAGTAGTAGATGCAGAATCGTTTCGGTCTACTTGACATGGACGTGATGCCTATATTCATGATCATTGCCTTAGATATCTTCATAACTATGCGCTTTTCTATCAATTGCTCGGCAGTAATTTGTTGACCCATTGTAATACATGCTATCTTGAGAGAAGCCACTAGTGAAACCTATGGCACCCGGTATCTTTCCTATTATATTGAATCTCCTTTATTTACTTCGTATCTCGTTTACTATTTTGCAATCTTTACTTTCCAATCTATACAACAAAAATACCAAAAATATTTACTTTACTATCTTTATTAGATCTTACTTTTGCGAGTGACCGTGAAGGGATTGACAACCCCTTCATCGCGTCGGTTGCAAGGTTCTTGATTTTTTGTGCAGGTACTAGGTGACTTGAGCGTTGTCTCCTACTGGATTAATAACTTGGTTCTCGAAACTTAGGGAAATACTTACGCTACTTTGCTGCATCACCCTTTCCTCTTCAAGGGAAAACCAACTCATGCTCAAGAGGTAGCACTCACATATCACTATCATCATATCTGAAAACTATTACAAAGAATCAAGTTTATTTTGTCCAATGATCTTTGTGAAAGTTTTTACTATATCCTTCTTGGATATCTATCACTTTGGGATTAATTTTATATGTTGCCTTTCATTAGCTCACACAATTATAACTAATGAACATGAGAATCATATTTCTTTCTCTCAAATTAATCTAAGTGAAGCAAGAGAGAATTTCTTCAAAAAATAACAATGCACACCATTCTCAAAAGATATAAGTGAAGCACGAGAGCAGTTCCATGACTCTAAAAAATTTAGATGAAGGATAGGAGCAAGCATAGCATAATTTGGCTCTCCCAAATAGGTGTGTACGACATAGATACTTATTGAAAATTAAAAATAAAAACAAGCAAAGACTCATATTGTCAGTGTACTAAAGTAGGGGTACCCTTAGTATCCCGAACTTGTGCACGGGCAGTCGCAGCGCCCCGCGGCAAGGCTTGCCGGGTGGCCGCCACGGTCCTCCGTGGTTCCTTTGGAGCCATTCAAGAACAAAATTTCCAAGCCAAGGAGACAAGGCCCCGGCAAGAGGAGCTTGCCGGGAAGGCCACTCAAGGCGCAAGAACCTGGCAAGAGGAGCTTGCCGGGAAGGCCAACCAAGGCATCTCAAGAAACTTGCCGCGACGCGCCACGCGTCCCGGCAAGGCCCGGTGAGCGACAAGCTCCCGGAAGCGACAAGATAGAGACTACGGCAAGGCGCTTGCCGCGGCAAGCTTCCACTCAGTACCCGCGCTCCAGCACATCCATCCACGTGCCGCTCTGGGACCCTTCCAGGCGCACGTGTCGGAAGCCTGTGTAGCCAGGGGTACGCGGTGGCGAGCAGCGCTGACAAGGTGGCCATCGTGGCAAACGGTGGCGCCCCTGACGGCCCTTTTTGCACTGTTTGGGCGACGGCGACGGGCATTTAATGCACTTGTCCCCTGCCGTCAGGGTTAGGTATAAAACACTGTACCAACTACCACACTTTTTCCAGTTTTACCCTCAACTGCGTTGCCACCTGTCGGTGACACCTTTGAGCATATAAAAGGAGGTCCATGCGCAACGTAGAGGGGGGTTAGACATTCAAACACTCCCACGCTCGGTCTCGTTAGCTGCTGAAGTGTACTGTAGCTCTCAGCGCTCCCGAGCAAGAACTCAATACAAACCAAAGCAGGAGTAGGGTTTTACGCATCCGTGCGGACCGAACCTGGGTAAACTGCTCGTGTGCCTCGCCTCGATCTGCTCTTCGTGCGATCTCCACCGCCTGCCGTACCGAAAAGGGGTTCCGTCCCCATAGGTGTTCGTGGGTGGATCAGTTTCCCCGACATCTTTGGCGCGCCAGGTAGGGGGTGCGTCGAGGTTGTGTGAACCTGATCCGGCGTCCACACGATCTAGATCTTCATCATCTTCATCAACATGCCGCCGAAGAAGAAGGCTTCGGAGGCAGCTGGACCGTCCGCGTCGATCCCGCCACCGCCGGAGCCAACGGCTGGTGGGGTAGATGCCGGCGGAAGAACGGACGTCGATGAGGGAACCCATGGTGCTGCCAGGTCCAAGGACAAGGCTGCGCTGCCCATCGGCGGCGTAGCCGGCTCCCACGACAACCGGGCGCACTCCAAGACCTCGGCGTCCGCGCATGCACCGCGCCCATCTCAGGAGGCGAGGGACCGACAGCGTCATGGTACTCACGGTACCATACGCTTGCTGGGCCAAGGTCAAGCTGGTGGGTCTCGGGATTCTCAAGACCAGCATGCACGCCAACATGCTAGCACGAGCAAGGCACGGTCGCTTGGACAGGATACTGCTCCTTCTAACGTAGTTAGAAGTCCGAGCATATCCCGCTCCTCGCACCGTTCGCCACCGCTGCCTGCCACTCCAGCAAAAGCTCTGGCACGAGGTCAACTGCTTCTAGACTTCCCTCCAGCGGCAGACAAAGCCGACGACTGGAGGGCCACCATTCAGAGTCTCATCGCCTTCGCCAACGGCGACACTCCTCGGCAACCGAGCACATCGCAGCCGCGACAAGTCAGCCAGGCGCGGGCCGATGGCGACAAGACCGGTGGGGGTGCAACCACCGTGCACTCTCCGCCCCGAAGGCCAAAATCGCTGACTCGACGGATCAACATCGACGACGACTCCACTGCGTCATCAGATCCACGAGCTCGTCACGATCAGCGCCAAGTTCTCCACGAGCGACAACAAGAGACGCTCGTACTCGCATCGAGCGCCGAAGAGAAGCGCGGCGCCAACCAGACGAACGCGCTGGGCCCACTGTCGACATGCAAGCGCCAGGGGGACCAGGCAACTTGCTGTACACGGTAGGTTGTCCTGCGTTTACTCGTGAGCTGCGGCAAGTCCAGTGGCCCAGCATGAAGAATTTCAAGCCAGACGTACCAGAGAAGTACGACGGCAAGACGCATCCGTCGGAGTTCCTCAGCATCTACACCATTGCGGTGCAAGCTGCCGGGGGACGAGACAACAAGATCCTTGCCAACTACTTCCCGCTGGTACTCAAACCCAACGTCAGATCCTGGCTCATGCACTTGCCGGACAACTCCATTTCTTCTTGGGCAGACCTATGCCATCAGTTTGTCGGCGCCTTTACAGACGGCCACAAACCTCATGGCCAGGAAAGTGACCTTCACCTGCTCGCCCAGAAGGAAGGAGAACCCCTGCGCAAGTATATCCAGAGATTCAGCCGTGTACAGCACAACATCCCAGACGTCCACCCTGCCGCGGTCATCAGCGCGTTCCATCAGAACGTGCGTAACCGGAGGATGAGGGAGGAGATGGCGATGTGCAAGATCAGAGACGTCAGTGAGCTTTATGCCCTGGCCGACAAGTGTGCAGGCGCTGAGGAGGTGAGGAAGCTCCCCGGAGAGGATAGAGGCATAGGGGGATCTGACAGTGAGGATGCCACCCCGGCAAAGAAGAACCGGCGGCGGAACAACAGGAAGAAGAAAAACAAAGAGGTGCTAGTCGTTGAGCAGTCCGGCAACAGAGATGGCACCGACAAGGCCAAAGTTGGTAGCTCCGGCAAGGAGACTGCCGCATGCACCAACTTCCAAGCTGTGGCGGCCGCCGACAAGCAGGACGGCACCGACAAGCAGTACTGCAAGATCCACCGCACCAAGGTCCATGACCTCCAGAACTGCAAGAGGGTCGAACAGCTCGTCGAGTAGCAGAAGGCTGAGTACGAGCGACGCGACAAGGAGAAGGCCCAGGGAGGTGATGGAGGATCCGGCAAGAAGCGGACATTCAACGGCCGGGGAGGACGCCGCGGCAAAGCCAAGCAGTGGCAAGGAGACAGACCTCCCCGCGGCCGCGACAAGGATGAAGACGACGACGACGATGAAGACATGGAGGATGTTGAGACCAGTGAGCAGGAGTTCCAGAAAGCCACAGAGGTCTTGTGCGTTGACGGCGGTGCTTCTCTGCATGCTTCTCACCGCCAACTTAAACAGTGGGTGCGGGAAGTTAATGCAGCAGAACCACCTGTCGAATCACGCAAGCTTCTGAAATGGTCCAACACGCCTATCATCTTTGATATTGAGGACCACCCTGATCGCACAACTGCGGTCGGGTGCTTGCCGATGTTGGTTTCACCAACTATCCGCAACCTCAGGGTCACCAAGATGTTAGTTGACGGCGGGGCCGGCTTGAACTTGATCTCCTCCACTGTACTCCCGAAACTCCAGATCCCTGACAGCGAGCTCGAAGAGACCGGCACATTCCAAGGAGTAAACCCGGGAAGGAGCAAGCCGAAGGGGAAGATCACGCTGCCAGTGACGTTTGGCGGGGAGCTGAACTTCAGGACCGAGAGGGTCACTTTTGACGTCGCTGATTTTCCATTGCCTTACAATGGGATACTCGGCCGTCCAGCACTCGCCAAGTTCATGGCAGCCTCTCACTATGCATACAACATGCTGAAGATGCCCGGCCCGATAAGCGTCATCTCTGTCCCTGGCGACAAGAAGGATGCCCTTATCTGCGCCGACAAGATCTACCGGGAAGCAGCAGCCGCACCAGATAGCAAGACACTTGCCGTTGAAGCTCCCGGGGGGAAGAAGAAGACCAGGTCCGGCAAGAGCTCTGGGGCCCACTCCGGCAAGCGCACCTCTTCGGAGTGCTGTGCTACCATCGAGGACGCGCCATCGAGCTCCACCGGCAAGTGTAAGAAGACGATGGCGGCTCCGCCAGAGACCAAGAAGGTGTCCGCCAGGGAGGACGGCACTGGTGGTACCTTCACCATTAGTGCCACGCTTGACCCTAAATAGGAAAGCGCGCTCGTTGCTTTCCTACGGGCGAACGTCGACGTGTTTGCATGGCAACCGTCTGACATCCCCGGTGTTCCCAGGAAAGTGATTGAGCATAAGCTTGCCGTCTGTCCTCACGCACGGCCCGTCAAGCAGAAAGTCAGGAAACAAGTAGTGGAGCGCCAAGAATTCATAGCAGAAGAGATCAAGAAGTTGGAAGCAGCAGGCCTTGTTAGGGGAGTGCTCCATCCTACGTGGTTGGCCAATCCAGTAGTCGTGCGTAAGGCAAACGGGAAATGGAGGCTTTGTATCGACTTCACCGATGTGAATAAAGCTTGTCCCAAAGACCCATTTCCCTTGCCGCGCATTGACCAGATTGTTGAATCCACGGCCGGATGTGATTTGCTTTCATTTCTTGACGCATACTCAGGATATCATCAGATCTTCATGGCAGAAGAAGATGAGGAGAAGACCGCGTTCATCACTCCATGTGGCACATATTGTTTCATACGGATGCCTTTTGGTTTGAAGAATGCTGGTTCAACATTTGCAAGGGTAGTCCATACAGCTTTTGAGCCACAGATTCACAGAAATGTAGAAGCATACATGGATGACATAGTGGTCAAGAGCAAAGACAGGGCAACTCTGATTCAAGATTTGGAAGAAACCTTTGCGAATCTGCGGAAGATCCAGCTCAAGCTCAACCCCGAGAAGTGTGTGTTTGGAGTCCCTTCTGGCAAGCTTCTCGGGTTCTTCGTGTCTCAGAGGGGAATCGAAGCCAACCCCGACAAGATCAAGGCCATTGAGCAGATAGAAGCACTAAAGCGCGTCAAGGATGTACGAAGACTTGCCGGTTGCGTGGCTGCTCTCAGCAGGTTTATCTCTAAGTCAGCTGAGCGCGCCCTGCCGTTTTTCAAAATTTTGAAAAAGGCGGGTCCAATGAAATGGACTCCGAAAGCGGAGGCTGGGCTGCAAGATTTGAAGAGGTACCTGTCCTCCACTCCAATACTTGTCGCACCTAAGCCACAAGAGAAGTTGCTGCTGTACCTAGCGGCAACCAATCAAGTGGTTAGTGCTGCGTTAGTAGCGGAGAGGGAGGCAGATGATGAGCCAGCAACCGCGGCAAGTGCATCCAGCGACAAGCAGGGGGCTTCCCCGACAAGCTCTGGTCCCAACAAAGATGGATCTGCGCAGGCGCAAGAGGAGATACGGAAGAAAATGGTGCAGCGCCCAGTTTACTTTGTCAGCTCCCTTCTGCAGGGGGCTAGGTCAAGGTACTCTGGTGTGCAGAAGTTGCTTTTCGGCCTTCTCATGGCCTCGAGAAAGCTGCGCCATTACTTC
The DNA here is from genome assembly GCA_902687465.1 of Secale cereale. Lineage (NCBI taxonomy): Eukaryota > Viridiplantae > Streptophyta > Magnoliopsida > Poales > Poaceae > Secale > Secale cereale. Next base: position 713,334,184 of record LR738710.1, on the reverse strand, counting down.
CAAGCACATGAGATAACATTTGTCACTCGCTTTCCGCTGAAGAGGATACTGCAGAATCCAGAAGCAACAGGCAGGATTGTTGAGTGGGCACTGGAACTGTCAAGCTTTGGCCTCAAGTTTGAGAGCACTTCTACTATCCAAAGCAGAGCATTGGTAGAATTCATAGCAGAGTGGACGCCAACACCAGATGAAGAGATTCCAGAAACGAGCATCCCCATCAAGGAAGCAAGCAAAGAGTGGCTGATGTACTTTGATGGTGCCTTCTCGCTGCAAGGCGCCGGTGCTGGCGTGCTGCTTGTCGCACCCATCGGAGAGCACCTCAAGTACGTAGTCTAGATGCACTTTCCCAAGGAGCAAGCAACAAACAATACTGCAGAGTATGAAGGTTTGCTTGCCGGTCTCAGGATCGCGGCAGACCTTGGGATCAAAAAGCTCATTGTCAGGGGTGACTCGCAACTTGTCGTCCGCCAAGTGAACAAGAATTATCAGAGTCCGTTGATGGAAGCTTACGTTGATGAAGTGAGAAAGCTAGAAGAGCACTTTGACGGCCTGCAGATGGAGCATGTACCAAGAGCTCAGAACGACATCGCCGATAGCCTGTCAAAGTGTGCCGCACTTAAGTTACCTGTGGAACCAGGGATCTTTGTGCTCAAGCTGACTCAACCATCCGTAACACCATCAACTGGACAAAGCAAGAAGAGGAAGTTGATTTCTGGTGACTATCTACCGGCAGAGCTTCCCGAAGCCGCCGCCAAGAAGGTCCCCAAGATCAACGCCAAGAATGCTGAGGAGCAGTCTGCTCCGGCAAGCCCTCGGGTTTGTTCCGTCGAAGCAAACGCTCCCGACAAGTTTTGCTCCGACAAGCTTGCCGGGGAACATCAAGCTCCGGCTGAGCCGCAGGTTCTCGCCGTAGAAGCGGATGTTCCTGCAGCAGCAGATGTGCCTTTAGTCCTTGGTGTCGAGCCACAAGCTCCAGCATGGGCACAGCAGATCGTCCGTTTTCTCCAGACAGGAGAACTTCCCGAAGAGCAAGAAGAAGCAGAAAAAGTAGCCCGACAGTCAAGTATGTACCAGTTTGTTGACAACACACTGTACAGAAGAACACTCAACGGTGTGAAATTGAAGTGTATTCCCCGGGAAGACGGACAAAAGCTGTTGGCAGAGATACATGGAGGCATATGTGGTCACCACATTGGCGCAAGAGCATTTGCCGGCAAAGCATTCCGGCAAGGTTTCTTTTGGCCGGAAGCCCTCCAGGATGCAACTGCACAAGTAACCAAGTGTGAAGCGTGCCAGTTCCATTCCAAGCAGATACACCAGCCAGCTCAAGCTCTCCAGACGATCCCTTTATCCTGGCCATTTTCGGTCAGGGGGCTCGACATCCTCGGCCCCTTTCCCCGCGCAGCCGGGGGCTTTGAGTACTTGTACGTTGCAATTGACAAGTTCACAAAGTGGCCGGAAGTGGAACCAGTGAGAAAGGTGACCGCACAGTCAGCAGTCAAGTTCTTCCGGTCGATTGTTTGCCGCTTCGGAATCCCTAACAGGATCATCACCGACAACGGTACGCAATTCACGAGCCGCACCTTCATGCAGTACGTCCAAGATCTTGGCGCCAAGGTATGCTTCGCTTCTGTTGCTCACCCGAGAAGCAACGGTCAAGCGGAGAGGGCGAATGCTGAAGTGCTGCGTGGTCTCAAGACCAGAACTTTCGACAGGCTGCACAAGTGCGGAAGAAACTGGACCGAGGAGCTGTCGGTGGTTCTTTGGTCGATCAGATCGACGCCAAATCGAGCCACTAGACAAACACGTTTCGCTCTAGTCTATGGAGCAAAGGCAGTTCTCCCCATGGAACTCGTATACGGGTCACCTCGAGTGCTCGCTTATGACGAGCTCGAGCAAGAGCAGCTGCGACAAGATGACGTGCTGCTCCTTGAGGAAGACCGTCTTCAGGCTGCTGTATGAGCTGCTCGCTACCAGCAAGCTTTGCGCCGCTACCATAGCCGCAAAGTTAATGCCAGAAGTCTCGAGGAAGGCGACCTTGTTCTTCGGCGCGTTCAGTCCGCCAAGAATTCCAACAAGTTGACGCCAAAGTGGGAAGGCCCTTATCGGGTGAAACGAGTCACTAGGCCTGGCGCTGTCCGCCTTGAGACCGAAGATGGATTTCCGGTGAGCAACTCCTGGAACATCGAGCATCTTCGTAAGTTTTACCCGTAAGGCGCCGTTGCCGCGACCTGTTCCGGCAACCACCTTTTGTACAAGTCTTGCCGCTGTTGCATGTAATCCTTTGAACAAAGCCGGGCGCAGACCCCGTGCATCAGTAAAGCTCATGTGCCTCGCACATCTTGTCAATTTCATGCTTTCTATATTTTGCATGTGTTATCTGACACTTTGTGCAGCACCTACCCCCGGTAAGCCATAACGAGCCTTAAGGCTCCATATCTGTATTTTCTCCTTTTTCTTTTTTTTCTCTCAAGGAAAGGAAGGTTTCCTCGCCCACAAGTTTGCCGGGGGGGGGGGGGGAGGAAGGAGAAGATAGTGGTAAGGACCAGGCGTCGTTCAAGAAAGTTTTGCCTTACCGGGAACCAAACAACAGAAAAGCTAAGTTGCCAAAGTTTGAGCAATCAGATTTTTAAATTTTCAAGTTATCTTCCTTGAACGACCGTGCTTTGTATGGAAAACCTGTGCGCGGAGGAACCAACTCATAGCTAGTTGCACCCTTACTTTGTTTCGAGTCCGCTCAACGACTTAAGTGTGCTGCGACTAAGTGTCGCGCCCTTACTTTCTTTTCGAGCACGCTCAACAACTTAAGTGTGCTGCAACTGGTTATGACAAGGTTTCTTGTCGGTAGCGGCACCATCGGCCGGCTGCTGACGTTCCGCACTCAGCGCTCGCGGCTAAGGTGCCTACGCCGGCAAGTTCCCTAACAGCGTAGGGCGAAAACATACAAAGCAAGGGATCAAGTAAAGGAAATAACGTTGCAACCATTACCCAAAATAAAGTTATATTACAAGTGGCTTGTCGCAGCTCTAAGAGATTGTTCTCGTGACATGATCAGCAGCGACAAGGAAAGAAGAAAATAGGCAAGCCTAATCTGCGCGATCGCCCTCAACCCTCTTGATGCCGCTCACCTTCTCCACGATAGGTGCGACAAGGGCCTTGAGCGCGTCCAGATCAACGTCCGGTGGCAGGGACCTAAGGACGTTGGTGAGGTTGAGGCCAGGGTTGCGGAAGGCCACCTTCATCAGCACCTTTTGCAGGGCGCCCGCGCAGAGCTTGCGCGACTCGTCCGCCAGCTGCTTTGGGATCTTCTCCCGGAGTTGCTGGAGGGCCGTCGCCACGCCCTTGAAGAATAGGGTGAGCTTGGCGCTGGGGTGGAGATTCTCGTCAGAGGAATACCCGAGATACTCCGCCCCCAGCTGCGCCAGGTCCCCGTCGATGTCTGCGGCAGCGTTGACAAGACCTTCCGTCCAGTGCTCGACGGTCTCCCTGAAGATGTTCTGGGTGACGGCAGCACTCTCCAGCAACGCCTTCTCGGCCCTGATCTCCTCCTTCAGGGTCGCCTATCGCTCCCTGGCGCCGTCCAGCGTCTGGGTCAAGGTGGTCAGCTTCAACTCCAGATCGGCGTTGGAATCCTTGGCGGCGGCGAGCTCCTTGCCCTTCTCGGCGAGGCGGACCTGCAATTATGAGTGGCTGTGGGCGTCCTTCTCGCGCTCATGCTTGAGCGCGGCAAGCTCCTCACCGCTCGTCTTGAGGTCGGCCTCCAGCTGTGCCACCTTCGCCTCCAGTTCCTTCTTGGCGGTCTCGGCAGCTGCGGCAGCATCCTTTGCTTCTTGGAGGGCCCCGCCAAGTGATTGCTCGCGCGCGGCAAGCTCCTCCTCGTGAGCGTCGAGGTTGATCTTCCGCTGCGCAAGCTCGCCGCCTGCGCGGATAACTTATCAGTGGCAAGCCGCTGTTGCTCTTCGACTTCGGCCTTCTCAAGAAAGAAGGCCGTCCGCTCTTCGGCAAGCTGCTCCCGCTCCTCCGCCAAGGACCGGAGAGCTGCTTGGTGAAGGCCCCGGAGCTCTTCTACGCGCTTCTCCATACCCACTCCCGCCCTCGCGGCAAGCGCCTCGCGGGACTCCAGCTTGGCCTGCCGGGCGCGGTAGAGTGACATCAGTTTCCGCAGCAGCCGCTCCTCTTCAGGCTCGCCGCTGTTGCTCGGCGTGTTGACAAGCGTCAGCCCGGCGGAGGCGAGCACCTCTCCGTCGAAGACTTCTCCCTTGATCGGCGCCCTGGAGTTTGAGGCCCAGGGGAGCTTGATGAAAACGTCGTCGCCGGCCTTCAAGAAGGCGCTTGGCTCGGGCTCTTCGGAGCCGGGGGCTGCGGCAGCAGCGGAGGGCTCGGCGGTCGGTGTAGCACCTGGTGCTTCTCCGGCCTGAGGGCCGTCAGTGCGATCACCAGCCCCCTTGCCAGCTGCTGCGGCGGCAGCCTTGGCGGCCTCTGCGCCTGCAGGATCGTCAGCGCCGGCTACCTCTTCGGTGGCAGCGACGTCGTCAGCAATAACTTCAGTCTCCATCGGCTCAGCGGCAGACGGATCTGACAGCCGAAAAAGGGGAGAAAAACGGTCAAGAAAATATCCAAAAAGAAGAATCAAAAGAAGAAAAGCCCAAGGGAAGTTTGAAGCAAGGGGATTACTTGAGCGAGCCGGCTCCTCGGCGGTGTCCCTTGCCGGGGAACTCTCCCTTGGCGGTGTAGCCGTGGTCTCCGCCGACGGAGAGCCGCTGGTGCTGTCCCTCGCCGGAGAGCCCCCCCTTGCCGGAGGACTCTCCCTTGCCGGGGAAACCCTTGCCGGAGAGCTTTTCCTTGGCGGCGTAGTTGAAGCAGAAGGCACGTCTGGAGCGGTCTCCGGGCGCTCCTGTAGTAGCTGCTCTGCTCCTACACAAATCAACAAACAAGACGTCAGCAAAGATAGAACACCCACGCGCACCTAAAAGTGGAAAGTAAACCAAACACTTACGCTGGGGGCTGCGCTGGGGGCTGCTCCGATGACCAGTTGCCGGGTCCGGCAAGTTTGTCTCAGGCGCACCCCCTGCCGTCGCGATAGGCTCGTCCTCGATGACAATCACCGGGGCCTTGGCTCTCTTTGCCGCCCTCTGGGCCAGAGTTCTGAAAAAAGGGAACAGGTTCAGAGTGAGGCAAAGGAGATACAAGACCAAACAGCAAGAATTGAAGAAATAGAAGAACAACAAAATCTTACTCTTCTTCTTCCTCGTCGGAGCTGAGCGCGGAGAAGTCGAAGTCTGGCTCACGCGTCCCGGCGCGGGGAGGTGGAGGAGTAGGCTCCCTTGGCCGCTTGGCGGGAGCAGTGGTGGTGGGCTGAGATGACCCTGCTCCGGATGCCGCCGAGGCGTGAGGAGCGGCAGGAGCAGAAGCGGCGGTCTGGGAAGACCCCGCTCCAGTTGCAGCCGATGTGAGAGGTGCTCCCGCGGCAACCTTGCTTGCCGCGGTGGAGCGTGTCGTGCGGCGCGGCAGTTGTTGTCCCGTCTGCCGCTCCGTTACGTCCCCGGCCTTGTGGAGATGCCTTCTTGGTGGAGCTGGAGGCTCTGTTGGTGGCGAGCTGCCTGAAGACGACGAGGAGGAGGAGGCGATCTGTAGCGAGCTGCTCGTGTCCTCGACGGGCTCGCTTGGCTCAGCGTCACGCTCGGCGGGCTCGCTTGGCTCGGCGACGAGCGCAGCAGGCTCTTCCTCGCCGGCAAGCTTTCCCGCGCTGATAAACTCCTCTCGATCGACGAGGCTTGCCACCTCTGCTGCCTCTGGCTCCTCTACGGTGAACCCGAACTCACCCGCGGCTGCGGCTGCCGCCGCCTCTTCCAGCCTGGTGGCAATGTACGCCATCTTCTGGTTAGTGGTGTCGCGGGTGAGGCCTTTCTTCTTGTCGGAGTGGATTGGCGTTTCTTCCAGGTTGTCGAAGAACTCCTGCACGGCTTCATCTGCAGGCTCTTGCCAAGTTGGGTCAATCCCGTGCGAGTCGCACAGCGGCATCATTGCGCGGATGCGGCTGAGCGCGGTGTTGTTGCACAGTGGGACGACATGCTTCGGCAACCTGAAGACCTCAGGATGATCGGGGTCATATTTGAACAGCTCCTGGAGCATCGCGTTGAGCTCCAGGACAGTGAAGTTATAATTGAGGCCCGGGCACAACCTCATAATATCCGCCGCGTTCTCGAACTCCCAAGCGGGCCTCTTCCTCTCTTGCAAGGGGGCGATGCGGCGGCGAAGAAAATCTGCGCCCACTGCGCCCACGGTGAGCCCGGCAGCCCTGAGACGTTGGATCCGGGCAGTGGCGATCTTCAGCCTGCTGTCTTTCGGGGCCAAGTGACTCCAATCCTTGCCGCGTCTTACTGGGGCTAGGCGCCGGACAGTAAATGGCTGCGAGTCCTCCTCGACGATCCAACACCAATTGGCTCTCCATTCCTCCCATTTGCTGCGGAGCTCCCCCTCCAGATAAGCTTCCTTCTTGTGGACCCTCGAGATCCAGGAGACTCCGCCGGATAAAGGCTCTCCACTCTCAACTCGAGGCGTAAAGAAGTGGCGGAAAAGGGCTACGTTGGGATTGACTCCGACAAAGTTTTCGCAGAGATGTGCGAAAACTGCCATGGTCAGAACGGCGTTGGGGGTGAAGTCAAGGAGGTGGAGCCCATTGGTGTTCATGATATCGCAGAAGAATTCAGAGAAAGGCGGGCAGAGCCCGCAGTAGAAGAACAAGGCGAAGAAAGCATATCCATTCAAATACATGTTGCAAGCGACAGCTGGGAGTACCTTCGTGCGCGGATGCGCCCGCGTCTCCCCCGACCAGAAAAGGTAGAAGTTCTCCCTCAGCTCCTTCGCGGCAAGCTTGGGGGGGGGG
>LR738710.1:713213838-713327244 GCA_902687465.1 Secale cereale | reverse complement strand
GGGGGAGACCGCCCGCTTCTTTCACAGCGCCGCGAGCCGCAGCGCCTCGGCCGACTTCGCAGTCTTCCCCTTCTCGCCTTTCGGAGCCATGGCGGAAGCAGTGAGGGAGGTCGACGGCGCTGGTGGTGCTGGTGGCGATGGGGGGCGGAGCGCTGCTCTCTTTTGGCTTCGGGAAGAAGGGGAGCGGCGGAGGTTTTCAAGGAGTAGCAACGGGCGGATGGACGAACTGCCCCTGTTTCCCCTGCTTATAAGGAGGGAGGGGGCAGACGTTCCGCATTTCCGAATAAAGAAACTGCCCACGATCTCTCCCACGACGCCGCATTAAACGCGTGTCGTTAAGGGAGGGCACGGTGGATACGGAGAGAGATACGGCATGCCCCAGGCCGCGCGTGCTCGTGCACTGTTTTGGGCCTGGCCCAACAGCGCTCGGCACCGTGTATGGCCCAGGCCCGGGGGCTCCTGTCGGTGTACTAAAGTAGGGGTACCCTTAGTATCCCGAACTTGTGCACAGGCAGTCGCAGCGCCCCGCGGCAAGGCTTGCCGGGTGGCCGCCACGGTCCTCCGTGGTTCCTTTGGAGCCATTCAAGAACAAAGTATCCAAGCCAAGGAGACAAGGCCCCGGCAAGAGGAGCTTGCCGGGAAGGCCACTCAAGGCGCAAGAACTTGGCAAGAGGAGCTTGCCGGGAAGGCCGACCAAGGCATCTCAAGAAACTTGCCGCGACGCGCCATGCGTCCCGGCAAGGCCCGGTGAGCGACAAGCTCCCGGAAGCGACAAGATAGCGACCGCGGCAAGGCACTTGCCACGGCAAGCTTCCACTCAGTACCCGCGCTCCAGCACATCCATCCACGTGCCGCTCTGGGACCCTTCCAGGCGCACATGTCGGAAGGCTGTGCAGCCAGGGGTACGCGGTGGCGAGAAGCGCTGACAAGGTGGCCATCGTGGCGAACGGTGGCGCCCCTGACGGCCCTTTTTGCACTGTTTGGGCGACGGTGACGGGCATTTAATGCCCTTGTCCCCTGCCGTCAGGGTTAGGTATAAAACACTGTACCAACTACCACACTTTTTCCAGTTTTACCCTCAACAGCGTTGCCACCTGTCGGTGGCCCCTTTGAGCATATAAAAGGAGGCCCATGCGCAACGTAGAGGGGGGTTAGACATTCAAACACTCCCACGCTCGGTCTCGTTAGCTGCTGAAGTGTACTGTAGCTCTCAGCGCTCCCGAGCAAGAACTCAATACAAACCAAAGCAGGAGTAGGGTTTTTCGCATCCGAGCGGCCCGAACCTGGGTAAACTGCTCGTGTGCCTCGCCTCGATCTGCTCTTCGTGCGATCTCCGCCCCCTGCCGTACGGAAAAGGGGTTCCATCCCCATAGGTGTTCGTGGGTGGATCAGTTTCCCCGACACATATCATACAAGACGCTCCAAGCAAAACTCATAATACGTGACGAATAAAAATATAGTTTCAGGTAAGATACCGATGGTCGTTAGAAGAAAGAGGGGATGCCACTCGGGGGCATCCCCAAGCTTAGTTGCTTGATACTTCTTGAATATTATCTTGAGATGCCTCGGGCATCCCCAAGCTTAGCCTTTTGCTACTCCTTATTCATCCATCCATCGCGATCTCACCCAAAACTTGAAAACTTCAATCACACAAAACTCAACAAAACTTCGTGAGACCCGTTAGTATAACAAAACCAATCTTTACTCTAAGTACTATAGCAAACCAATTATTATTTTGTAATTGTATTATTTCTACTATATTCTAACTTTTCTTATGGCAAAAACTCATCAAAGAAAACCATAGAATCATCAAAACAAGCACATAACGCAACGAAAACAGAATTTGTCAAAAACAAAACAGTCTGTAAAGATGTGAATTTTTACCATACTTGGGTAACTCTAAAAATACTAAAATTTTAGAATAATGTGGAAAATATGTATATTCATAACTCCAAAAAATTCAAGAGTTTATCATGATCCAGTAATCGTCAGAAATTCTAACTCTGGACGCAAAAGTTTCTGAATTTTCCAACGCGATCAAATCAACCATCAACCAGGTCATCCCAAAGGCTTTGCTTGGCACAAACGTTTATTCAAACCTCAAAAACACATCAAACCAGAGGTATTATTGGGTATTTTATTGAAAATAGCAAGAAAAAAAAAGCAAAAAGATACAAGTTGGGTTGCCTCCCAACGAGCGCTATCGTTTTACGCCCTTAGCTAGGCATAAATAAAAGATCTCAAGTGTTATCATCCTTGGTCTTTGCCACTTTAGTAAGGGCCTTTTCAAATCCTGGAGGCTCTTTGCGCTTCCCTAATTTTTCCAAAAAAGAAACCATCTTGAGATCGAAAATATCCAACCGTTTATTACAAAGTGTAATCAAAGTGTTCAAGCAATTGATACTACCATTGAGATGTTTTAGAGGTTCATTATATTTTTGCAATTCAACCATATGTTTGTGCGAATCACCAAGTTTGTCTAAAATTTGAACTCCCTCTGCGGTGAAATAAAACCCTTTCTTTTGTGGTGGAATCCCCAAAATTCCTTCTAAGATTTCATAGGCGACATTGGCATTAAGCTCAATAAAATTCCCTTTAGCGGCAAAATCCAAGAGTTGTCTATGACGCAAAGCCAATCCTATATAAAAATTACGAAGCAAAATTTTTGCGTCTCCCTTTTGGTTGCAAGCACGATAGGATTCCATTAACCTATACCAAGCTTCTTTCAAAATTTCTCCTTGTCTTTGCTTGAAGTATAGAACTTCAAAATCTAGTGACAAAGGAGGAGTAGTCACGCTAGCCATCAAGACTGGAAAGTAAGAACGCGAATAGAACTGGCAAGAAAACGGCGAACAAAAAATAAGGTGAATAAAAACGGAAATTTTTTGTGAAGTGGGGAAGATGAAAACGAGAGGCAAATGGCAAATAATCTAAATTTCAAGGAGATGAGATTTGTGATTAGGAACCTGATATATGTTGGTGATGTCTCCCCGGCAATGGCGCCAGAAAGTTCCTTTGATGTTGCTTAGATGCGTCAGTGTTTCCCCAAGGAATAAGGGATGATGCAGCACAACAACGTCAAGTTATTTTACTCAGTGATGAGACCAAGGTTATCAAACTAGTAGGAGAACCACACATAACTACGTAAACGGTAACTGCACACAAATAACAACCGCTTGCAACCCGACGCGTTAAAGGGGTTGTCAATCCCTTTCGGGTAGTGATGCCAAAAAGTGACGTAAGGATTGGATAAATTTGTAGTAGATTGATAGATGCAAATAAAACCAAATAAAACACAGCAAGGTATTTTTGTGTTTTTGATAATATAGATCTAAAAATAAAAGAATCAAATTAAATAAAAGGCAATTGGCAAAATAGATCTGAAAGTATATGATAGGAAAATAGACCCAGGGGCCATAGATTTCACTAGTGGCTTCTCTCGAGAAAACAACATGTGGTGGGTAGACAAATTTACTATTGGGCAATTGATATAAAACCAAATAATTTTGACGATATCCAAGACATTGATCATGTATATAGGCACCACGTCCAAGATTAGTAGACCGACTCCTGCCTGCATCTACTACTATTACTCCACACATTGATCGCTATCCAGCATGCATCTAGTGTATTAAGTTCATGAAAAAATGGAGTAATGCAATAAGAAGGATGACATGATGTAGACAAGATCTATTCATGTAGGAATAGACCTCATCTTTTTTATCCTTAATAGCAACGATAGATGCGTGCCTTCCTGCCACTTCTGTCACTGGGAAAGGACACCGCAAGATCGAACCCATTGCAAAGCACCTCTTCACATTCCAAGATACATAGATCAAGTTCGCCAAACAAAACCCAAATATCGGAGAATAAATACGAGGTTATAACAATCAAGATTGGATATAAAATCAAGGCAAATCTGATCATAAACTCACAATTTATCGGATCCCAACAAACACACCGCAAAAAGTCATTACATCAAATAGATCTTCGAGAGACCGTTATATTGAGATACAAAGAGACAAGAAGCCATCTAGCTACTGCTTACTAACCCGTAGGTCTGTGGTAAACTACTCACGCATCATCGGAGAGGCACCAATGAGGATGATGAACCCCTCCGTGATCGTGTTCCCCTCCGGTGGAGTGCCGAAAAAGGCTATAGATTGGATCTCGTGGTTCTCCAACTTGCGGCGGCTGGAACAAAATTTCACCGACTCCCCTAGGGTTTCTGGAGGTAGGAGGCATTCATAGAGCGAAGAGGCGGTGCGGGAGGCCACCGAGGTAGGCACAAACCACCTGGGCGTGCATGGGGCCCAAGCGCGCCCTGGTGGGTTGTGCCCCCCTCAGGGCACCCCCAGGTGCTTCTCTAACCCATCTGGTGTCTTCTGGTCCAAAAAAATCCATGAAAAGTTTTGCTGCATTTCGTATCCGTTTGATATGGTTTTTCTGCGATGTAAAAAACAAGAAGAAATAAACAACTGGCACTTGGCACTATGTCAATAGGTTAGTCCCAAAAAATGATATAAAATGATTGTAAAACATCCAAGAATGATAATATAACAGCATGGAACAATAAAAAATTATAGATACATTGGAGACTTATCATTCTACTTCATTGATCTTCCATGTTTTTATGGTTTGCATTGCAAAAGTTGCAACGAGATAACCTCTTATGATGACATACTGTAGTTTCGCCTAGATGAAGTAACCACAATACGGCACACATACACTAGACTGCAGCAGGAGGCACAAGACAATATGACGTAAATGCAGGAAGTTATGCTTCAACAACAGGAATTCATGGCTAGAGCACGAAGCCTTTTAGGCAAGGTTCGCAGCCTTTGATTTCTGCATCATGGTAAGTTGTAGCCTCACTTGCTACATCATTTAATACCCAATCAAAATATTTAACTCCATTCATGTATGCTATGTTATGTAACTTCACTTGCTCAAAAATAATTTGCGGAGCATGGTGGTACGAGTGACACGACTTCATAGAATCTTCCTCCTCTTCCCCTCTTCCTACTTTCGGCTTTGTAACTCTTCTAGCTTTTCAATCATTCATCCTTCATCGCATATGCTTACTATCTCATGCTTGCAAATCCTTCCAACGGTTAGAACAACAACATGTTGGTAGGTGGATGTCACTACTAGGGAATACCCTAGTGGTGGTGCAGGTTTAGACGCTATCAGCAGTGCGGGGCCCGCTCTACTGCTAACTCAGCTAATAGTAGTGTGTTTCCCTCCCGCGCTACCGCTAAGTACTACCAGCTGATGTCGCTTAAAGTTACATTGGTATTTCCCCAAAGAGGAAAGGATGATGCAGCATAGCGGCGATAGGTATTTCCCTCATATGTGAAACCAAGGTTATCGATCTACTAGGAGAACCAAGCAACACAACGTAAACAACACCTGCACACAAATAACAACTTCTTGCAACCCGACGTGTAAAAGGGGTTGTCAATCCCTTTCGGGTAACGGATGTGAGAGAGATATAAATATTGGTAGATTGGTTGATAAATAAGATAAATTGCAGCAAGGTATTTATTGGTTTTTGGTTTAATAGATTTGAAAATAAAAGCAAAGGAAAAATAGATCGCAAAGGCAAATAATATGAGAAAGAGACCCGGGGGCCGTAGATTCACTAGTGGCTTCTCTCGAGAGAAATAGCGAACAGTGGGTGAACAAATTACTGTTGGGAAATTGATAGAACTTCAAATAATTATGACGATATCCAGGCAATGATCATTATATAGGCATCACGTCCAAGATTAGTTGTAATGCCCAGTATGAGATTATACCTCCTACGTGTCGAGGCACGACTTAAAGGTATAAGCTCATACTATAATGATCTCAAGTATGTTATCTTTGCACGACTCATGTAAAAGAGGGATGAAATTGTTAAAGATTAGTTGGCTTACACTCGCCACGTCACACAATACATTACATAAGCAATCACCATCCAAATAGCATCACAGTCCGACTATGGACGAAGATCCAAATGAAAGATACCATAAATTAAATAACACAAGGTCCCGATAATAACATCCTAGTAAGAGCCCTACTGATCCTCTGGGTAGGACTCGTAGTATCGCCCACGTTCTTCGTCGAACTCCCAGTACAGCTCTGTCCCATCTCCTGTGTAGTTCACCATGGTACCTGCATCTGTTGTTGTGTAGAATCTGTGAGCTACGGAGGACTCAGCAATCCCGTTCCCGGGTAGCAAAACTATCTAAGCCTTGGGTGTGGAACAAGGCTAGAGAACAAGTTTGTAGCTGCACTAGCATTAGCTTACGTGTTTAGAGCGAGAAGAGAAGTGCCAACGATCGTCAAAGTGATCACGAAGTGATCCTATCTAAGCACGTCAAACATAACCCCACCGTGTTCACTTCCCGAACCCCTTCGGAAAATGACTGTCACGATTACTCACGCTGGTAATGTATTCTGAACATGGTGTCAAGTTTTCTACAATCGGATATTAACAAATTCCCATCTGCCACATAACCGCGGGCATGACTTTCGAAAGATCAAAACACTGCAAGCGTGTCCCAACTTAGCCCATCACAAGCTCACGATCTGCGAAGTCACAACTCCAAGGTGGGAAGACCCGAGTATTGTCGGAATCCCGTGCTCAAGATATTCCGACTAAGGTAAAACTAATCCAGCAAGACCTCCCAGCGTGCCGACACCCTGACAGTAGCCACGCGTATCTAGTCTCAGGCCACGACCGGATGAGCACAGCGTACAGTGACCAAAACCCAATTTGCCATGGGGGGTACCGCACACGACTCTAGTTTGGACCAACAATCAAAACGAGCACTGGCCCAGGGGGTTGATTAATAAATCCTCGGGTTAATTACTCCCTCAGCAAGTTTTAGTTGTTAGGCAAATGTAAAACCAATGTTGGGCCTCGCTGGAAAAGTTTTAGCGCTAAGTGGGTTATCGAGGGGGTCCCATAACCCCAACCGTGTTAGGAACGCATAATCAAGAAACATAACACCGGTTTAAACGGTTCCTAGGGTGGCATGAGTGGAACAAACACCAAGGGAGAGGCTTAGCCTTCCACCCATTGCCAAGTATATAGATGATTTGGTTTAACAGATTATATAGTGTGATATCCCAACAATAACTTCAGCATGAAGCAGGAATCTTCAAATCTTCTCCTGCAACTAACAATGCTATAAGAGGGGCTGAGCGATGCTTACGTAGCCAAACAATGGTTTGCTAGGTTGGGTGGTTAGAGAGATTCATGGCTACAATAGGAGGCTGAGAAACAAACATGGGCATCAAGGCAATAAGCTAAAGAGCGAGACATCTAGCAATAGGCAAAGATAGTAGTGATATATGGGTAAGGTCATCTTGCCTGTTGAGTCGTCGATGGGATCGTAACCTTGCTCCTCACACTCAACCTCGGTAGGAACCTCGTACTCGGTCTCGGCTCCCGGCTCTACTCAACACAAGAATACAACATGGCACAATATCAAACACGGTGCAATGCACAATCAACATGATGCAAGTATGATGTGCGTATGCATGCGGAAGCACTTGAACCTAAGGAGAAGATGATGGAGAAGGCATCATCTTAGAAAACCAAGCATGCCACTGGATAGAGAGGAAGATTTTGGTTGAAAACGATATAAAGATCGCCGGAAACGGACACACGGTTTGCAAAAGGCAAGCAAAACAATATTCACACAAAGCTGCAGATTACAGCCACATGACATGTTTGGAGCAAGAAATAATTATGCTATAGCACTCAAACATGGAGACAAAGAGTATGGACATGAAGTAGACATATTACTTAACAAGCATGAACTTAGAACACACCCAAAAACCTACTGGAACACAATTAACCAAGCATGGCAAGTTGCAATAAAATTATCCAGACTTAGTCAAAATCTGGGAAGGCAAAAACATCATCACGATGCTGCCTTCGGAGGCACAAAACTACATGCATATCAACTCCACTAAGTATATAAAGATCATGGACATGTAATAGACATATCGTACAACAAACAACTCCATTGGAGCAACTCCATAGGAGGCATGGATCAATAGCAACAACCTACAACAAATTGATCATGCTGATAAAAACCTGACAGGTATAATTTATAGCAACTTGAGAGCAAGAAATAAATAAGCTACAGCAGGCCATATGTGCAAGTAAGGGCATGGATGGATAGAGCATAACATGGACAATAAGGAATAATCATTTGACATACTAAAACATGCATGGATTTGAGTGGGGCATCAAGAAAACATAGCATCAGGTTAAAACAGATTCCAGACTTAGCAGTTTTTCATTAAGTATAAAACAGTAACATTGGCATGGCATGTTTACAAGCTTGTTTAAGTCACCTCAAGGCATATCATGGAAAGTGGTTTGCACCACAGCAAAGACCATATGATGGTGCTTCTAAAACATATTGACATGTGACATGAGGACAAACACATCAATAGCAATGAGCACTTCAAATCAGCATCTCATAACAAGTTTCTGCACTTAAAAGCCACATGCACTTTTGCAACACAGATTAACATGGCAATATGACACCTAACAAGAATGCTACAGCAACCATCATGTAAAGCACTTCACAATGAACATTTTGACATATCATATGCTCCATTTGGATAAACATGCACAAAGTTATCATATCTCAAACACGGCAACAAAATTACAAGTAACAACAGTTTTAAACATATAGCACTCTTGCCAGGATTATTAGGTAATCAAGATGAACTCAAACAAGCATGCCACAGTGGAACAAAATGAAGAGCACGTCACCACGATCATTTTGATATATTACACGCCCAAAACGGATCTACGAGCACGAAGTTACAACCATGCAAAGGAGGCAACAAAATAAGGAAAAAATGGGGACTTAGTGGATTTTTACCCTCCGAAAAGTCAAACGTGGACGGGACGAACCGGGACGGAGGGATCCGGGCGGAGCGGAGGCGTTTGGATCGGGGGACGGGTGGATTTCGTCCCGATCCGGCCGGAACTCGTCGGAGTTCGCCGGAGAGGAGGAAGAAGAAGGCGGAGGCGCTGGAGATGGTCGGGGCGGCGGCTGCGGCGCCCGAGGCAGCCGGTGGCGACGGCGCTCGAGCCCGGCGGCGGCGGTGCCCGAGGCGGTGAGGGAAAACGGCGGCGGGGCGCGGGAGGCGGCCGACGAGGTTGGCGGCAGCGGGCGGAGGCGAGGCCGCCGGCGACAATGCGGCCTACGGCGGCGGCGGTGCGGTCTGCGGCGGCAGCGGCGGGCGGAGGAGAGGCCGGCGAGGCTGGCGGTGGGGTCCGGCGGCGGGCGGGGCCGCGGGCTGAGGTGGCGGACGGTGAGGTGGCTCGGCCAATCTGGAGTCGCCACGTGGCGGCCTCCAATTCGTCGGAGTGATATGGCAGCGGGTCAGACGTGTCCGGCGGCTGCGCGGAAGTTTCCGGCGCGCGGAGGGAGAGAAAAAATTAGGGTTGCACCGGGATTTCGGGGAAGGGGACTGTTTTATAGTTTCTGGGAGCTAGGAAGGTCCAAATGAGGAGCGGTTTTCGGCCACGCGATCACGATCTGATGACTGAGAGGACGGGAGTGGTTTTGATGGGTTAGTGGGCTGTTGTGGAGGGGGTCTTGGGCCAAAAGGAAGAGGTACTTTTAGCCCACTAGGTTATCCGTTGGAGTAACAAACAAACTCCAAACGCGATGAAACTTGACAGGCGACCTACACGTACCAAAACAACAACGCACGACAAGTCTCACCTCATTCCGGGAACGTTACATGGCCACACACGAAAGAAGGACTCGGGGGTGCCACGGGCACGTGTGTGAGTGTCGGAACTCGAATCGGACAATGGGAAGAGGCGAGTGGGACCGGGTGCAAGTGACAACACGAATGCAATGCAATGCACATGATAACATGACATGGATGAAATGCACACACACACACACATGCGACAAAACGAAGAAACCCGAAATGGGAGAAGAGCCCAGAATGGAATTAATGAAGTCAACGTTTCATATATTGCCATAATTGGAAAGTGTTACATCTGGGGTGTTACATTAGTAGACCGACTCCTGCCTGCATCTACAACTATTACTCCACACATTGACCGCTATCCAGCATGCATCTAGTGTATTAAGTTCATGGAAAAACGGAGTAATGCATTTATCTATGGCGTTAGATATGGATCTCGTCGTTTTATCCTTAGTAGCAACAATACATACATGTCGGTTCCCTTTCTGTCACTCGGATCAAGCACCGTAAGATCGAACCCACTACAAAGCACCTCTTCCGATTGCAAGATAAATAGATCAAGTTGGCCAGACAAAACCCAAATATCGGAGAAGAAATACGAGGCTATAAGCAATCATTCATAAAAGAGATCAAAGAAACTCAAATACTTTCATGGATATAAAAAGATAGATTTGATCATAAACTCAAAGTTCATCAGATCCCACAAACACACCGCAAAAAGAGTTACATCATATGGATCTCCAAGAGACCATTGTATTGATAATCAAGAGAGAGAGAGAGAGGAAGCCATCTAGCTACTAACTACGAACCCGTAGGTCTATAAAGATATACTCACGCATCATCGGAGAGGCACCAATGGAGGTGGTGGACCCCATCCGAGATGGTGTCTAGATTGGATCTAGTGGTTCTGACTCGGCGGCGGCTGGATTAATATTTTGACAACTCCCCTAGGGCACAACCTAGGTGTAGCTCTGGCCCATCAGGTGGTGGGGAGGCCACCGAGGTGGGCACAACCCACCTCCTGGCACGCCCTTGTGGGTTATGCACCCCTCGGGGCACCCCCAGGTGTAGCTCTGGTCCATCGGGTGTCTTCTGGCTCATAAAAATTCTCTGAAAGGTTTCGCGGTGTTTGGGCTCCGTTTGATATTGATTTCCTGGGATGTAAAAAAACATACAGAAAACATCAACTGGCACTTGGCACTATGTTAATAGGTTAGTACCAAAAAATGATATAAACTGACTATAAAATGGTTGTAAAATATCCAAGAATGATAATATAACAGCATGGAACAATCAAAAATTATAGATACGTTGGAGACGTATCAGCATCCCCAAGCTTAAATCCTGCTCGTCCTCGAGTAGGTAAGTGATAAAAACAGAATTTTTGATGTGGAATGCTGCCTATCATGTCATATCATATTCTTTTCTTTATATGATGGACATTTGGACTTTTATATGGTTCAAAGCAATAGTCTAGTTTTGACATAATAATTTAGATACTCAAGCATATCAACAAGCAATCATGTCTTTCAAAATATCAATGCCATAATTGGAAAGTGATACATCTGGGGTGTTACAAACTCTCCTCTACTACAAAAAGATCTCGTCCCGAGATCTAGGACTGGAAGAAGGAAGGGTACTCGGAACGAAGGTGATCTTCTCGTTCCCATGTAGCTTCTCGATCGGTATGGTGTGACCACTTCACTTTCAAGAACTTGATGGACTTGTTGCGGGTTTTGCGCTCAGTTTCCTTAAGAATAGCAACAGGGTGCTCACGGTAAGACAAGTCTTGTTGAAGATCAATCTCCTCGAACGGAATGGTGCGTTCAGGTGTCTTGAAGCACTTGCGGAGTTGAGACACGTGAAACACATCATGAACATTTGCAAAGTTGGAGGGGATCTCAAGTTGATAGGCTAGATCGCCTCTTTTGCCAAGAATCATGAAAGGGCCCACATATCTAGGAGCAAGCTTTCCTTTGATATCGAATATTTGGGTTCCTTTCATAGGAGAAACACGGAGATAGACATGTTCACCGATGTCGAAAGCCAAATCACGATGCTTGCCGTCATAGTAACTCTTTTGACGCGATTGAGCGGCTTTGAGATTCTCACGTATGACTTTGCACATTTCTTCGGCTTCTGAGATCAAGTCATTAACAAGAAGTTGACGTTCACCAGTCTCGGACCAGTTGAGCGGGGTACGACACTTTCTGTCATAGAGGATTTCAAACGGAGCTTTGCCGGCACTTGCTTGGAAGATGTTGTTGTAAGAGAACTCGGCAAATGGGAGACAATCTTCCCACTTCATGCCAAAAGAGATGACAGAAGCTCTCAGCATGTCTTCGAGGATCTGGTTCACTCTTTTGACTTGACCACTAGTCTGAGGGTGAAACGCAGTGCTGAAACGAATCTTAGTGCCCATGGCTGACTGAAATGAGTCCCAGAACTTGGATGTGAATAAACTTCCACGGTCTAAGGAGATAACTTGAGGAATGCCAAGCAACGAAACAATTCTGGAAGTGTACAACTCTGCCTACTGAGCTGCATTGATGGATTCTTTGACGGGAAAGAAGTGAGCTACTTTGGTTAGCTTGTCAATCACAACAAAGATAGCATCATTCCCCTTCTTGGACTTGGGAAACCCAGTGATGAAATCCATTTCAATGTGGTCGAATTTCCACTCGGGAATAGATAGAGGTTGGAGGAGACCGGCTGGACGTTGATGCTCTGCCTTCACTCTTCTGCAGACATCACATTCATTCATGAATTAGGCAATCTCCCTTTTCATGCGAGTCCACCAGTAAGATTGCTTGAGGTCTTCGTACATCTTGGAACTTCCGGGATGAATCGAGAGGAGGGAGTCATGTGCTTCGTTTATTATGAGCTTCCTAAGATCACCCTTTGGAACCACAATTCTGTCCTCAAAGAACAAGGTGTCTTTCTCATCAACACGATAGCACTTGTATTTGGGAGTAACCTTAGCAATACCATGTTTCACTTTCTGCATTATAGCATCAATTAGTTGGGCCTGACGGATCTGATCTTCCAAGGTAGGAGCAACTTGAAGGTTTGCAAGAAAGCCTTGCGGAACAACTTGGAGGTTGAGCTTCCTGAATGATTCACAAAGTTCAGGCTGAAACGGCTTGAGAAGGAGACTGTTGCAATATGCCTTTCTGCTCAAGGCATCTGCAATGACATTGGCCTTGCCAGGTGTGTATTAAATGCTTGGATCATACTCTTGGATCATCTCAACCCAACGAGTCTGGCGAAGGTTCGGGTTCGGCTGTGTGAAGATGTACTACAAGCTCTTGTGATCGGTGAAGATGTCCACTTTTTTGCCCAACAGAAGGTGTCTCCACGTGATCAAGGAATGTACCACTGCTGCTAGCTCGAGATCATGTGTGGGGTAATTCTTCTCATTTGGTTTCAACTGATGAGAAGTGTATGCCACAATCTTCTTGTCTTGCATGAGAACACCACTAAGTCCCTGTAAAGAAGCATCACAGAAGACTTCATAGGGCTTGGACTCATCCGGAGGAGTTAGAACCGGAGCAGAAATGAACTTCTCTTTGAGTGTTTTGAATGCCACATCACAATCAGGAGTCCAGTTGTACTTGACATTCTTCTGCAACAAGTTGGAAAGAGGCTTGACAGTCTTGGAGAAGTTCTCAACGAACCTTCTACAATAGCTAGCGAGACCAAGGAAGCTTCGGAGTTGCTTGACGTTCTGCGGGGGTTCCCAGTTGACAATAGCTTCAAGTTTCTCGGGGTTGACAGAAATACCCTCACCAGAGATGATATGGCCAAGATAAAAGACTTTATCCAACCAGAATTCACATTTGGAGAACTTCGAATAGAACTTGTGTTCACGGAGCCTGTCCAGAACCAAACGGAGGTGCTTGGCATGGTCTTCTTCATTCTTGGAGAATACCAAGATGTCATCCAGATAGACAAGAACAAATTAATTGGTGTAGGGGTTGAATATGAAGTGCATCATCCTTGAGAAGGTGGGTGGAGCATTTGCGAGGCCAAAAGACATGACCGTGTATTCATAGGAGCCGTAGCTTGTTATGAATGCGGTCTTGTGAATATCCTCTTCACGGATACAAATCTGGTGGTAACCCATCCGGAGATCAAGCTTTGAGAACACCTTTGCTCCTTTGAGCTGCTCGAACAATTCATTAATATTGGGGAGAGGATACTTTTTCTTTATTCTCTTCTTGTTCAATGGCCGGTAATCAACGCAAAGGCGCTCCGTGCCATCCTTCTTCTTGACAAATAGAACACCACAGCCCCAAGGAGAAGTGCTAGGCCTGATTAGACCCATACGCTCTTGCTCATCGAGTTGTTTCTTCAGCTCCTTCAACTCATCAGGGGAAAGCTTGTACGGACGCCGATATGCTGGCTCGGTACCGAGCTCGAGTTCAATGACGAATTCAACTTGACGATGCGGAGGCATGCCTGGAAGCTCTTCAAGAAAAACATCTTCATATTCATTGACCACCGGAATTTGGGAGATGGCATTAATCTCGCCCTTGTCATTGAGAGAGAATAGCCTGATTGTGTTATCTCGAGAGGCGAAGATAATCACGTCTTCGTCGGGATGAGTAAGCTTGACTTCCTTATTTGCACAATCAATGTTTGCATAATGCTTGGAAAGACAATCCATCCCAAGAATAAGATCAATGTCGGAGTTGCGAAGAATAACCGGAGAAACCAGAAAGCGGTAATCACCCATATGAATAGATACATTCGGAACAAAGTTGTTGGAGTTCATTAGCAAACCCGGAGAAAGCACATACATTGGACTAGTCAAAGCTTGCAATGGCATATCATGTGACAATGCAAAAGGTCTTGACATGAAAGAATTTGATGCACTTGAATCAAACAAGACTTTTGTAGGAATAGAGTTAACTGGAAGGTTACCAAGTATCACATCTGAAGAATTCTCTGCTTGAGCTGCATTCATCAGATTCACTCTTGCTGACTTGGGGTTGTGCTTGACAATAGCAGAGCTGACAGGTGGAGGAGGCGGAAGGCGCCTTGGGTTGGGACACTTGTTAGCATAATGACCCTTCTGAGTGCACTTGTTGCAAACCACTTCTGAGAGAGGACAGTGATAAGAAGCACTTGACTTCGAAGCTTGAAAGTGATTCTTGGACTGATTGCTTGGGTTGGGTGGGTGGGAGAAACCACGGCCACCAGAGTGCTTGTTGTTGTTGTTGGGAGGGCGGAGCACTGGAGGAGGTGGAAGCCAAAACTTCTTCTGCTTTGCAACCACTTGGGAAGAAGAGGAGGAGTTGACAGCATCTCTGACTCTCTTTTTGGAATCTTCAACCTTGAGATGGGCTGCCTCTTGCTTAAGGGCCATGTTATAAAATTGATCAAATTCATCCGGCTCAAACAAGGTGAGAGCTAGCTGGAGTCCATCCTTCAGACCACCACGGAACTGATAAATCTTGCTCTTGGAATCTCGGATGTCTTGCTTGGCACAACGAGCAAGGTTCTGGAACTTGACATTGTATTGATAAACGGACATGGTGCCTTTCTTCAGGTTGCGGAATTGCTCACGCATGCCTTCAATGACACTAGTTGGAATGTGGTGAGAGCGGAAATCCTTGCAGAACTCAGTCCACGAGATTTCACGTCCTTCTCTGGAATCTTTGTACTGTTGCCACCAATCAGCGGCTTGGTCCTTGGGTTGGAAGGCGACAAACTTGAAATAATCCTCAGGTCTCATGTTACTGCATTCAAAGTGCTTCTTGATGTCTGTTATCCAGTCTTCAGCATCTAGCGGATCCACACAGTAACTGAACGCCTTCGGTTGGTTTGCCAGGAACTGGTTGAGTGTAGCAAAGTGAGGTTGGTTGAACAAATTGCCTCTGCCTTGGTTCCCATGACCACCTTGATTTGCTTGATTTGCTTGAATGTTCTGCATCATTTGCATAAGCATCTGGGTGTTCTGGTTGGTCGCTTGCATAATTGCTCTCCAGGCCTCAGACGGAGGAGGAGGGGAAGAAGGACGATCAGGAACTTCTTCACCCTCTGGGTTAGCGTTGGGAACCCTTTTAGGAGCCATCCTGAATGAGATGACAACTATTAGCCATAGATTGAAAATATATATGCTGAATCAACGGCTAGAATTGCAACATAAGTCTTCACAAGAACATTCGAACAAGATGAACGAATGTAATCCATAGTTTAATGATACAACAATCTTCTCGAGAAGCCACTTGGGAGAACAAAATGTAAATAAAAACAACAAGGAGCAGATAGAACAAATACAAGATAGAAGCTTCGTTCGACATATTCGTGCTGAAAGCTTATGGAACGTGTTACAAAAGGGTTTTGCAATCCCTGGATCAGCATAGCCAAGGAACCTTTAAGATGCAACTCCCAATCGGAACAAACGCCCATAAAACTACTTCACTCAATGTAGAACCCCGAACTTCATATCATGCATTCGTCGGAAGAATGTCTACGAACTACTAGATGAACCCACCTATTAATTTCTGAAAGTTCCCAGTTATGCAATCAGGTGTTGGGGATATAGGGGAAGCATCGCGCACTCAACTCTAATCCTACATCCAGCTGTATCCATCCTTCAACACATAACCAGTTATTTCCGGAAACCGTCTACCTCGGACCTTCGAAACGCATCAGCTATACAAGCTATGGCAATACTCCCGAACTACCTCCCCAGTACTGGGTGATGTCGGGGTTATCTTGCCACTAACCGCATAGATGAGTTTTCGATCTCGGCCGTCTTAAGTATTCCAGAACTTCTACGATAGATTTGTGACGACAACACTTCGGAGCTCAACTCCCCGGGACACTGCCACAACCCCTAAATGACAGGAGGCATCGAGAACTGTCGGTGTATTTGGATCGACACCTATGGGATCACAAGAATCCCTACTACGGTTGCGGGGCGTGGGGTTGAGAGAAGAGCGGATCTAACAGTCAGGACACGGTTCCTTTACCCATGTTCGGGCCGCAAAGATGCGTAAAACCCTACTCCTGCTTTGGTGGATTATATGTTGGTGTTCTTCAGCTAACGAGGAGCTCCAAGGGAGTCGTGAGGAGTTCTAAAAAGCAGAATCCTTCTCCTGGTCGCCTCGGGCCACCTTTTATAGGAAAAAGGGGTTGCCACAGTGGCATACAGGAGGTGGAAAGGGTACAGTGATGCGAGGTTATCCCTCGCATTACAGGACAAGGTGCATTTAATGCGCCCAGCTTAGGTGTGCTCTCTTTATCGGAGACGAGGGGAGACGCCCGTCTTGTCCGTCGCCGCCCCTCCTCGTGTTGACACGCGCCCTGGCCAGCGGTGCTTGAGGTGCCATGTAGGCAGACAGGCAACTGAGGTGGCGTAACGGCAGGTCTCCACGAAGATCTGTGGGTTGCCACGCAGGAGCCTGTCCAGCTGGCCGGGTTGGCAGCGGCGTGGGTTGGCGGAGGCCCAGTTGGTGCGGGCCTGACGGTGGCCCCGTGGGTGTCCTCGGCAAGGGCCTTGCCGGGGCCCCGGCAAGGGTCTTGCCGTGGCGCCTGCTGTCTTCCCCGGCAAGGTGCTTGCCGGGGGCCTTGTAGTCCTCCTTGGCTAGGATCCCGCCAAGGGTCGTCGTCTTCTTTACTTGTATCTGATCTTGGATGTCTTCAGAAAGATCTGCATGCCACCACGGGGATATCTCCCGAATCCTCGCCCCACAGGGGCGGAGGACTCAAGGGTGATCCGCTCCGTAGGCGCGGGGCGAGCTGCCACGGCAAGGTTCTTGCCGGGGCTGCCAGAGCCGCCCCCGGCAAGGATATTGCCGAGGGAAGCCGCTTCGTCCCTTTGCTCTTTGTGGTCTTGTTCTTGGCGTTGTTCCAGTCTCCATCAAGCTTCGATCTTACCCTGGCTCACTTCCCTTGCCATGCTTCGTGCGGTGGTGCCCGTGGCTCAGACTGCCCATGCACAGTCATAGGGGTACAAAAAGTGTACCCCTCTTTTTGTTCACTGACAGGAGCCCCCGGGCCTGAACCACACATAAGCGCGACACGTTGTTGGGCCAGGCCCAGAACGGTGCGCGGGCAGGCGGGGCGGTTTTCACCATGGTAAAATTTCCGCGCGCTGCGCATCCCACAACCCGCGCGCGCGTGATACGTCTCAAACATATCTACTTTTCCAAACACTTTTGATATTGTTTTGACCTCATTCTTGCATGATTTGAACTAAACTAACCCGGACTGACGCTGTTTTCAGCAGAGCTGCCTGTATGGTTTTATTGTGTGCAGGAAAACGGATTTTTAGGTATCTCAGAAAATTCCACGAAAAATCATAGAAAATCCACGCACCCGAAGGAACCTGGTGCCAGAAGAGGGGCCAGAGGGGCGCCAGGGGGGCTCCTGGCGCCCTGGTGGCGCGACCCACCCCCTGGCCGCGCCGGGAGGCCGCCTGGGTGGGCCCCACCTCCCCTGGTGCCCTACTTTGACCCGTATTTTAGCTCGTGACGGAAAAATCCCAGATCAGAAGTTATTTTCCTAGTTTTCGTCGCGGAGCCGCCGCCACCCTCTGTTCTTCTTCGGGAGGGCTAATCTGGAGGCTGATTTGGCCTCCGGAGAGGGGAGATCGTCGCCATCGTCATCATCATCACCACTCCATCCTCCCTCCATGACTTCTCCTTCCATGTGTGAGTAATCCCCTGCTGTAGGCAAAGGGGGTGGTAGGGATTGGATGAGTTAGATCATGTAATAGTTTGTCAGATCATTGGGGGCATGTTGCCTATCATCTACTATGGTGTTTATCATCTTTGCTTCAACTTGTTATTCTTAATGCTTGTCACTTAGGGCCCGAGTGCCATGATTTCAGATCTGAACCATATGTGTTTGCATGAATAAATTTGTGTTCTTGATCCTATCTATGAGTTGTTTGCACCTATTACGGTTCGAAACCGGCGACCCCAAAAGTGACAGCTTGGGACACCAAAGGGGATGGTCCGTAGTTTGAGGATTACATGTATCCATTGAGTTTATTGCTTTGGTCCGGTGCTCTTTGACAGGAGCACCTTAATCTCCATAAGTTCCTTCTGGCTCCGTTCGTAGCGGGATGGTAGGACAAAAGATGTTGTGCAAGTTCTTATTGCAAGCACGTACAACTACCTATGGGATACATGCCTAATGTTTGATATTTGCCTAGATGATCATTACTTTTCCGTGTGCCTTGCCCCAAGTTAGAATCATGATATATCTCATCCATGCAGTGCCCAACCATCCATCTCCCTAGCCTACAGTGTTTTAAATCCTGCTGGTCACTAGTTGCTACTTTTGCTATTTACTTTCGTTGTTTACTTTTACTATCACCATCATCACTATCATATCACCGTTACCACTTATCTTTTGTTGCAAGTAAGTATATTTTAGGTGCGGTTGAATTGACAACTCAACTGTCAAAGCTTATAAATACTCTTTGGCTCCCCGTGTGTCGAATCAATAAATTGGGTTATTCTTACCCGCGAAGACTATCTCGATCCCTTACGGTTGAGGGTTATCAAGTACCGTTTTCTGGCGCCGTTGCCGGGGAGCATAGCAATATTTACAAGTCTACTTGAAGTATCCTACCTGCTGCACTTCATCCGCTATGGGTAAGAAAGGAGACCCTCAGGTTCCGATCTTACTATCCACTACAAGAAGAGGTACTGTTCTGAGCACTAGTGCTACACTTGATTCACCTTCTGTTATGAGTAAGTTTGCCTCACCGCCACCACTTGATGCTCCTACTGAATCTGTTACTATGTCCGATACTCTTGATGATGCTTCCACTACTCTTGATGATATTAGTTCACTTGGTTATGGTCTTGAGAAACAGATCGCTGCTGCTGCAAAAAAGTCTGGAATTGAAATTCCTGTTACTCGCTACCCTATTGGTGGAACTTACGATTATCCTGATTTGAGTAAACTCAAGGAGAGACTCCTTGATGATGATTACTATATGCTTGATGAAGATTTATGCAGGGAACTGACAGAGTTTGCCGGCTCTGACCCTGAAGTTATTAAGAAGCTGTTTGAAAAACACTCTTTGAAGAACAAAACCGTTCCTGATCCTGAATTTGCTACATCTCCTATATGCATTGATGATCCTGATTATGATTTCTCTGTTGATCTTTCACTTATACCTATGGTTGAAGCTGACCCCTTTTATGGCAGAGAAAATGATGATGCTATTGCACACCTGACTAAACTCGGTGAGTTGGGTGGCTTGTTTACCACGGATGAGAAGATACGATACTTTTATGTGACCAAGCTTCTTCCTTTCTCCTTGAAGGAAGGTGCTAAAGCATGGTATGATTCACTCCCATGCGGTTCCATTAAGAGTCCTCAAGACTTAGCTTACTCTTTTGTTGATAAGTACTTTCCTGCTCACATGCAACATGCTGCTTTACAAAGAATTTATAACTTTAAACAGTTGCAGGATGAGCACCTCCCTAAAGCTTGGGGGAGGTACTGTAGTCTGATTCAGGCTAGACCAGGACATGGAGTCCCTAAGAATGAATTAATCGATATATTTTATGCTGGTCTAACTGATGAATCCAGGTCCTATTTGGACAGTTGTGCTGGTTGTGTTTTCAGGAAAAGAACAACGGACGTTGCAGAGGATTTGATGGGCAGGATTGCCAAAAACCATGAAGATTGGTCCGTCCCTGAACCACCTCCACCACCAAAGAAGAGGGGCATGTTTGTTCTAAGCCCCGAAGATATGCGAGAAGCAAAGAAGTCTATTAAAGAGAAAGGTATTAAAGCTGAAGACGTGAAGAATCTACCCCCTATTGAGAAGCTGTGTGAGCCTACCACTCACCCTCCTATGGTAGAGGTACACTCTCTTTTAGATTTCAACGCAAGTGACATCCTTCATGGTAAGCCTCCTGATCAATGTTTAGATGAGTTTGATAATTTTATTATGAAACAAAATCATTTTAATGAGAGGATACAAAGTCAATTGCATGATAATTCCCTTGCTATCAAAAGTTTGCTTGATGTTCTAGGTAGAACAGTTAATGATGTTCAATGTCTTGTGAAGCATTTTCATATGGTTGAAACTCAGCTTGAACAAATTTCTAATGTGCAAAAAGATTTGCTTGCTAACAATGCCAAACAAGATGATTTGCAGGCCTTCGGGATTAAGACCCGAGGAGGAACTAGCACTCAAGATCCTCTCTATCCAGAGGGGCATCCGAGGAGAATCGAGCAAGATTCTCAAATGCAGGAAGAAGAAATTGTTGGCTCTCCAAAAAAGAAGAAGAAGAAACATAAGGAGGCTGACAATTCCAATGATCCTATTACAGATGAAGAGCCAGCTGTTGATCCCAACAGTGTATCTATCTCCGAAGCTGATGCTGAAGACGGTGCTGAACCTGAAGGTAAGGATAATGAGAAGAATGATCCGCCTGAAGTTCGAGAAGAAGAAGCACCTGACAAACGTAAGAGGTACACTAGAGAAGACTTCGTCGCAAGAAGACATGGGAAGGAAAGAGAACCATGGGTACATAAACCCATGCCCTTTCCAGGTAAGTCTCTCAAATCTAAAGAAGAAGAGCATTACAATAAGTTTTGTGAGTGGATTAAACCTCTTTTTCTTCAAATCCCGTTGACTGATGCTATTAAGTTACCTCCCTATTCAAAATATATGAAAGATATTGTCACTAATAAAAGAAAAGTTCCTAATGAAGCAATATCTACTATGCTTGCTAACTACTCTTTCAGTGCAAGATTCCTGAGAAGCTTGGTGATCTAGGTATACCCACCATTCCTTGCTCCATAAAGAATAATTATGTCAAAACTGCTTTATGTGATCTTGGAGCAGGAGTGAGTGTTATGCCTCTCTCTCTTTACAAGAGGCTTTGTTTAGAGAAACTAATTCCTACAGATATCTCTCTTCAGATGGCTGACAAGTCAACCGCCATTCCGATAGGTATTTGTGAGGATGTTCCAGTAGAAGTTGCTAATTGTTTGATTCTTACTGATTTTGTTGTGCTTGACATGCCCGAGGATGGGAGCATGTCCATTATTCTTGGTAGACCTTTTCTTAACACCGCAGGTGCTATTATTGATTGCAATAAAGGGAAGGTTACCTTCAATGTGAATGATAAAGAACACACGGTGTATTTTCCAAAGAAGACCGACAGGAGGCATGCCCTCAACTCTATAGAAAATATCGAGACCGTGAAAATTGGAGAATGGGACTATCCACTACATGTGCATCACAAATACAAAACTATTATGGTGGGGACAATGTCCATCAAAGTAAAGGTTCAGTGATTACTTCGTAAGAGGTGAGACTTTTTGCTCTATATATCGCCTGTTTGTTGGTAAGACTTGATCAACCTTAGTAATAAACATGATTTATATAGATAAAAAGTTGAGCTTGTTATGTTTTCATTTGTTTTAGTTTTTGTTCTCTTTGCTGTACCAAGTGTTTATGTTTTGAAGCTTCACAATACTAATCACCACTTTAAGTTTTCAGAAAGTCTTGCAGCTTTTTGAACTTCGAAAAAATTTCAACAGTGAAGTTTTCACAAAAATTCTAGAAAAAAAAATAAAAATTTCCATGTCGGGAGTGACCCAGAGGTACCTGGGGCCAGCCAGGGGGACCCACCAGTGGCCCAAGCGGCCAGCTGGCGCGGCCTGCCCCATGGCCGCGCCCACAGGGCGCCTGGGGCCCACAAGCCCCCCCTCCTGGTAAGTCTTCTTCCTCCCTCTCTCTTTCTCTCCAAAAACGCGAGTTCTGCACTTGTTCTTGCGTTCTTTCTGCTCTTGGAGGCGATTCTTCGATCTCTCTCTACAGCCTATCATTTGAGCTGAGATTTTGAACAAATACTCCCTGATATGTGACTCCTCCACCCCTCCAATTAGATTTCTGATTGGTGGCTTCATTTGTGAGTATTTAGTAGTTCTTGGTGCTGTATAGATGAGCTTGCATGCATGTGTAGAAAGTTATTTTCCAAGTTTTGATGCAAGTTTATGCCTTGGGCAAGTAAGTCGAGTAGTTTGCCTTAACCCACCTTGTTTTAATCCTTGTTTTTGTAATTTGCCAAAAATTTCAGAAATGAGTTTATTAGGAAGGGCAAAGGGGTGTCTTGAGAAAAGGAGGCCCACGCACTCCGATCGAGTTACTAGAGCCGCAGCTTCATCCTCGACTGCTAGGGTGAGCTATAATGAAGATCATGTGCCCCTAGAGTTGTTGGAAGACACAAGTCCAGCACGTGCTATGACGTTCCCATGTGATGAATTCCTTGAAGCTGCGGGAATCAAGGATGAGTTTTATAATCTTTGTGCTAATGCAGGTCTGACACGGCTCGTCACGTGCCGTGTTACTCAGTATCAAAAACTCACCTCCAGTTTCATTAACAGTTTTAGATATAATCCTGATTCAGGTGCTATTGAGTTTAAAATTTACAATGATCTTATATTTTGTGAAATAATAGGTGTGCCAAACGTTGGGAGGACGGCTAGGATGACCTCTCAGCCCTCCGAGCTGAAAACCGTCTTCAACTCTCTCTGCAGCATGGGTACGAGGGATATTCATCGGTCAAAGATCTCCAGCATTCTATTCCCTCACCTCAGGTATTTTGCATATTATGTTGCTAGAGGGGTGTTAGCTCGTGACAACACGAGCAACACTTCTGCGCCGGATATTGCTATCCTGGTAGCCGCCCTCTCAGGGAGGTCTGATTATAATCTGGGTGCCTTAATTGCTCGACGCCTTGCTATGAACGGTAACAAGGGAGACTTATATGGTGGCGTTTATGCCACACTTATCTTAGAACATCTTGGAGGCACCCCACACCCTGATGATAATCCTTTTACTTATTTAAGCTTTGATCTTGCTGCTATGAAAAGGCATAAGTTTGTTACCATGACTTCTGAGCTTGATAATCTTGTTTATATCTTGCGTTTCGGAACTACCGCGGAACGCGAGATCCGTCTACCTGCACCTCTTTTGTTTTATTTTTCTCGCAGGAACGGATGGTCCATTGATTTTATTCAGTTCGATGAGTTCATGGCCCAGCATCAATTTCATAACCCCATGGAGGGGGTTGTGCCCGACGTGGAGGAGCACGGTGAGTTACCACCTTTTCAGGAAGAAACCGCCACCGAGTTTGGTGAAGGGTCTTCCTCTGCTTGGCCTACGGACCATTCCTCGTGGGAGACCCCGAGGAGTTCGGTGTACGCGCCAGCATCCTTCTACGACCCTTGGACTCACCACCATACCCCCGGAGCAGGAGGCTCCTGGGGGCAGTAGCTGCTACCAACTTAGGCCAAAAGCCTAAGCTTGGGGGAGTACGTGCCCCTCTCACTTTTCCATTGTATTATCCGTTTTATTCGCTTTGATATTTTCGAAGTTTTTGCCCGTTCTTCTTTATTTCCCTCTTTGCAAAAACAACAAAAAGATTTTCTCTTTCTTTTGCTTTCGTTCAACCTTTGAAATAATCCAAAAAGGTTTCCTTTCTCTCTTTAGTTTGCTTTGTTTTCAGAGTTCAGCTCGAGTCCGTGATGGCATTTAATCATATTTCCTACGTTCGATCGTGCAAGTGACGAGGCAGTAATGACGAAGATCGACTGAAGGGAAGCAACAAGGAAGACCGGTATAAACTCTTCTTGTTTCTACTTTTGTACATATGCCTGTACTTATGATCTAGAGACCAGCTTGTAGCGACATAGTGCTATGTTTACAATGCTCTCCCAGTGATTCATGCTTTCCTTGTGGCTAGTCTCGAATAGCTAGAGTATATAATGTGTTATTGAAATGATTTACATGTATTGCACTGTTCATAGTTCGGTATACTAAGGTGGTATTTCCCTTTGGAGAATTTTTGGATTGACTTGGCACATGTTTACACATGTTTAAGACTAAAAAGTCTGCTCTGCCTTGATGATCTTTGAGTTTTAGAATAGTTATATCACTTCCATGCCCGATTCAATGTTGCTTTGTCGCTCTGCATGATTATGACCGTTATTGCTCTCTAGTTGGTCGCTTCCCAGTCTTTTGCTAACCTCCACCTGTACTAAGCGGACTGACTGCTTGTGCATCCAAAATCCTTAAAACCAGTTATGCCATATGAGTCCACCATACCTTCCTATACATGGTATTTACCTGCCATTCCTAACGAAGACTTTCGTGTACCATCTCGAAATTAATCAAAAGCATTTCTCTTTTTGTGCCTCTGTTTTAGCTCGTGAGGAAGTAGTAGTTAATTCATGATCTTTTTAAGTTGGACAAGTTTCACCCCGGGATTGCATGTCTAATCTGCAAACCCATAATATGAGAAGGAACTGGCATAGAGTGCGCCCGGCTCATTAAAAATTATATAACAAACAAACCCTCCTTCACGCTTTGTTCATGAGAAATCAGAAAACTTTGGCAGTGATAAACAAAGGAGATTAAGAGGATGTGATCGTCCTCATGCGGGAGCCGTTCCTCGAATCTTGTCCAGCTCAAGAAGTGATTGAGTTATCTGCTAGCACTCGTTGACAAAATATGCACCTCTCAAAAACATTTTTATCTCTATTTTTAAAACCAAGAGCTCTGGTACATGATTTAGTTTTTGTTTCCGACCACGGGTTTTCAACCTTGCCAACAAAAGCCACGGTTCGAGAGTCTCCACCTTCTTTCTTCAAAGCACCAACTAGGAGAGCATAATTGTCATTCTGAGTGTAATGTGCATTGTCCCAAAGTATTACATTGTCTTCTGCATGCTTGTGATATCATTTATTCTGAAATTCTTAGTTCTAGTCTCCTTTAAAACTCTGGAGGAGTTTCTGCATTTATGTTTCGCTTCACTCATGGAGGCCAGCGAGATACCACCCTAATATGCTCAAGCTATGTGCAATGTAATCTTGTCTTGATTTTCAGTAGTGTATTATTTACTTTTAGGTATTTGTGATTGGTCTCTTGAAAGAAGGATCGCTCCGTGCATTGTCCTCATAGCATTGTTTCAATACTTGTTAGACTCTTTTCGTAGTACATGCTTATATACATCTAATGAAGCAAAAGAGTTTATCAAAGTTTTCTTTGTCGCGTCCAGTTCGTTGAACTGAATTGCTTGAGGACAAGCAATATGCTAAGCTTGGGGGAGTTGATATGTCTCAAACGTATCTACTTTTCCAAACACTTTTGATATTGTTTTGACCTCATTCTTGCATGATTTGAACTAAACTAACCCGGACTGACGATGTTTTCAGCAGAGCTGCCTGTATGGTTTTATTGTGTGTAGGAAAACGGATTTTTAGGTATCTCAGAAAATTCCACGAAAAATCACAGAAAATCCACGCACACGAAGGAACCTGGTGCCAGAAGAGGGGCCAGGGGGGCTCCAGGCGCCCTGGAGGCGCGGCGCACCCCCTGGCCGCGCCGGGAGGCCGCCTGGGTGGGCCCCACCTCCCCTGGTGCCCTACTTTGACCCGTATTTTAGCTCGTGACGGAAAAATCCCAAATCAGAAGTTATTTTCCCAGTTTTTGGCGCGGAGCCGCCGCCACCCTCTGTTCTTCTTCGGGAGGGCTAATCTGGAGGCTGATTTGGCCTCCGGAGAGGGGAGATCGTCGCCATCGTCATCATCATCACCACTCCATCCTCCCTCCATGACTTCTCCTTCCATGTGTGAGTAATCCCCTGCTGTAGGCAAAGGGGGTGGTAGGGATTGGATGAGTTAGATCATGTAATAGTTTGTGAGATCGTTGGGGGCATGTTGCCTATCATCTACTATGGTGTTTATCATCTTTGCTTCAACTTGTTATTCTTAATGCTTGTCACTTAGGGCCCGAGTGCCATGATTTTAGATCTGAACCATATGTGTTTGCATGAATATATTTTAGTTCTTGATCCTATCTATGAGTTGTTTGCACCTATTATGGTTCGGAACCGGCGATCCCAAAAGTGACAGCTTGGGACACCAAAGGGGATGGTCCGTAGTTTGAGGATTACATGTATCCATTGAGTTTATTGCTTTGTTCCGGTGCTCTTTGACAGGAGCACCTTAATCTCCATAAGTTCCTTTCGGCCCCGTTCGTAGCGGGATGGTAGGACAAAAGATGTTGTGCAAGTTCTTATTGCAAGCACGTACAACTACCTACGGGATACATGCCTAATGTTTGATATTTGCCTAGATGATCATTACTTTTCCGTGTGCCTTGCCCCAAGTTAGAATCAAGATATATCTCATCCATGCAGCGCCCAACCATCCATCTCCCTAGCCTACAGTGTTTTAAATCCTGCTGGTCACTAGTTGCTACTTTTGCTATTTACTTTCGCTGTTTACTTTTACTATCACCATCATCACTATCATATCACCGTTACCACTTATCTTTTGTTGCAAGTAAGTATATTTCAGGTGCGGTTGAATTGACAACTCAACTGTCAAAGCTTATAAATACTCTTTGGCTCCCCGTGTGTCGAATCAATAAATTGGGTTATTCTTACCCGCGAAGACTATATCGATCCCTTACGGTTGAGGGTTATCAGCGCGGCGCGGGGTGGAGGGGCGTGCGTGACATGGGCGGCATGCGTAGGGCGGTTTCCGCAGGCATGCGTCACGTCGCAGTAAATGCGAAAGGAGGCGGCTCGTGCTCTCCCCCATAAAAAGGAATAACCGCAAGCGCGCTGCTCACTTCCTCCATTTTCCTCGCGCCTCTTCCAATCTCAGAGCCGCTGTTCCCTTTCTTCCTTCCTTCCGAAGCTTTCGCCGTCGCCCGCCGCCGTTGCTTCGCCATCCCCTTCCCTCAGCCTTCCCGTTCAGCCGCTATGGCGTCCAAACCCGCCAAGGCCAAAGGGGCGTCCAAGGGTGCCGGGCCTGCTGCGCTGCCGGAGGGCGTATTTACAGGGGATCGAACAAAGGCTGCTATCTTCATCCCGTCGTGGGTCGATGTCTTCGAGCTCCGGGCTGCTTTCAAACCCCTTTGGGGGGCGGAGACGGGGGATCGGGCGAAGGACTTGGGCCATCCGGCGACGCGCATAG
Source organism: Secale cereale (assembly GCA_902687465.1). Classification (NCBI taxonomy): domain Eukaryota; kingdom Viridiplantae; phylum Streptophyta; class Magnoliopsida; order Poales; family Poaceae; genus Secale; species Secale cereale. Next base: position 713,299,518 of record LR738710.1, on the reverse strand, counting down.
TTCCGGCCGCTTGCGCCCCGCCCGGCTCAAATCGGTACCCTTTCTTCATCGATTACTTCTCTTGCGGGCTGTGCCCTCCCTTCTCCGATTTCTTCTGCGACGTCATGCACACCTTCGGCTTCCGCCTTTTGGATTTTACCCCAAATGCGGTGGCGTGCATGGCTTTCTTCGCACATCTCTGCGAGGGCTTCGTCGTAGTGCAGCCCAACACGGTGCTCTTCCGCCACTATTTCACACCTCGGATCCAGCCGGGAGGCGCGGTCTCTAGATGCATCGCCTGGATTCCGAGACCCAAGGTGGTGTACCCGGAGGGTGCCGTGAAGGAGAGGTGGGACGAATGGCGCGGCCGGTGGTGCTGGATTGAGGAAGATGAGCCGCCAACATTCTGCAGGGTCCGCCGGGTGCCGCCAGTCCGCGGCAACGATTGGAGTGACGTTGACGCCGCGGACGGGAGGCTCACCGTTGCCTTCACCAGGATCAACCGGCTTCTCCAGGCCGGACTCACCCTCAAGATGATCGGGGCGGATTTCATTCGCCGTCGGATCGCTCCGCTGCACAAAAAGGGGAGGCTAGCCTAGCTCTTCAGAAACCTGGTCGACGTCATGAGGCTCCGCCCAGGCCTTAACCACAACCTCACAGTGATGGGACACGCCCATTTCTGTCAGCGGCTCTTCCAGCTGGATGTGGGTCATGGTGGCGAGGTCGAGCGGACCGGCAAGGCTGCGAAGGCTACCGCGAAGGTCGGCAAGGCCGTCAAGGGGCAGTTCTTCAGGCTGCCAGCGGGAGTGGTCCCGCTTTGCAACAATTCGCGCCAGTCCGAGATCGTTGCCATGATGCCAGAGTGCAGCGCGCACAGCCCCGTCCCGAGCTGGCAGGAGCCGAAGGACGAGGTCGCGCAGTAGTTCTTCGATACTCTGGTCGAGGTGTGCGTCAATCCTGACGCCGAGCGGTGGCTCGTCAGGGACACCACCCCGGAAGAGCTGGACTACATCGCCGCCAGGGCGAGGGAGGCGGAGCTCATCAGGGAGGCCGGCAGCGCCGGAGGCATCGAGGACCAAGACACCGCGACTGCGGAGGAGGAGGAGTTCGCCCAGTGGGCGGCCGCTGCCGGAGAAGCCAGCAGCGCCAGCACCGGGGCTCCACTGGTTGAGGACGCGACCGACGAGTCATCGGAGGAGGAGGATGCGGCGGCTGGCCCGGCGCCGGCCAGGGGAAGAGGGCGAGTCTTACGGCGGGCTTGTTCCGGCGAGCCAGTCCGGCCCGGCAAGACTGCACAGCCTCTATTGGCCCTGGAGGGGTCCGGGCGCCTCACGAGGGCCACGGCGGCGAAGAGGTCGACGATGGTCGTCGAGAACAAGAAAACGGCAGCTTCCTCTTCGTTGAAGCGCGCACAAACTCCGCTCCCTTCTTCGCCTCCCCCGGCAGACGTCGATTCGGAGGGTGACGCGGAGTTCCCCTTCGACCTCGGGCCCCTCAGCCCGAAGAGGAAGAGGAAGACGGCATAGGAGGAGGAGATGGACGACGAGTAAGTATTCCATTCTTTATCGTCATCCCATCTCTCTTGACCATGCCACTCATCTTGACTTGTTCTTGCTTCTTCAGGGACGCGGAGATGTTGGCCCAGAGGGTGAAGAGGGCCAAGGCTTCGGCGAGCAGCCAGCCCCCGGCCGGGGCTACACAGACACCACTGGTGGTGTTGAGCAGCTCCGACGGCAGCCCCCGGCACAGCCCCTAGCGTAAGCCCGCAAACTTCCTCTCACTCGACATGCAGTAGGCGTTCGATGCTAAAGGTGCTGACCTTGCCGGTTTTGTAGGATGGGAGCAGCAGCAGGAGGAGCCGCAGGGGGCTACTCCCAACACACCACCCCCATCGACCACGCCACCTCGAGGGGCGTCCCCGGCAAGGGCACCAAGCATGGAGCCCACACACATGGAGGAGGAGGGGGACTTGGGCGCTGGCGGCTCGCCCCCGGCGTCCGACGCCGGCGGGGAGGGAACTTCCGCCTCATAGCCCGGCACTGGTGAGTCGCCTGTCTTTTGTCTTTGCTTTTCCCTTGCACTTTTTCTTGACTTCATTGTCCCCGTCACGGCCCAGGCCCCTCTTCAACGGATGCGGAAGGCATGGACGCCGTCATCAAGGAGGTTGCTGAGGAGGCCGCAGCGGAGGCCGACAAGATCGCCGCGAGGAGGCCGCCAAGGACGCCGCTGGGGCCGCCGCGGACAAGGCTGCCGAGGATGCCACCAAGGGTGCCGCCGAGGGCGCCGGCGGTGGGCCTGCCGGGGAGGCCGGGAAGGCCACAACCGAGGAAGAGGCGGTTAATGATCAGCCTTCTTCCTCCGCGACCTCGGGCCCCGGCAGGTACCTGAAGGTGGGCGACAACCTCTTCGTCCATCTTGCTGGGGCGTCAAGCTCCCGGGCGCCTGTCGGAGGGGAAATCCTTGATGGCGAGGTGCTTGCTGCCACCGGGATCGAGGTCGTTGACGAACCGGGTGCCGGCGGCGACGGCTCTCCAGAGGGGCAGCTCTTCCGGGCCATGGGGGCCAACTTCCGGAAGCTTCAGGCGCTCTACTGTGCCCGTCTGGACATAGTTAAGTGCAGGGCGGCAGCCGTGGACGACGCGGAGGCGGACTTCCAGGTGCGCGTTGCTGAGGCGCAAACCTGGTTCCACCAGTCCCATGAGGAGCAGAGGGCCTACCAGGAAGAACTGGCCAGGCGTAACACGGAGCTCATCATGAAGATGGCCGACATCGAGAAGGCCCAGGAAGAGGCAGCGTACTTGGCTGCTGCAGTGAGGCCGCTCGGAGCCAGCACCAAGCCGCCCTCGATTCCCAGGAGGAAGACCTCTTCGCGCGTGAGGCGAAGCTTCCCGCAACGCTTCGCGGCAAGGATGAAGAGCTCGAGGTTCTTGTCGAGCGACGGACCCGCGAGCTGGGGCAGAGGCACAAGGAGGCACTCGATGCCCAGGCTCTGGCCCATGCCGGCAAGATACAAGAGCTGGAGGTGGAATGGGATGGGCTGAAGGAGCTGGCCCTCATGCTGTCTGACGAGAAGACCAGGCTCAACTGTGCCTTGACAGAGGCGCAGGGAGCGGTCATCAGCAGGACCGGGGAGCTCTCCGAGGCACAAAACTCCGTCAGAGATCTCAGGCTGAGGCTGGAGAATCTCGAGAAGGCGTTGGCGGAAGGCTCTGCTCGGGAGGAGGCCTTGGCCAAGAGTCTGGAGGAGGAGAAGCAGCTGCGAGCGGATGAGGGCGCCTCCCACCAAGAATACGTGGTGGAGGAGAACAGGTGGATCAGCCGGCTGGAGGACATCGCCGGCAGGGTTACCTCACAGTTGGCCCTCATGGGGATGCCAAACGTGAGGTATGCCCCTGAATGGAGCGGGTCCGTCAACGCCAAGCTGACCCTGTTCTTCGAGGGCGTCCTCAGCGCCTTGACTGATCTTCACTCCAACAGAACGGGCACGCTCGCCCGGGAGGCCCGGCGGCTCTGCCGGGGAGTCATGACCAAGGTCCTCACCAAGGTGGCGTTCTGGAACCCCGCCCTCGACTTCGAAGCCGCGATGGACAGCTTGCCGGAGGATGCCAACCTCACGGCGCTCAAGGAGCGCATCAAGCCTGTCATCAGCCGCATCGACGAAATCAAGAGGGTGGAGGGCCAGCGCCGGGATTAAGCATCCCGTTCTTCCTTGCCGCTGCGGGTTCATGCCCAAGACAAATTTTATCTTTAGTTAGAACCACAGCGATGGCATGATGTAATATAACTTTGAAATATCTCCAGAATCATGCATGTTATTTTCCTGTTTACTGCATCTTTGTGTTTCCACCCTACGTTAACTGGGTAAGCTTGCCGGCGCGAAATACCCAAGGCGGCGTCTTGGGGACGGGTCCCCATTGGCCTGCCGGGTGAGCGTGCTGCCGGGTCTGCCACCTTGCCGCTCCCCACGCACCCACTCGAATTGTCGAGTTTGACTCGAGCCAGAGTCGAGAGCTTTGTTGATTGCGGAAGGCTACCCTACCGTTTCAAACGCAGCCGTCTGAACTGTTGAGCTGACTCGAAACAGAACAAAGGCATTGCCGATCGGGAAGGGCCCCATCTGCGTGCAGGTTTCTTTTTACACAAAGAATGACAGCTTCGAGGGCGATAACTTCAAATAATAGGATAGGAATATCCAAAGTTCGATGTAACTTAGCTAATATTTGCAGTCACTCGAGCACAGGTCTTCCGGTCTCCTCGAAGGGCCACGAAGATGAGGGAGCGTCGGGCCAGCCACTAGAGCCGATTCTCACAATTGCGCCCCCTACCTGGCGCGCCAAAGATGTCGGTGTATTTGGATCGACACCTATGGGATCACAAGAATCCCTACTACGGTTGCGGGGCGCGGGGTTGAGAGAAGAGCGGATCTAACAGTCAGGAAACGGTTCCTTTACCCAGGTTCGGGCCGCAAAGATGCGTAAAACCCTACTCCTGCTTTGGTGGATTATATGTTGGTGTTCTTCAGCTAACGAGGAGCTCCAAGGGAGTCGTGAGGAGTTCTAAAAAGCCGAATCCTTCTCCTGGTCGCCTCGGGCCTCCTCTTATAGGAAAAAGGGGTTTCCACAATGGCATACATGAGGTGGAAAGGGTACAGTGATGCGAGGTTATCCCTCGCATTACAGGACAAGGTGCATTTAATGCGCCCAACTTAGGTGTCCTCGCTTTATCGGGGACGAGGGGAGACACCCGTCTTGTCCGTCGCCGCCCCTCCTCGTGTTGACACGCGCCCTGGCCAGCGGTGCCTGAGGTGCCATGTAGGCAGACAGGCAGCTGAGGTGGCGTAACGGCGGGTCTCCATGAAGATATGTGGGTTGCCACGCAGGAGCCTGTCCAGCTGGTCGGGTCGGCAACTGCGTGGGTTGGCGGAGGCCCAGTTGGTGTGGGCCTGACGGTGGCCCCGTGGGTGTCCTCGGCAAGGGCCTTGCCGGGGCCCCGGCAAGGGTCTTGCCGTTGCGCCTGCTGTCATCCCCGGCAAGGTGCTTGCCGGGGGCCTTGTAGTCCTCCTTGGCTGGGATCCCGCCAAGGGTCGTCGTCTTCTTTACTTGTATCTGATCTTGCATGTCTTCACAAAGATCTGCATGCCACCACGGGGATATCTCCCGAATCCTTGCCCCACGTAGGGGGGGGGGGGAGGACTCAAGGGTGATCCGCTCCGTAGGCGCGGGGCGAGCTGCCGCGGCAAGGTTCTTGCCGGGGCTGCCAGAGCCACCCCCGGCAAGGATCTTGCCGAGGGAAGCCGCTTCATCCCTTTGCTCTTTGTGGGCTTGTTCTTGGCGTTGTTCCAGTCTCCATCAAGCTGCGATCTTACCCTGGCTCACTTCCCTTGCCATGCTTGGTGCGGTGGTGCCCGTGGCTCAGACTGCCCGTGCATAGTCATAGGGGTACAAAAAGTGTACCCCTCTTTTTGTACACCGACAGGAACTATGTTCTCGTCACAAAGACATCGGAACAATCCAAACAATACTCGCGTGATCCTAAAAAAAATTTAGTGATTTTTTTAGAGTAGAAGAGATAAGTAATCGTCAGGAGTCCTCACCAGAGTGAAAATGGATGAGGAGTAAAAAGAAATCCTACTCTCCGATATATATATATATATATATATATATATATATATATATAGGACTCAAAACATTTTCAAGTGTGTGCCTAGACTCAACCGTCAACGATTCGATCAATCAGTGGGGGCTCCTAGGTCGGAGAAGGCTCTGATTACCAACTTGTAAGGCCCAGTATGAGATTATACCTCCTACGTGTCGAGGCACGACTTAAAGGTATAAGCTCATACTAGAATGATCTCAAGTATGGTATCTTTGCACGACTCATGTAAAAGAGGGATGAAATTGCAAAAGAGTAGTTGGCTTACACTCGCCACGTCACACAATACATTACATAAGCAATCACCATCCAAATAACATCGCAGTCCGACTAGGGACGAAGATCCAAATGAAAGATACCATAAATTAAATAACACAAGGCCCCGATCATAACATCCTAGTAAGAGCCCTACTGATCCTCTGGGTAGGACACGTAGTATCACCCACGTTCTTCGTCGAACTCCTAGTACAGCTCTGTCCTATCTCCTGTGTAGTTCACCATGGTACCTGCATCTGGTGTTGCGTAGAATCTGTGAGCCACAAGGACTCAGCAATCCCGTTCCCGGGTAGCAAAACTATCTAAGCCTTGGGTGTGGAAAAAGGCTGAAGAACAAGGTTGCAGCTACACTAGCATTAGCTTACATGTTTAGAGCGACAAGAGAAGTGCCAACGATCGTTAAAGTGATCATGAAGTGATCCTATCTAAGCACGTCAAACATAACCCCACCGTGTTCACTTCCCGAACCCCTTCGGAAAATGACCGTCACGGTTACTCACGCTGGTAGTGTATTCTGAACATGGTGTCCAGTTTTCTACAACCGGATATTAACAAATTCCCATCTACCACATAACCGCGGGCACGGCTTTCGAAAGATCAAAACCCTGCAGGGGTGTCCCAACTTAGCCCATCACAAGCTCACTATCTGCGGAGTCGCAACTCCAAGGTGGGAAGACCCGAGTATTCTCGGAATCCCGTGCTCAAGATATTTCGACTAAGGTAAAACTAATCTAGCAAGACCTACCGGCGTGTCGACACCCTGACAGTAGCCGCGCGTATCTAGTCTCAGGCCACGACCGGATGAGCACAGCGTACAGTGACCAAAACCCAAGTTGCCAAGGGGGGGGGGGGTACCGCACACGACTCTAGTTTGGACCATCACTCAAAACGAGCACTGGCCCAGGGGAGTTGATTAATGAATCCTCGGGTTAATTACTCCCTCGGGAAGTTTTAGTTGTTAGGCAAACCAATGTCGGGCCTCGCTGGAAAAGTTTTAGCGCTAAGGGGGTTATCGAGGGGGTCCCATAACCCCAACCGTGTTAGGAACGCATAATCAAGGAACATAACACCAGTTTAAACGGTTCCTAGGGTGGCATGAGTGGAACAAAACACCAAGCGAGAGGCTTAGCCTTCCACCCATTGCCAAGTATATAGATGATTTAGTTTAACAGATTATATAGTGTGATATCCCAACAATAACTTCAGCATGAAGCAGGAATCTTCAAATCTTCTCCTGCAACTAACAATGCTATAAGAGGGGCTGAGCTATGCTTACGTAGCCAAACAATGGTTTGCTAGGTTGGGTGGTTAGAGAGATTCATGGCTACAATAGGAGGCTGACAAACAAACATGGGCATCGAGGCAATAAGCTAAAGAGCGAGACATCTAGCAATAGGCAAAGATAGTAGTGATATCTAGATTAGGTCATCTTGCCTGTTGAGTCGTCGATGGGATCGTAACCTTGCTCCTCACACTCAACCTCGGTAGGAACCTCGTACTCACTCTCGGCTCCTGGCTCTACTCAACACAAGAATACAACATGGCACAATATCAAACACGGTGCAATGCACAATCAACATGATGCAAGTATGATGTGCGTATGCATGTGGAAGCACTTGAACCTAAGGAGAAGATGATGGAGAATGTATCATCTTGGAAAACCAAGCATGCCACTGGATAGAGGGGAAGATTTCGGTTGAAAACGATATAAAGATCGCCGGAAACGGACACACGGTTTGCAAAAGGCAAGCAAAACAATATTCACACAAAGGTGCAGATTACAGCCACGTGGCATGTTTGGAGCAAGAAATAATTATGCTACAACACTCAAACATGGAGACAAAGGGCATGGACATGAAGTAGACATGTTACTTAACAAGCATGAACTTAGAACACACCCAAAAACCTACTGGAACACAATTAACCAAGCATGGCAAGTTGTAATAAAATTATCCAGACTTAGTCAAAATCTGGGAAGGCAAAACCATCATCACGATGCTGCCTTCGGATGCACAAAAATACATGCATATCAACTCCACTAAGTATATAAAGATGATGGACATGGAATAGACATATCATACATCAAACAACTCCATTGGAGCAACTCCATAGGAGGCATGGATCAATAGCAACAACCTACAACAAATTGATCATGCTGATAAAAACCTGACAGGTATAATTTATAGCAACTTGAGAGCAAGAAATAAATAAGCTACAGCAGGCCATATGTGCAAGTAAGGGCATGGATGGATAGAGCATAACATGGACAACAAGGAATGATCATTTGACATACTAAAACATGCATGGATTTGAGTGGGGCATCAAGCAAACATAGCATCGGGTTAAAACAGATTCCAGACTTAGCAGTTTTTGACTAAGTATAAAATAGTAACATTGGCATGGCATGTTTACAAGCTTGTTTAAGTCACCTCAAGGCATATCATGGAAAGTGGTTTGCACCACAACAAAGACCATATGATGGTGCTTCTAAAACATATTGACATGTGACATGAGGACAAACACATCAATAGCAATGAGCACTTCAAATCAGCATCTCATAACAAGTTTCAGCACTTAACAGCCACATGCACTTTTGCAACAGAGATTAGCATGGCAATATGACACCTAACATGAATGCTACATCAAACATCATGTAGAGCTCTTCACAATGAACATTTTGACATATCATATGCTCCATTTGGATAAACATGCACAAAGTTATCATATCTCAAACACGTCAACAAAATTACAAGTAACAGAATTTTTAAACATATAGCACTCTTGCCACGATGATTAGGTCATCAAGATGAACTCAAACAAGCATGCCACAGTGGAACAAAATGAAGAGCACATCACCACGATCATTTTGATATATTACACGCCCAAAACGGATCTACGAGCACAAAGTTACAACCATGCAAAGGAGGCAACAAAATAAGGAAAAACTGGGGACTTAGTGGATTTTTACCCTCCGAAAAGTCAAACGTGGACGGGACGAAGCGGGATGGAGGGATCCAGGCAGAGCGGAGTCGTTTGGATCGGGGTACGGGTGGATCTTGTCCCGATCCGGCCGGAGCTTGCCGGAGTTCGCCGGAGACGAGGAAGAAGAAGGCGGAGGCGGTGGAGATGGCCGGGGCGGCGGCTGCGGCGCCCGAGGCAGCCGGCGGCGGCGGTGCCCGAGGCGGCGAGGGCAAACGGCGGCGGGGGGCGGGAAGCGGGCGGCGAGGTTGGCGGCGGCGGGCGGAGGCAAGGCCGGCGGCGGCGGTGCGGCCTACGGCGGTGGCGGGCAGAGGCGAGGCCGGCGGCGGCGGTGCGGTCTGCGGCGGCGGCGGGCGGAGGAGAGGCCGGCGAGGTTGGCGGCGGGGTCCGGCGGCCGGTGGGGCCGCGGGCTGAGGTGGCCGACGAAGAGGTGGCCCGGCCAATCGGGGGTCGCCACGTGGTGGCGGGGATGACGTGGCGGCCTCCGATTCATCGGAGTGATGTGGCAGCGGGTCGGACGTGTCCGGCGCGTGGAGGGAGAGAAAAAATTAGGGTTGCACCGGGATTTCGGGGATGGGGATTTTTTAATAGTTTCTGGGAGCTAGGAAGGTCCAAATGAGGAGCGGTTTTCGGCCACGCGATCACGATCCGACGACCGAGAGGATGGGAGTGATTGTGCTGGGTTAGTGGGCTGTTGTGGTGGGGGTCTTGGGCCAAAAGGAAGAGGTACTTTTAGCCCACTAGGTTATCCGTTGGATTACCAAACGAACTCCAAACGCGATGAAACTTGACAGACGGCCTACACGTACCAAAACAACAATGCACGACAAGTCTCACCTCATTCCGGGAACGTTACACGGCCACACACGAAAGAAGGTCTCGGGGGTGCCACGGGCACGTGTGTTAGTGTCGGAACTCGAAACGGACAATAGGAAGAGGCGAGTGTGACCGGGTGCAAGTGACAACACGAATGCAATGCAATGCACATGATAACATGACATGGATGAAGTGCACACACACACGCGACAAAACGAAGAAACCCGAAATGGGAGAAGAGCCCAAAATGGAATTGATGAAGTCAACGTTTCATATATTGCCATAATTGGAAAGTGTTACATCTGGGGTGTTACATTAGTAGACCGACTCCTGCCTGCATCTACAACTATTACTCCACACATCGACCGCTATCCAGCATGCATCTAGTGTATTAAGTTCATGGAAAAACAGAGTAATGCATTTAGAACGATGACATGATGTAGACAAGATCCATTTATCTATGACGTTAGATATGGATCTCGTCGTTTTATCCTTAGTAGCAACAATACATACATGTCGGTTCCCTTTCTGTCACTCGGATCAAGCACCGTAAGATCGAACCCACTACAAAGCACCTCTTCCGATTGCAAGATAAATAGATCAAGTTGGCCAGACAAAACCCAAATATCGGAGAAGAAATACGAGGCTATAAGCAATCATTCATAAAAGAGATCAAAGAAACTCAAATACTTTCATGGATATAAAAAGATAGATTTGATCATAAACTCAAAGTTCATCAGATCCCACAAACACACCGCAAAAAGAGTTACATCATATGGATCTCCAAGACACCATTGTATTGATAATCAAGAGAGAGAGAGAGAGGAAGCCATCTAGCTACTAACTACAAACCCGTAGGTCTATAAAGATATACTCACGCATCATCGGAGAGGCACCAATGGAGGTGGTGGACCCCATCCGAGATGGTGTCTAGATTGGATCTAGTGGTTCTGACTCGGCGGCGGCTGGATTAATATTTTGACAACTCCCCTAGGGCACAACCTAGGTGTAGCTCTGGCCCATCAGGTGGTGGGGAGGCCACCGAGGTGGGCACAACCCACCTCCTGGCACGCCCTTGTGGGTTATGCACCCCTCGGGGCACCCCCCAGGTGTAGCTCTGGTCCATCGGGTGTCTTCTGGCTCATAAAAATTCTCTGAAAGGTTTCGCGGTGTTTGGGCTCCGTTTGATATTGATTTCCTGGGATGTAAAAAAACATACAGAAAACATCAACTGGCACTTGGCACTATGTTAATAGGTTAGTACCAAAAAATGATATAAACTGACTATAAAATGGTTGTAAAATATCCAAGAATGATAATATAACAGCATGGAACAATCAAAAATTATAGATACGTTGGAGACGTATCAGCATCCCCAAGCTTAAATCCTGCTCGTCCTCGAGTAGGTAAGTGATAAAAACAGAATTTTTGATGTGGAATGCTGCCTATCATGTCATATCATATTCTTTTCTTTATATGATGGACATTTGGACTTTTATATGGTTCAAAGCAATAGTCTAGTTTTGACATAATAATTTAGATACTCAAGCATATCAACAAGCAATCATGTCTTTCAAAATATCAATGCTAAAATAAGCTATCCCTAGCCCATTATGCTCAACCATTGATCCATTCATGACATACACTCGCATATTAGTTACACCCAACGCTTGTCAGGACCACGATCCTAAGTCACACAGGTCTAGCCTGTAACACATCATATCACTTTGCGGCCTCACGCACGGTATCCCCACGGGTGCCACCTTACCTGGCCCGGGACCGTTTGCGCATTTTGGCACACTTATATGATAGTGTCGCTAGCATCCATATGACAGGGAACCCGGGCCGACATGACTAGTTATAAACAAAAAGTGGCGCTAAATTACAGATACATGCATACATGACCCAGCAACGAACGTGTCTGTCATCAACATATGAACCCAAGTCGTAGCAAGCTACAAGGACTTAAAGGAACAACGCGTGACATTTCCCCTCAGGGACAGACACAGGAACGAAGAAGGACACATGCCGGCCAGCCTAAGTGTTCCGGAGCAGTAGCAAGCTACCAAGGCTCAGTGGAAGCACTAGGAGACATTTCCCTGTAAGATAGGCTACCAAGGGTAAACAACTAGGTGTCGGATCCCACACATAGCAATACATATTACACGTATGCATAACATGCAAGTATGTGCTGTACAACATGGCATCACAACATAACTCAACAACTCATATAGATAAAGGCCCAGAAAAGCCATCATAGCATTTATTACAAACAGAGGTCACATGACCCAACATACAGAGCATACAGGCAACAGAAGCATAACATGTCTGAGTACAGACAACTACAAATGAAAAAGGCCGAGAAGCCTGACTATCTACAAGACCCTCCGAAGGGTACAAGATTGTAGCTGAGGTAACAAGCTAAACGTCGAAGTCCACGCGGAACCACTAGTGAGACTGGAGTCTCTCTACAAAAACATAAATTAAGCAAACGTGAGTACAAAGGTACTCAGCAAGACTTACATCAGAACTAGCTACATATGCATCAGTATCGCAAAGGGGATGGTGGAGTTTGACTACAGCAAGCCAGCTTTGACCCGATGGCTATCATGAACTATGACTGCAAGTAACTCTTTTGAAGTGGCGCACACGAGTCCACATATTCACCAAACAATACACCACTATGGATCCGCTCCCGTTTCCCTGCGAGAAGGCCATCCATAGCACTCACGCTTATCTTGCGGGTTTTAGAGTATCCACTTCCACTTGTCTATGAACTGTAAAGGTAACCCAGAAGTCCATTTCCGTGGACACGGCTATTCGAATAGATCATATAAAACCCTGCAGGGGTGTACTTATTCACACACGCTCTCGCCACTTACCGCCATGTACACGTCATGTATCTCGGCAACCTTCAAGCGGAAGCCTGGCGAGGGTGTTGGCTACGACCTGACTAACTACTCAAGTCTCTAGTCCAGGTTTATCTCCTATTTGGGTTCCATCCGTGGGGAGATCCGGCCGGGGTGTCGCTCACGGCCCCAAACGATGTGTACAGGGTTCCCGAGCCACCAAACGGGCGACCGGTACACCGTGCCACGTACCTGCCGCGTCACAGCCCACCCCGAGGGTCAGCGCTGCGCACGACCTCCAGTAAAATACAAACACCAGAAACTAATTGCAACTCCTGGACAGAGATCATGTTGATTAATAAGTCGAGAGAGTGAATTAAGGATCCCAATGTGTGGTAGTAGTTGTTTCATGGATCACATACACAGAAATCAGTTCCTGAGGACGGCTGCAATGAGATAACCCACCATGTACTTATACATGGCCTCTCATCGCTACCTTTACCAAAACGTGTTCACACACTTAGCTCACCCACAGTAGGACAATATCATCACCCTTCCAACTCATCCCCGATGAATCAAACCTGACACAACTCTAAGCAATAGCAGGCATAACTAGAAAGCATGAATGAGTAGGCACAACATGGCTCAAACAACTCCTACTCATGCTAGTGGGTTTCAACTATTTACTGTGGCAATGACAGGTCATGCAGTGGATAGGGGTTCAACTACCGCAGCAGGTAACAGTTGAAGCGTTGTTGTCCTAATGCAGTAAAGAGAGCAAGAGCGAGAGAGTGGGATTGTATCGGAATGCTCAATGGGGTTTTGCTTGCCTGGCACTTCTGAAGATATCACTGTGTCTTCATTAGTGTCATCGATCACATCGTCGGAACAGCTTCTACTGAGAGGGGACAAACACCGGCAAACAATAGAGAACACAATCAATGCAATGCGACAATATAATGCATGATCATGACATGGCAAAATGCTGTTGATTGAGCTAATGCAACTAGCAACCATATTAAGTGAAGTTGGTTTGAACCAAAGTTCAAATTCAAACTTCATATGTGATTATTCAAATGCCATTTAATTGATTTGACCTGATCAGCAGGTTTAACTTGTTGAAACATGCATGAAAATGCCATAAACAGATTCCTTGAATTTTTCTGATCATTTTTCATATATAAATTATTTTCATTGGAGTTATAGATTATTTTCTGTGATTTTTAGAAGTTTTGGCTATTTTCTGAAATAAATAAGTCATTTAAGATTTATTTTAAATTCCAGAAAACATTACTGCGTCATCATGACGTCTGTGTGAAGTCAGCAAGTCAACAGGGCGGCCAGGGTCAAACCTGACCAGTGGGCCCCACTGGTCAGTCTCTCAGTACTAACTAAAAGTTTAAAAACTAAACTAAACAGACACGAGGCCCACATGTCAGTGTCTAATTAAGTTAATGACAACAGCTAAAACTTAATTAAAAACCTAAACTAAAACTAGTCAAAGGCTGGCCCCACATGTCATTGACTCAGGGTGGTCAAACCCTGGTCAAGTTGGGTCAAACCCGCCGGCGACTCGACGCCGGCGAGGCCAGACATGGCGGAGAGGCTCGGGATTCCTCCTCCGGTGACCAAATTAGCGGCGGAGGGCATCTACGGAGAGCTGGAGAAGTCGCGCATCAGACGGAACAGGTCGGAGCAGCTGGGGTGGCCGGAAACGTCGGCGGCGACCTCAACGGTGGCGGCCGGAGCTCGGGCACCGATGAAAACGACGACACAGGGCACGGGAGGACCAACGGTTGATTCCTACGGGTGCTATGTGTGCTCACGAAGACGACGGGCATGTGCACGGGACCAATTGGTCACCGGAGCCTCGTTGGAGACGAGCTGGTGCGGCGGCAAGCTACGGCGAGCAAGGGGGGCGGCGTCTACAGCGAGCAAACAAAGCGAGGAGGAGGGGGGTTCGATGCAGGAGCTCACAGGGAGGCGGACGAGATGCTCAGCGGGCTCGGGGACGCGTCGGAGCGGGCGCACGGTCACCGGTGATCTCCGCGGCCGTAGGTTGAAGACGGTGATGGTGAAGACGAAGCGGGGCTTCCCGGCGTCTCGTAGCTCGGTGCAGAGGACGAGGAGGACGAGGCGGAGCTCCTGGGCAAAACGGGTGGGCGAGAGGACCATGGTGGCTACGGCGAACGGCGTCGGTGGCGATGGTGGCGCTCGGCCACGAGGCGCGGAGCGAGAGAGACGAGTCAGGGAGAGAGGGGAGCGATCGAGGGGGTCCACGGGGTCTGCGTGGCGACGTTCAGAGCCTCCAGGCGTTGGGGAGGCAGCTAGGCAGGCAGGAGGTGGCCGGCGCGACGTCGGCGCTCGCCACCGAGCTGCTTCGTGCGCTGGCACGGGGAAGAGGACGAGCGTGCCCCTGGTGGGCTGGGCCGTGAAGCTGGGCCGCCAGGAGCTAGGGTAGGTGAGTGCCAGGTAACCTCTCTCTGCTTTCTTTTTTTTTTTCTTTTTCTAATTATTTCTGCTCTATTCTGAATTAGTAAAATACTAATTCATTTGGTAAAATCCTGAAAATAATTGTGGGCACTTTTGAAAATATTTGAACAGCCCTCTAATTGCTTTCAGAAATATTTGGACATTTAAAAATATTTATAGCATTTTAAATGTCCAAATGCAAATAGTTATGACTTATTTCAAGATCCAAAATGGTTCCCAAAATTATGAAACCATTTTTGGCAGGGGTTTTAGCCAAGACCAAAAATGATGAACATTTTGTGAAAGGCATTTTGGGTACATTGAAAAGTATTTTAATTTGAACCTAGTTGAGTTCTCTTGGTTCTAGGGTTTGAACAACCCCATTTCAAGTTTAAGAGAAAATTAAACATGATGCAACGCCAGACTAACTGGACCAGAGCAGACCAGAACTAGGGATGTGACAACCCACCCCCACTAAACAAGAATCTCGTCCCGAGATTCAAGCGTATGGTAAGATGAAGGGGGGACGCAAACTAACACAATCTTCATGATCCAACTGTCCTTCATATGAATGTTGATTGCTACACCATATTGATCTTGACGTCTTTGCCTTCGAGATCTTCATCCAAGTATGACGACGGAGGAGATGGAAACTCTACAGGATTCGATCTTCATAAAGATTGAGCGGCTCAAGATCACCTCATGGAATGAGATGTTGGAACATCTCTCAAGCTGAGACCGAACCACATACACCGAGAGAGATGGAAAGTAACAGATGATGAGGTTCAGTTTGGAAGGCAACAATTCCATGCTTAAAGAAGATAGTGAACGTTGTCAAGATAGTGACGAGCTAATTTCCCCGATTTCATAACGGAGCACCGTAGAGGAGGTGACTCGTAGAATTATTCCCTTAGGTGGCAAAAAGAATTACTTTTGATACATAGATCATTGAAACTCTTTTATACCAGCCTAAGGCAAATCTCAATCGATCATTTGAAGGAGTTCGAAAGAATGACATTCTCGGGCCAGAATGGATGAGGTGGACTATCTTGTTGAAGACAACACAAGGGATGATTTTACTTATCATCGAAAATGGATGGGACCCATGGTAGGACCACTTCTGAAGATGATCATGAGAAGCAAATGCTGAGATGGCAGCCATGGTAATGGCACAATGGTGGGTGCAAGCTGGGAACAAAATGCAAATGCTGGGAATGATTCTGGTCACTGGGAAGAAACCCAACAGTAGAGAGTGAATCTACTATTTGAGAGGTTATAGTATGACTAAGAACACTGGGAGCAATCCCGGTTAGTGCCAGTGATAACACCCAGTGCTTGTGCGTGCTCTCAAGAACTTGAGCATTCCCATATTCATCAAGGTTTTACCAATATCCGTGTCAATTATCCTGGCAACACCACATACTACCATGATAAATAATGACGGATGGTGCAGATGCAAAGGAAGATAACACTTTCTCAGATTTCACCTTAGCAGAGTCAAGGGGCAAAATCTAGATGATCGACCGAGAGACATTTAGCACTCCGCTTCTAATGTTCTCCTTGATGTGCTAGCGCAACCCATTTATTAAAATGGTTTTGTACCTAGAACGTCAAGTAAAAGGTCGGACTTCAGGAGCACAAAAATCCATAAGGAACAACTAGGGAGAAAATCCTACGAAGTCCTTATGGGGAGGTGGCCAACTTATTCAATCAAAATACTACAACAATAGATCTTCCGGCTGGGTGTGTTGGCCACGATAACCACTTTACCGGTCATCGAGAGACCAATATTATAGTTCTTGGAAAATGCTCCAACCATCATATCTGCCTGAGATTCAGTTCTGGTTGGTGTCAGGATATTCCAGACTCATCAAGTCTAGAAAGAAAATGAAAGTTTGCAACCCAAATCGACGAGACGACGTTGCGAGATTCTCGGGAATGAACTACGATAGCAAGCTCCCAAACTTTAGCTGGTTCTGCTACAAACCTGTGAACACGTTGTCCAAGACAAGCATGACCACGTAGTAGTCTTATGATAAAACACTGCCAAGTTCTGGTTGGGTACCATCATCATGAATAACGAAGTCCTTACATAAGTCATATGATTAGCTCTTATGAAGGAACTTCTTCTCCTTGAACAATTCAATCAGTGGCTTGGTGTGCTAGGGATACATATGAAGTGAAGGTTGCAAATCTCCAAACCACAGAGTACTTCACACGTATGCATGACTGACTTGGGATGATTCCACAGGAAGCAAACAACTTTCTTGAACTCACGGTGGCAACTTACATCAATTACACATGAATTAGGGAAAGTATCTTCTCTCATCCAACATATACCTCATGAACAGGACATGAAGATAATGTTTACAAAGTTTCCAACACTAGCTTTTAATGTTCAACATGACTCATGGAGGGGATAAACATGTTGCCGATGGGCTCGACAACAATTCATCGAGACTTCCATAAAATTGAATTCCATAACTATGTGAACAAGGTGATAGCATTGGTCAGACCAATAGATGTAACGTGGTATGCTCGAGGGATCAACAACGAGTAAGACAACATTACGAATATCGTTGGTTCTGATTTGACTTGACGATAGCCCACACTCAAATCAAAGTTTTGATAAGACAATGGATCCAACAACTGACCACAAGGATCAATCAAGAAAGATATCATCTTTCCTCAACAAAGACACAAACAAAAGGGTATCACTTTGGCAATGAACTAGGTGGGCAAGCTTTCATCTTCCAACTCTCCAAGTTGTCGTTTAGCTTAACCGAGTAGCTCAGGGTATCCAACACAGATTCTTGGAGAAAGGGTGGTTTAGAGAGAAACCAGCTTGATCACGAGCTCAACATAACGGTCAGGAAGCAACCTGGTAATACTTCCGAGAAGATATTCGGAAAATCACGGACCATCGCTATGTTACTAAGCTCGAGATCAATCTTTCTTTTCAGGGCAAGATGATATGATCAAGTGAGTGAGGGATTGACACAATCCTAACTCACTGATCAAGGAGTGCACCAGGAAAGATGGACTAGTAAAATGATCAATCTTAGAATGGTGATTCAGTAACCAACACGCTAAGAATGAGATTGTTGTCCTTTAACTACCAAGCAACGAAGTTGCTAGGAGTATTGATTTCACACATCACAATTCACTTATCAGCATTCCGGTTACAGTAATACGGAGGCCGAGGAATAAACGATGATGGCGAGAAGTATCACTTTGTCAAAAGTTCATAGGAGGTTGTGCAATTCCCATGACATTCTTGACATAAGGAGGTAATACTCCAGGATAGAGCAGATTAGAAGCTGGATTAGCATTCTTCATCTACGAAGTACAACTTCTTTGACCCAATCCTGGATATGGATAAGGTACTGGAGTTTATTTCTCCTAGTCATTCTAGAATAGAATGACTTGACGGACCACAAGAGTAAAAGGCATCGATGATCACGAATGCACGACTACTCCTGACTATCAACTGATAGGAGGGGGGAGGTCATAAAACAACTAAAAGGGACAACTCAAGGAACATATATCTTTTTGAGTTGTGGATGCATAGACTAGCATGTCGAACTAGTTCAACATATTTCTTCCAGATAACCCATGCAGAAAGTAGAATTGACAGAGTCACAATATGGATGGAGTACTACTTAAGAGCACTCTGGTTGTGATCTTTTGGTTCGGGAGAACTTCTGCCAAGAATGGTTCATGGTATTGGAAGAATGATATACCATGGACCTCGAGGACTATCACAAGGTTACTGATATCCTAAAGGGACGAGCAAATACTACCAACATGAAGTAGGTAGAATGAATCTTGGGTTCAAGAACCTAGAAATAGAATGCCTACTAGCTAAATGGCACCACGGGATGCTTTCGAGAATGATGGCCATAATCATCACACTGGGAATACAGAGTATTGCTAGATTACTAGGTGATTCTCTAGGACACCTAGGGTCATAATAATAACTCTAACATGTATGTCGAGGCAACGGAGTACCTCAACACAACGACTAGTGTGGTTAATCTGGCCCAAAGGACATCGGAAACAGGGAGGAAAGGTTTGCAAATGCATCAGACTATTTTGAAACCTGGGATGACTTGGACAGCATAACGGCTGTAAATGCTCAAAAATACTTTTGAGATCCAAGCAAAAAGGGTAGCATATCCACTTAACATCATAATGTCAAGGTTCTGAGACCAACAGTTGAACAAACAGAAGTATTAGAAACTGAACTGAGGGTTGAATCCACAATTAACGTGATCCTGATAGACAGAAGAGGAAGCCTAGTTCCTTAATCCCCGTAGAAAAGAAGAGGACGACTCAGATCAGAAGGTCATAAGGTAAAGGAGTAAAAAGAGCCTTATGTTCCCTTCCACAATCAAATCCCTTCTATAACTAAAGAGTTTCTAGACACGACTTCGACCAGTTTGGCTTACTAATCCTACAGGCAGTCAGGATCTGATACCAAAGCTGCCAGGACCTCGATCCTAAGTCACACAGGTTTAGCCTGTAACACATCATATCACTTTGTGGCCTCACGCACGGTATCCCCACGGGTGCCACCTTACCTGGCCCGGGACCGTTTGCACATTTTGGCACACGTATATGATAGTGTCGCTATCATCCATATGACAGAGAACCCGGGCCGACATGACTAGTTATAAACCAAAAGTGGCCCTAAATTACAGAGACAGGCATACATGACCCAGCAACGAACGTGTCGGTCATCAACGTATGAACCCAAGTCGTAGCAAGCTACAAGGACTTAAAGGAACAACGCGTGACATTTCCCCTAAGGGACAGACACGGGAACAAAGAAGGACACATGCCGGCCAACCTAAGTGTTCCGGAGCAGTAGCAAGCTACCAAGGCTCAGTGGAAGCACTAGGGGACATTTCCCTGTAAGATAGGCTACCAAGGGTAAACAACTAGGTGTCGGATCCCACACATAGCAATACACATTACACGTACGCATAACATGCAAGTATGTGCTGTACAACATGGCATCACAACATAACTCAACAACTCATATAGATAAAGGCCCAGAAGAGCCATCATAGCATTTATTACAAACAGAGGTCACATGACCCAACATACAGAGCATACAGGCAACGGAAGCATAACATGTCTGAGTACAGACAACTACAAATGAAAAAGGCTAAGAAGCCTGACTATCTACAAGATCCTCCCAAGGGTACAAGATCGTAGCTGAGGTAACAAGCTAAACGTCGAAGTCCACGCGGAACCACTAGTGAGACTAGAGTCTCTCTGCAAAAACATAAATTAAGCAAACGTGAGTACAAAGGTACTCAGCAAGACTTACATCAAAACTAGCTACATATGCATCAGTATCACAAAAGGGGTTGGTGGAGTTTGACTGCAGCAAGCCAGCTTTGACCCGGTGGCTATCCTGAACTACGACTGCAAGTAACTCTTCTAAGGTGGCGTACACGAGTCCACATATTCACCAAACAATACACCACTATGGATCCGCTCCCGTCTCCCTACGAGAAGGCCATCCATAGCACTCACGCTTATCTTGCGTGTTTTAGAGTATCCACTTCTGATTGTCTATGAACTATAAAGGTAACCCAGAAGTCCATTTCCGCGGACACGGCTATTCGAATAGATCATATAAAACCCTGCAGGGGTGTACTTCTTCAGACACGCTCTCGCCACTTACCGCCATGTACAAGTCAAGTATCTCGGCAACCTTCAAGCGGAAGCCTGGCGAGGGTGTCGGCCACGACCTGACTAACCACACAAGTCTTTAGTCCAGGTTTATCACCTATTTTGGTTCCATCCGTGGGGAGATCCATCCGGGGAGTCGCTCACGGCCCCAAACGATGTGTACAGGGTTCCCGAGCCACCAAACGGGTGACCGGTACACCGTGCCTCATACCTGCCGCGTCACAGCCCACCCCGAGGGTTAGCGCTGCGCACGACCTCCAGTAAACTACAAACACCAGAAACTAATTGCAACTCCTGGACAGAGATCATGTTGATTAATAAGTCGAGAGAGTCAATTAAGGATCCCAATGTGTGGTAGTAGCTGTTTCATGGATCACAAACACATAAATCAGTTCCCGAGGACGGCTGCAATGAGACAACCCACCATGTACTCCTACATGGCCTCTCATCGCTACCTGTACCAAAACGTGTTCACACACTTAGCTCACCCACATTAGGACATGATCATCACCCTTCCAATTCATCCCTGATGAATCAGAACTGACACAACTCTAAGTAATAGCAGGCATAACCAGAAAGCATGAATGAGTAGGCACAACATGGCTCAAACAACTCCTACTCAAGCTAGTGGGTTTCAACTATTTACTGTGGCAATGACAGGTCATCCAGTGGAAAGGGGTTCAACTACCGCAGCAGGTAACAATTGAAGTGTTGTTGTCCTAATGCAGTAAAGAGAGCAAGAGCGAGAGAGTGGGATTGTATCGGAATGCTCAATGGGGTTTTGCTTGCCTGGCACTTCTGAAGATATCACTGTGTCTTCATTAGTGTCATCAATCACATCGTCGGAACATCGTCTACTGAGAGGGGACAAACACCGGCAAACAAGAGAGAACACAATCAATGCAATGCCATAATATGATGCATGATCATGACATGGCAAAATGATGTTGATTGAGCTAATGCAGCTAGCAACCCTATTAAATGAAGTTGATTTGAACCAAAGTTCAAATTCAAACTTCATATGTGATTATTCAAATGCCATTTAATTGATTTGACCTGAGCAGCAGGTTTAACTTGTTCAAACATGCATTAAAATGCCATAAACAGATTCCTTGAATTTTTCTGATCATTTTTCATATATAAATTATTTTCATTGAAGTTATAGATTATTTTTTGTGATTTTTAGAAGTTTTGGCTATTTTCTGAAATAAATAAATCATTTAAGATTTATTTTAAATTCCAGAAAACATTACTGCGTCAGCATGATGTTTGTGTGACGTCAGCAAGTCAACAGGGCGGCCAGGGTCAAACCTGACCACTGGGCCCCACTGGTCAGTCTCTCAGTACAAACTAAAAGTTTAAAAACTAAACTAAACTGACACGGGGCCCACATGTCAGTGTCTAATTAAGTTAATGACAGCAGCTAAAACTTAATTAAAAACATAAACTAAAACTAGTCAAAGGCTGGCCCCACATGTCATTGACTCAGGGTGGTCAAACCCAGGTAGAGTTGGGTCAAACCAGCCGGCGACTCGACGCCGGCAAGGCCAGACACGGCAAAGAGGCTCGAGATTCCTCCTCCGGCGACCAAATTAGCGGCGGAGGGCATCTACGGAGAACTGGAGAAGTCGAGCATCCAACGGAACAGGTTGGAGCAGCTGGGGTGGCTAGAAATGTCGTCAGTGACCTCAAAGGCGGCGGCCGGAGCTCGGGCGCCGATGAAAACGACGACGCAGGGCACGGGAGGACCAACAGTTGGTTCCTATGGGTGCTATGTGCGCTCACGAAGACGACGTGCATGTGCACGGGACCAATTGGTCACCGGAGCCTCATCGGAGACGAGCTGGTGCGGCGGCGTGCTACGGCGAGCAAGGGGCGGTGTCTACAACGAGCAAACGAAGCGGGGAGGAGGGGGGTTCGACGCAGGAGCTCACAGGGAGGCGGACGAGATGCTCAGCGGGCTCGGGGACGCGTCGGAGCGGGCGCACGGTCGCCGGCGATCTCCGCGGCCGTAGGTTGAAGGCGGTGACGGTGAAGACGAAGTGGGGCTTCCCGACGTCTCGTAGCTCGGTGCAGAGGACGAGGAGGACGAGGCGGAGCTCCTGGGCAAAACGGGTGGGCGAGAGGAGCACGGTGGCTACGCCGAACGGCGTCGGTGGCGACCGTGGTGCTCGGCCACGAGGCGCGGAGCGAGAGAGACGAGGCAGGGAGAGAGGGGAGCGGTCGAGGTGGTCCAGGGGGTCTTTGTGGCGACGTTCAGAGCCTCTAGGCGTTGGGGAGGCAGCTAGGCAGGCAGGAGGTGGCCGGCGCGACGTCGGCGCTCGCTACCGAGCTGCTTCGTGCGCTAGCACAGGGAAGAGGACGAGCGTGCCCCTGGTGGGCTGGGCCGTGAAGTTGGGCCGGCAGGAGCTGGGCTAGGTGAGTGCCAGGTAACCTTTCTCTCTGCTTTCTGTTTTTTTTATTTTCTAATTATTTCTGCTCTGTTCTGAATTAGTAAAAATACTAATTCATTTGGTAAAATCCTGAAAATAGTTGTGGACACTTTTGAAAATATTTCAAGAGCCCTCTAATTGCTTTTAGAAATATTTGGACATTTAAAAATATTTATAGTATTTTAATTATCCAAATGCAAATAGTTATGACTTATTTCAAGATCCAAAATGGTTCCCAAAATTATGGAACCATTTTTGGCAGGGGTTTTAGCCAAGAAAAAAAATGGTGAACATTTTGTGAAAGGTATTTTGGGTACATTGAAAAGTATTTTAATTTGAACCTAGTTGAGTTCTCTTGGTGCTAGGGTTTGAACAACTCCATTTCAAGTTTAAGAGAAAATTAAACATGATGCAACACGAGACTAACTAGACCGGAGTAGACCAGAACTAGGGATGTGACAACGCTCAAGTACGATCATAGTGTTTCCTAGTTGATGCTTGTAAGAGAAGATGGAGAGTCAAATTCAAAAATTAAAATTGCATAAGTAAAAGAAAGGCCCTTCGCGAAGGGAAGTAGGGATTTGTAGAGGTGCTAGAGCTCAAAGCTTAAATTGAGGGATATTTTTTTGGGAGGTATACTTTTCCCACCGACGAGAAGGACTTCAGGTTCCCAACACTTTCCATGCTAGATATATCATAGGCGGTTCCCAAACAGAAAATAAAGTTTATTCCTTTTCCACCAAACTTTCACAAGCCATGGCTAGCCGAATCCACGGTTGCCTTCCATACCAACACTTTCCAAGGAGTTTATTATTTGAGAACATAAAGTAAATTTATTTTTCATTTCGGGACCGGGCATCCCTAATACCTTTGCCTTATTCTCGTGCAATGACAAGTGAATAAACAATCATCGTGAGAATAACACATCTAGCATGGAAAATATTGGCCACCCCTCACCGCCTCGCGAGCGGTACGAGCACACATAAGGGAAATTTATTTTGAAAATTAGAGATGTCACATAAAAATTTGCTTAGAACGACAAGGGAATGCCGCATATAGGTAGGTATGGTGGACTCATGTGGCAAAACTGGGATAAAGGATTTTGGATGCACAAGTAGAGATCATACTTAGTGCAAAATGAAGGCTAGCAAAAGACTAGGAAGCGACCAACCATGAAATGAATAATCTCGTAAGCGAACATTGAGCATAAATAACACTGAATAATGCACCACAAGTAGGATATAATTTCATTGCATAATTATTGACTTTCGTGCTTGCATAGGGAATCACAAACTTTAACACTAATATTCTTACTAAAGCATAATTACTTATTAACATGACTCACATATCATATCATCATGTCTCAAAACTATTAAAAGGAATCAAGTTTATTTTGTCCAATGATCTTCATGAAAGTTTTTATTATATTCTTCTTGGATATCTATCACTTTGGGACTAATTTTCATGTGTTGCTTTTGATAAGCTCAAAAAATTATAAGTGAAGATCATGAGCATAATTTTTCTTTCTTTCTCTCAAAATAATATAAGTGAGGCAAGAGAGAATTTCTTTTAAAATTTTACTAACTCTCAAATAAATCTAAGTGAAGCAAGAGAGTATTTCTTCAAAAATAGTAAGCACACCATGCTCAAAAATATATAAGTGAAGCACTATAGCAAATCCATTGCTCACAAAAATTTAAGTGAAGCATAGAGAGCAATTCTAGCAAGTCATGACATAATTTTGGCTCTCTCAAATAAGTGTGTACAGAAAGGATTGATGACTTCAAAAGAAAAACAAAACAAGCAAATACTCATATTATAGAAGACACTCCAAGCAAAACACATATCATGTGATGAATAAAAATATAGTTTAGAGTGAAATACCGATAGTTGTTGGAAGAAAGTGGGGATGCCACTCGGGGCATCCCCAAGCTTAGTTGGTTGCTCATTTTTGGATAATAGCTTGGTATGCTGGGGTATCTCCAAGCTTAGACTCTTCCATCCTTCTTTCATCCATCGTAAGATAACCCAAAACTTGAAAACTTCAATTACACAAAACTCAACAAAACCTTCATGAGATCCGTTAGTATAAGAAAACAAATCACTACTATAAGTACTCTATCAAACCAACTCATATTTTGGTTTTTATTATATCTACTCTATTCCAATTTATCTATTGAAAAAACTCATCAAAGAAAACCATAGAGCCATCAAAATAAGCACACCACACAAAGAAAAACAGAGTATGTCAAAAACAGAACAGTCTGTAGTAATATGGAAGTTTCGAAAACTTATGGAACTCTAAAAGTCGTGAAAAAATAGGGTCACATGGGAAATTTGTATATTAATCTTATGCACAAGTAATCAACTAAAAATCACTTTTCTGTTAAAAATGAAAAAAATTATCGTGAGCACAAAAGTTCCTGTTTTTCAGCAAGATTGAATCTACTAACACCCAACGTGTTCCTAAGGATTTGCTTGGCACAAACCTTTATTCAAACCACAAAAACACATCTGAATAGAGATATTAAAGTTTTTTTATTTATAACAACAAGGAAATCAAAAAGCAAAAAGATACAAGTTGGGTTGCCTCCCAACAAGCGCTATCGTTTTACGCCCTTAGCTAAGCGTAATACCAAGATTTCAAGTATTGTCATCCTTGTTTGATGCTCCATAAGTTGCCCTCATTATAGATTCATAAGGCAATTTGATCTTGGTTCTAGGGAAGTGTTACATGCCCTTTCTCAAGTGTCGGTGTACTAAGGTAGGGGTACCCTAGTACCCCAACTTGTGCACGGGCAGCGGCAGCTCCCCGCGGCAGGGTTCACCACGCGCTTGTCGGAGACCTTCCTGACCCTTATCTAGCCATTCAAAAACAAAGTATACAAGACAGAAGACCAAGACCCCGGCAAGAGGAGCTTGCCGGGAAGGCCGTCCCAGGCTCGAGATTGCTTAACTAGCACGAGGCCCTGGCAAGAGGAGCTTGTCAGGACGAATAGAAGATTTCATCTTAGAAGACCCGGCAAGGGCTCGGGGAGCGGCAAGCTTCCGGGCCCGGCAAGGTCGAGATCCCCGGCAAGGTGCTTGCCGGGGGAGGTGCGCTATGTGCCCGCGCTCCAGCTCATCGGCCCACGCGTCGCCCTGGGGCCACTCCAGGGACGCGTGGCGGATGGCTGTGCAGCCTGGGGGACACGGTGGCACTCCACGGCAGAGGATCCATCGCCGTGGCAGACGGAGACGCAACGGCGGGAGCTTTTGGGGTCGACGGCGACGGGCATTAAATGCCCTTGTCCCCCACTGTTAAAGTAGGTATAGACCACTGTTCTGTACTGTAGCTCCACTGTTCCCGCACTGTTACAACTACCACCTCTTTTACATTTTTACCCCTTTCTCCTACGTTGACACCTGTCGGTGACCCCTTGCACTATAAAAGGAGGCCCATGCACAACGTGGAGGGGGTTCGAAACCTAGATTACTCTCACGCACGGTGTAGCTGCTTCTTCAAGCTCCGAGCGCACAAACTCAATACATAACCAAGCAGGAGTAGGGTTTTACGCATCCGTGCGGCCCGAACCTGGGTAAAAACTGCCCGCGCGTCTGCCTCGATCTGCTCTTCGTGCTCCCTCCGCCCTCGTACCGCACAGACAAGGGGCTCCGGTCCCATAGGTGCTCGTGGAGGACAGTTTCCCCCGACATCTTTGGCGCGCCAGGTAGGGGGCGTCGAGGTTGTGCGAACCTGATCCGGCGTTCGCGCGGGCGCAATCTTCATCAACCTCTCCAGCTTCATCAGCAACTTCATCAGCGACAACTCCATGGCCCCGAAGAAGAAGCCTTCGGAGGTCGGAGGCCCGTCCGCGTCTCACCCGCCGCCACCAGAGCCAACGGTGGGCGGGGGAGACGCCGTCGGAAGGGTGGTTGCCGGCGAGGACACTCACGGTGCCACCAGATCCAAGAACAGGACGGACGACCGGACCTCGGTCTCCGTGGACGCGCCACGTCCATCGCAACATACGACGACCCCGCAGCGCCATGCCACGGGAGGTGGTATCCGCTTGCTGGGACAAGGCCATACTGGAGGTTCGCGGGACGCCCCGGACCCCCGTCCGGGCACAAGCAAAGCGAAGGCGCCGGCACGGGACCCCGCTCCTTCTAACGTCGTTAGAAGTCCGAGCGTATCCCGTTCCTCGCACCGCTCGCCCGCGTTCCCCACTACCCCAGCAGAAGCGCTCGCGAGGGCGCAGCTGCTCCTCGATTTTCCTCCAGCGGCCGACAAGGCCGAGGAATGGAGGGCCACTATCCGGAGCCTGATAGACTTCGCCAACAACGACTCTCCGCAGCAGCCGTCGGCCTCGCGGCCGCGGCAGGCCGAGAAGACGAAGACCAAGTCCGGCAAGTGCTCTGGGACACACTCCGGCAACCGCACCTCTTCGGAGTGCTGCGCTGCCGTCGAGGACGTTCCATCGAGCTCCACCGGCAAGAGCAAGAAAGGAATGGCTGCTCCTCCGGCAACCAAGAAGATGTCCGCAAGGGAGGATGGCACTGGTGGTACCTTCACCATCAGCGCCACCCTTGACAGCAAATAGGAAAGCGCGCTCGTCGCCTTCCTGCGGGCGAATGTCGATGTGTTTGCTTGGCAACCATCTGACATCCCCGGTGTTCCCAGGAAGGTGATTGAGCACAAGCTTGCTGTCTGCCCTCATGCGCGGCCCATCAAGCAAAAAGTGAGGAAGCAAGCCGTGGAGCGCCAAGAGTTCATCAACGAGGAGATCAAGAAACTAGAGGCAGCAGGCCTAGTTAGAGGTGTGATCCATCCGACGTGGTTGGCAAACCCAGTCGTCGTGCGCAAAGCCAACGGGAAGTGGAGACTGTGTATAGACTTCACTGATGTCAATAAAGCATGTCCCAAGGATCCCTTCCCTTTGCCGCGCATTGACCAGATCGTTGACTCCACTGCCGGATGTGAGCTACTCTGTTTTCTTGATGCATACTCAGGCTATCACCAGATTTTCATGGACAAGGAAGATGAAGAGAAGACTGCATTTATCACTCCATGTGGCACTTACTGCTTTATCCGCATGCCATTTGGACTAAAGAATGCAGGCTCAACTTTTGCAAGGGTAGTGTACACTGCTTTTGAGCCACAGATCCACAGGAATGTAGAAGCCTACATGGATGACATCGTGGTGAAGAGCAAGAGCAAAGAAACACTGATTCAAGACTTAGAAGAAACGTTTCAGAACCTGCGCAGGATACAGCTCAAGCTGAACCCCGAGAAGTGCGTCTTTGGAGTCCCCTCCGGCAAGCTTCTCGGGTTCTTTGTTTCGCAGAGAGGGATTGAAGCCAACCCCGACAAGATCAAAGCCATCGAGCAGATGGAAGCCCCGAGGCGAGTCAAGGATGTCAGGAGGCTTGCAGGTTGTGTGGCTGCCCTCAGTAGGTTCGTTTCTAAATCTGCAGAACGCGCCCTGCCTTTCTTCAAAATCTTGAAGAAGGCAGGTCCCATGAAGTGGACTCCGGAAGCGGAGGCAGCGCTGCAAGATTTGAAACGGTACCTTTCCTCTCCTCCAATACTTGTCGCACCTAGACCACAGGAAAAGTTGCTGCTGTATTTGGCGGCAACCAACCAGGTGGTTAGTGCTGCGTTAGTAGCGGAGAGAGAGTCCGACGAGGAGGTCACACCACCGGCGAGCGAATCCAGCGACAAGCAGGGGGCTGCCCCGACAAGCTCTGGCCCCGACAAAGATGAATCTGCGCAGGAAAAGGAAGAGGTGCGGAAGAAGATGGTGCAGCGCCCAGTGTATTTTGTAAGTTCCCTTCTCCAGGGGGCTAGATCAAGGTACTCTGGTGTGCAAAAGTTGCTTTTCGGCCTTCTCATGGCCTCGAGAAAGCTGCGCCACTACTTCCAAGCCCATGAGATAACAGTGATCACTCGCTTTCCATTAAAGAGGATATTGCACAATCCAGAGGCAACAGGCAGGATCGTCGAGTGGGCACTGGAACTGTCAAGCTTCGGACTCAAATTTGAAAGTACTTCAACCATTCAGAGCCGAGCTTTGGCAGAGTTCATCGCTGAGTGGACCCCAACGCCAGAAGAAGAAGTTCAAGAAACGAGTGTACCCGTGCAAGAAGCGACAAGTGAATGGGTAATGTATTTTGACGGTGCCTTCTCGCTGCAAGGCGCCGGTGCCGGCGTGGTACTCATCGCGCCCACCGGAGAGCACCTCAAATATGTTATCCAGATGCACTTTCCCAGGGAGCAGGCGACAAACAACACCGCAGAATATGAAGGCTTGCTTGCCGGCCTCAGGATTGCGGCCGAACTTGGGATTAGGAAGCTGATTGTGCGGGGCGATTCTCAGTTGGTGGTCCGACAAGTCAACAAGAGCTACCAGAGCCCTTTGATGGAAGCATATGTAGATGAAGTGAGGAAGCTTGAAGAACACTTTGAAGGTCTGCAAATGGAGCACATCCCGAGAGCTCAAAATGAAATTGCAGATGGACTTTCAAAGTGCGCCGCAATGAAGCTACCTGTGGAACCAGGGACCTTTTTGCTCAAGCTGACTCAACCATCAGTTACACCATCAATTGGGCAGTCCAAGAAGAGAAAGTTGGTCTCCGGCGACTACTTGCCGGCGGATCTTCCAGAAACCGCCGCCAAGGTCCCCAGGATCAACGACAACGCTGAGGAACAGTTTGCTCCTGCAAGCCCTCGGGCTTGTGCAGTTGAAGCAAGTGTTCCCGACAAGCCTCGCCCCGGCGAGCTTGCCGGGGGACCGTCAGCTCCGACAGGACCAGAGGTCTTTGCCGTAGAAGCTGGGGTTCCCGCAGCGGCCCTCGAGCCTTTAGTCCTTGCCGTCGAGCCCCGAGCTCCGGCATGGGCACAGCAGATCGTCCGCTTTCTACAAACTGGAGAACTTCCCGACGACCCTCAAGAGATAGAGAAGATAACCAGGCAGTCAAGTATGTATCAGTTTGTGGATAACGAGCTGTACAGAAGAAGACTCAATGGTGTCAGGTTGAAGTGCATCTCCAGGGAAGATGGACAGAAGCTGTTGGCGGAAATACACGGAGGCATATGCGGCCACCACATTGGCGCAAGGGCGCTTGCCGGGAAAGCTTTCCGGCAAGGGTTCTTTTGGCAAGAAGCCCTCCAAGATGCAACTGCACTAGTAACCAAGTGTGAAGCGTGCCAGTTCCATGCAAAGCAAATACATCAGCCAGCTCAAGCTCTCCAAACAATCCCTTTGTCATGGCCCTTCTCGGTCTGGGGGCTCGATATCCTCGGCCCTTTCCCTCGCGCTGTCGGGGGCTTTGAGTACTTGTACGTTGCAATCGACAAGTTCACAAAGTGGCCAGAAGTGGAGCCAGTGAGAAAGGTGACAGCACAGTCAGCAGTCAGGTTCTTCAGGTCGATTGTTTGCCGTTTCGGGACCCCTAACAGGATCATCACCGACAACGGTACACAATTCACTAGTCGCACCTTCATGCAGTACGTCCAAGACCTTGGCGCCAAGGTCTGTTTCGCTTCTGTTGCTCACCCGAGGAGCAACGGTCAAGCGGAGAGGGCAAATGCTGAAGTGCTGCGCGGACTCAAGACAAGGACCTTTGACAGGCTGCGCAAGTGCGGAAGGAATTGGATAGAGGAGCTCCCGGCGGCTCTTTGGTCAATCAGAACGACACCAAGTCGAGCCACCGGACAGACACCCTTTGCCCTAGTCTACGGGGCAGAAGCAGTTATCCCCACGGAACTCGTATACGGATCTCCTCGAGTGCTCGCTTATGATGAGCTCGAGCAAGAGCAACTGCGGCAAGATGACGCATTGCTCCTTGAGGAGGGACGTCTCCAGGCTGCTGTACGAGCTGCTCGATACCAGCAAGCTTTGCGCCGCTACCATAGCCGCAAAGTCAAGGCCAGGAGTCTTGAGGAAGGCGACCTTGTTCTTCGGCGTGTTCAGTCCGCCAAGAATTCCAACAAGTTGACGCCGAAGTGGGAAGGCCCTTATCGGGTGAGACAAGTTACGAGGCCCGGCGCTGTCCGCCTCGAGACCGAAGAAGGCTTACCGGTGAGCAACTCCTGGAACATAGAGCATCTTCGCAAGTTTCACCCCTAAGGCGCGGTTGCCGTGATCCGTTCCGGCAACCACCTTTTGTACAAGCCTTGCCGCTGTTGCATGTAACCCTTTGTACAAAGCCGGGCGCAGACCCCGTGCATCAGTAAAGATTTCGTGTTTTCGCATCGATTGCCTTTCGCATGCTTCTCTTTGCTATTCGCATGTTTTATTTGGCATTTGATGCAACACTTAGACATTCGGTAAGCACTATTACGCCGAAAGGCAATATGCTTGTTTCCCTCTCCTTTTCCTTTTTCTCTTAAGCAGAAGGAACGTTCCTCGCGCACAAGTTTGCCGGGGGGGGAAGGAGGTGGAGGAGGAACTAAGTGCCGTTCAAGTAAGAAGAGCCTTACCGGAAAGCAAACAACATGGGCAAGCAGCATATGAAAGATAAGTTGTTAGAATTTGACCAGTTCAAATTTTAAATTTTGGTTGTCTTCCTTGAACAATCGCACTTTGTATGGAAAACCTGTGCGCGGAGGAACCTACCCGTAGCTTGCCGCACCCTTATCTTGTTTTCGAGTCCACTCAACGATTTAAGTGAGCTGCGACAAGTGTCGCGCCCTTGCCTCGTTTCCGAGTACGCTCAGCAAGCTAAGTGCGTTGCGACCAGCTGCGGCAAGGTTGCTTGCCGGCGAGGACCTTGGCCAGCAGGCTGCTCAGAGTTCAGCACTCAGCGCTCGCGACAAGGGCCCCTTGCCGGCAAGCTCCCCGGGAGCGTAGGGTGAAAAACATACAAAGTCAAAGATTGGAACAAGGAAGATAACATTGCACTGATTGATTGAAGTAAAGCAAATATCTTACAAGGATAACTTGTCGCAATGGACTAATGAGTTCATAACATAACGTGCAGCAACAAAAAGATAAAGATAGATGGGGCCCTAGTCTACGCGGTCGCCCTCCTTCCTGCCGAGCTTTGCCACCTTGGCGATGATATGGCCGACCTGCTCCTTCAGGGCCTCCGTGTTTGCATCCGCCGGCAAGCTGCGAAGAACGTTCGTGAGGTTGATCCCCGGGTTGCGGAACACAATCTTCGTCAAGACCCGCTCCAGAGTTCCTGCGCAGAGACGGCGCGACTCCTCGGCCAGCTGCGCGGGGATGCGGTTCCGGAGACCTGCGAGGGCCGGAGCGACGCCTCTGAAGAAGAGGCTGAGCTTGGCGCTGTGCGGGAGATCTGGATCCGGCGAGTAGATAAGATGCTCGACCTTCAAAGCAAGCAACTCCTGGTCAATGTTGGACGCAGAAGAAACCAGCTCTTCGGTCCACAGCTCAATGTTCTTGCGGAAGAGCTCGGATGCCTTGTTGGTGCTGTCCACCAAGGCCCGCTCCTTGCGGAGCTCCTCCTTCAGCTTGTCTTCTCGAAGCTTGGCGGCGTCAATTGAATCCCTCAGAGTTGAGACCTTCAGCTCCAAGTCTTCGATGGAATCCTTGGCGGCCTTCAACTCGTCGCCCTTCTTGGATAAACTTACTTGGAGCTCCGCGTTGGTGTGGGCGTCCTTCTCGCGCTCAGTAATGAGCGCGGCAACCTTCTCGGCGCTCACCTTCATCGCCTTCTCCAACTGGATGACCTTGGCGGCGAGCTCCTTCTTGGCGTCTTCCGCGGCAGCAGCAGCGGCTTTCGCCTCCTTCAGCTCCCCGCCAAGAGCAGCCTCGCGAGCGGCAAGGTCCTCCTCGTGGGAGTCGAGATCCACCTTCCGCTGCGCGAGCTCTCCCTCTCGCCGGGACATCTCCACCCCGGCGAGCCGTTGCCGTTCTTCAGCCTCGGCCTTCTCCAGCACCCATTCTTCATATTCGCCGGCAAGGCGCTCGCGCGCCTCCGCCACCTCGCGGAGGCCCGCCTTGTGGGCAGCGCTGAGCTCCGCCGCACGCTTCTCCATTTCGGCGGCGGCCTTGGCGGCAAGTGCTTCCCGGGAGGCGAGCTTCGCCTGCCTGGCCCGGTAAAGGGCCAGGAGCTGGTGGAGAAGCTTCTCCTCCTCGGGCCCATCTCCTTCGCCGGGCGCTTCGACGACTGTCAGACCCGCGGAGGCGAGGACTTCCCCGTCAAACGCCTCGCCCTCCGCGGGAGCTCTTGATGAAGACCCCCAAGGCACTTGGATAAAGATGCCATTGGGGGCACGAAGATAGTAACCGGCTGGCTCCTCGCCGGCGGAGGGACCGGCGGCCGGTGCAGCATCTGATGCTCCCGCCACCTCCGGGTTGGCGGTGCGGTCGCCGTCCCCCTCCCCGGCCGCTGCATCTGCAGCCGGAGCGGTCTCCTGCACGGCCGGCTCGGTGGTTTCGGCCGTCTCCGCGGTGGCCTCGGCCATCTCCACGACGACGGGAACGTCATCACCGCCGCCCTGCGCGCCCTCCTCATCCTCAATATTGATGACCTCGGTCTCCATCGGCACGGGAGGAGGAGGAGGAAGATCTAGAAGAAGAAGAAAAAGAAGTTCAAAATCAAGCAAAGATCCGAAAAGAAGCAAAGTCAAGAAAACCAAGTACAAAACATACCTTGGCGGGCGTCCTCTGCGGCGGGCTCCCTTGCCGGGGAGCTCGGCCTTGGCGGAGTGGCCGCCCTCGCCGGGCTGCTCGCCCTTGGCGGGGTACTCTGCCTTGGCGGCGGAGTACCCGCCCTTGGCGGAGCACTCTCCCTTGCCGGAGGGTTCGGCCTTGGCGGGGACGGCGGGGCCTGCGGCTCCTCGGTAACGGTCTCCGGGCGCTCTTCCCGCTGCGGCTCCACCTCTGCACAAGAGAAGATAGAAGAACTAAGACATTCAGAGATCAAAGCCCTAAGCGCGCCCCGACGAGCAAAAACAGTAAACCTCTAACTTACGCTGGGGGCTGCGCTGGGGGCTGCTCCCCGGAGCGGCGCTCGGGTCCGGCAAGCTCGGCTCCGGCGCGATCCCTGCTTCCGCGACGGATGGGTCTCCCACGACCTCAACTATGGGCACCTTAACCCTCTTCGCGCGCTGCTCCAAGGTCCTGCAATCACAAGCAACAAGCAAAGTCAAGCGTCAGCAACAATCGAGATATAAAAATCAAGAAGGAGTAAGGTCTCGGGTCCTTACTCTTGGTCCTCCTCGTCGTCCTCGCTCAGCGCGGAGAAGTCAAACTCCACGGTGGGCGCGTCGGCGCGAGGAGCGGAGGATGAAGATTCCCTCGCGCGTTTCGGAGCCACCGGGGCTGGGGGCTGCGTAGGCCCAGCCCCTGTGGTGGCCGGCGCCCGAGAAGCGGGCGGAGCAGCTGCTCCGCTCCGAGAAGATCCTTGCCGGCTCGGTGCCGGCCTGCGGGACGCCTCTGTCGTGGTCTGCGCGCGCGGGGCCTCTGCCGTGGCCGGCACGCCGGTCGCCCTTGGCACGGCTTGGCTCGGCCGGGGAGCTGCCCGGCGAGCTGGCTGTTGCCGGGGCGCTCGCGCCTGCTCCCCCGTCGCCGCCTTGCGGAGACGCTTCAATGGGGACTGCTTCGGGCTTGCCGGGGGCGGGGAGCTCTCCGACGAGGAGAGGTCGTCGGCGTACAACTCTGTCGATCCGCCAGAGTCTTCGGCCTCCTCCTCCTCCTCCTCCTCTGCCTCGGCCGGCTCGCTGGGCCCAGCATCCGACGATGCGGCCCTCTTCCCCTTGGCGCCTCCGCCCCTCGCGGCGCCCCTGCTTCCTCCGGCTGTGCCCTCCATTGCCGCGGCCTCCGTCGCGATCCCACTGATCCCGGAGTGCCTCAGCGAGGGGACCCCGGCGAGCGCGTCGGGGGGGAGCTCTAGCAGCTTGCGAATCTCCTCCTTATCCGCCTGGCTGGAGGCATCCGCGGCTTCCGCCTCCGCGGGTGTGTATCCAAAGTTTCCCGCCGCCGCGGCTGCGGCGACTTCTTCAGCGCGAGAAGCCATGTAAGCAATCTCTTGGTCGGTGGTGGCCCGCGTGTGCAGCTTGAGATCGTCCTTCTTCTCCAACACCTCCACAAGGCGGTCGTAGAACTCGAGGACGTCGATAGGCTTGGGCGCAATCCACGTGCGCTCCAATCCATGAGAGTCGCACGCGGGCATCATAGCGACAAGGCGATCCCGGGCGCTGCTGGCGCAGAGCGGCACCACTCCCCGGGGAGCGCGGAAGTACTCGGGGTGTGCCGGGTCGAACTTGAAAAGTTCCCTGACCATACCCCGCAGCTCGAGTGTTGTGAAGTTAAAATTGAGGCCGGGGCGCAGCCTCATGATGTCTGCCGGGCCACCATATTGCCACGCCGGCCTTTTCCGGTCTTGGAGGGGGGCGATCCGGCGACGAAGAAAGTCCGCGCCCACTTCAGCGACAGACAGCGGCGCCATCCGAAGACGAAGGATTCTGACGAGAGCGATATCCAGCTTGGCATCGTCGGAATCAAAATTACTCCAATCCCTGCCGCGCACGATGGGCGATGTGCGCGGCGCGGTGAAGTGTTGCGGCCGCTCCTCGACGACCCAGCACCACTCCGCGCGCCACTCTTCCCACTTGCCGCGGAGCTCCCCCGGCAAGTAGGATAATTTCTTATTCAGCCTAAACACCCAAGAGATTCCTCCGGAGAGGGGGGCGTCGGCCTCTACTCTGGGGATGAAAAAGTGCCTAAAGAGAGCTACGTTGGGCTGGATCCCTACGAAGTTTTCGCACATGTGTGCGAAAACGGACATGGTGAGGATGGCGTTGGGAGTGAAATCGAGGAGGTGGAGGCCATAAGTATTCATGATATCGCAGAAAAAGTTTGAGAAGGGAGGGCACAGACCGCAGTGGAAGAAGGCTGCGAAAAAGTAATACCCGCCGGGGTAGTGATCCTTGGCGACGGCCGGGTAGACGCGCGTGCGGGGGTGCGCTGGGGTCTCCTTGGCCCAGAACAAATAATATTTGTTCCAAAGCTCCCGCACGCCGAGCTTCGGCGCAAAGACGATGTGCTCCTTCCGGAACGCGACGAGCTTCGCCGCCTGATCTGACTTCTCCCGCTTGGACTTCTCCGACTTCGCCTTGTCGGTCTTTGGGGCCATGGCGGACGCGGTGGAAGGAAGGGGACGAAGAGCTCGGTGATGGCGGAGGAGTAGAGGCAAAGAGCAGAGGAATCTGAGGAAGAAGACGATGGCAATGAGTGCGCAGGGAGGGGAACCGCGCCGCTCTCTCTGCTTTTATGGGAGAGTGGGGGGCGTTTCGCCCTTCCCATTAAAGAAATCGTGGACACGTCCCATCCCACGGCGCCGCAATCGACGCGTGCCGTTGCCGTGGGGTGCGGCGGATATGGAAGTGGATTCGGCGCGCCGCGGGCCGCGGGTGCCCGTGCACTGTTTTGGGCCTGGCCCAACAGCGCTCGGCACCGTGTGTGGCCCAGGCCCGGGGGCTCCTGTCGGTGTACTAAGGTAGGGGTACCCTAGTACCCCAACTTGTGCACGGGCAGCGGCAGCTCCCCGCGGCAGGGTTCACCACGCGCTTGTCGGAGACCTTCCTGACCCTTATCTAGCCATTCAAAAACAAAGTATACAAGACAGAAGACCAAGACCCCGGCAAGAGGAGCTTGCCGGGAAGGCCGTCCCAGGCTCGAGATTGCTTAACTAGCACGAGGCCCTGGCAAGAGGAGCTTGTCAGGACGAATAGAAGATTTCATCTTAGAAGACCCGGCAAGGGCTCGGGGAGCGGCAAGCTTCCGGGCCCGGCAAGGTCGAGATCCCCGGCAAGGTGCTTGCCGGGGGAGGTGCGCTATGTGCCCGCGCTCCAGCTCATCGGCCCACGCGTCGCCCTGGGGCCACTCCAGGGACGCGTGGCGGATGGCTGTGCAGCCTGGGGGACACGGTGGCACTCCACGGCAGAGGATCCATCGCCGTGGCAGACGGAGACGCAACGGCGGGAGCTTTTGGGGTCGACGGCGACGGGCATTAAATGCCCTTGTCCCCCACTGTTAAAGTAGGTATAGACCACTGTTCTGTACTGTAGCTCCACTGTTCCCGCACTGTTACAACTACCACCTCTTTTACATTTTTACCCCTTTCTCCTACGTTGACACCTGTCGGTGACCCCTTGCACTATAAAAGGAGGCCCATGCACAACGTGGAGGGGGTTCGAAACCTAGATTACTCTCACGCACGGTGTAGCTGCTTCTTCAAGCTCCGAGCGCACAAACTCAATACATAACCAAGCAGGAGTAGGGTTTTACGCATCCGTGCGGCCCGAACCTGGGTAAAAACTGCCCGCGCGTCTGCCTCGATCTGCTCTTCGTGCTCCCTCCGCCCTCGTACCGCACAGACAAGGGGCTCCGGTCCCATAGGTGCTCGTGGAGGACAGTTTCCCCCGACATCAAGGGATCTTGGTTCTAGGGAAGTGTTCCATGCCCTTTCTCAAAGGAAACACTAGCACCCAAATCACACAAAGCAAAACACTCATAATTTTTAATTTTGATTTTGATGGTATGTTCCCATTCATTATGCAACTTTCTAGGAATTGATATCTCTAATTCCAACTTATCAACTAAAGCTTTTATCATAGCATCAACAATATGTTTAGTAAACGCTTTATTTTGTTCATAGGCATGGGGTGAATTAATCATGGATTGGAACAAAGAAATACAATAAATCAAGGAACAGCTATCATAATTAAAGTCTTTGTAATCCAAGATAGTGGGCACTTCACTAGCTAAAGTCTTGACCTCTCCAAACCCACTTTTATCAATTTTCTCAACAAGATTTTCACCCTCCGAAATATTGGGACGCCTTCTACCTAAAGTTGGCTCTTCTTCAGTCCCTTTATAATTAAGTTGAACCTTACTAAACAAAGAATCAATGGAAGAAACACCAATCATTTTAATGTCTTCATCATTTTTATGAAAGCAATCACTCGAAAACTCCTTTTAAAAAAATTCTCGTTTAGCTCTAAGCATGGCGGTTCTTTTCTTACTTTCATCCATATAAACATAAAGAGCTTTAATTGATTCTTCAACTTTAGGCACAAAAAATTTCAACTTGAGATTTTCCACATCATGAGAAATCCTATCAATACTCCTAGACATATCATCAATCTTATTCAATTTTTCTTCTATGGAAGCATTGAAAACTTTTTGAGTATTAATAAATTCTTTAATATTATTCTCTAGATCAGAGGTATTCCTATTATTATTGTAAGATTGATTTCCATAGGAATTACCATAATTATTAGAGGAATTACTAGGAAAAGACCTAGGATTAAAATTACATCTATAAGCATTGTTGCTAAAATTATTTCTAGAGATAAAGTTCACATCTATTGCATCACTAGTTTGCTCAATCAAGGTAGACAAAGTCATATCATTAGGATCAATAGGAGCATTTTTACTAGCACCTATTTTCATAAGAGCATCAACTTTTTCATTCAAAGAATCAATCTCAACACCGTTAATCTTTTTGCTTGGTGGCGCCCTTTCGGTATGCCATTGCAAATAATTCGTCATAATATTATCAAGCAATTTGGTGGCTTCACTTAAAGTGATTTCCATAAAAGTGCCACCAGCAACGGAATCCAAAAGATTTCGAGAAACAAAATTCAATCTTGCATAAAATTTATGTATGATCATCCCTAGATTTAACCCATGAGTTGGGAAATTCCTTAGCATCATTTTCATCATTTCCCAAGATTGTGCAACATGCTCATGTTCAAGTTGCTTGGAATTCATGATCTGGGTTCCAAGGGATATAATTTTTGTGGGCGGAAAATATTTAGTGATAAAAACATCTTTGCATTTATTCCAAGAATCAATGCTATTGCGAGGTAAAGAAGAAAACCAAATTTTTGCATGATCTCGCAAAGAAAACGGAAATATTTTCAATTTCACAATATCATTGTCCACATCCCTTTTCTTTTGCATATCGCATAATTCCACGAAGGTATTAAGATGGGACGCGGCATCCTCATTAGGAGTGCTGGAAAATTGTTCTTTCATCACAAGATTCAGCAAAGCTGTATTAATATCACAAGTCTCCGCACTAGTGGCGGGAGGAGCAATCGGAGTGCCAATAAAATCATTGTTGTTGGTATCGGAAAAATCACACAACTTAGTGTTCTCTTACGTCATTTCTGAGCAATTGTAAACAAGAACACAAGTGGCGATAGATCTGATTGGAAAACGGCAAATGGAAAAGATGGCGAATAAAAATGGTAAATTTTTTTGAAGTGGGGGAGCTGAAAACTAGAGGCAAATGGCAAATAATGTAAATTGCGAGGAGATAAGATTTGTGATTAGAAACCTGGTATATGTTGAAGGTGCTCCCCGGCAATGGTGCCATAAATTCCTTTTGATGCCGCTTAAAGCTACATCGGTATTTCCCCAAAGAGGAAGGGATGATGCAGCATTGCGGCGGTAGGTATTTTCCTCATATGTGAAAACAAGGTTATCTAACTAGTAGGGGAACCAAGCAACACAACGTAAACATCACCTGTACACAAATAACAACTTCTCGCAACCCGACGTGTAAAAGGGGTTGTCAATCCCTTTCGGGTAACGGACATGAGAGAGATATAAATATTGGTAGATTGGTTGATAAATAAGATAAATTGTAGCAAGGTATTTTTGGGTTTTGGGTTTAATAGATCTGAAAATAAAAGAAAAGGAAAAATATATCGCAAAGGCAACTAATACGTGAAACTGACCCGGGGGCTGTAGATTTCACTAGTGGCTTCTCTTGACAAAAATAGCAAACGGTGGGTGAAAAATTACTGTTGGGCAATTGATAGAACTTCAAATAATTATGACGATATCCAAAAAATAATCATTATATAGGCATCACGTCCAATATTAGTAGACCGACTCCTGCCTCCATCTACTACTATTACTCCACACATCGACCGCTATGCAGCATGCATCTAGTGTATTAAGTTCATGGAAAACGGAGTAATGCATTAAGAACGATGACAAGATGTAGACAGGATCCGTTTATCTATGGCCTTAGATATGGATCTCGTCATTTTATCCTTAGTATCAACGATACATACGTGTCGGTTCCCTTTCTGTCACTTGGATAAAGCACCGTAAGATCGAACCCACTACAAAGCACCTCTTCCCATTGCAAGATAAATAGATCAAGTTGGCCGGACAAAACCCAAATATCGGAGAAGAAATACGAGGATATAAGCAATCATGCATAAAATAGATCAAATAAACTCAAATACTTTGATGGATATAAAAAGATAGATCTGATCATAAACTCAAAGTTCATCGGATCCCAACAAACACACCGCAAAAAGAGTTACATCATATGGATCTCCAAGAGACCATTGTAATGATAATAAAGATAGAGAGAGGAAGCGATCTAGCTACTAACTATGGACCCGTAGGTCTACAAAGAACCACTCACGCATCATCGGAGAGGCACCAATGGAGGTGGTGAACCCCATCCGAGATGGTGTCTAGATTGGATCTGGTGGTTCTGTACTCTGCGGCGGCTGGATGAATATTTCGTCGACTGCCCTATAGTTTATGGAATATTTGAGTATTTATAGAGCAAATAGGCAGTGCGGGAGGCCACCGAGGTGGTCACAACCCACCAGGGTGCGCCAGGGGGCCTGGCGCCCCCTGGTGGGTTGTACCCCCCTCAGGGCACCCCCAAGTGCAGCTGTGGCCCATCAGGTGTCTTCTGGCCCATAAAAAATCTCCAAAAAGTTTCACGGTGTTTGGGCTCCGTTTGATATTGATTTCATGTGATGTAAAAAACATGCGGAAAACAGCAACAGACACTTGGCACTATGTCAATAGGTTAGTACCAAAAATGATATAAAATGACTATAAAATGATTGTAAAACATCCAAGAATGATAATATAACAGCATGGAACAATCAAAAATTATAGATACGTTGGAGACGTATCAGGAGCGTGCGCCGTACCCTGCGCTACTACTATTTGACCATATTTCATTCCTTTTGTTTTGTACTATACTTATACACCGTAATACAAGTTTTGATACAGTAGAAATTTAGAGATTGTTATATCATTATGATCATGATGAGTTACTATATAGGTGGGTGAAAGAAACTTGGTTAGATTCAACTGGATGGATCCCAAGTGACCAAGTTCAAACTTATAATAATAATAATAAATTAATAATAACAATAATAACTCATCGTCATCATCATAATAACAAGTCCTACTCATCATCATCATAGTCATACAACAACTCATCATTGTAGCACATAACTCATCATCATAATAATAACAACTCCTCCTCATCATCATAGTCATAACCAACACTTGTTAATTTTTCTTAGCATATGATGAGTATTAACTAGGACCTGCTACTCTCTCTCAGGTAAAATAGCATAAAATAGCATAGCGCCTGACTCTCCATTATGGAGAATGGAGATCCACATGTCTCCAATTTGTTGACTTCACACCTTGTTTCCTCCAAGTAGCTCCCTGCGATCATTCATAACTTTTCTCCATCATTTGATTGTGAGGTCTTCATCTATTTGAGAAATCATGTAGGCATTGTGGTGAGCCGTGGGAAGACTTGGTCGTAAGCTAATAATATTCATGTCACCTTTCATATGCATCAGATGAGGCACACATCTTCGAGAGTTTATGTTGAAGAACATAATAATAAGTTAGTTAGCAATGTAGTTTAGCTTCAGAATAATGTATGCAAAATATGCATTGGTGTCATAAAAATATTACCATGCTATTTCCATCGATGTTACCGTAGTTTAACATGTGGACTAGTGGCACATATTGACCATAATGTGGAGGACTTTCATAATTGTTATTGAAAGTCTCAACATCAGTGATAAATGAGACAAGATGATGTTGCTCCTCGCAAGTTAGGTCAGAGCCATTAGTGTAGTAGGTTTGGTCTACTACCTTCCCTAAATTTCTTGTAGAATGGAAATAAGCTGCCAATGGAAATAAGATGTCAACTATTTTTAAATAAACAATATAAATTACTTCACACATTTATTTGACAAACTCACATAAAGGTAGAAGTGGAAGCATATCCACATTCACCCAAATGTTGATATTATCTTCAACATCATCTTCAGGGCGAATATTGAAGGTTATTTGCATATCCTCCCAAAATTCACAGGCTTTGCATAGAGGTCTCCAATATGAGCAATCAAAATGTGTGCCATTAACTGCATTTAGGCCTTAACTGCAAAAGTGTAACCAGTTGAGTCCTAAGGCGAGCTATCTTTGTCTCCATATTATCACTATCTTGGAATTCGAGCTTACCCAAGACAAACAGTCTTGCATGGCAGGGGATGCATGATTTGAATTATAAAAACAAGAATTTACACGTTGAAGCAAATAAGCACAAGTCATACTTAATTACGAAAAAATACTTGGCATCATTGTCGGTGTCAAAACCGGTGGATCTCGGGTAGGGGGTCCCGAACTATGCGTCTGAGGATTGATGGTAACAAGAGGCTGGGGACATGATGTTTACCCAGGTTCAGGCCCTCTCGGTCGAGGTAATACCCTACTTCCTGCTATATTAATATGGATGAATATGATTACAAGAGTTGATCTACCTCTAGATCGTAATGGCTAAACCCTAGAATCTAGCCTATGAGGATTTTGTGTTTCTCCATTAGTCCGTACGGACTAAAACCCCCAGTTTATATATGCACCGGAGGGGCCTAGGGTTTGTACATAACCATCTTACAGAGGAAGGAAAGATTACACCCGAACCTAAAACCTGCCATTATACGAATACATGAGTCCTATCCGGATACGAGAGACGATCTTCGACTATGATCTTCACGGCCCACCATTCCGGCCCACCAAGAGTTATCTGGCCACCCGAGGTCCCCTCGATCCAGGACTCCCTCAGTAGCCCCTGAACCTGTCTTCGATGACGATGATTTCGGCTTTCGTATTGTCTTCGGAATTGCAAGGCGGGTTCCTTCTTCCGAATATATCTTTTGCAAAAAGGTGTATTGTGTTCGGCTCTACATGGTTAGTATAACCCTTAGCCTCGAAGGCAAGGTCTTGAAGGAAAATGAATAATGCGTCTTTACTTACAACTTTTAGGTGAAGCGTCGTGTCCATCCCACTAACATATCGAACCGTTTTATTTGGTCCTAGTTTCGTGTTTTGAGGTATATCCTCAGTGACCCGTCTTTTCAGAATAGATATCATGCCCGCTTATTATGGGATCCTTATCAACGTGACGTGTCTCCACATCGTGCATTATGCACGACCGCTTTGGGAACCAGCGAGGTTTATGGCTAAAGTGGGGGGACATTCTGTATTCACAACGTTATAATTAAAAGGATACCAATCCCTTTCATCAGCCCCACACTTTCCTCAAGCTCGAATTCTCCAATCTCCCTAGCCCCAGCATCCTCATCTCTTGTGCCTACCGCCCTTCGTTCCTCAACCACTACTTCATTCCCTAGCAATGGCTGGATCTGGCACCAGGGGCAAGTGGGAGGCCTCCATGGTCACTGAGAAAACCGTGGAGGATCTTCGGAGCGCGGGCTATCTCGCTGCCGACATCGTGCACCGAGACCCCGTTAGGGTCCAGGTGATTCCCGTCCCAGAGGCGGGCGAGAGAGTTGTGTTCCTTTCGCACTTTGTTAGGGGGCAAGGATTCCCGCTCCACCCCTTTGTTCGGGGTTTGTTATTTTTCTACGGGCTAGATTTCCATGATCTAGCCCC
Source organism: Secale cereale (assembly GCA_902687465.1). Classification (NCBI taxonomy): domain Eukaryota; kingdom Viridiplantae; phylum Streptophyta; class Magnoliopsida; order Poales; family Poaceae; genus Secale; species Secale cereale. The sequence goes on along the minus strand of LR738710.1, from coordinate 713,255,652 downwards.
GAACTCAATCCTCCACATCTCCGCTTTTATAGTGGTGTGTGAGGCTTTTCTCCGCATCCCTCCACACTACGACCTATGGCTAAAAACCTTCAACCTGAAGACGAAGGTGGTGGATGTGCAGCATGCGGAGTGCGGGGCGCTATGATTAGCAAGCTCCCGAATACGACTTGGCCAAAAGGGTCGTTCGTGGAAACGAACAAGGTCTGGCAGCAGGAGTGGTTCTATATCACTGAACCCTGATACGTTGCTACTTCTCAAGCTTGCGTTGTATTCCCTCGAAGAGGAAAGGGTGATGCAGCATAGTAGCGTAAGTATTTCCCTCAGTTTTTGAGAACCAAGGTATCAATCAAGTAGGAGACTACGCGCAAGTCCCTCGCACCTGCACAAACAAATAAGAACTTCACAGCCAACGCGATAAGGGGTTGTCAATCCCTTTACGGACACTTACGAAACTGAGATCTGATAGATAGGATAGTATAATATTTTTGGTATTTTTTATATAAGAACAGAAAGTAAATAAAGCAAATAAGCAACGGCAGCAGAAATTGAAGTAAAGTAATATGATAAAGATAGACCCGGGGGCCATAGGTTTCACTAGTGGCTTCTCTCATGATAGCAGAATTCTACGGTGTGTGAACAAATTACTGTCGAGCAGTTGATAGAAAAGCACATAGTTATGAGAATATCTAGGCATGATCATTATATATAGGCATTACGCCCGTGACAAGTAGACCGAAACGATTCTGCCTCTACTACTATTACTCCAAAAATCGACCGCTATCCAGCATGCATCTAGAGTATTAAGTTCATAAGAACAGAGTAATGCTTTAAGCAAGATGACATGATGTAGAGGGATAAACTCAAGCAATATGATATAAACCCCATATTTTTAACCTTGATGGCAACAATACAGTACGTGCCTTGCTGCCCCTCATGTCACTGGGAAGGACACCGCAAGATTGAACCCAAAGCCAAGCACTTGTCCCATTGCAAGAACCATAGATCTAGTAGGCCAAAACAAACCAACAATTCAAAGAGACTTGCAAGGATATTATAATCATACATAAAAGATTTCAGAAGAGAATAAAATATTGTTCATAGATAATCTTGATCATAAACCCACAATTCATCGGATCTCGACAAACACACCGCAAAAAGATTACATCGAATAGATCTCCTCCAAGATCGAGGTGTATTGAGATCCAAAAAGAGAGAAAAAGCCATCTAGCTAATAAATATGGACCCGAAGGTTTGTGGTAAACTACTCACAACTCATTGGTGAGGCCATGGCGTTGATGTAGAAGCACTCCGTGGTAGATCCCCCCTCCGGCGGAGCTCCTGAACAGGCCCCAAGATGGGATCTCATGGGAACAGAAGGTTGTAGCGGTGGAATTAGGGTTATGCTCTATTGCCTCGCTATTTTCAGGGTATATGGATATATATATAGGAGGAAGGAGGGCATCGGGGAAGCCAGAGCGGGTCCACAAGGGTGAGGGGCGCGCCCAGGGGGAGGGGGCGCGCCCTGGACCCTCGTGGCCACCTCCTTCGTTCCCTTGCGTGTACTCCAAGTCTTCTAGGTAGATACGGTTCCAAAAATAACTCTCCCGAAGGTTTCATTCCGTTTGTACTCCATTTGATATACCTTTTCTGCGAAACCCTAAATTAGGAGAAAAAAACCAGCAATCTGCACTGGGACTTTTTAATAGGTTAGTCCCAAAAATAATATAGAAGTGTATAATAAAGCCCATTAAATATCGAAAACAGATAATATAATAGCACGGAACAATAAAAAATTATAGATACGTTGGAGACGTATAATATTTGATTGTTCCTTGCTATTATATATTCTGTTTTGGATGTTTAATGGGCTTTATTATACACTTTTATATTAACTTTGGGACTAACCTACTAACCCAAGGCCCAGTGCAAATTGCTATTTTTTTTGCCTATTTCAGTGTTTCGCAGAAAAGGAATATCAAATGGAGTCCAAACGAAATGAAACCTTCGGGGGAGTCATTTTTGGAACAAATACAACATAGAAGACTTGGAGTACACGCTAGGGAAGGAACGAGGCGACCATGAGGGCAGGGGTGCACCCATGGGGGGTAGGCACGCCCCCACCCTCGTGGGCCCCTCGTGGCTCCCCTGACGTGCCTCTTCCTCCTATATATACCTACGTACCCTGAAAACATCCGAGAGCACCATGAAACCCTAATTCCACCGCCGCAACCTTCTGTACCCGTGAGATGCCATCTTGGGGCCTGTTCCAAAGCGACACCGAAGGGGGCATCGATCACAGAGGGCTTCTACATCAACACCATAGCCTCTTCGATGAGTTGTGAGTAGTTTACCATAGACCTTCGGGTCCATAGTTATTAGCTAGATGGCTTCTTCTCTCTCTTTGGATCTCAATACAATGTTCTCCTCGATCCTCTTGGAGATCTACTCGATGTAATTCTTTTTGAAGTGTGTTTGTCGAGATCCGATGAATTGTGGGTTTATGATCAAGATTATCTATGAACATGATTTGATTCTTTTCTGAAATATTTTATGCATGATTTAAATATCTTTGCAAGTCTCTTCGGATTATTAGTTTGGTGTGGCCTACTAGATTGATCTTTCTTGCAATGGGAGAAGTACTTAGCTTTCGGTTCAATCTTGCGGTGTCCTTTCCCAGTGACAGCAGGGGCAGCACAGCATGTATTGTATTGTTGCCGTGGAGGATAAAAGGATGGGGTTTATATCATATTGCATGAGTTCATCCCTCTACATCATGTCATCTTGCTTAAGGCGTTACTCTATTCTTATGAACTTAATACTCTAGATGCATGCTGGATAGCGGTCGATGTGTGGAGTAATAGTAGTAGATGCAGAATCGTTTCGGTCTACTTGTCACTGACGTGATGCCTATATATAATGATCATGCCAATATATTCTCATAACAATGCGCTCTTCTATCAATTGCTCGACAGTAATTTGTTCACCCACCATAGAAACCTGCTATCATGAGAGAAGCCACTAGTGAAATCTATGGCCCCCGGGTCTATCTTCCATCATATAAATCTTCTATCAACTATTTATCTTTACTTTACTTTTACTTTGCAATCTTTACTTTCAATCTATAAAACAAAAATACCAAAAATATTATCCTATCATCTTTATCAGATCTCACCTTTTGCAAATGGCCGAGAAGGGATTGACAACCCCTTTATCTCGTTGGTTGCAAGGTTCTTATTTGTTTGTGTAGGTACGAGGGACTCGCGGATGGTCTCCTACTAGATTGATACCTTGGTTATCAAAAACTGAGGGAAATACTTACGCTATTGTGATGCTGTCGGTGTACTAAGATAGGGGTACCTTAGTACCCCAACTTGTGCACGGGCAGTAGCAGCTTCCCGTGGCAGGGCTTACCACGTGCTCGCCAAGAACCTCTCTGGTCCCTATGAAGCCATTCAAGAACAAAGTATACAAGTCAGAAGATCAAGGCCCCGGCAAGAGGAGCTTGCCGGGAAGGCCGCACCAGGCTCAAGGTTATCACTTTAGCACAAGACCCTGGCAAGAGGAGCTTGCTAGGAAGGCCAAGGAATACATACCTCAAGAGATGTCTCTGCGCATCATGCGCCCCGGCAGGACCCGGAGAGCGACGAGCTTCCGGGCCCGGCAAGATCACGACCCCCGCAAGGTGCTTGCCAGGGAAACCTACGCTGTGTGCCCGCGCTCCAGCTCATCTGCCCACGCGTCGCCCTGGGGCCCTTCCAGGGGCACGTGGCAGGCGGCTGTGCAGCCCGGGGCACACGGTGGCAGGCCACGGTGACGAGGCTACCGCCGTGGCGAGCGGAGAAGCATGGACGGACGCTTTTGAGGGCGACGGCGACGGGCATTTAATGCCCTTGTTGTTGGGGAACGTAGTATTTTAAAATTTTCCTACGATCACGCAAGATCTATCTACCAGATGCATAGCAACGAGAGGGAAGAGTGTGTCTATGTACCCTCGTAGACCGGAAGCGGAAGCGTCAAGTGACGCGCTTGATGTAGTCGAACTTCTTCGCGATTCAACCGATCAAGCACCGAACGTACGACACCTCTGCGTTCAGCACACGTTCAGCTTGATGACGTCCCACGAGCTCTTGATCCAGTTGAGCTTCACGGGAGAGTTTCGTCAGCATGACGGCGTGGTGACGGATATGATGTATTCACCGGCGCAGGGCTTCGCCTAAGCACCGCGACGGTATGACCGAGGTGTGTTTCTGTGGAGGGGGGCACCGCACACGGCTGGAACAATTCAACTTGTGTGTCTTTGGGTGCCCGCCTGCCCCCGTATATAAAGGAGCAAAGGGGGAGGGCTGGCCGGCCTCCTATGGTGCGGCTAGGGATGCAATCCTACTAGGAATAGGATTGCAATCCTATTCCTAGTAGGAGTCCACCAAGAAGGAAGAGAGGGAAAGGAAAAAGAGGGAGAGGTGGCGCCCCCCAATCCTAGTCCAACTAGGATTCCCTGGTGGGGCGCCGGCCAGCCTCTATGGGCTGCCTCTTTTCTTTCCTCAAGGCCCACTATGGACCATCCCCCCTCGTGGGGGGTTCCGGTAACCCCCTCCGGCAATCCAGTTAAATCCGAAACTTTTCCGGAACACTTCCGGTGTCCGAATATAGTCGTCCAATATATCAATCTTTATGTCTCGGACATTCCGAGACTCCTCGTCATGTCCGTGATCTCATCCGGGACTCCGAACTACCTTCGGTACATCAAAACTCATAAACTCATAATACCGATCGTCATCAAACGTTAAGCGTGCGGACCCTATGGGTTCGAGAACTATGTAGACATGACCGAGACTTATCTCCGGTCAATAACCAATAGCGGAACCTGGATGCTCATATTGGCTCCTACATATTCTACGAAGATCTTTATCGGTCAAACCGCATAACAACATACGTTGTTCCTTTTGTCATCGGTATGTTACTTGCCCGAGATTCGATCGTCGGTATCTCTATACCTAGTTCAATCTCGTTACCAGCAAGTCTCTTTACTCGTTCCGTAACACATCATCTCGTGACTAACTCATTAGTCTTTTGCTTGCAAGGCTTATTATGATGTGTGTTACCGAGAGGGCCCAGAGATACCTCTCCGACACTCGGAGTGACAAATCCTAATCTTGATCTATGCCAACACCACGAATACTTTCGGAGACACCTGTAGAGCATCTTTATGATCACTCAGTTACGTTGTGACGTTTGATAGCACACAAGGTGATCCTACGGTATTCGGGAGTTGCATAATCTCATAGTCATAGGAACATGTATAAGTCATGAAGAAAGCAATAGCAGTAAAACTAAACGATCATAGTGCTATGCTAACGGATGGGTCTTGTCCATCACATCATTCTCCTAATGATGTGATCCCGTTGATCAAATGACAACTCATGTCTATGGTTAGGAAACATAACCATCTTTGATCAATGAGCTAGTCTAGTAGAGGCATACTAGGGACACTATGTTTTATCTATGTATTCACACATGTACTAAGTTTCCGGTTAATACAATTCTAGCATGAATAATAAACATTTATCATGATATAAGGAAATATAAATAACAACTTTATTATTGCCTCTAGGGCATATTTCCTTCAGTCTCCCACTTGCACTAGAGTCAATAATCTAGCTCACATTGCCATGTGATTTAATACCGATAGTTCACATCGTTATGTGAATAACACCCATAGTTCACATCACCATGTGACCAACACCCAAAGGGTTTACTAGAGTCAATAATCTAGTTCACATCGCTATGTGATTAATACCCAAGTGTAATATGGTGTGATCATGTTTTGCTTGTGAGAGAAGTTTAGTCAACGGGGCTGTCACATTCAGATCCATATGTATTTCGCAAATTTCTATGTCTACAATGCTCTGCATGGATCTACTCTAGCTAATTGCTCCCACTTTCAATACGCATCCAGATTGATACTTAGAGTCATCTGGATTTAGTGTCAAAGCTTGCATCGGCGTAACCCTTTACGACGAACTCTTTATCACCTCCATAATCGACAAACATTTCCTTAGTCATCCAATTACTAAGGATAATTTTGACCGCTGTACAGTGATCTACTCCTGGATCACTATTGTACCTCCCTGTCAAACTCATGGCAAGGTACACAACGTGTTTTGTACACAGCATGGCATACTTTATAGAACCTATGGCTGAGGCATAGGGAATGACTTTCATTCTCTCTATATTTTTCTGCCGTGGTCTGGCTTTGAGTCTTACTCAACTTCACACCTTACAAGTCAGGCAAGAACTCCTTCTTTGACCGATCCATTTTGAACTACTTCAAAATCTTATCAAGGTATGTACTCATCGAAAGTCTTATCAAGCGTCTTGATCTATCTCTATAGATCTTGATGCCCAATATGTAAGCAGCTTCACCAAGGTCTTTCTTTGAAACACTCCTTTGAAACACTCCTTTATGCTTTCCAGAAAATTCTACATCATTTCCGATCGACAATATGTCATTCACATATACTTATCAGAAAGGTTGTAGTGCTCCCACTCACTTCTTGTAAATACAGGCTTCACCGCAAGTCTGTATAAATCTATATGCTTTGATCAACTTATCAAAGCGTATATTCCAACTCCGAGATGCTCGCACCAGTCCATAGATGGATCGCTGGAGCTTGCACATTTTGTTAGCACCTTTAGGATTGACAAAACCTTCTGGTTGCATCATATACAAGTCTTCTTTAATAAATCCATTAAGGAATGCAGTTTTGTTATCCATTTGCCAGATTTCATAAAATGCGGCAATTACTAACATGATTCGGACAGACTTAAGCATCGCTACGGGTGAGAAAGTCTCATCGTAGTCAACTCCTTGAACTTGTCGAAACCCTTTCGCAACAAGTCGAGCTTTGTAAACAGTAACATTACCGTTTGCATCGGTCTTCCTCTTGAAGATCCATTTATTTTCGATGGCTTGCCGATCATCGGGCAAGTCAACCAAAGTCCATACTTTGTTCTAATACATGGATCCCATCTTAGATTTCATGGTCTCAAGCCATTTTGCGGAATCTGGGCTCATCATCGCTTCCTCATAGTTCGTAGGTTCATCATGGTCTAGTAACATGACTTCCAGAACTGGGTTGCCGTACCACTCTGGTGCGGAACGAACTCTGGTCGATCTACGAAGTTCAGCAGAAACTTGATCTGAAGTTTCATGATCATCATCATTAGCTTCCTCACTAATTGGTGTAGGAATCACTGGAATGAGTTTCTGTGATGTACTACCTTTCCAATTCGGGAGAAGGTACAATTACCTCATCAAGTTCTACTTTCCTCCCACTCACTTCTTTCGAGAGAAACTCCTTCTCTAGAAAGGATCCACTCTTAGCAACAAAGACCTTGCCTTCGGATCTGTGATAGAAGGTGTACCCAACAGTTTCTTTTGGGTATCCTATGAAGATTTACTTCTCCGATTTGGGTTCGAGCTTATCATGTTGAAACTTTTTCACATAAGCATCGCAGTCCCAAACTTAAAGAAACGACAACTTTGGTTTCTTGCCAAACCACAGTTCATAAGGTGTCGTATCAACGGATTTAGATGGTGCCCTATTTAACGTGAATGTAACTGTCTCTAATGCATAACCCCAAAAGCGATAGTGGTAGATTGGTAAGAGACATCATCGATCGCACCATATCTAATAAAGTACGGTTATGACGTTCGGACACACCATTACACTGTGGTGTTCCAGGTGGCGTGAGTAGTGAAACTATTTCACATTGTTTTTACTGAAGGCCAAACTCGCTAACTCAAATGTTTTACCTCTACGATCGTATCGTAGAAACTCTTATTTTCTTGTTACGATGATTCTCCACTTCACCCTAAAATTCTTTGAACTTTTCAAATGTTTCAGACTTGTGCTTCATTAAGTAGATATACCCATATCTGCTCAAATCATCAGTGAAGGTCAGAAAATAACGATACCCGCCGTGAGCTTCAACACTTATTGGTCCGCATACATCAGTATGTATGATTTCCAACAACTCTGTTGCTCGCTCCACAGTTCCGGAAAACGGAGTTTTAGTCATCTTGCCCATGAGTCATGGTTCGCAAGCACCAAGTGATTCATAATCAAGTGATTCCAAAAGTCCATTACTATGGAGTTTCTTCATGCGCTTTACACCAATATGACCTAAACGGCAGTGCCACAAATAAGTTGCACTATCATTATTAACCGTGCATCTTTTGGCTTCAATATTATGAATATGTGTATCACACGATCGAGATCCAACAAACCATTTTCATTGGGTGTATGACCATAGAAGGTTTTATTCATGTAAACAGAACAACAATTATTCTCTAACTTACATGAATAACCGTATTGCACTAAACATGATCAAATCATATTCATGTTCAACACAAACACCAAATAACACTTATTTAGGTTCAACACTAATCCCGAAAGTATAGGGAGTGTGCGATGATGATCATATCAATCTTGGAACCACTTCCAACACACATCGTCACTTCACCTTTAACTAGTCTCTGTTCATTCTGCAATTCTCGTTTCAAGTTACTAATTTTAGCAACTGAACCGGTATCAAATACCCCGGGGTTGCTTTGAACACTAGTAAAGTACACATCAATAATCTGTATATCAAAATATACCTTTGTTCACTTTGCCATCCTTCTTAACCGCCAAATATCTAGGGCAGTTCCACTTCCAGTGACCATTTCCTTTGCAGTAGAAGCACTTAGTTTCAGGCTTGAGTTTAGCTTTTGGTTTCTTCATGGGAGTGACAACTTGCTTGTCATTCTTTTTGAAGTTCCCCTTTTATCCCTTTGCATTTTAGTTGAAACAAGTGGTCTTATTAACCATCAACACTTGATGCTCTTTCTTGATTTCTACCTTCGCCGATTTCAGCATCGCGAAGAGCTCGGGAATTACCTTCGTCATCCCTTACATATTATAGTTCATCATGAAGTTCTACTAACTTGGTGATAGTGACTAGAGAACTTTGTCAATTACTATCTTATCTGGAAGATTAACTCCCACTTGATTCAAGTAATTGTAGTACCCAGACAATCTGAGCACATGCTCAATGGTTGAGCTATTCTCCTCCATCTTGTAGGCAAAGTACTGTCAGAGGTCTTATACCTCTCGACATGGGCATGAGTATGAAATACTAATTTCAACTCTTGAAACATCTTATATGCTCCGTGGCGTTCAAAACGTTTTTGAAGTCCCGGTTCTAAGCCGAAAAACATGGTGCACTTAAACTATCAAGTAGTCATCATACCGAGCTTTTGTCAAAACGTTCATAACGTCTGCATCTGCTCCTGCAATAGGTCTGTCACCTAGCGGTGCATCAAGGACATAATTCTCTGTGCAGTAATGAGGATAATCCTCAGATCACGGAACAATTCCGCATCATTGCTACTAACATCTTTCAACTTAGTTTTCTCTAGGAACATATAAAAAATAAACATGGAGCAACATCGCGAGCTATTGTTCTACAACATAGATATGCTAATACTATCAGGACTAAGTTCATGATAAATTAAAGTTCAATTTAATCATATTAATTTAAAGAACTCCCACTTAGATAGACATCCCTCCGGTCATCTAAATGATCACGTGATCCAAATCAACTAAACCATGTCCGATTATCACGTGAGATGGATTAGTTTCAATGGTGAACATCTTATGTTGATCATATCTACTATATGATTCACGCTCGACCTTTCGGTCTCCAGTGTTCCGAGGCCATATCTGCATATGCTAGGCTCGTCAAGTTTAACCCGAGTATTCTGCGTGTGCAAAACTGGCTTACACCCGTTGTATTTGAACGTAGAGCTTATCACACCCGATCATCACGTGGTGTCTCGGCACGACGAACTATCGCAACGGTGCATACTCAGGGAGAACACTTATACCTTGAAATTTAGTAAGGGATCATCTTATAATGCTACCATCGTTCTAAGCAAAATAAGAAGCATAATAAGATAAACATCACATGCAATCAAAATATGTGACATGATATGGCCATCATCATCTTGTGCTTTTGATCTCCATCTCCAAAGCACCGTCATGATCACCTTCGTCACCGGCGTGACACCTTGATCTCCATCGTAGCATCGTTGTCATCTCGCCAACTATTGCTTCTACGACTATCGCTACCGCTTAGTGATAAAGTAAAGCAATTACATGGCGATTGCATTTCATACAATAAAGCGACAACCATATGGCTCCTGCCAGTTGCCGATAACATTACAAAACATGATCATCTCATACAAAACCGTATAACTCATCATGTCTTGACCATATCACATCACAACATGCCCTGCAAAAACAAGTTAGACGTCCTCTACTTTGTTGTTGCAAGTTTTACGTGGCTGCTACGGGCTTAGCAAGAACCGTTCTTACCTACGCATACAAAACCACAATGATGTTTCGTCAAGTATGTGCTATTTTAACCTTCACAAGGACCGGGCGTAGCCACACTTGATTCAGCTAAAGTGAGAGAGACAGACACCCGCCAGTCACCTTTAAGCAACGAGTGCTCTTAACGGTGAAACCAGTCTCGCGTAAGCGTACGCGTAATGTCGGTCCGGGCCGCTTCATCTCACAATACCGCCGAAGCAAAGTATGACATGCTGGTAAGCAGTATGACAAGTATCACCCACAACTCATTGTGTTCTACTCGTGCATATCATCTACGCATAGACCTGGCTCATGATGCCACTGTTGGGGAACGTAGTATTTTAAAATTTTCCTACGATCACGCAAGATCTATCTACCAGATGCATAGCAACGAGAGGGAAGAGTGTGTCTACGTACCCTCGTGGACCGGAAGCGGAAGCGTCAAGTGATGCGGTTGATGTAGTCGAACTTCTTCGCGATTCAACCGATCAAGCACCGAACGTACGGCACCTCCGCGTTCAGCACACGTTCAGCTTGATGACGTCCCACGAGCTCTTGATCCAGTTGAGCTTCACGGGAGAGTTTCGTCAGCACGACGGCGTGGTGACGGATATGATGTATTCACCGGCGCAGGGCTTCGCCTAAGCACCGCGACGGTATGACCGAGATGTGTTTCTGTGGAGGGGGGCACCGCACACGGCTGGAACAATTCAACTTGTGTGTCTTTGGGTGCCCGCCTGCCCCCGTATATAAAGGAGCAAAGGGGGAGGGCTGGCCGGCCTCCTATGGTGCGGCTAGGGATGCAATCCTACTAGGAATAGGATTGAAATCCTATTCCTAGTAGGAGTCCACCAAGAAGGAAGAGAGGGAAAGGAAAAAGAGGGAGAGGTGGCGCCCCCCAATCCTAGTCCAACTAGGATTCCCTGGTGGGGCGCCGGCCAGCCTCTATGGGCTGCCTCTCTTCTTTCCTCAAGGCCCACTATGGACCATCCCCCCTCGTGGGGGGTTCCGGTAACCCCCTCCGGCAATCCAGTTAAATCCGAAACTTTTCCGGAACACTTCCGGTGTCCGAATATAGTCGTCCAATATATCAATCTTTATGTCTCGGACATTCCGAGACTCCTCGTCATGTCCGTGATCTCATCCGGGACTCCGAACTACCTTCGGTACATCAAAACTCATAAACTCATAATACCGATCGTCATCAAACGTTAAGCGTGCGGACCCTACGGGTTCGAGAACTATGTAGACATGACCGAGACTTATCTCCGGTCAATAACCAATAGCGGAACCTGGATGCTCATATTGGCTCCTACATATTCTACGAAGATCTTTATCGGTCAAACCGCATAACAACATACGTTGTTCCTTTTGTCATCGGTATGTTACTTGCCCGAGATTCGATCGTCGGTATCTCTATACCTAGTTCAATCTCGTTACCAACAAGTCTCTTTACTCGTTCCGTAACACATCATCTCGTGACTAACTCATTAGTCTTTTGCTTGCAAGGATTATTATGATGTGTGTTACCGAGAGGGCCCAGAGATACCTCTCCGACACTCGGAGTGACAAATCCTAATCTTGATCTATGCCAACACCACGAATACTTTCGGAGACACCTGTAGAGCATCTTTATGATCACTCAGTTACGTTGTGACGTTTGATAGCACACAAGGTGATCCTACGGTATTCGGGAGTTGCATAATCTCATAGTCATAGGAACATGTATAAGTCATGAAGAAAGCAATAGCAGTAAAACTAAACGATCATAGTGCTATGCTAACGGATGGGTCTTGTCCATCACATCATTCTCCTAATGATGTGATCCCGTTGATCAAATGACAACTCATGTCTATGGTTAGGAAACATAACCATCTTTGATCAATGAGCTAGTCTAGTAGAGGCATACTAGGGACACTCTGTTTTATCTATGTATTCACACATGTACTAAGTTTCCGGTTAATACAATTCTAGCATGAATAATAAACATTTATCATGATATAAGGAAATATAAATAACAACTTTATTATTGCCTCTAGGGCATATTTCCTTCACTTGTCCCCCACTGTCAAAGTTAGGTGAAGACCACTGTTCATATACTGTTCATGCACTGTTGCAACTACCACCAAATTTACACTTTTACCCTCCTCTACGTTGACACCTGTCGGTGACCCCTTTGAGCTATAAAAGGATGCCCATGCACAACGTAGAGGGGGTTCGAGGTTCGAAACCTAGACAACTCTCTCGCTCGGTGTAGCTAGTACTGTAGATCTTCAAGCTCCCGAGCCCATGAGCTCAATACAACCTAAGCAGGAGTAGGGTTTTACGCGTCCGCGCGGCCCGAACCTGGGTAAAACTGCCCGCGTGTGCTCCTCGATCTGCTCTCCGTGCTCCCTCCGCTCCCTTACCGCAACGTAGAAAGGGGCTTCGGTCCCATAGGTGCTCGTGGGAGGACAGTTTCCCCCGACATCTTTGGCGCGCCAGGTAGGGGGCGTCGAGGTTGTGCGAACCTGATCCGGCGCTCACGCGGGCGCATTCTTCATCAACCTCTCCAACTTCATCAGCTACATCAACATGCCTCCAAAGAAGAAGGCTTCGGAGGTCGGAGGCCCGTCTGCGTCGATCCCGCCACCGCCAGAACCAACGGTTGGTGGAGGAGACGCCGGCGGAAGGGTGGTCGCCGGCGTGGAAACTCACGGCGCCACCAAGTCCAAGGACAAGTCTGCGCAGGAACAAGGAGAAGTGCGAAGGAAGATGGTGCAGCGCCCAGTGTATTTCGTAAGTTCCCTTCTGCAGGGGGCTAGATCGAGATACTCTGGGGTGCAGAAGTTGCTGTTCGGCCTCCTCATGGCCTCAAGGAAGCTGCGCCATTACTTCCAAGCACACGAGATAACAGTGGTCACTCGCTTTCCGTTGAAGAGGATATTGCAAAATCCCGAAGCAACAGGCAGGATCGTCGAGTGGGCACTGGAGCTGTCAAGTTTTGGTCTCAAGTTTGAGAGTACTTCAACCATACAGAGCAAAGCTTTGGCAGAATTCATAGCAGAATGGACCCCAACGCCAGATGAAGAAGTCCCAGAGACAAGAGTCCCTGTCCAAGAAGCGAGCAACGAGTGGATAATGTACTTTGATGGTGCTTTCTCGCTGCAAGGCGCCGGTGCCGGCGTGGTACTCATAGCGCCCACCGGAGAGCACCTCAAGTATGTTGTCCAGATGCACTTTCCCAAGGAGCAAGCGACAAACAATACTGCTGAGTATGAAGGTTTGCTTGCCGGCCTCAGAATTGCGGCCGAGCTTGGGATCAAGAAGTTGATTGTGCGGGGAGACTCATAGTTGGTGGTCCGGCAAGTGAATAAGAGTTACCAGAGCCCTTTGATGGAAGCTTATGTTGATGAAGTGAGGAAGCTTGAAGAACACTTTGAAGGTCTGCAAATGGAGCACGTCCCAAGAGCTCAGAATGATATTGCAGATGGCCTCTCAAAGTGTGCTGCAATGAAGTTACCTGTGGAACCAGGGACCTTCGTGCTCAAGTTAACTCAGCCATCCGATACACCATCAGTTGAGCAAAACAAGAAGAGGAAGTTGGTCTCCGGCGACTACTTGCCGGCGGATCTTCCCGAAGCCGCCGCCAAGGTCCCCAAGATCAACAGCCAAGATGCTGAGGAACAGTTTGCTCCTGCAGATCCAAGGGTCTGTACAGTTGAAGCAGGCGTTACCGACAAGCCTTGCCCCGACAGGATTGCCGGGGGACCATCAGCTCCGGCAGAGCCGCAGGTTCTTGCCGTAGAAGCTGAGGTTCCCGCAGCAGCCCTCATGACTTTAGTCCTTGTTGTTGAGCCTCAGGCTCCAGCATGGGCACAGCAAATCGTCCGTTTTCTGCAAACTGGAGAACTTCCCGACGAGCCAGAAGAGATAGAGAAAATAACCAGGCAGTCAAGTATGTACCAGTTCGTTGGCAATGAACTGTATAGAAGGAGACTCAACGGTGTTAGGTTGAAGTGCATTTCAAGGGCAGATGGACAGAAGCTGTTGGCAGAGATACACGGAGGCATATGTGGACACCACATTGGCGCGAGAGCACTTGCCGGAAAGGCGTTCCGGCAAGGTTTCTTTTGGCCAGAAGCCCTCCAAGATGCAACTGCACAAGTAACCAAGTGTGAAGCGTGCCAGTTCCATGCCAAGCAAATTCACCAGCCAGCTCAAGCTCTCCAGACGATCCCTTTGTCCTGGCCCTTCTCGGTCTGGGGGCTCGATATTCTCGACCCCTTTCCCCGCGCAGTCGGGGGCTTTGAGTACTTGTACGTAGCAATCGACAAGTTCACAAAGTGGCCAGAAGTGGAACCAGTGAGAAAGGTGACAGCACAGTCAGCAGTCAGGTTCTTCAGATCGATTGTTTGCCGTTTCGGAATCCCTAACAGGATCATCACCGACAACGGCACACAGTTTACAAGTCGCACCTTCATGCAGTACGTCCAAGACCTTGGCGCCAAGGTCTGCTTCGCTTCTGTTGCTCACCCGAGGAGCAATGATCAAGCGGAGAGGGCCAATGCTGAAGTGCTGCACGGACTCAAGACAAGAACCTTCGACAGGCTGCACAAGTGCGGAAGAAACTGGATAGAGGAGTTGCCGGCGGCTCTTTGGTCAATCAGGACGACACCAAATCGAGCCACCGGGCAGACACCCTTTGCTCTTGTCTATGGAGCAGAGGCAGTTCTCCCCATGGAACTCGTATACGGATCTCCTCGAGTGCTCGCTTATGATGAGCTCGAGCAAGAGCAACTGCGACAAGATGATGCATTGCTCCTTGAGGAGGAACGTCTCCAGGCTGCTGTACGAGCTGCTCGATACCAGCAAGCCTTGCGTCGCTATCATAGCCGCAAGGTCAGGGCCAGGAGTCTCGAGGAAGGCGACCTTGTTCTTCGGCGTGTTCAGTCCGCCAAGAATTCCAACAAGTTGACGCCGAAGTGGGAAGGCCCTTATCGGGTGAGACAAGTCACAAGGCCCGGCGCTGTCCGCCTTGAGACCGAAGAAGGCTTACCGGTGAGCAACTCCTGGAACATAGAGCATCTTCGCAAGTTTCACCCATAAGGCGCGGTTGTCGTGATCCGCTCCGGCAACCACCTTTTGTACAAGTCTTGCCGCTGTTGCATGTAAACCTTTGTACAAAGCCGGGCGCAGATCCCGTGCATCAGTAAAGCTTTTGTGCTTCGCACTAATTGTCATTTCCATGCTTTTCTTTGTTATTTCATTGCATCATCTGACACCTTGTGCAACGCACATCCCCGGTAAGCACTAGCAAGCCGTAAGGCCCTATACTTGTTTGTCCTCCTCTTTTTTCCCTCTTAAGCAGAAGGAGTATTCCTAGCGCACAAGTTTGCCGGGGGGGGAAGGAGATGGAGGCATGAACCAAGTACTGTTCAAGAAAGAGAAGCCTTGTCGGGGAGCAAACAATCTATGAAAGCTAAGTTACCAAAGTTTGAGTAATTCAAATTTTTCAAATTCTTTAGTTGTCTTCCTTGAACAACCACACTTTGTATGGAAAACCTGTGCGCGGAGGAACCCACCCGCGGCTAGCCGCACCCTTACTTTGTTTCGAGCACGCTCAACGGCTTAAGTGAGCTACGACAACTGTCGCGCCCTTATTTCGTTTTCGAGTTCGCTCAGCAAGCTAAGTGTGCTGCGACTAGGTACGGCAAGGTTTCTTGCCGGCGAGGCCTTTGCCAGCAGGCTGCTAAGAGTCCAGCACTCAGCGCTCGCGGCAAGGGTCCTTTTGCCGGCAAGTTCCCTGAAAGCGTAGGGTGGAATGCATAAAAGTGAAGGGACCAAAGCAAGGGAGATAACACTGCATTGGTTGCTCAAAATAAGATTGTATATTACAAAGATAACTTGCCGCAATACTAACGGATCCTTGTCCGTAACATGCTTTGCAGCGGCAAAGGAAGCAGAAAGAAAGGAATTTAATCTACGCGGTCGCCTTCACTCCTCGTGATCTTGCCCACCTTGACGACGATGTGGGCAACCTGCGCCTTCAACGCCTCCTGATCAGCTTCGGGCGGCAAGGTGCGGAGGACATTGACGAGGTTGATGCCGGGGTTGCGGTAGATGATCTTCGACAAGACCCACTCCATGGTGCCCATGCAGAGCCGATGCGCCTCGTCGGCCAGCTGCACGGGGATCTTCTCCCGCAGCCGCGCAAGCGCCGGCGCAATTCCCCTGAAGAACAGACTCAACTTGGCGCTGTGGGGGAGACTCTCGTCCGGGGAGTACACGAGATGCTCCGCCCTCAGCGCCATCATCTCCATGTCAATATTGGCAGCGGAGGTGACCAGCTCATCAGTCCACTGCTCCACTGCCTGGTTGAAGTTGTTCGCCGAGACGGCGGCGCTCTCCACCAAGGCCCTTTCCTTGCGGAGTTCGTCCTTCAGCTTCGTCTCGCGGTCCCGGGCGGCGTCGAGCGAGTCAGTCAGAGTAGAGACCTTCAGCTCTAAGTCAGCAATGGAGTCCTTGGCGGCAGTGAGTTCCTGGCCCTTATCGGAGAGGCGGACCTGCAAATCCGAGTTGGTATGGGCGTCCTTCTCCCGCGCCACGTTGAGCGCGGTGACCCTGTCTTCGCTCGCCTTCAGGAACAACTCCAGCTGCGCCACCCTGGCCTCCAGATCCTTCTTGGCAGTCTCCGCGGCAGTGGCGGCGTCCCTCGCCTCCTTCAGGGCCCCGCCGATGGCTTGCTCCCGGGCGGTGAGGTCGTCCTCGTGGCTGTCGAGGTCGACCTTCCGCTGGTTGAGCGCTCCCTCCCGCCGAGACAGCTCCTCGGCGGCCAATCGTTGCTGCTCCTCGGCCTCAGCTTTTTCAAGGAGGAAGGCTTGCTGCGCCCCGGCAAGCTCTTCATGCTCCTCCGCCAAGTTGCGGAGGGCCGCCTGGTTGCCGGCGCGGAGCTCCGCGGCGCGCTTCTCCAGATCAGCTCCAGCCTTGGCAGCCAGAGCCTCCCGAGACTCCAACTTCGCCTGCCTGGCCCGATACAAGGCCAGGAGCCGACGAAGGAGTCTCTCCTCTTCGGGCTCGTCGCTGCTATCGGGTGCTTCAACGACCTTCAATCTGGCGGAGGCGAGGACCTCTCCGTCAAAGGTCTCTCCCTCCGCGGGTGCTCGAGACGAGGACGGCCACGGGACTTGAATAAAGACCCCGTTGGAGGCCTCCAAGTAGGCGCCCGACCGGTCCGCGGAAGCGGATGGGTCGGCGGCCGGTGCAGCGTCCGGCGCTCCCGCAGCCTCCGGGCCAGCGGTATGGTCGCCGGTCCCTTCCCCAGCCGCGGCGTCTGCGGTCGGGGCGGTCTCTTCAGCGGCGGGCTCGTCGGCTCCGGCCATTCCCTCCGTGGCAGTGGTGTTGCCGCCGTCGCCGTGCACCTCCTCCTCAGCGGTGGCCTCCGTCTCCATCAGCTCTGGGGCACGAGGATCTAGTGGAAGAAAAAGAAAAGAAAGAATCAAGCAAATATCCAAAAAAGACGAATCCAAGAAAAAGAAGTTGCAAGGGTTACCTTCGCGGGCTTCTTCGACGACGGGGTCCCTCGCCGGGGAATTCTCCCTTGGCGGCGGAGTAGTAGCCCCTGCTAGCAGAGGGCCGCCTGCGCCCTCCCTTGGCGGGGTGCTCACCCTTGTCGGGCTGCTCACCCTTGGCGGGGTACTCGCCCTTGGCGGAGTGCCCGTCCTTGGCGGAGCGTTCTCCCTTGACGGGGAGTTCATCCTTGGCGGGGAGGGTGGAGGAAGTGGCTCGTCGGGGGCGACCTCCTGGTGCTCCTGCGGCTGCGGCTCCACTTCTGCACAAGACAACAAGACATCAAATAAAGATGATAACCTCAAGCGCACCCGTCAAGCAGAAAGATAAATACCAGACTTACGCTGGGGGCTGCGCTAGGGGCTGCTCCTCGAAGCAGCAGGCTGATCCGGCAAGCTCGTCGCCGGCGCGTCGCTCGTCGCCGCGACGGGCTCGTCGTCCTCGATATTGACCACAGGGATCTTGGCCCTCTTCGCCATCCGCTGGGTCAAGGTCCTGCGAAGCAAAACAAAAGCAAGATCAGAACCAAGCAAGGAAAATCAAGACAAAATCAAGGAAACTAAACGAATTGCAAGTACTTACTCCTCTTCTTCTTCATCGGAGCTGAGGGCGGAGAAGTCAAACTCCGCCTGGTGTGCTTCCGCGCGAGGAGCAGGAGGAGAAGGCTCCCTCGGGCGCTTGGTGGTCTCCGGGGCTGTGGGCTGTGAAGACCCGGCTCCCGTCGTCGCCGAGGACCGAGGGGCAGAAGGAGCACCCGTTCCGCTCCGGGAAGATCCCCCTCCGCTTGGCGCTCGAGCACGGGGCGCCTCCTTGACGACTTCGCTCGTCTTGGTGGCGCGCATCGCACGGTGCGCCGGCTGCTGTCGAGGCGCCTGTGGCCTCGCCGTCTCAGCTGCCTTGCGGAGGCGCTTCTTCGGTTGCTGCGGAGGGCTTGGCAGAGGCGGAGAGTTCTCCGAGGACGAGGAGGCATCGTCGTCAAGATTCAGAGATCCACCGGAGTCTTCATCGGAATCTCCAGCCTCGGTGTCCTCCTCCTCCTCGGCAGGCCCGCTAGACTCAGTGCCATGCCCGGCGGCCTCGCTCCCCCCGGCAACCTCGCTCGTCCCGGCAAGCTTCACGGAAGGCTCCCCGGCAAACTCCTCGGGCGCAATCTTCAGCAGCTTGAGGATTTCCGCCTCCTCTGCTTGACTCACTGCATCCGCGGCCTGTGCCTCTTCCACAGTGTATCCAAATTCGCCCGCAGCCGTAGCTGCGGCGGCCTCCTCCATCCTGGAGGCGATGTAAGCTACATCCCGGTCAGTAGTATCCCGGATGAGGCCCTTCTTCTCCTCGGCGTTGCGGGGCTTCTCGACCAAGTTGTCGAAGAAGGTCAGCACGGTCTCCGGTGGAGGCTCCAGCCAAGTGGGGACGATGCCATGGGAGTCGCACTCGGGCATCATCGTGCGTATGGAATCGCGGGCAGTGCTGTTGCACAGCGGCACCACTCCCCGGGAAGGTCTGAACCACTCCGGGTGGGCGGGGTCATGCTTGAAGAGCCCCCGAACCATCCCCTTCAACTCCAAGACGGTGAAGTTGTAGTTCAATCCAGGACGCAACCTCATGATGTCTGCCGCATTGCCGAATTCCCAGGCGGGCCTCTTCCTTTCTTGTAAAGGGGCGATGCGGCGGCGGAGGAAATCCGCTCCAACTTCTCCAACAGTCAGATTGGCGACCCGGAGACGAATGATCCTAATGAGGGCGATCTGAAGCTTGCTGTCCTCCGGGGCCAACTCACTCCAATCCCTGCCGCGCACTATGGCAGTCTTGCGCGGCGAGGTAAAGGGCTCAGGATTAGCTTCCAGCACCCAGCACCAATCGGCTCTCCACTCCTCCCACTTGCCGCCGAGCTCTCCCTTCAAGTACGCGTCCTTCTTGTTCAGCCTGAAGATCCAGGAGATGCCGCCGGAGAGGGGAGCACCAGACTCTACTCTAGGCATGAAGAAGTGGCGGAAAAGAGCTACATTTGGATGAACCCCAACATAGTTTTCGCACAGATGTGCGAAAACGGCCATTGTAAGGATGGCGTTGGGGGTGAAATCTAGGAGCTGGAGGCCATATGTATTCATTACATCACAAAAGAACTCCGAGTACGGAGGGCACATACCACAATGGAAGAATGCGGCAAAGAAAAAGCATCCGCCGGGGAACATGTCGGCGGCGACGGCGGGGAGGACTCTGGTGCGGGGATGAGCTTTGGTTTCCCTCGCCCAGAACAAATAGTATTTGTCCCGCAGCTCCCTCGCGCCAAGCCTCGGCGCGAAGACCACGCACTTCTTCCGCAGGGCTGCCAGCTTCGCCGCCTGCTCGGACTTCTCCTTCTTGGCCTTGTCACTCTTCGCCTTGTCGCTCTTCGGAGCCATGGCGGGGGCGGCGAGGAAAGAGGCGAGGAGGTCGACGGTGCCGCAGATGCGGGAGACGGCGGAGGAAGGGAGGGGATGGGCTCTCTGCCGACCTTTGGGAGGCAGAGGGCGACGGGAGTTTCTGGAGAATCAAGGTGCAATGAAGACGATGGAGGGAACTGCCCCTGCTTCCTCTGCTTTTAAGGGGGAAGTGGGGGACGTTCCGCATTTCCCATTAAAGAACAGGCCACGATCTCTCCCACGACGCCGCAATCGACGCGTGCCATTAGGGAGGGATGCGGCGGATACGGAAGGGGATACGGCTTGCCGTGGGCCGCGTGTGCCCGTGCACTGTCTTGGGCCTGGCCCAACAGCGCTCGGCACCGTGTGTGGCCCAGGCCCGGGGGCTCCTGTCGGTGTACTAAGATAGGGGTACCTTAGTACCCCAACTTGTGCACGGGCAGTAGCAGCTTCCCGTGGCAGGGCTTACCACGTGCTCGCCAAGAACCTCTCTGGTCCCTATGAAGCCATTCAAGAACAAAGTATACAAGTCAGAAGATCAAGGCCCCGGCAAGAGGAGCTTGCCGGGAAGGCCGCACCAGGCTCATGGTTATCACTTTAGCACAAGACCCTGGCAAGAGGAGCTTGCCAGGAAGGCCAAGGAATACATACCTCAAGAGATGTCTCGGCGCATCATGCGCCCCGGCAGGACCCGGAGAGCGACGAGCTTCCGGGCCCGGCAAGATCACGACCCCGGCAAGGTGCTTGCCGGGGAAACCTACGTTGTGTGCCCGCGCTCCAACTCATCTGCCCACGCGTCGCCCTGGGGCCCTTCCAGGGGCACGTGGCAGGCGGCTGTGCAGCCTGGGGCACACGGTGGCAGGCCACGGTGACGAGGCTACCGCTGTGGTGAACGGAGAAGCATGGACGGACGCTTTTGAGGGCGACGGCGACGGGCATTTAATGCCCTTGTCCCCCACTGTCAAAGTTAGGTGAAGACCACTGTTCATATACTGTTCACGCACTGTTGCAACTACCACCAAATTTACACTTTTACCCTCCTCTACGTTGACACCTATCGGTGACCCCTTTGAGCTATAAAAGGAGGCCCATGCACAACGTAGAGGGGGTTCGAGGTTCGAAACCTAGACAACTCTCTCGCTCGGTGTAGCTAGTACTGTAGATCTTCAAGCTCCCGAGCCCAAGAGCTCAATACAACCTAAGCAGGAGTAGGGTTTTACGCGTCCGTGCGGCCCGAACCTGGGTAAAACTGCCCGCGTGCGCTCCTCGATCTGCTCTCCGTGCTCCCTCCGCTCCCTTACCGCAACGTAGAAAGGGGCTCCGGTCCCATAGGTGCTCGTGGGAGGACAGTTTCCCCCGACAGGTGCATCACCCTTTCCTCTTCGAGGGAAAACAACACAAGGTCAAGAGGTAGCAAACCCTGCGACGCCAAATGGGCGGCGGAACCTGCTTTCAGATCTGGACCCCCGGAGAGGTTGACCTCCTGGAGCAAAAAGAGTCTGGACTAGGGATCTCAGGTTGAGGTGACGGCACTCCAGAGCCGCGTATCGGGCATGATTTCCAAGACCTATCAGCTCTCGACCATGGTCCAGGTAATGCTGGCCCGCCTTGTCCTTCCTTGCGAAAGCCGGGACTCCTCCCTATGGGAGTTCAATCCGACAGGAGATAAGCCTCTGAAGCATCTCTTTGGCTTTACTCACAAAGAGATCTAGAAGCATCTCTTTAAGAGCCAGAAGTATTGGCCGGAGGAAACTGAGGACATGGGCTATAGTACCACGTTCTCCGCCCCAGAGGTAATAGAAAATTCCGCCAAACATACATCCCCTGTCTTATTAATGATAACATGAATTGGAGTTTTTGCGTGATATACAGGGCTAGATGAAGAAGGCAACCCGGATAAAGTGCCTGGCGCCTTTGCCCGAAGACCTAGAATCGCCTCGGCTGACGGAGATGCTGGTCCCGGCGTCGTACAAGGCGCCAGTCAAGAAGCCCAAGAAGAAGGGCAAGGAGACCGGAGACAGCCTGCGCCCTGCAGACGAGAATTCCGAGAAAATCAACATCCTCTCCTCCGAAGAGGAGGAGGATGACGAAGAAGAAGAAGAAGAAGAAGAAGAGCCCCCTGCGCAAGGCAGGGGGAACAAAGAAGGGGGCCGCCGCTGATGCAGGAACGGCTGCACCCCGGAGGAGGCTGAACCTCTCTACCCGTTCGGATTCATCATCCGAACATAGCTTCGTGGTGAAGCCCAGGGAGAAGCCCTCGACCGAAACGTAAGTTGTTCAAATATGTAAATTACTGCACTCTGTTTATTTGGCATACTAATGCTCTTTAAGTATTTGTCACCTGCTGATCTACAGCCCTCGCAGAGCACACCCTGACGCCTCCTCGGAGGGGAACTCTCTACTGTCTGGAGAGACGGAGAGAGACCAGCCGGCCCGAGCTGCATCGCCCGTGGCCCGTGGGGACGCCGAAGTGTCTTCCCGGCGTGCTTCCTCCGCTCAAGGAGATGGGGGTGGGGCAAGTGATAGGGCGACCGAGGGTAACACCTCGACTGCCGCTGCCCATGGGGAAACAACCCCCATGGAGACCGAAGACGGGGGGCCCAAACAATCCGGGGCCCTCCCAAACATTGACCAAGAGCCTAGTGCGGCTCTGGGGTCCGAAGACCAGACCCCCAGGCGGGGATGGATACGACGGTGCCCGGAGTCAATCCGGAGGTGCCGGACCCTATGGAAGGAGCACTGCAAAGTGATTCCATCGTGGAGGAGCACCACACCGTAATGGGTGCGGTGATGAAGAAGATTCAGTCCGTCAAAGGCGGACTGAATGAAGCTTTCAACAGCATGTTAACAGGCTTTGAGGTAAGCAATGTAATGTTCTTTATAGAACTTTTTTTGTTTTATATGCACATATATAGCCAGTAGCCCCTGATGCTTTGTGTGATTCTGAACAGAATCAGACGAAGTATCCATTGTATAGCATATTATAGAGCTAAACTATATGTTTTTTGTATTTGAACATGCTTCACTAGTTTCGGCAACTGCACGAGATGCAGAAGTTGCTGAAATAAATCAGAAGCCCTTGTTGGCCAACGTGGACCTCGACCGCATCAACCAGCGTTTAGATGAAACGCAAGGTATGCGGATTGTAAAGAATCTTAAGATGTCAATAAGACTAAGAACATAAACTGAGTATTAACCCTTT
This sequence comes from Secale cereale, assembly GCA_902687465.1. NCBI lineage: Eukaryota > Viridiplantae > Streptophyta > Magnoliopsida > Poales > Poaceae > Secale > Secale cereale. Next base: position 713,232,085 of record LR738710.1, on the reverse strand, counting down.
ATGATATTATGTGTTACACAGTTGGCGCCACTGAGCTCGAGGCCCTCAAGAGCGAGCTCGCGAAGGCCAAGATGGAGGCCGAGGCGAGCAAGGCGATCGCTGATAAAGCGGTTGCCGAACTAGAGGCCAAAAAGGCCGTGTGCGAGAAGCACCAGGCTCGGGTGTCCGAAGTCGAGGATGAGCTCAAAGATGCAATTGTCAAATGTGCGGCATTGGAAAAAGAAGACTTTGGAACAAGTGTCCGAGCTTACTGCGGCAGTGAAGACTGCCCAGGATGCACGAAGGGAGGCGCGCAACGCCTATGAGGTAATCAAGCAGGCGCGACAGATAGCATCTAGTAAGACCTTTCTCTTACAGAGCATCTTCGGAGGGCGGAAGTATCTTGGGCTGACACGGTTATGGAGTTCTCCATGCGTGTTTGCTGATCTTTCGAGGAGGAGTGCGGACGCTGCCCAATACTTCTGTGCCCAGGAGGGGAACGACACGGAGAAGTTGTTTTGGTTGCAATTCTATGCTCCAAAACATCCGGTGCCCCTCAACGACCAGATGAATCAGCTGGTCGAGCTGTGATACATCCATTTTGCATCATGCTTTTATGTGGATATTTATTGCACTATGGGCTGTTATTACACGTTATGTCACAATACTTATGCCTTTTCTCTCATATTTTACAAGGTTTACATGAAGAGGCAGAATGTCGGCAGCTGGAATTCTGGGCTGCAAAAGAAGCAAACATTGGAGACCTATTCTGCACAACTCAAAAAGCCCCGAAACTCCACGAAACACCGTTTCAGAAAATATAAAAAATATCTGGCGAAAGAGATACGTCAGGGGGGCCACCACCTGTCCACGAGGGTGGGGGCGCGCCCCCCTGGGCACGCCCCCTGCCTCGTGGGCCCGCCGGTGACCCCCCAATAGCCATCTTATCCTATATGAGGTGTTTTGACCTGGAAAAAATCAGAATGAGGCTTTCGGGACCAGACGCCGCCGTCTCGAGGCGGAACCTTGGCGGAACCAATCTAGGGCTCTGGCGGAGTTGTTCTGCCAGGGATACTTCCCTCTGGGAGGGGGAAATCATCACCGCCGTCATCACCAACAACTCTTCCATCTCGGGGAGGGTTATCTTCATCAACATCTTCACCAACACCATCTCCTCTCAAACCCTAGTTCATCTTTTGTATCCAATCTTTGTATCCAAAACCTCAGATTGGTACTTGTAGGTTGCTAGTAGTGTTGATTACTCCTTGTAGTTGATGCTAGTTGGTTTACTTGGTGGAAGATCATATGTTCAGATCCATTATGCATATTAATACCCCTCTGATTATGAACATGAATATGCTTTGTGAGTAGTTACGTTTGTTCCTGAGGACATGGGAGAAGTCTTGGTATAAGTAGTCATGTGAATTTGGTATTTGTTCGATATTTTGATGAGATGTATGTTGTCTTTCCTCTAGTAGTATCATGTGAACGTCGACCACATGAAACTTCACCATTGTTTGGGCCTAGAGGAAGGCATTGGGAAGTAATAAGTAGATGATGGGTTGCTAGAGTGACAGAAGCTTAAACCCTAGTTTATGTGTTGCTTCGTAAGGGGCTGATTTTGGATCCCCATGTTTCATGGTATGGTTAGGTTTACCTTAATACTTATTTTGTAGTTGTGGATGCTTGCAATAGAGGTTAATCATAAGTGGGATGCTTGTCCAAGTAAGGGCAGCACCCAAGCACCGGTCCAACCACATACCAAATTATCAAAGTAAAGAACGCGAATCATATGAACGTGATGAAAACTAGCTTGACGATAATTCCCATGTGTCCTCGGGAGCGCTTTCCTTCATATAAGAGTTTGTCCAGGCTTTTCCTTTGCTACAAAAAGGATTGGGCCATCTTGCTGCACCTTATTTACTTTTACTATTTGTCACTTGCTACCAATTACCTTATCACAAAACTATCTGTTACCGATAATTTCAGTGCTTGCAGAAAATACCTTACTGAAAACCGCCTATCATTTCCTTCTGCTCCTCGTTGGGTTCGACACTCTTACTTATCGAAAGGACTACGATAGATCCCCTACACTTGTGGGTCATCAAGATTCTTTTCTGGCGCCGTTGCCGGGGAGTGAAGCACCTTTGGTAAGTTTAATTTGGTAAGAAAATTTTATATAGTATGCTGAAATTTACTATCACTTGTTACTATGGCTCATAATCCTTTGAGGGGCTTGTTCGGGGTATCTTCACCCCAACCAGTAGAGCAAAGAGTTGCTCCTCAACCTACTGAACCTGCTGAAAATGTTTGCTTTGAAATTCCTTCGGGTATGATAGAGAAACTGCTAGCTAATCGCTTTACAGGAGAAGGAACACTACATCCCGATTTGCACCTAATCTATGTGGATGAAGTTTGTGGATTATTTAAGCTTGCAGGTATGCCCGAGGATGTTATCAAGCAGAAGGTCATCCCTTTATCTTTGAAGGGAGATGCATTGACTTGGTTTAGGCTAAGCGATGATATTGGATCATGGAACTACAATCGATTGAAGTTGGAATTTCATCAGAAGTTCTATCATATGCATCAGGTTCATCGTGATCGTAATTATATATATATATTTTGGCCTCGTGAAGGAGAAAGTATCGCTCAAGCTTGGGGGAGGCTTAAGTCAATGATATATTCATGCCCCAATCATGAGCTCTCAAGAGAAATGATTATTCAAAAAATTTATGCTCGGCTTTCTCTCACTGATCGCTCCATGCTCGATACTTCTTGCACTAGTTCTTTTATGATGAGACTATTGAATTCAAATGGGATTTATTGGAAAGAATTAAACGCAACTCTGAAGATTGGGACCTCGACGAAGGTAAGGAGTCAGGTATAGCTCCTAAGTTTGATTGTGTTAAATCTTTTATGGATACCGATGTTTTCCGTGAATTTAGCACTAAATATGGACTTGACTCATGTTGATCTCCCCAAGGAGAAGTGGTTTAAATACCATCCTCCCATTGAAGTAAAAGTAGTTGAACCTATTAAAGTTGAAGAAAAGACTATCACTTATAATGTTGATCCTATTGTTCCTACTGCTTATATTGAGAAACCGCCTTTCCCTGTTAGGATAAAGGATCATGCTAAAGCTTCAACTATGGTTCGTAAGAGTAATACTAGAACACCTACACCCTCTGAGCAAATTGAAGTTGAACCTAGTGTTGCTATTGTTAAAGATATCTTGGTTGAAAAATTAGATGGACATGTTATTTACCTCCAAGAGGAAGCTGCTAGAATCGCCAAACCCAATGCTAGGAATAAACATAGACCTGTTGTAGGCATGCCGTTTATTTCTGTTAAAATAGGAGATCATTGCTATCATGGTTTATGTGACATAGTTGCTAGTGCGAGTGTAATACCCATTTCCTTATATAAATATATTATGCATGATATTGCACCTGCTGAGCTAGATGGTATTGATGTCACTATTAAGCTTGCCAATAGAGACACTATTTCACCAATGGGGATTGTTAGAGATGTTGAAGTTTTGGGTGGGAAAGTTAAATACCCTGCTGATTTTCTTGTTCTTGGTTCCCCACAAGATAATTTCTGCCCCTTTATATTTGGTAGACCCTTCTTGAATACCGTTAATGCTGAGATAGACTGCGTAAAAGATATTGTTACTGTTGGATTAGGGGATGTCTCATGATTTTAACTTTGCTAAATTCCGTAGACAACCCCATGATAAAGAATTGCCTAGTAAGGATGAAATTATTGGTCTTGCTTCTATTGTTGTGCCTCCTAACAATCCTTTAGAACGATATCTGCTAGACCATGAAAATGAAATGTATATGAATGAGAGAAGGGAAATAGATGAAATATTCTTTAAGCAGGGACCCTTATTGAGAAACAACTTGCCTGTTGAAATTCTAGGGGATCCTCCTCCACCCAAGGGTGATCCCGTGTTTGAACTTAAACCATTACCTGATACTCTTAAGTATGTTTATCTCGATGAAAAGAAGATATATCTTGTTATTATTAGTGCTAACCTTTCAGAGCAGGAAGAAGAGAATCTATTGAAAACTCTGAAGAAGCACCGTGCTGCTATTGGATATACTCTGGACGATCTTAAGGGCATTAGTCCCACTTTATGCCAACACAAGATAAAGTTGGAAGAGGACGCGAAACCGGTTATTGATCATCAACGACGGTTAAATCCTAAGATGAAAGAAGTGGTAAGGAAGGAAATACTAAAGCTTCTAGAGGAAGGTATAATCTACCCAGTTGCTGATAGCCAGTGGGTAAGTCTTGTCCATTGTATCCCTAAGAAGGGAGGTATGACTGTAGTTCCTAATGACAAAGATGAATTGATCCCACAAAGAATTGTTACAGGTTATAGGATGGTAATTGATTTCCGCAAATTAAATAAAGCTACTAAGAAAGATCATTACCCTTTGCCTTTTATTGATCAAATGCTAGAAAGGTTATCCAAACAGACCCATTTTTGCTTTCTAGATGGTTATTCTAGTTTCTCTCAAATACATGTGTCAAAAGGGGATCAAGAAAATACCACTTTTACTTGCCCTTTCGGTACCTTTGCTTATAGATGTATGCCTTTCGGTTTATGTAATGCACCTGCTACCTTTCAAAGATGCATGATGGCTATATTCTCTGATTTTTGTGAAAAGATTGTTGAGGTTTTCATGGATGATTTTTCCGTTTATAGCAACCTTGATCTAGTTTTGCAGAGATGTGAATAAACTAATCTTGTCTTGGATTGGGAAAAGTGCCACTTTATGGTTAATGAAGGCATTGTATTGGGACATAAAATTTCTGAAAGCGGTATTGAAGTTGACAAAGCTAAAGTTGATGCTATTGAAAAGATGTCATGTCCCAAGGACATCAAAGGTATACGAAGTTTCCTTGGTCATGCCGGGTTTTATAGGAGGTTCATTAAGGACTTCTCCAAAATCTCCAGGCCTCTGACTAATCTCTTACCAAAAGATGTTCCTTTTGTCTTTGATGATGATTGTGTAGAAACATTTGAAATACTTAACAAAGCATTGATATCTACACCTATTGTCCAGCCTCCTGACTGGAATTTACCCTTTGAGATTATGTGCGATGCTAGTGATTATGTTGTAGGTGTTGTTCTAGGACCAAGAGTTGATAAGAAATTAAATGTTATCCAATATGCTAGTAAAACTCTAGATAGTGCGCAGAGAAATTATGCTACTATTGAGAAGGAGTTTTTAGCAGTCGTATTTGCTTGTGATAAGTTTAGACCTTATATTGTTGATTCTAAAGTAATTATGCACACTGATCATGCTGCTATCAAATACCTTATGGAAAATAAAGATGTTAGACCTAGACTTATTAGATGGGTTCTCTTCCTGCAGGAATTTGATTTGCATATTACTGATAGAAAGGGAGCTGAGAACCCCGTTCCAGACAACTTGTCTAGGCTAGAGAATATTCTTGATGACCCACTACCTATTGATGATAGCTTTCCTGATGAACAATTAGCTGTCATGAATACTTCTTGTACTGCTCCATGGTATGTTGATTATGCTAATTACATTGTTTCTAAGTTTATACCACCTTGTTTCACATACCAGCAAAAGAAAAAGTTCTTCTATGATTTGAGATATTACTTCTGGGATGACCCACACCTTCATAAATAAGGAGTAGATGGTATTATTAGACGTTGTGTACCTGAGCATGAACAGGAACAGATCCTACGCAAGTGCCACTCCGAAGCTTATGGAGGACACCATGCTGGAGATAGAACTGCACATAAGGTATTGCAATCTGGTTTTTATTGGCCTACTCTCTTCAAGGATGCTCATAAGTTTGTCTTATCTTGTGATGAATGTCAAAGAATCGGTAATATTAGTAGACGTCAAGAAATGCCTATGAATTATTCACTTGTTATTGAACCAATTGATGTCTGGGGCTTTGATTATATGGGACTGTTTCCTTCCTCTAATGGGTATACACATATTTTAGTTGCTGTTCATTACATTACTAAGTGGGTAGAAGCTATTCCAACTAGTAGTGTTGATCACAACACCTCTATTAAGATGCTTAAAGAAGTTATTTTCCCGAGGTTTGGAGTCCCTAGATACTTAATGACTGATGGTGGTTCACACTTTATTCATGGTGCTTTCCGTAAAATGCTTACAAAATAGGATGTTAATCATAGAATTGCATCCCCTTACCACCCATAGTCTAGTGGTCAAGTAGAACTAAGTAATAGAGAGCTGAAATTAATTTTGCAAAAGATAGTTAATAGGTCTAGAAAGAATTGGTCCAAGAAACTTGATGATGCATTATGGGCCTATAGAACTGCATACAAAAATTCTATGGGTATAGAGGGAGTCCTGGACTAAGGGGTCCTCGGGCGTCCGACCTGTTATCCATGGGTCGGACTGGTGGGCTATGAAGACATGAAGGCTGAAGACAGCACCGGTGTCCGGATTGGACTCTCCTTGGCGTGGAAGGCAAGCTTGGCAACCAATTATGAAGATTCCTTCTTATGTAACCGACTCTATGTAACCCTAGATCCCCCCGGTGTCTATATAAACCGGAGGGTGTAGTCCAGAAAGGATAGATATACACATTACCATAGTCATACAGGATAGGCTTCTAGGGTTAAGCCATTACGATCACGTGGTAGATCAACTCTTGTAATACTCATATTCATCAAGATCAATCAAGCAGGAAGTAGGGTTTTACCACCATAGAGAGGGCCTGAACCTGGGTAAACATCATGTCACAGTCTCCTGTAACCATCGACCTTAGACGCACAGTTCGGGACCCCCTACCCGAGATCCGCCGGTTTTGACACCGACATTGGTGCTTTCATTGAGAATTCCACTGTGCCATCGACAAAAGGTTCGATGGCCCCTTCAATCGTCGATAGTGATGCTGTCCAGGGAGAAACTTTCCTCCCTGGACAGATCTTCGTATTTGGCGGCTTCGTACTGCGGGCCAACTCGCTTGGCCATCTGGAGCAGATTGGCAGCTACGCCCCTGGCCATCAAGTCAGATTTGGGATCTTGAACTATGTTGCGGACATCCGTGGACACTTGATCTTCGACGGATTTGAGACCGCGGCGATCGCTCTTCCTCACTCCAATGAACATGACTTAAATCTGTCATCGGACCACATCCAGGAGATGGATCCTATTGCTTCAACGGCCTTAAATCCAGTGCAGATTGTGCCATCCGAGGCCACAGAGTCCGCAACGTTGGAGCCTCACACAGACTTGACACCTTGCAATATTTGCATCAACGGGACTCTGGACTCATCTCCGGCTATAGGTTCCAAACCACATATGCATGCGGACACCGAGTTGGATCGGTTATCAATATTCGAATTCGGCGCCGCAGACATCTTTCAACACTCACCCCTAGGCGACGTGCTAAACTCGTTAAGAAACCTGTCCTTGGCGGGGGAATCACAGCTGAAATATGTCCGGTTCGAACTAGGGGCTGACGGTGGAGAATTTCGCTTCCCACCCGCCACCCACTTCATAGCCACTATCGAGGACTTAACCGACATGCCTGATTACGGCTCCGAAGACATCGACGGTACAGACGATGATGCCAACAAGGAGCAAGGCCAAGACCCGCCATTCACAGGACGTAGGACGGCCACCTCTTGGTACGACATGTGCATGGCTGATACACCTAAAAAAGCTAGCGATGATGACCCAGATGAGATTAAACCTCCTGAGACACAGTCTAAATACCGGCGCCCTAAACGCTGCTCTAAGTCACATCGCAACAACGCTGGCGCTGGAGAAAACTGCACTCCGGACGATGCCTAAGACAATGAAGACCCTGTTTGAGCAAGATCCAAGCAGGAGGAACAAGAAAACGGGCAAGCCAGCCCCGATGAACAGGCCCTGCCCAGCGACATTTCGGAGGACAACAACCACCTTCCGCTCTCCGAAGATGAGGTAAGCCTCGGCGATGAAGAATTCATTGTACCCGAAGAACCCCTCGAGCAGGAGTGCTTCAAGGGCAGGCTGATAGCCACTGTAGGGAGCCTAAAAAGAAGCAGCAGCAGCTTCAAGCTGACCAAGACTTACTCAATGACAGATGGACCAAATTCCTGACCGCCGAAGAATAAGGCCTTAATGGCCCAGTCAAAAACTACCCGAAGCATATATTGCTACCTCAGTTCGATGACGAGGCATTGGAGCCCGAACCATCATCACACAATGCGGCAGGTCATCGACATTCCAGTTCGGATGAAGAGGCAAATCAAGCCGAACTTCAGACCGCCCCACCTCGCCGTAAAGGCAGGAATAGCACAGCTCACATTTGTACAAACGTCCTTCGACGGGACTGGGGCAGTAGAGCAGGACACGCAAGATCGATCTACGGATCGCGAGGGTATGCCTCGACACGCGATGATGGGTACCTATTCGGATGTGACAAACCCATGCATGCCCGAGCTGAAAGCTGCAAATGGACTCCTTCGGAGTTACGTCGCAGTGTGGTCCTACACAGAGGCGCCGCACACCCTCTTTGCTTCACTGATGAAGTAATGGACCATGAATTCCCCGAAGGATTCAAACTCGTCAATATTGAATCATATGATGAAACGACTAACCCCGTGGTATGGATAGAAGCTTTTATCCTCCACATCCATGTGGCCCGTGGAGACGACCTCCATGCCATTAAATATCTCCCACTAAAGCTAAAAGGGCCAGCTCGGCACTGGTTGAACAGCCTACCTGAAAATTCCATAGGCAGCTGGGTAGGCTTGGAAGAAGCTTTCCTGGACAACTTCCAAGGAACATATGTTCGGCCACCGGATGCCGATGACCTAAGTCACATCGTCCAGCAGCCCGGAGAGTCAGCCAGGAAGCTCTAGACTTAGTTCTTTGGCAAAAAGAACGAAATCGTCGACTGTCCAGAAGCGGAAGCCCTCGCAGCCTTCACGCACAGCGTTCGGGACGAATGGATTGCATGCCACCTCGGTCAAGAAGGACCTAAATCCATGATAGCCATCACTGCTCTAATGACCCGCGTTTGCGCGGGAGAAGACAGCTGGCTCGCTTGTAGAAGCAACAATGCCAGCGACTCGGGCACTTCCGAAATCTGAGACGGCAATGGCAAGCCACGACGAAGTAAACACAACAATCGCAGTGATAATGAAAGATCACACGACACAGCGGTCAACGGAAGAAGCCACTTAAGGCGAACCGAGACGAACCATCCAACCTAGACAGGATATTGGACCGACCCTGCCAGATTCACGGCCACCCCGATAAACTAGCTAATCATACTAACAGAAACTGCTCGGTCTTTAAGCGGGCCAGCAAGCTCAATGCCGAACACAAGGGGAGGAGGCCGCCAGGCGATAGGGACAACGGAGAAGTTCACCAACGAAGTACCGGGAGTCAGAAGCAATTTCCATGCAAGGATCATGTCAGGACCCCCATCCTAAGTCACACCGATCTAGCTGTAACACGTCATATCACTTTGCGGCCTCACGCACGGTAACCCCATGAGTGCCACCTTATCTGGCCTGGGACCATTTGCGCATTTTGTCACACGTATATGACAGTGTCGCTAGCATCCATATGACAGAGAACCCGGTCCGACATGGCTAGTGATAAACCAAAAGTGGCACTAAATTACAGAGACAGGCATCCATGACCCAGCAACGAACGTGTCGGTCATCAACGTATGAACCCAAGTCGTAGCAAGCTACATGGACTTAAAGGAACAACGCGTGACATTTCCCCTAAGGGACAGACACAGGAATGAAGAAGGACACATGCCGGCCAGCCTACGTGTTCCGAGTAGTAGCAAGCTACCAAGGCTCATTGGAAACACTAGGAGGCATTTCCCTGTAAGATAGGCTACCAAAGGAAAACAACTAGGTGTCGGATCCCACACATACCAAGCAATTCAATCATACACACAATATACTCAATATGTGCAAATACAACATTGCATCACAACAGAACTCTATGACTCAAAGTACTTTATTTAAGAGGCTCCAAGAGCCATACATAACATATCCATACAGGTAGGGGTCACATGACCCAACACTCAAGTCATACAGTCATACAAGCACAAGCGGAAGCTACATGTCTGAGTACAGACAACTTAGGAAATAAAACAGGCTTGGTGTAGCCTGACTATCTACAAGGCCCTTCACAAGCTCCAGATCTCCGTCTGGGTGACAAGCTACTCGTCGACGTCAACGTCTATGTAGAACCCATCAGAAGGGGCAGGGTTCTCCTCTGCAACAGTAATTAAGCAAACATGAGTACAAAGGTACTCAGCAAGTCTTACAACAGAACCTATCATACATGAAACATTATCAACAGGGGTAGTGGAGTTCATAGTAGAAAGCCATCTTTGACTCTTGGCTAACCTATACTACAACTCTCAACGGATTGCAAGATATTATTACGTACACGAGTCCTCTACTCACTACAACAATACACTACCGAGGATCCTCTTCCGTCATCCTACGGAAGGGCCATCCACTGCACTCACACTTATCTTGAGGCTTTTAGTAGTATCCATAAACTTGTCTATGAACTGTAAGAGTAACCAAGTAGTCTGTACCGCGAACAACGGCTATTCGAATAGTTTGATAACCCTGTAGGGGTGTACTTCTTCACACACGCTTCCACCACTTATCGCCGTTTACTCGACATGTACTCGGCAACCTTCAAGCGGAAGCCCAGCGAGGGTGTCGGCCACGACCTGACTAACTACACAAGTCTCTCGTCCAGGTTTATTGCCTATTTGGGTTCCATCCGTGGGGAGATCCGGCCGGGGTGTCGCTCACGGCCCCAAACGATGTGTACAGGGTTCCCGAGTCACCAAACGGGCAACCGGTACACCGTGCCACGTACCTGTCGCATCACAACCCACCCCGAGGGTCAGCACTGTGCACGACCTCCAGTAAACTATAAACACCCGAAACTAGTTGCAACTCCTGGACAGAGATCGAGGGTAATTAATAAGCCGAGAGGGTCCATTGGTTTCGGGCCCAATGCATGGTAGTAGCTGGAACTTGAACCACACATACAGATCTCGGGTCCTATGAACGGTTCCAATGAAACAACCCACCACGTACTCCTACATGGCCTTTCATCGATACCTTTACCAAGCATATCCCACACTTCCTTCTCTTTATCGGTATGATCATTTCACTCTGATCCATCACCTAGATGAACCAGACCTGACACAACTCTAAGCATAGCAGGCAACATAAACAAATAGCATGGTGGATCACACATCACATGGCTCAATCAACTCCTACACATGCTAGTGGGTTTCAACTATTTACTGTGGCAATGACAGGTCATGCAAGGGAATAGGGTTCAACTACCGCAGCAAGTAGCAGTTCACACGCTGTTGCCTTAATGCAGTAAAAGAGAGCAGGAGCGAGAAGATTGGGTTTGTATCGGAATGATCAATGATTGCTTGCCTGACAGAGTGGTTGTCGGGTACTGCTCTTCAGCTGGATACGCAGAAGTATCCTCGGGAGCAGGACCTAACACGGAGAATACCGGCGATACAATCAATAGACAAACAAATGCAACAATATGATGCATGGTCATGACATGGCAAGATGCATGTGCTTTGGCTAATGCAACTATAACCAGAAGGGTTTGAGCCTATCTGAATCAAAGATTCAAATTGGAATTCAAACTATTATTTAATTAAGTGCATTATCATGTTTTAAAGTATACAGCAAGGTTAACTTGCTCAAACATGCATGAAACCAGTGCCATTGGAAAGATTGGATTTTTTTGATCATTTTTCATATATAAATTATTTCCATCTGAGCTACGGTTGATTTTATATGATTTTTAGAAGTTTTGAGTATTTTCTGAAATTCATAAATCATTTAAGATTTATTTTAAATTCCAGAAACACTTTACTGCGTCTGCATGACCTCATGCTGACGTCAGCAGGTCAACAGGAGCTGGTCCAGGTCAAACATGACATGTGGGCCCGGCATGTCAGTGTCATAACTAATTAGCAGAGTTAATTAGTGTTAAGCTATGAACTAACTAGCTGTCAGTGGGGTCTGGGCCCACAGGTGAGTGACTAACCTAACTAACTGATTTAATTAACATTTTACTTAATTAAACTAGCTAATTAGGGGAGGGGTGGCCCACACGTCAGTGACCCAGGGGTGGTCAACCCCCCGGTCAAACGAGTCAAACTCGCCGGCGAAGTGACGCCGGCGAGGCCAAACACAGCGGCGAGCTTCGGAAATCGCCTACAGGGCACGGTTCGAGCCGCGGTTGGGCGCGTTGGAGTGCCCTCGGCGGTGCGCATCGAAAGGTGGTAGCCGCCGGGCCTGTTGTGGCCGGAGGCGACGGCTACGAGCTCGGCAGCGGTGGCCGGCGTTCGGGCGTGTGTGGAAACGCGGCTGCGGTGGCCTAGGCGATGCGTGCGTGGCACCTACTCCATCTACGTGTGATGGGCCTTGAACCCCTCGTTGGTTACCCCAAGTGGAAGGTGTAAGATGCAGTAAGTAGAAGTGTTTTCCCTTAGCAAAGATACCAAGGATCGAATCCCCAGAGACTCCTAGGTTTAACAAGTAGGTGTCAATTGCTACGGCGCCAGATTAGTAGAAATCAACGTGGACCTGCACATAGATACAAATAACTTTGCTCCCAACGAGTACAGAGAGGTTGTCAATCTCTCCGGCCTTGTAGTTCACAAAGGATTAAAAGCAATGATAGTAGTGGTAGATAGTGTTTTGCAATAGTAAGTAAATAGCGAAAAGTAAATAGTGGATGTGATCAATGATGGTAATATAGACCGGAGTCTCATGATGTTCACTAGTGATGTCTCTCTCCCAAAAGACGATAAAACAACTATGTGAGGTAAACAAATTACAGCTGGGCAATTGACAGGACCACGAACGCAAACCAATGCTGACTACATTGCAAGAAAGGTTGAGGTTCAAAGCATGGGCGGTACGCCAAAGTAAGTAGACCGAAATCCATCAATATCTACTACTAATCATCCACCTTGAGAGATCTATCCAGAACATCCCGCTGGTATTAAGTTGCGAGTCCCACCCATAGTGTAAACTCAATGCAACAGACAACTGCATTAAAAGAACTTTGCGTAAAGTAAACAATCCTTGCACCCGCGGGCACAAGCACCGTTGTTTTACCCCTTGTGGCAACAGCACATCCCCTAGACTCATGTTTCTATCACTCAAGCTAGTCATCGAGGGGCATGAACCCACAATCGAGCATAACGTTCCCTCTTGGAGTCACTACCTATTACTCGGCCAAAGCAATAAATAACAACGGAGAACATGCAAGAATTACTTATGAACAAAAATATAAAAGAGGTGAATCAAATATATTACTCAAGATCAATCTGAACATAATCTCATAATCCATCGGATCCCAGCAAACTCAACATAGCAACAGCATAAGGATTACATAGGTGCCTCGATCATGTAGGGCAGCTCACGAGGACTAATTAGTGAAGCACAAGAACGGGAGGAGAACATCACATAGCTACTGGTCATGGACTCATGGTCCAAGGGAGACTACTCACGAGTCATTCGGGAGGCGTCCATGGTGGTGGAGAAGCTCCCGGTGGTGATCCTCCCCTCCGGCAGGGTGCCGGGAAGAGTTCTCCTGGTACTCCCGATCTTGGAAGCGGCGGCGGCGGCGGAACAGAGATGGGATCGCGAAAAGAGTTCTTGTTCTGAGGGTTTCGGAGGACCCTTTAAATATATGCCAAAGTAGGGCACCGGGGGAGTTTCGGGGGGCCCAGGCGCCCCCCCGGCGCGGCCCAGGGGGGGCGCCGCCAGGGCGCCTGGAGCCCTGGTGCCCCCCCCCCAGGCTGCCCTTCGGACGCAGTGTTGTTTCCGGAACGCTGATTTTTTATATAATTTTTCTGGATTTTTTTGGGCAGTTCTCGAAACGTGAAAACCTGAAATACAAAAACAGCCGAAAAGAGAAACTGGCACTGGGGTGCACTGGAATAGTAAGTTAGTCCAAATATGATCAAAAGTGTATGGAAGTGTATGAATATCATAGCAATATCACCCAAAAGTGGCATGGAGCAAGCAGAAATTATAGATACGTTTTGGACGTATCAACATCCCCAAGCTTAATTCCTGCTCGTCCTCAAGTAGGTAAATGATAACAAGAATAATTTCTGTGGTGACATGCTATTAACCATATAGGACTTTTTCATAGTCATATGACAAAAGCTTACTGAGACAATGATTCTAAAGTAATTAAGTTGCCTCAAGAGAAAATCACAAATGACTGAAAGTTTTACAATATGAAACTAAAATATCAAAAAGATTTGCAATGAACATGATGTGCAAATATGATAAAGTGATATCTAGCTTGCCCCCTTTAGTGATGCAAAACATAAATACAGGGGCACCTTCAAGGTTTAAGTGATGACTAGATACAATTATTTCAGAATAAACGATATCACAATCATGCAAAAGACAATGCTACTTTGGGACAATGCACATTACACTCAGAATGACAATCATGCTCTCAGTAGTTGGTGCTTCAACATACACTACTAGGAAAAGGGCTATAGATGAAATTGATACTAATGGCGCACCAGACAGCAAGTGCGGCATTAGTATATTGTAATGGCGCACCAGCAACAGATACGCCATTAGAGTTCGAAGTACTAATGGCGCACCTTGCCCGGAGTGCGCCATTAGTATCAAGAAGTTTTTTTTTAACTAGCGCGCCTGTCCAAACATACTAATGGCGCATCCATGAATAGTGCGCCATTACTAGTTGTAAATAGTAATGGCGCACCTGCAGTAAAGTGCGCCATTAATGCTCTTTTTTCATGATATTTTTTATTCTGTTTTTTACAAAACTACTAATGGCGCACTTTCCCAAAGTGCGCCATTACTAGTTTGAACTAGTAATGGCGCACTGTGCTATAGTGCGCCATTAGTATGTCTTTTTTTGCAAAACTTGTAATGGCGCATCAACTTTAAATGCGCCATTAGTAACCTTGATTACTAATGGCGCATTTGTAGCTGGTGCGCCATTAGTATGCGGGCAGCAACAAGATATTTTGGACAGCCTCTCTACCACACTCACTTTCCCCCCCCCCCCCACTTCTTCATTCTCTCTACTTCCTCTCCTCTCGGGTCCCTCCTCTTTTCCACCTCATTTCCACCATATATTCATTCAAATTAAGTGGTTAAATTACCTTGTTTTAGTAGGTAAGTATGCGGGGAAGCTATATTTATGTTGTTCTCCATACAAACAATGTGCACATGCACTTTTATGGCCTATAGCTAGATCTATGTATGTTTGTGGTGTTGCATAGGTTTGTTGTGTTGCATATGTGTTTGTGTTTGGAGGTGTACCGGTATTTGAAATGCGATAGTTGCCAATATTTTCCCGGAATGTTGATTCATTTCCGTTTCGGTGAGAATTTTGGCATTAAGCATTCATTTTTGTCCTATTTTTAGGGAAAGTCATGCCAAATTTTTTCTTGGTTCTAAAATATCGTTTTGCTCTACCCCGCAGGGCGACCATGGTGCGCACGATGACCGAAGGCATCGTGAATAGGTTTTTGAGGTCCGCGAAGGCCGAGATGCTTCAAAAGAACGAGACGGAGATAAGATGTCCGTGTCGAAGATGCAAGCTGAAGAGCCTTATTGCGGACCCGGATTCCAGGCAGGTGCGGGACCACCTGCTCTTGCGTGGTTTCATGGATGGCTATCGGTGGCAAGGTGATGAAGATGACTACGAAGTCGTCCATGGGGGCCGGGCAAGAAATGAGGAAGGGCAGCAAGACAACCACCGCGGCTCGGGCGGGCGAGAAGACGAAGAATCCCCAGGAGATGATCACGACGGTGATGCTGTACACAGTCATCATGTAGAAGATGTAGGACATGATGATGAGGAAGATGCCGGAGCAGACGGCGGGCATGATCATGAAGATGATGATGCCGGCGGAGCAGACGACGCTGAACCATCGATGGGCTGGGTGCAGGACCCTCATATTCAAGAGCGGCTTCTCAAGCAGACCGATAACGCAAGAGCTGCCGCCCGAGAGAAAGCCAAGATGGATCAACTTGAGTTAGACGCGGTTACTCCATTGTATCAAGGATGCAGGCCCGAGGATACCCGCCCGAAAGTAACGCTCATGGCTCTGGAGATGAAGGTAAAACACAAAATGACCGACACATGCTTCGACGAGAACATGTCATTCTGGCACGAACGTCTTCCCAAGGGGAACAAGTGCCCCACCAGTTTGGAGGAGGCGAAGAAAATCGTGTGTCCTCTGGATTTACCGCACGTGAAATACCATGTGTGCATGAACAATTGCATCATTTATCGGGACGAGCACGCGGAGTCTACCATATGTCCGGTGTGCGGCGTCACTCGATACAAGAAGAGGAAGAAAGCTCCTCGAAAAGTGGTGTGGTACTTTCCGATCACTCCTCGTCTACAGCGGTATTTCGCGGACCCTAAGGTAGCAAAGCTTCTGCGTTGGCACGCGGATAGGGAGGAGAAGAAGCGAGAAGATGACGCAAATGATCCGGAGATAGATAAAAAAGACAAGATGCTGAGTCACCCTAAGGATGCGAGCCAGTGGCAAGCGTTGAACTTCGAAGACCTAGAATTTGGGAACGATCCAAGGAACATCGTGCTGGGCGCGAGCACCGATGGAGTCAACCCGTTTGGCAGCCAGAGAAGCACACATAGCACCTGGCATGTGTTTGTGTGGATGTACAACCTTCCCCCCTGGTTGTGCATGAAGAGGAAGTACATTCACATGAGTATGCTAATTGAAGGACCGAAACAACCAGGGAACGACATCAATCTGTATCTGGGGCTGCTGAAAGAGGAGCTAGACACGCTATGGAAAACGCCAGCCAATACGTGGGACGCCGCAAAGAAAGAATATTTCCCTATGAGAGCCGCGCTGCTCACGACGGTGCACGACTATCTCGGTTACGGATATGTCGCGGGGCAGGTGGTCCACGGATTTTCTGGATGCGTCAGGTGCATGGATGACACAACGTATCGCCAGCTAGATAGAGATCCCGGGTCTTCGAAAACCGTGTTCATGGGACATCGAAGGTGGCTTCGCGACGATGACCTGTGGAGAAAACGCAAGGATCTGTTCGATGGTGAAACCGAACCCCGAGGACGCCCGTGTACGAGGAGCGGCGAGGAAATAGACGAGCTGTTGAAAAATTGGAAAGATTGCCCACTGCCGGGAAAGAAGCAAAAGGCGCCAGAGCCGGGAAAGAAGCGAAAGGCGCCAGAGCCGCTGCTGAAGGTATGGAAAACGAGGTCTGTTTTCTGGGACTTGCCGTACTGGAAGATCCACCGTGTGCCTCACAGCCTTGATGTAATGCATATCACGAAGAACGTGTGCGAGAGTCTGCTTGGTACCCTGCTCAACATGCCAGAGAGGACCAAAGATGGGCCGAAAGCAAGGGCAGACTTGAAATCAATGGGCATCAGGCAGGAGCTTCACGCTATATATGATAATGATGATGATGATGATGATGATGATGAGGCGAAGCAGGACACGGAAAGTCGTCGCAAAGGAAAAAAGGCCAAGAAGACCGGAAATGACTACCCTCCCGCGTGCTTCACTCTAAGTCAGGAGGAGATCGAGCAGTTTTTCACCTGCCTCGTTGGAGTACAACTTCCTTACGGTTACGCGGGGAAGATAAGCAGATACCTAGACCGGGCGAAGCTGAAGTTCAGCGGGATGAAGTCTCACGACTGTCTCGTGCTGATGACGCAGATACTTCCAGTTGCAATCCGTGGTATCATGGACGCGCACGTCCGTGAAACCCTATTTGGCCTATGCAACTTTTTCGACGTCATCTCTCGGAAGTCTGTTGGCGTGAGGCAACTCAGAAGGCTACAGGAAGAGATCGTGGTGATACTATGCGAGCTTGAGATGTACTTCCCGCCCGCATTCTTCGATGTTATGGTGCATCTGCTGGTCCATATCGTGGACGATATCATCCAACTCGGGCCGACGTTCCTGCACAGCATGATGCCGTTCGAAAGGATGAATGGTGTCATCAAAGGATACGTTCGCAACATGTCACGTCCAGAGGGAAGCATAGCCAGGGGCTTTCTGACCGAAGAGTGCATCTCGTACTGCACGAATTATCTAGGCATCGAGAACCCCGTTGGTCTGCCCGTCAACAGGCACCTCGGCAGGATCGCTGGATCGGGTCACCGTGAGGGTCGCCGCGAAATGCATGTCGACTTCGAGGGTC
>LR738710.1:713192173-713213738 GCA_902687465.1 Secale cereale | reverse complement strand
AACACACACAGCAAAGATAGACATGCAAATTCTATGTTATGTTCTAGGTAGAGGTGGAGCATGTTTCTTTCCCACATAAAGGAGTGCTGGGTTCCGACTCGTTATGAAAAACTAAAAAGAAAACTAAAAGCAAGACGCTCCAAGCATAGCACATAACACATAAAGTGATAATAATATAGCGAAACGAAAGACGAACTGATAATGTTGATGGAGAAGGGGATGCACGGGGGCATCCCCAAGCTTAGACGCTTGAGTCTCCTTGAATATTTCTTGGGGGTGCATGGGGGCATCCCCAAGCTTGAGCGCTTGACACTCTTGAATCTTTTTATCATCTTCCCTCGCACACTTGAAAACTCCCTTCATACATAACTCATCATAATCTGATTAGCGAGGTTAGTACCCTTAATAAAATAATTATACCTTGCTGGAAATAAGGATATTCTTGAAGTTCTACTGTTTCTCAAGATTCCCAAAAGGTTTTTGCAAAGAAAAAGCAAGTTCTTGATTTGCAAAGTGAAGGTAAGGCAAAACAGGACAGAATCTGTGAAAAACAGAACAGCAGGCAGTAATTGATCTGTTCGGGATACTTCTGCAACTCAAATCAAAAAACTCAGAACAGACGCACGAAAGAAAATTATATAGAGAACGCTGTCGAACAAATTCAGACCAAAAAGATGAGCTAGTGATTTTATACGAATTTTTCTATCCAAGGACAGAATCTGTTTCCTGGACAGCACCTCACAACTTTTGAACTTTCTAGCAATCAGAGGCTATACTTGGCACAATTATGAAAAGCAAAGATACAATGATGATGCTACAGCAGTAAACAACATCAAGACACAACAAAATAAAAAAAATATTCATTGGGCTGCCTCCCAAAAGCGCTTTCTTTTATGCCTTTAAGCTAGGCATAATGCATAGATCAAGTTTTGTCAAGAGTAAAAGAATAACTAGCCCGTACAACGTACTCAAAAGGTAACTTGATCTTCTTTCGAGGGAAGTGTTCCATCCCTTTCTTGAGAGGAAACTGAAATTTTATATTACCCTCTTTCATGTCAATGACAGCACCAACGGTGCGTAAAAAGGGACGTCCCAAAATAATTGGACAAGAAGGATCACATTCAATATCCATAATAGTGAAATCAACGGGCACATAATTATCATTGACAACAATAAGAACATCGTCGATCCTCCCCAAAGGTTTCTTTATGGAAGAATCAACGAGACGAACACCAAAAGAACAAGAATCATAAGGTTTCAATTTAAGCATATCATATAGTCTCTTGGGCATAACAGAGGTACTAGCACCAACATCACATAATGCATAACAAGAGAAGTCATTCAAATTAATTTTTATCATAGGATCCCAACCATCTTCTAGCTTTCTAGGTATGGAGGCTTCTACTCTAAGTTTCTCCTCCCTAGCTTTGATGAGAGCATTAGTGATATGCTCTGTGAAGGCAAGGTTAAGCGTGCTAGTGCGGGGATCTCTAGACATCTTGTGAAGGAAATCAATAACTTCGGTAAGAGTGCAATTATCAAAATCAAGGTCACGAGCATCAAGTAAAGTGGTAGTGGTGTCCTTTAGGTTCACTTGTTTGGTAGTTTCTATAGTCATAGCATCACCATTAATAGGTCCACTGGGACCAGGAGTACATTGGGTGCTAAGAGTGTGAACATCCTCAATAACTTGGATAGTAGCAACAGTATGGTGGGTAGGAAGGCTCTTAATTCTTTCCTCTTCCTTCCTTTCTCTAGCCCATCTTTCTTTAAGCTTATCCATCATCCTAATGTTTTCATTAATTTGCACTTGAGTAGCATTAATAGGGATGACTTCCCTCTCCTTAAGAGGAGAAGTTTCAATTTTTAGTAGTTTTACCTCATTGGCTAAATGGTCTACCTTAAAAGAAAGATCATCTAGTTTATGTAGTTTCTCTTCTACATTCTTATTAAAGGCTTTTTGGGTAGTGATGAAATCTCTAAGCATAGTCTCTAGTTCAGTATTGGAGTTCTTGGTACTAGGATAAGCATTGTTGTTCCCATAAGAGTTAGAGGGGAACGGTCTAGGATTGCTACCAAAATTACTCCTATAAGCATTGTTGTTAAAATTGTTTCTAGAGATAAAGTTAACATCTACTTGTTCTTGAGCAATCAAAGAATTTAAAGGGACATCACGAGGATCAACAGTAGATTGCTTCGAAAGTAGAGACATGATCAAGTCAACTTTTTCATTTAAGGAGGAAATCTCCTCGACAGAGTTTACCTTCCTACCTGTTGGAGCGCGTTCGGTGTGCCATTGGGAATAGTTGGTCATCATCTCATCGAGAAGCTTTGTGGCAGCACCAAGTGTAGTTGACATAAAAGTTCCTCCCGCGGCCGAATCTAACAAGTTCCGCGAGGTAAAGTTCAAGCCTGCATAAAAAGTTTGGATAACCATCCAAGTAGTCAAACCGTGAGTAGGGCAGTTCTTGATAAGAGACTTCATACGTTCCCAAGCTTGGGCAACGTGTTCATTATCCAATTGTTTAAAATTCATAATGTTACTTCTAAGTTGGATAATTTTAGCAGGTGGATAGTATTTTCCAATAAAAGCATCTTTGCACTTGTCCCATGAATCTATGCTATTTCTAGGCAAAGACTGAAACCAAATTTTAGCTCCTCCTCTCAAGGAGAAAGGAAAAAGCTTAAGCTTAACAATATTACCATCTATTTCTTGGTACTTTTGCATATCACAAAGTTCAACAAAGTTGTTCAAGTGTAAAGCAGCATCATCTCCAGCACCGGAGAATTGTTCTTTCATGACTAAGTTCAGTAAAGCAGGTTTAATTTCATATGAAGGTGCTGAAGTGGCAGGTGTAGTGATAGGTGTGCTGATAAAGTCATCGTTGTTGTGACCAGTGAAGTCACACAACTTGGTGTTCTCGGTGGAACCCATACTAGCAAGCAAGCAAGATAACTATTTTTGTGATTTTCAATAAAAAGGTACTAAAGCAAAAATGAAAGATAAACTAACAAGACTAAAAAGCAAATGTAAAAGATAGCATGCAACTCCCCTATCCTGAAGAGTGGAGTCCTCTCGTTGGTTACCCCAAGTGGAAGGTGTAAGATGCAGTAAGTTGAAGTGTTTTCCCTTAGCAAAGATACCAAGGATCGAATCCCCAGAGACTCCTAGGTTCAACAAGTAGGTGTCAATTGCTACGGCGCCAGATTAGTAGCAATCAACGTGGACCTGCACACAGATACAAATAACTTTGCTCCCAACGAGTACAGAGAGGTTGTCAATCTCTCCGGCCTTGTAGTTCACAAAGGATTAAAAGCAATGATAGTAGTGGTAGATAGTGTTTTGCAATAGTAAGTAAATAGCGAAAAGTAAATAGTGGATGTGATCAATGATGGTAATATAGACCGGAGTCTCATGATGTTCACTAGTGATGTCTCTCTCCCAAAAGACGATAAAACAGCTCTGTGAGGTAAACAAATTATAGCTGGGCAATTGACATGACCACGAACGCAAACCAATGCTGACTACATTGCAAGAAAGGTTGAGGTTCAAAGCTGGGCGGTACGCCAAAGTAAGTAGACCGAAATCCATCAATATCTACTACTAATCATCCACCTTGAGATATCTATCCAGAACATCTCGCTGGTATTAAGTTGCGAGTCCCACCCATAGTGTAAACTCAATGCAACAGACAACTGCATTAAAAGAACTTTGCGTAAAGTAAACAATCCTTGCACCCGCAGGCACAAGCACCGTTGTTTTCCCCCTTGTGGCAACAGCACATCCCCTAGACTCATGTTTCTGTCACTCAAGCTAGTCATCGAGGGGCATGAACCCACAATCGAGCATAACGTTCCCTCTTGGAGTCACTACCTATTACTCGGCCAAAGCAATAAATAACAACGGAGAACATGCAAGAATTACTTATGAACAAAAATATAAAAGAGGTGAATCAAATATATTACTCAAGATCAATCTGAACATAATCTCATAATCCATCGGATCCCAGCAAACTCAACATAGCAACAGCATAAGGATTACATAGGTGCCTCGATCATGTAGGGCAGCTCACGAGGACTAATTAGTGAAGCACAAGAACGGGAGGAGAACATCACATAGCTACTGGTCATGGACTCATGGTCCAAGGGAGACTACTCACGAGTCATCCGGGAGGCGTCCATGGTGGTGGAGAAGCTCCCGGTGGTGATCCTCCCCTCCGGCAGGGTGCCGGGAAGAGTTCTCCTGGTACTCCCGATCTTGGAAGCGGCGGCGGCAGCGGAACAGAGATGGGATCACGAAAAGAGTTCTTGTTCTGAGGGTTACGGAGGACCCTTTAAATATATGCCAAAGTAGGGCACCGGGGGAGTTTCGGGGGGCCCAGGCGCCCCCCCGGCGCGGCCCAGGGGGGGCGCGCCGCCAAGGCGCCTGGAGCCCTGGTGCCCCCCCCAGGCTGCCCTTCGGACGCAGTGTTGTTTCCGGAACGCTGATTTTTTATATAATTTTTCTGGATTTTTCTGGGCAGTTCTCGAAACGTGAAAACCTGAAATACAAAAACAGCCGAAAACAGAAACTGGCACTGGGGTGCACTGGATTAGTAAGTTAGTCCAAATATGATCAAAAGTGTATGGAAGTGTATGAATATCATAGCAATATCACCCAAAAGTGGCATGGAGCAAGCAGAAATTATAGATACGTTTTGGACGTATCAACGTGCTGCGGCGAGCAAGCTGGGCGTGCGTCCGAGACCAAATGGTCACCGGAGCATCGCCGGCGGTAAGCACGGCGGCGGCGGGTTTCGGTGATCAGTGAAGCGGCAGCTACGTGGCGCAAACGAAGCGGAGGAGGGAGGGATTCCGTGTAGGGGCTCACAGCGGGTCTAGCGAGCTCGAAGGAGAGGTCAGGGACGCTCTGCAGCTCCTTAATCGACGGTGAGGAGCTCCGGCGATCCGAGGTTGGGGACGACGGCGTGAAGGAGACGCAAGGCTTCCGGCGATCCGTGGCTCAGCGAGGAGGAAGAGGGCGTCGCAGCGATCCTTCTGGACACAGTCACGGGACGAGAGGGAGGCTCTAAGTGCGGTAACGGCGAGCGGCGGCGACGGGCGGCTCGGTGATGAAGGGGGAGAGAGCCAGGAGAAGGAGATGAGGACAAGGGGAAGTGAGAGAGGGGTCGGGGCAGCTGCGTGGCGACGCATGGAGACGTCCAGGGCGTCGGGGACGTAGGTAAGCAGGCTGGAGGTGGCCGGGCGCGTGCCGGCGCGCGGTGGCCACGCGCGCTGCCTACTAGCGCGAGGTGGAAGGCGACAGGAGCGGCGCTGGGTGGGCTGGGCCGGCCTGCAACAGTGCTGGGCTCAAGGTGAGTTCTCTCTCTGTTTCTTCTCTTTTCTATTCTGTTGTTGTTTTTCTAATTTTTGACATTTGTTTTGGCTTTATTAAAAATGCCAGAGTATTTACAAAAATCATGAAACCATGCATGGCTACTGTTTAGAATAAATCCAACAGTAAACATTTTAGTTTATGATTATTTGAGCATTTAAAATATTTTATAGCATTTAAATGCCCAAATACAAATACCATATGATTTAATCCAAAGACCTTAGATGTCCTAGAAAATTGTGCACCATTTTTGGCAGAGGTTTAGGACCAAGGCAGAAATGATGAACATTTTTGAAGGGCATTTTGGGTACATTGGAAAAGATTTTATCAAACCCTAGTTGTTAGAAGAGGGGTGCTGGGGTTTCTGTCATTCCCATTTCAAGTTTCTTTGATAAGTAAACATGATGCACACTCTAGCTAGTCCTAATGCAAGTGCTAACTAGGGATGTGACAACTCACCCCCACTTAAAAGAATCGCGTCCCGAGATTCGGATTCCTCCGGAAAGAGGGTGGGGTACTCAAGTCGAAGACGATCCTCCCTTTCCCAAGTGGCTTCACTCTCGGAATGATGTGACCATTGAACCTTGAGGAACTTGATATTGTGGCGTCGAGTGGTGCGCTCGGTTTGATCAAGTATATGAACAGGGTATTCTCGATATGTGAGATTATCCTGGAGATCAAGCGTTTCGTGGTCCACTCCGCGGATAGGATCCGAGAAGCATCGCCTGGGTTGAGAAACGTGGAAGACATCATGAACTCTGGAGAGGTGCGGAGGTAGTTCCAATTGGTAGGCAACTTCTCCTCGTTTGGCAAGAATGCGAAAAGGACCGATGTAACGAGGGGCCAATTTGCCTTTGATACCGAAGCGATGGGTTCCCTTAAGAGGGGTAACCCGAAGGTAAGCCTTATCGCTGACTTCAAAAGTCACAGCCTTATGATGGCTATCATATTGCCTCTTCTGACGAGACTGGGTTGTTTTCAATTTCTCATGAACGATGCGAACTTGGTCTTCTGCTTCCTGGATCGTATCCGGGCCAAAGAATTATCTTTCCCCGGTTTCTGACTAGTTAAGAGGTGTTCGACACCTTCGTCCATATAGAACTTCGAAGGGAGCTTTGCCCAAGCTGGCTTGATAAACTATTGTTATAAGCGAATTCGGCAAATGGAAGACACTTTTCCCATTCCATACCGAAAGAAATGACAGAGGCTCGAAGCATGTCTTCCAGAATTTGATTGACTCGTTCCACTTGACCACTTGACTGGGGATGGAAGGCGGTGCTGAAAGAGAGATGAGTTCCCATAGCATTCTGGAAACTTTCCCAAAATCGTGAAGTGAAAAGACTTCCACGGTCTGAGTTGATCTCCAACGGCACACCATGAAGTGATACTATTCGAGAGATATACAAGTCTGCTAGCTGGCTAGCGGTAATACTCTCTCGAACAGGGAGGAAATGGGCTACTTTAGAGAGGCGGTCGATAACGACGAAGATAGCATTATTCCCTTTCCTGGTCCTGGGAAACCCGGTAATGAAGTCCATACCGACCTTGTCCCATTTCCATTCAGGAATAGCTAAAGGTTGAAGGGTGCCAGCGGGCCGTTGATGCTCTGCTTTAACTCGACGACAAACGTCGTAGTTAGCAATGAATTGAGCGATTTCTCTCTTCATCCAAGTCCACCAGAATCTCTGACGTAGGTCCTGATACATTTTGGTACTACCGGGATGAATTGTGAGAGGAGATTCATGAGCCTCCTTAAGGATCAACCGTCTCAGGTTTCGTACTTTGGGAACCACTAAACGGTTGCTAAAGAGTACGACTCCTTGATCATCAATTGAGAAACATCCCACGACTCCTTTCTTGATGTTCCACTTAATACGGGAAATTCCCGGGTCAACCTTCTGTGCTTTGATGACCTAATCCTTAAGGGTAGGTTTCGCCACCAAGGTGGAAAGGAATCCTCGAGGAACAATGTGAAGGTTAAGCTTACGAAATTCCTCGTGGAGAAGTGGTTGCCCTTGTTGTAACATTAAGTTGTTACAATAAGACTTACGACTTAGTGCATCAGCCATGACATTGGCCTTTCCAGGGGTGTAAGTGATTCCTAAGTCGTAATCTGTGAGCAACTCATCCCAACGTCTTTGCCTGAGATTTAGATCCGGTTGGGTGAAGATGTACTTCAAACTTTGATGATCAGTGAAGATTTCACAGCGATTACCAAGGAGGTAATGTCGCCATGTTTTGAGTGCATGGACTACAGCTGCAAGCTCTAGATCATGAGTAGGATAGTTATCCTCATGTATACGCAACTGTCGAGATGCGTATGCAATCACTTGACGATCTTGCATGAGTATGCAACCTAGTCCTTGTCGCGAGGCGTCGCAATAGATTATAAAATCCTTGGAAAAGTCTGGTGGTACCAGTACAGGTGCAGATGTCAGGCGTCTTTTCAGTTCCTGAAAACTGGACTCGCACTGTGGGGTCCACTCAAACTTTTTATCCTTTTTGAGGAGTTCAGTTAGAGGTTTAGCAACCTTGGAGAAATTCTCGACGAAGCGTCGGCAATAGCTCGCTAAGCCAAGAAAACTCCTAACTTGCTTGACCGATTCAGGGGGAGTCCAATCAAGGACGGCTTGAACTCGCTCAGGATTGACAGCAATACCCTTGCCAGAGATCACATGACCTAGATAGGTTACTTCCGGCAACCAAAATTCACATTTAGAGAATTTGGCATAAAGGCGGTGCTCTCGAAGTTTCGTCAATACCAGCCTTAAATGCTCAGCATGATCTCCTTGTTCTTGCAGTAAATGAGTATATCATCGAGGTATACCACGACGAATTTATCCAAGTACTCCATGAATATAGAATTCATTAGCCGGGAAAAGGTGGCTGGGGCATTGGTTAATCCGAAGGACATGACGGTGTACTCATATTGGCCATAACGAGTAACAAAAGCCGTTTTAGGAATGTCCCCGTTCTTGATTTTGATTTGATGGTAACCCAACCTCAAATCCATCTTAGAGAAGACTGAGGATCCAGCGAGCTGATCATACAGGTCGTTGATCCTGGGGAGCGGATACTTGTTCTTTATGGTGACCAGATTGACAGGTCGGTAATCTACAACCATCCGCTCCGTTCCATCCTTCTTCTTGACGAAGAGGACGGGGAAAGCCCAAGGGGAAGAACTAGGACGGATGAAACCCTTTTGCAAGGACTCATCGAATTGTTTCTTAAGCTCAGCTAATTCTAGGGGTGCCATCTTATAAGGTCTCCTAGAGATTGGGACAGTTCCAGGGATAAGATCTATCACGAACTCGACATCTCTGTCAGGTGGAATTCTTGGCAGTTCTTCTGGAAAGACATCCGGAAAGTCACGGACTACCGGGATATCTTCGAGTTCTGGTAAAGGGCTGCCATTAAGAGAGTAGAGATGACGCTCAGCCATTCGGGTCAAGACATTGACTGTCTTGCCGGATGGATGTGTAAGTTGAACGGTCCTAGTATAGCAATCAATCTTGGCGTAATGAGTTATCATCCAATCCATACCCAAAATGATGTTTATGTCCGAGGACTTGAGAGCGATTAGAGATGCAAGGAAAACAAGTCTATCGACAAGGATTTCATTTCCATGGCTTACCCTTGAGGTTTGCCATTTTGAACCAGCAGTTTGAATAACCATGGAAGTAGGCATGTCACAAAAAGTCATGTTGTGCATTCGAGCATAGCTCTCAGATATGAACGAATGGGATGCTCCAGTATCGAAAAGAACAGATGCCGGATGGCAGTTAACGAGAAGCGTACCAAGGACGACGTTAGGATCCTCATAAGCTTCCTCAGCAGAGACATAGTTGACATGACCACATGCAGTGGGGATTGGCTTGACATAATTCACCTTGCCGGTTGGCTTACCACGGCCAACGGGTTTTCCTGGTTGGTTCTGAGGACACTCACGCATGTAGTGCCCAGGTTCTCCACACTTGAAGCATGTCACAGTGCTAGTGCGTGGAGAAAAGTTGGTAGGTGGTCCTCCATAAGTCTTGGCAGGTGCATACTGTTGAGTTGGGCGAGGCGCCTCATAGGATGGCCTCGGTGTGTACTTGGGTGGCAGAGCAGTGTTAGGAACCCACACACGGCGCTTGTGAGAGCCAGAGCCGGATGAGGAACCAAAGTCTCGAGGATGCTTGCGTGTGGCCTCGAAGTCGGTCTGGCCCGTCTCAGCACTGATAGCCTTGTTTACCAGCTTCTGGAAGGAAGTACACTCGTGCAGACGTAGATCTCGGCGGAGTTCAGGGCTAAGTCCCTTGCGGAACCTCGCCTGCTTCTTGGCATCAGTGGATACTTCCTCAGGTGCATAGCGTGCCAAGTTGCCAAACTCGCGACTATAGCCATCCACAGTTAACCGGCCCTGGGTGAAATTGCAGAATTCCTCCCGCTTGTGATCCATGAGACCATCCGGAATGTGATGTTCACGGAATGCCTCACTGAACTCAACCCAAGTAGTGATTTGGCCAGCAGGACGCATAGCTTCAAAGTTTTCCCACCAAAGACTGGCAGGGCCCTCAAGATGGTAGGCGGCGTAGGTAACCTTGTCTGCTTCGGCCACACGGGCAGAGTGTAGCTTGTGGGTGATACTACGTAGCCAGTCATCCGCATCCAGAGGTTCAGTGGAGTGATGGAACTTCGGTGGGCACATCTTGATAAAGTCCTTGATTGACACCACGTCATTCCTCTGACGGAACCCAGTGTTCTGCTCTATGCGTTCCAGCAGACGGTTGGTCTCTCTCTTGTTCCGTTCTGCCTCGAGCATAACTTCAGCCAAGGAGGGTGGCTGGGGCAGATTCCCATCTCTATCCCCACTAGCCTCACCCTGCTCCTGGGCAGCAGGAGTGTTGCGAGTGTTGACCATCCTAAGAAAACAAAACAACGGTTTAGACAAGGATGGCAAAAATTTGACATAGAAGTGCAGAATGTAATGGATGACACGGAATGCAGAGATGTTCATCCATACGACATGGTAATATAGAAACTGCTATATATACACCAGTGGTCATACACACCATACATAGTTTAGTACAAGCCAAGGCTAAAGTACAACTGCAGTGAAAGACGATACATCCCATCAAAGGCATTCCAAGCTCCTATACATTATTTAACTACACCTCCGGAACTCAGTACACACTAAGTCATATTCCACAAGACGCGCAGGACTGTGGGAATATAACTACTACAGAACTACTACTACCACGGTCTAGCTCAGACATTCCCGTAGTAATCTTCGTAAAGATTACCACCGTAGCCTGGAAGTGGAACAGACGGATCTTGAAACTCGCGAGCACTCGAAGGCTGTGGACCATAGGGACATGGATGTGGCCTCGGTTCCGATTCTGGTGGTAACCGACGCCCACGTGGAGGTGTAATACCCCCAACGTCATGCCAATCCATGCGATCAGGCAGACGAGTCCGCACGGGGTACAAATCCCGCATGTCCAGATATCCGGCGTGCACAGCAGGTGCAAGCCGTGTCAAAGTAGTCCAGTGGGCGGCTCGAGTGTTATACAGCTCCATTCGGAGGGCACGGACCTCACGGTCTCTATCTTCCAGCATCTGAACAGTAGTCTGAAGCAGTGGCTCTTCATGAGCAGCATCAGTATACAGACCAGTGTAGTAGCCTTCCTCTCCGGGAAGTGAGGCTGGCATTTAACAGAACTCAGTGTTCAGCAACAGGGCATGCCTAGCCCGGAGAATGGTCATCATCGAATAGGCGGCATCCTGCACTGCCATCTCGATGGTAACCCCGTGTCCATAAGACCAATGGATGGGGTCATTAGCTCCGGGATATGAGGGGTATATCCGGACTGTGGAGAAATACTGACTCTGATTGAAATCCCGGTACTGTTCCTCCATGGTGTACTCAGGATACCAGCGATAACCGGTCTCAGTCAGCACACGGACTAGCATGGCCGTGTGACCGGGCACATTAATGCACCGCGTCAAACGAACCACTTGGTGAGGGGTGCGGCCAGACATCTGAAACACGAAGTAATGCAAGGGCATTAGTGTTTCTGGAAGAAATCGGCAACATAACAACTGTAAATGCTCAAACAAAGATTTGAGACATCATACAAATGATAGCATAACCACTCAACAATTCCATATCAAGGTTCCGGGTCCAACAATCATCATGTTTAAGGGATAGAAACTGAACTAAGGCTTGAAACCAACAATCCTAAGAGTCTACGGATTAGTAACACGTGAACCTAGTAAGGATAAGAGGCCTAGTCCTAAATCCCCGTAGAAAGAATAGAGTGACTCAGATCAGAAGGGCATAAGGTAAAGGAGTAAAAAGAGCCTTACGTTCCCTGCCACAATCAATTCCCTACATATAACTAAGAATTTTTCTAGACTCAACATCGACCAGTTTGGCTTGAGAAACCTACACGCAGTCCAGCTCTGATGCCAACGCTGTCAGGACCCCGATCCTAAGTCACACCAATCTAGCTATAACACGTCATATCACTTTGCGGCCTCACGCACGGTAACCCCACGGGTGCCACCTTACCTGGCCCGGGACCGTTTGCGCATTTTGGCACACGTATATGACAGTGTCGCTAGCATCCATATGACAGAGAACCCGGGCCGACATGGCTAGTTATAAACCAAAAGAGGCACTAAATTACAGAGACAGGCATCCATGACCCAGCAACGAACGTGTCGGTCATCAACGTATGAACCCAAGTCGTAGCAAGCTACATGGACTTAAAGGAACAACGCATGACATTTCCCCGAAGAGACAGACACAGGAACGAAGAAGGACACATGCCGGCCAGCCTACGTGTTCCGAGCAGTAGCAAGCTACCAAGGCTCATTGGAAACACTAGGAGGCATTTCCCTGTAAGATAGGCTACCAAAGGAAAAGAACTAGGTGTCGGATCCCACACATACCAAGCATTTCAATCATACACACAATATGCTCAATATGTGCAAATACAACATTGCATCACAACAGAACTCTATGACTCAAAGTACTTTATTTAAGAGGCTCCAAGAGCCATACATAACATATCCATACAGGTAGGGGTCACATGACCCAACACTCAAGTCATACAGTCATACAAGCACAAGCGGAAGCTACATGTTTGAGTACAGACAACTTAGGAAATAAAACAGGCTTGGAGTAGCCTGACTATCTACAAGGCCCTTCACAAGCTCCAGATCTCCGTCTGGGTGACAAGCTACTCGTCGACGTCAATGTCTATGTAGAACCCATCAGAAGGGGCAGGGGTCTCCTCTGCAACAGTTATTAAGCAAACATGAGTACAAAGGTACTCAGCAAGTTTTACAACAGAACCTATCATACATGCAACATTATCAACAGGGGTAGTGGAGTTCATAGCAGAAAGCCAGCTTTGACTCTTGGCTAACCTATACTACAACTCTCAACTGATTGCAAGATATTATTACGTACACGAGTCCTCTACTCACCACAACAATACACTGCCGAGGATCCTCTTCCGTCATCCTACGGAAGGGCCATCCATGGCACTCACACTTATCTTGAGGCTTTTAGTAGTATCCATCAACTTGTCTATGAACTGTAAGAGTAACCAAGTAGTCCGTACCGCGAACAACGGCTATTCGAATAGTTTGATAACCCTGCAGGGGTGTACTTCTTCACACACGCTTCCACCACTTATCGCCGTTTACTCGACATGTACTTGGCAACCTTCAAGCGGAAGCCCAGCGAGGGTGTCGGCCACGACCTGACTAACTACACAAGTCTCTCGTCCAGGTTTATCGCCTATTTGGGTTCCATCCGTGGGGAGATCCGGCCGGGGTGTCGCTCACGGCCCCAAACGATGTGTACAGGGTTCCCGAGTCACCAAACGGGCAACCGGTACACCGTGCCACGTACCTGTCGCATCACAACCCACCCCGAGGGTCAGCGCTGTGCACGACCTCCAGTAAACTATAAACACCAGAAACTAGTTGCAACTCCTGGACAGAGATCGAGGGTAATTAATAAGCCGAGAGGGTCCATTGGTTTCGGGCCCAATGCATGGTAGTAGCTGGAACTTGAACCACACATACAAATCTCGGGTCCTATGAACGGTTCCAATGAAACAACCCACCACGTACTCCTACATGGCCTTTCATCGATACCTTTACCAAGCATATCCCACACTTCCTTCTCTTTATCGGTATGATCATTTCACTTTGATCCATCACCCAGATGAACCAGACCTGACACAACTCTAAGCATAGCAGGCAACATAAACAAATAGCATGGTGGATCACACATCACATGGCTCAATCAACTCCTACACATGCTAGTGGGTTTCAACTATTTACTGTGGCAATGACAGGTCATGCAAGGGAATAGGGTTCAACTACCGCAGCAAGTAGCAGTTCACACGCTGTTGCCTTAATGCAGTAAAAGAGAGCAGGAGCGAGAAGATTGGGTTTGTATCGGAATGATCAATGATTGCTTGCCTGACAGAGTGGTTGTCGGGTACTGCTCTTCAGCTGGATACGCAGAAGTATCCTCGGGAGCAGGACCTAACACGGAGAATACCGGCGATACAATCAATAGAAAAACAAATGCAACAATATGATGCATGCTCATGACATGGCAAGATGCATGTGTTTTTGCTAATGCAACTATAATCAGAAGGGTTTGAGCCTATCTGAATCAAAGATTCAAATTGGAATTCAAACTATTATTTAATTAAGTGCATTATCATGTTTTAAAGTATACATCAAGGTTAACTTGCTCAAACATGCATGAGACCTATGCCATTGGAAAGATTGGATTTTTCTGATCATTTTTCATATATAAATTATTTCCATCTGAGCTACGGTTGATTTTATATGATTTTTAGAAGTTTTGAGTATTTTCTGAAATTCATAAATCATTTAAGATTTATTTTAAATTCCAGAAACACTTTACTGCATCAACATGACCTCATGCTGATGTCAGCAGGTCACCAGGAGCTGGTCCAGGTCAAACATGACATGTGGGCCCGGCATGTCAGTGTCATAACTAATTAGCAGAGTTAATTAGTGTTAAGCTAGGAACTAACTAGCTGTCAGTGGGGTCTGGGCCCACAGGTCGGTGACTAACCTAACTAACTGATTTTAATTAACACTTTACTTAATTAAACTAGATAATTAGGGGAGGGGTGGCCCACACGTCAGTGACCCAGGGGTGGTCAACCCCCCGGTCAAACGAGTCAAACTCGCCGGCGATGTGACGCCGGCGAGGCCAAACACGGCGGCGAGCTTCGGAAATCGCCTACAGGGCACGGTTCGAGCCGCGGTTGGGCGCGTTGGAGTGCCCTCGCCGATGCGCGTCGAAAGGTGGTAGCCGCCGGGCCTGTTGTGGCCGGAGGCGACGGCTACGAGCTCGGCAGCGGCGGCCGGCGTTCGGGCGTGTGTGGAAACGCGGCTGCGGTGGCCTAGGCGATGCGTGCGTGGCACCTACTCCATCTACGTGCTGCGGCGAGCAAGTTGGGCGTGCGTCCGAGACCAAATGGTCACCGGAGCATCGCCGGCGGTAAGCACGGCGGCGGCGGGTTTCGGTGATCAGTGAAGCGGCAGCTACGCGGCGCAAACGAAGCGGAGGAGGGAGGGATTCGGTGTAGGGTCTCACAGCGGGGCTAGCGAGCTCGAAGGAGAGGTCGGGGACGTTCTACAGCTCCTTAATCGACGGCGATGAGCTCCGGCGATCCGAGGTTGGGGACGACGGCGTGAAGGCGACGCAGGGCTTCCGGCGATCCGTGGCTCAGCGAGGAGGAAGAGGGCGTCGCGGCGATCCTTCTGGACAAAGCCACGGGACGAGGGGGAGGCTCTAAGTGCGGTAACGGCGAGCGGCGGCGACGGGCGGCTCGATGATGAGGGGGGAGAGAGCCAGGAGAAGGAGATGAGGACGAGGGGAAGTGAGAGAGGGGTCGGGGTAGCTGCGTGGCGACGCATGGAGACGTCCAGGGCATCGGGGACCCAGGCAAGCAGGCTGGAGGTGGCCGGGCGCGCGCCGGCGCGCGGTGGCCACGCGCGCTGCCTACTGGCGCGAGGTGGAAGGCAACAGGAGCGGCGCTGGGTGGGCTGGGCCGTCCTGCAACAGTGCTGGGCTCAAGGTGAGTTCTCTCTCTCTTTCTTCTCTTTTCTATTCTGTTGTTGTTTTTCTAATTTTTGACATTTGATTTGGCTTTATTAAAAATGCCAGAGTATTTACAAAAATCATGAAACCATGCATGGCTACTCTTTAGAATAAATCCAACAGTAAACATTTTAGTTTATGATTATTTGAGCATTTAAAATATTTTATAGCATTTAAATGCCCAAATACAAATACCATATGATTTAATCCAAGGACCTTAGATGTCCTAGAAAATTGTGCACCATTTTTGGCAGAGGTTTAGGACCAAGGCAGAAATGATGAACATTTTTGAAGGGCATTTTGGGTACATTGGAAAAGATTTTATCAAACCCTAGTTGTTAGAAGAGGGGTGCTGGGGTTTCTGTCATTCCCATTTCAAGTTTCTTTGATAAGTAAACATGATGCACACTCTAGCTAGTCCTAATGCAAGTGCTAACTAGGGATGTGACAGATCGACTACTCCCGGAGCGAAAATGGCAGTCCGTCTTCCGCCGCCCACCTCGTACACCTGCAAAATTTGTACCGCGCATACATCACTACGCACTCAAAATACCATGGGCATTGGCGAAAGAACACAACGGACAAGCCTGCAAGCACTCCCATAACACTTTTATCTATTTTCCTTTTATATCTTCCTTCACTATCTCTTAAAAACAGGTGACAAACAAGACAAACACCTAAAACTGACTCTATCGGAGTTCGGATCCGTACACTCACCTAAAGGGCTACTTCCATCAAGGATTCCCCTCGCCAAGGACAGGCGGCGCAGACGTGCGACAGGAGGTCCAAAGTAACTTTTGTAGACCGCACTCTTTATTTCGAGCCTGTACTATGCCTCTTCCTCCGCATACAACCCCGAACATGTCAAATAGCCGGGGTTGTGGTCTTTATATATATAAAGTAATCATTGGCATATCGCTCAGGTCCCAGAAAACAGTATCCGAATTAATCATCCGTGTTGTTTCGCCAATGAATATGGCTCCTACGGTTGTTTCACAGATGTACCATGGCATAACCTGCCAGGAGCTCCGTACGAGAACAAATGAGTTGCCACAAAGCCCGAACAGCTCTATAGCGTACTTCGGCGTCGCAAGTTTGGCCTTATATGCATCAGCTCCGAATCATTGTCTTTGGTCAATAGTTGGGTTGCCCGACTCCTATGCTTGCTACCCTACGTTCCGCTCTATCAGCTAGGGTAGTAAAGGGGGAACTACTGCGATTGTGCTTTCGGTTCATCTAGTCAAGTACCTCAGTAGAGAAAGCCAAAAACTGACTGTCATGATGCGGCAAGAGCTGGTCAACTACTTGACGACTTATTGGAATCTTTAGTGATTCTCCGTGTCATGCGAGGGATCTTTGTCAGATCAAATATGTAAGGCATCATATTATAATACGCCGCACACATACCAGGGGCTATGTCGTAGCCTCACCATAAAACTCCTATGGCTAAGTGAAAGTGTTAATGCCTTATAGTCTGATTGCCTGGTTCGCCGCATTATCACCTCCTTCATGGACCAAGACGTTGGATAAAGAGTGATTAAATGCTTTTCCGAACACCCCCGTACTTCCTACGAGGGGGCTGAAGCCGACGACTGGAAAACTTTCAGATTATATTAAAACGACCGCACAGGAAGAATTCAAGCTTTCGAGAAAAATATAAAAATAGATTAACTATGAAATTGTCTTTACAATTCTCATACACCTCACTCGAAAATTACGTCTTTCGAGCATTGACCCTCTATTAAGCGGGCGGCCTCTAGGATGTCTTCAAAATAATGCTCCGGCCCAGGACGGTTCTTGCCCTTGGGTGGACTCTTCGCCGCAACATCGATGGCCTTCATCTTCCCCCAGAATGTCTTGACTCGGGCGAAAGCCATCCGTGCACCCTCAATGCACGTTGACCTCTTCACAGTGTCGATATGCGGCACTGCGTCAACAAGCCTTTGCACCAAACCAAAGTAGCTATTCAGAACAGGCTCGGTTGGCCACAACCGGACTATGACGTTCTTCATGGCAACGCTGGATATCCTATGAAGTTTGGCCCATTGGGACATCTGTGCATTCAGCAACAGAGGGCGCTTTGATGCGCCAAACTGTGACCAGAAAAGCTTCTCCGTTGCGTATCCCTCTCGCGCTTGATAATACTGCACCGCATCGGAAGAACTCTTCGGCAAGCCGAAAAACTTGTCCGGAGAACTCTACACTCAGTCAAGCTGAGCATAGTTCGGATCGCCGAACTTAGTATGTAGCAGAAAGGGCTTACCAGCCACAATCTCCCTAGCTTGTCGGATTTCCTCACGAGCTGCTCTCGATTCCGACCGTGCTTCTTTCGCCTTTGGTAAGGCCTTGTCAAGTTTAGCTGCTTTGGCTTCATTCTCCTTCTCTAGAAGTTCGCAGCGTCCAGTAGCATTCCTCAGTTTGAGTGCCATCGCGTATATCTTCTCCTCGCCTTGGTGCCATGCAGCTTGTTCGGCTTTTAACTTAGCCCATGCCTTTTCGGCAGCCGCATTGCTGCACCGGGCCTGCTCCTTAGCCCGGGCCTGCTCCGCTCGAAGAGCTTCAACGGCAGCAACACCATCTGCAGCCATGCATATTATAGAATATAACTTTTTAGCATCATGATCATACCACAAAAATGTATGGGGATTGCACCGAATACATACCTTGCGACTCGTCAAGACGCATATTGACTAACGCAAGATCGTCCCCCGCTATATCCAGCTTCCGCTGGAGCTCGGCAATATCCATAGTCTGGGAAGTGGCCGAGGGGGGAGCAACCTGTGTTCAAATTCATCAGGCTAGTCCTTGAATGATTCTTTTTGATCCTCCGTTCGCTTCCCATTGGAAACCAACCGGAGTCTCAAGGGCTACTACATGTACACAGGTGCATCTTTGCAAACAAAACATAACTGAAAACATTACGTCACAAACCTCGAAGCCTTTTAGCAGGCTCATGAAGGCTTCATTCAATCCGCTCTTCACGGACAAAATCTTCTCAACCACTGTACCGCGGATTCACTTACGGTTTGGTCAAGGGCTTGTCCCCATATTGGAGTTGTTCAACGGCATCGCTTTCCAAACCCAAGCCGCTCTACGGTGGCATCTTGCCTTTCTTAGACCGCCTTTCCCAACCATCAGAGGCGACTCTTTTCCTCCTTCGCGGAGAAGGGATACTGGGTCCTCTTTCGCCTCTGTCTTCAGGCGAGGAAAGGTCGATTTCTCCGGAACCAATATTCGACTTACCTCCGGAACAAAGGTCATCTCGGGTCTTCTCACTCTGCTCTTTACTCTCCCCCGCCGGTGCCTGGTATGGTGCCGAGGCCAGCATCCTTGTTAACATGGGACTAGCCGAGTCTTCGGGAAGGGGAGTCGGACACCTAATCCGTTCCACTTTCTTTATCCAGCCCTGAAAAAGAATGATTCGGTCAGTGTCTTATCACTTGGTGTCTGATTATGAGGTGTTCGGCGAGCGGGTACTTACCGGGGTGTCCGGATTGTTACAGTCTAGGCCGACATCTTCGGTGGTGTCCGGGCATTGCTTTCGTCTCCCGAAAATTAATCCCCACATTCCTTCGTGCATAGTGCACTAGTGCCGAAGAAGTGCTGAAGAGTCTGCGGCCCTTCCGGATTGAACTCCCACATGCGGAGAGGCCGTCGCTGGCACGGCAGGATCCGGCGGACTAGCATTACTTGAACAACATTGACGATATTGATGTCCCTCTCAATGAGGTTTCAGATGCGGCTCTGCAAAACCCGCACCTCATCCGTTGATCCCCAGTCCAAACCCCTTATTAACCCACGATACAAGCTGAATATGGGGGCTGGATCGAAAAGCGGACGCAGTAGCCCACTTGGAGCCGCGGGGCTCGATGATGTAGAACCACCCCTGCTGCCATAAATTGGAAGAGTTGGCAAAGGATCCTTTCAGCCAAACAGCACTGGCGAGCTTGCTCACTATGGCACCACCGCACTTTGCCTGCTCCTCCTCTATCACTCGTGGCTTCACACCGAAGGTCTTGAGCCACAAGCCGAAGTGCGGAGGAGTTCGGAGGAAGGCTTCGCACGTGACGATAAACGTCGAGATAAGAAGAATAGAGTCCGGTGCCAGATCGTGAAAATCTAGCCCATAATAGAACATGAGCCCTCGGACGAAGGGATTAAGTGCAAACCCTAACCCGCGGAGGAAGTGGGACACGAACATAACCCTCTCACTAGATCTGGGGTGGGAATAACCGGCCCCTCGGCCGGAAGACGATAGAGGATCTCTGCGGTCAGATACCTTGCCGCCCGAAGCATTGCAATATCTCCCTCCGTGACAGAAGAAGCCACCCACCGGCCTTGACGGCTGGATCCGGACATGATTGGAGCTTCTTGCGATTGAAACCTGGGTGTTAGGACTCGGTGTAGTAGGGGTTTATATACAAGCAAGCGTGAAATAAAAAAGACTGGTATGTACCTTTATATAAAGGCTGCGAATATCGAACGTCTCCTCCTGGGCCTTAAGATTTGCCTGTTCCCAAGGAGTTGTACCCAAGCGACGGTTGGGTTATCCACGTCCGGGTTGATAAAAATCCCTAAAAAAAGGGAGTCTCTGCTTGGATAAGACATACCAATAAAACCACACCTCGAGGCGTGGGACGGCGGGCCGGCCAATGACTCGAAAATAATGGCCGAATAGGGATGATGTCATATTACCAGAAAGTCGTCAGCGGATCAAACTCGTGAAATATTATATCCTCTATAGTTGTTTATATAGGTCCAGATACTATCATCACATCCGAAGACCATCTTGGAGTTTGGGAAGAAGGGAACCCGCTTTGCAATGCCGAACGATCTGCGTGCCGGACTTCTCATCATTGAAGCCAGGTTCAAGGGCTATCGAGGGAGTCCTGGACTAAGGGGTCCTCGGGCGTCCGGCCTGTTATCCATGGGCCGAACTAGTGGGCTATGAAGACATGAAGGCCGAAGACAGCACCCGTGTCCGAATTGGACTCTCCTTGGCGTGGAAGGCAAGCTTGGCGACCAAATATGAAGATTCCTTCTTATGTAACCGACTCTATGTAACCCTAGACCCCCGGGTATCTATATAAACCAGAGGGTGTAGTCCGGAAAGGATAGATATACACATTACCATAGTCATACATGCTAGTCTTCTAGGGTTAAGCCATTACGATCTCGAGGTAGATCAAATCTTGTAATACTCATATTCATCAAGATCAATCAAGCAGGAAGTAGGGTTTTACCTCCATAGAGAGGGCCCGAACCTGGGTAAACATCGTGTCCCTAGTCTCCTGTAACCATCGACCTTAGACGCACAGTTCGGGACCCCCTACCCGAGATCCGTCGGTTTTAACACCGACATGTATGTCTCCATATAAAATGGTTTATGGAAAAGCATGTCATTTACCTCTTGAGCTAGAACATAAGGCATATTGGGCTATTAAAGATCTTAATTATGATTTCAAACTTGCTGGTGAGAAGAGGTTATTTGACATTAGCTCGCTCAATGAATGGAGAACCCAAGCTTATGAGAATGCCAAGCTGTTTAAAGAAAAGGTTAAAAGATGGCATGACAAAAGGATACAAAAGCATGAGTTTAACGTAGGTGATTATGTCTTGCTATACAACTCTCGTTTAAGATTTTTTGCAGGAAAACTTCTCTCTAAATGGGAAGGTCCTTCAGTTATCGAGGAGGTCTATCGTTCCGGTGCCATTAAAATCAACAACTTTGAAGGCACAATTCCGAAGGTGGTGAACGGTCAGAGAATCAAACATTATATCTTAGGTAATCCTATAAATGTTGAAAACAATGTTATTGAAACCGTAATCCCGGAGGAATACATAAGGGACACTTTCCAGAACGATTCAGATCCCGAAAAGGAAGAGGTATGTGGCACGGTAAGTAAACCGACTCCAAAACAGCTCCAATGGCAATTTTTTCACTGTTTTGGAATATTTAGAAAAAATAGAAAAATAAGAGGTAGTCCAGAAAGGACATGAGGCGTCCACGAGGATGGAGGGCGCGCCCTACCCCCCCC
>LR738710.1:713178784-713192103 GCA_902687465.1 Secale cereale | reverse complement strand
CCCCCCCCTAGGAACACCCTTGCCTCGGGGGCACCTCGTGTGCCTCCCGAACTCTGATTTCTTGCACATTACTTCTTTTGATCGGTAAAAATTCACTATATATTCTCCCAAAGGTTTTGACCACCGTATCACGCAAAAATCCTCTATTTTTGTTTCGAGCTATTTCCTGCCAGAATTGACAAAGCCAGGCATCATGTCGTTCTCCTCTTCCAACAATGAGGGCAACGATGCTTGGCTAATGAAGATAGAGCTGAAGAGGGAAGAACCCGGGGAAATCAACAAGGAAAATAGGATCAAGAAGACTATGGAAGATCAGGCTCCGTCAGCAGAAGAAGAAGACATCCCTCAACCCCTTCCAAACCTTTTTACTTCAACTGAGATTGAAGCTTTCAAGATGATTGAGTTAGCTCAAATACAAAACAAATATCTCACAAGTGAAAATATTTTGCTGAAGGAGCATATCGCCGCACTCAAGGGTATTATTCGTAAGTTGGAGGATCTCCTACGTTCGATGTATGATGATCCACCATCACTGCTTTCGTCTCCATCACCACATTCGAAGACGGAGACATAATCACATGGGTATGGGCACTCCCCTTGGTAGCTGCCAAGCTTGGGGGAGGTGCCCCGGTATCGTATCACCATCACACTCCTATCTTTATTGTTTTTCTTAGTTCGATCCTTTTGGTAATATCTTGATCTGGTAGAATAAAGTTTA
This sequence comes from Secale cereale, assembly GCA_902687465.1. Lineage (NCBI taxonomy): Eukaryota > Viridiplantae > Streptophyta > Magnoliopsida > Poales > Poaceae > Secale > Secale cereale. The sequence continues at coordinate 713,191,385 of LR738710.1, read as the reverse complement.
GCATGATCTAGTTGTGAGCTTTTGCTTTTTGATCTTGATCTTTGTAATCTAGTCCCTATCACAAGTGGCAATATAAAGTGACATTCTTTTGCACTAAGATTTTGTACATCCAACCATAAAAGTATGTGACAACCTCTGCTTCCCTCTGTGAAGGGACTATCTATTATTCTTTCCTTATAAGAGTCAATGTGATAATCACCTTTCCTTTTTACATTTTTTCCTTTGGCAAGCACATTGTGTTAGAAAGATCCTGACATATATACCCACTTGGATGTAATCTATCATCATCTATTAATGTTGACATTACCCTTGAGGTAAAAGGTTCGGAGGCAACACCATAAGCCCCTATCTTTCTATGTGTCTGATTAAGACTCCATACCCATAAGTATTGCGTGAGTGTTAGAAATTGTGAAAGACTAGATGATAGCTGAGTATGTGGACTTGCTGAAAAGCTCTTATTTTGACTCTTTCCGATGTTATGATAAATTGCAATTGCTTCATGACTGAGATCGTAGTTTGTTGGTTTTCAATGAAATTTCTGATTCATACTTGACATTGTGAATGAATTGTTACTTTAGCATAAGAGTGATATGACAATATATATATATATGTGTTGCTGTTATAAGAATGATTATGATGCCCTCATGTCCGTATTTTATTTTTATCTACACCTCTATCTCTAAACGTGTGGACATATTTTTTGATATCGGCTTCCGCTTGAGGACAAGAAAGGTCTAAGCTTGGGAGAGTTGATACGTCCATTTTGCATCATGCTTTTATGTGGATATTTATTGCACTATGGGCTGTTATTACACGTTATGTCACAATACTTATGCCTTTTCTCCCTTATTTTACAAGGTTTACATGAACAGGGAGAATGCCGGCAGCTGCAATTCTGGGCTGGAAAAGGAGCAAACATTGGAGACCTATTCTACACAACTCAAAAAGCCCCGAAACTCCACGAAACACGGTTTCAGAAAATATAAAAAATATCTGGCGAAAGAGATACGTCAGGGGGGCCACCACCTGTCCATGAGGGTGGGGGCGCGCCCCCTGCCTCGTGGGCCAGCCGGTGACCCCCCGATGCCCATCTTCTCCTATATGAGGTGTTTTGACCTGGAAAAAAATAGAAGGAGGCTTTCGGGACCAGACGCACCATCTCGAGGCGGAACCAATCTAGGGCTCTAGCGGAGCTGTTCTGCCAGGGATACTTCCCTCCGGGAGGGGGAAATCGTCACCGCCGTCATCAGCAACAACTCTCCCATCTTGGGGAGGGTTATCTTCATCAACATCTTCACCAGCACCATCTCCTCTCAAACCCTAGTTCATCTCTTGTATCCAATTTTTGTACCCAAAACCTCAGATTAGTACCTGTAGGTTGCTAGTAGTGTTGATTACTCCTTGTAGTTGATGCTAGTTGGTTTACTTGGTGGAATATCATATGTTCAGATCCATTATGAATATTAATACCCCTCTGATTATGAACATGAATATGCTTTGTGAGTAGTTACGTTTGTTCCTAAGGACATGGGTGAAGTCTTGCTATAAGTAGTCATGTCAATTTGGTATTCGTTAGATATTTTGATGAGATGTATGTTGTCTTTCCTCTAGTGGTGTCATGTGAATGTCGACTACATGACACTTCACAATTGTTTGGGCCTAGAGTAAGGCATTGGGAAGTAATAAGTAGATGATGGGTTGCTAGAGTGACAGAAGCTTAAAACCTAGTTTATGCGTTGCTTCGTAAGGGGCATATTTGGATCCACATGTTTCATGCTATGGTTAGGTTTACCTTAATACTTCTTTTGTAGTTGCGGATGCTTGCAATAGAGGTTAATGATAAGTGGGATGCTTGTCCAAGTAAGGGCAGCACCCAAGCACCGGTCCACCCACATACCAAATTATCAAAGTAACAAACGTGAATCATATGAACATGATGAAAACTAGCTTGACGATAATTCCCATGTGTCCTCGGGGGCGCTTTCCTTCATATAAGAGTTTTTCCAGGCTTGTCCTTTGCTACAAAAAGGATTGGGCCATCTTGCTGCACCTTATTTACTTTTACTATTTGTCACTTGCTACCAATTACCTTATCACGAAACTATTTGTTACCGATAATTTCAGTGCTTGCAGAAAATACCTTACTGAAAATTGCCTGTCATTTCCTTCTGCTCCTCGTTGGGTTCGACACTCTTACTTATCAAAAGGACTACAATAGATCCCCTACACTTGCGGGTCATCAAGCTGCATAACATGGTGGGTTCGGCCATGAAGGACTTGATAGTCCGGCTATGGCCCACTGATCCAATCCCAAGTAGCTACTTCGGATTGGTGAAGCGGCTTGTCGAGGCGAGTCCGTGGGTTGGCGCTTTGAAGCGTTCGGCCTGCATAGAAGGTACTCGGATAGCCTTCGCTCGTGTGAAGGTGCCCTGGGCGAAGATGAGGGCGCAGGACATAGCTACTGCTAGCCCACCCACAGGCAAGGAGCACCGCAAGCCGGACAAGTACTTTGAGGACGTCATAGAAGGCGTCCACCTTGTAGAAGGCCAGTGCTCGAAGGATTTTATCTTTGAGTAAATTTATCCGATTGTAAAGACTTTAAGCTTATGAACCAATGTATATAACTTCTGCGCTATTATGTGAGCGACTTTTACCTCCTGTGTGACTATTTATGTAAATCTGAAAGTTTCGAGTCGTCGGCTTCAGCCCCCATGTACATAGTACTGGGGTGTTCGGTAATATGCATATGCACTCTTTATCCAACGTCTTGGTCCATGTAGGAGGTGTATGCGGAGCGAACTAGGCAATCAGACTATGCGGCATTATTGCTTTCACTTAGTCGTAGGAGTTTGACATGTGGGGATAGGTACTAGCCCCTGGTGTGGATATGATATTCCCTAACTAAGGTATCCAATTGCACATGGCTGGGCAAAAAAACCAACCCTTCGTACAACACGGGGTAGATCCCTATCGATCGTGATATAAAACTAAGTCACCGGATTGCGGATTAGGTTCTCGCCTATCATGATAGTCAGTTTTTGGCTTTCTCTACTGAGGTACTTGACCGAACGAGCCAGAAGTACAATCGCAGTAGTTCTCCCTTTACACCCTAGCCGAACAATCGGGAATGTAGGGGTAAGCATAGGAGCCGGGCAACCCAACTATTGAACCAAGACATGATTCGGAACTGATGCATATAAGGCAAACATCCAGGACGTCGGACACTCCCTATAGGTGTTCAGTCTTTTCAACATACCGGGCTGGATACAGCCCCTGGTAATACACTCTGTTGACAAGGCACATGTGGCAATCTGATACGGCTCCAACAAAGCCCAATAATTTTTTATTGTTCCATGCTATTACTTATGATGTTTTGGATGTTTATTGGGCTTTGTTATACACTTTTATATTATCTTCGGGACTAACCTATTAACCCAAAGGCCCAGTCCAGATTGCAGTTTTTTTTGCCTATTTCAGGGTTTTACAGAAAAGGAATATCAAACGGAGTCCAAATGGAATGAAACTTCGGGAGAGATATTTTTAGATCAAAATAAGCACGGGAGACTTGAGAACCACCGAATAGGGCTGAGGTGGCGTCTACGAGGGTGGGGGCACGCCCCCTGCCTCGTGGGCCCCACGTCTGGCCCCCGGTGCCCTCCTTCTTCCTATATATATCTATGTACCCCGAAACCATCAAAAGAACAAAGAAAACCCTAGTTCCACCGCCGCAGCCTTCTGTTCCCGTGAGGTCCCATCTTGGGGCCTGTTATGGAGCTCCGCGGGAGGGGGGATCTTCCACGGAGTGCTTGTACATCATCATCATCGCCTCACCATGAGTTGTGAGTAGTTTACCACATACCTTCGGGTCGATAGCTAGTATCTAGATGGCTTCTTCTCTCTCTTGGGATCTCAATACCAAGTTCTCCTCGGTCCTCAAGGAGATCCATTTGATGTAATCTCTTTTTGCGGTGTGTTTGTCGAGATCCGATGAATTGTGGGTTTATGATCAAGATTATTTATGAGAAATATTTGGTTTTTTTCTGAAATATTTATGTATGATTATAATATCCTTGCAAGTCTCTTCGAATTATTGGTTTGGTTTGGCCTACTAGATCTATAGTTCTTGCAATTGGAGAAGTGCTTGGCTTTGGGTTCAATCTTGCGGTGTCCTTTCCCAGTGACAGTAGGGGCAGCAAGGCACGTATTGTATTGTTGCCATAGAGGATAAAAAGATGGGGTTTATATCATTATGTTTGAGTTTATCCCTCTAAATCATGTCATCTTGCTTATGGCGTTACTCTGTTCTTATGAACTTAATACTCTAGATGCATGTTGGATAACGGTCGATGTGTGGAGTAATAGTAGTAGATGCAGAATCGATTCGGTCTACTTGCTTCGGACGTGATGCCTATATATAATGATCATGCCTAGATAGTCTCATAATTATTCACTTTTCTATCAATTGCTCGAGAGTAATTTGTTTACCCGTCGTAAAATATCGCTATCATGAGAGAAGCCACTAGAGAAAACCCCGAGTCTATTCTCAACATATCAATCTACAATCTACTTTACTTTTCCGCTTTTACTTTTTGTTCTTATATCCAAAAATACCGAAAATATCAAACTATCATCTCTATCAGATCTCACTTTCATAAGTGACAGTAAAGGGATTGACAACCCCTTATCGTGTTGGCTGCGAAGTTCTTATTTGTTTGTGCATGTGCGAGGGACTCGCGCGTGGTCTCCTACTAGATTGATACCTTGGTTCTCAAAAACTGAGGGAAATACTTCCGCTACTGTGCTGCATCACCCTTTCCTCTTCGAGGGAATACAACGCAAGCTCGAGAAGTAGCACAATCTGACATGGGGAGAGAACATTTGTGTTGAGTGAATAAAACTCCAAACATAATGTGAATCAAGCTGCTCTATTACTATCCCTTTATAGTACGGCGAGCCGTAAGCTTACAGATAATGTTGATGACTTTCTTGGACATTTTACATGCCAGAAAGGTATAGAACAAGAAAGAGAAAAAAGGGTTTACATAGGGACTTAATCTAAAAAAGAAACCTTAGCGCGGGTCCCTGCTGCATGTCTGCGCCGTTTCCTCCGTTCTAATTATTCTTTGAAGGGGGGAGTAGGATGGCCGTCCGTAAAAAGAAAAAGAAACCTGGAAAAGAAAAAGAGATCCATCGTGGCCATTAAACAAGACTGGTTCGTTTAGTGAACCTTTTTAAAAGATAATTTCAGAGTGCGAATAGGGTCGAGCCGAACTATGGACTATATATATGCAGTGTGCCCCCAGCGTCGCCCAAGGGATGTTTAGGGCATAATTATGTACCCAAGGCACATATGCTATCACCATGTGGGGCAGTCGATGGGGGCGTAGCTGCTAATCTAGCTCAGGATCATCTGAGCTGTCGCACTGAGGTATGTGCCGGACGAGTTTAGCGATGTCTGTGACAGGTAGGTTATCCGGCTTGAATACGCCATTTTGGACTTCGGCTACTAAGGCCGCAGTGTCCTCCTCCGTGCGGAGAGAGCGCTCCATATTTTCGTTGACTGTGATGACACCACGTGGTCCAGGTATTTTGATCTTTAGATAATCATAATGCGGGACTGCATTAAAGCAGGCAAAGCTGTTCCTCCAAGTAGTGCATAATGGCCACTCCGGAATGGAGCTATGTCGAAGATTAACTCTTCGCTTCAAAAGTTATCAGGAGAGCCGAATACGACCTCCAATGTTAAAGAGCATGTGCAATGGGCTTCTACGCCCGATATCACTCCTTTAACGGTCGTGCTGCTTGGCTTTATTCTCCATGGGTCAATTCCCATCTTGCGGACGGTGTCCTGATATATCAGATTGAGACTGCTGCCGCCGTCCATAAGGACTCGAGTAAGATGGTATCCGTCGATTATTGGATCGAGCACTAGGGCAGCCAAACCCGTGTGATGGATACTAGTCGGGTGATCCCTGCGATCCAAAGTGATCGGACAGGCCGACCACGGGTTGAATTTGGGGGGAGGGGGGGACATGCTCGATGGCATAGACATCTCGGAGTGCGCGCTTGCGCTCCCTCTTTGGGATATGAGTGGCATATATCATGTTCACTGTTTTGACCTTCGGTGGAAATTTCTTCTGTCCCCCTGTACTCGGCTGGTGAGGTTCATCCTTGTCTTCGCTCTCAGGTCCCTTCCCCTTGTGTTCGGCATTGAGCTTGCCGGCCTGCTTGAAGACCCAACAATTACGGTTGCTATGGTTTGCAGGTTTTTCTGGGGTGCCATAGATCTGGCAGGGCCTATCTAATATTTTGTCCAAGCCGGATGGACCATCTTCGTTGCCTTTGAATGGCTTCTTTCGTTGACCGGATCTGGAGCCGCTGAATCCGTTGTTTACCGCTGTATCATCCGGGCTTCCAATATTATTTCGATGTTTTTTGTTACGACGTGGCTTTCCATTGCCATCCCTGACTTCAGATGTTCCACGGTCGCTGGTGCTGCTACGAGCTAACCAGCTGTCCTCGCCCGCGCAGAAGCGGGTCATGAGTGTTGTTAGGGCTGCCATTGTCCTCGGCTTTTCCTGTCCGAGGTGTCTGGCTAGCCATTTGTCCCGGACACTGTGCTTGAAGGCCGCTAAGGCTTCGGCGTCCGGATAGTTGATGATTTGGTTCTTCTTAGTGAGAAACTGGTTCCAAAGCTTACAGGCCGACTCCCCAGGTTGTTGGATGATGTGACTTAGGTTGTCAGCATCCGGGGGCCGGACATAGGTCCCTTGAAAATTGGCCCGAAAAGCATCCTCAAGTTCTTACGAACTCCCAATGGAATTCTCTGGGAGGCTGTTTAGCCAGTGCCGAGTTGGTCCTTTCAGCTTGAGGGGTAGGTATTTAATGGCGTGGAGATCATCTCCGCGAGCCATGTGGATGTGAAGGATGAAGTCTTCTATCCAGATGGTAGGATCTGTCGTTCCATCGTATGCCTCGATGTTCACAGGTTTAAACCAATCTGGAAAATCATGATCCGACACCTCATCGGTGAAGCACAGAGGGTGTGCGGCGCCTCTGAATTTTTCTATATCATGGCGTATGTCCGATGGTTGTGATGTTCGGTATTGACCCTGAACTTGTATATGACCGGCGCGATTAGCTTGATAGCTGATGTCTACACACGCTTCTACTCTTGTAGACTATGTTGGGCCTCCAAGCGCAGAGGTTTGTAGGACAGCAGCAAATTTCCCTCAAGTGGATGACCTAAGGTTTATCGAACTCAGGGAAGTAGAGGTTGAAGATGGTCTCTCTCAAGCAACCCTGCAACTAGATACAAGAAGTCTCTTGTGTCCCCAACACACCTAATACACTTGTTAGATGTATAGGTGCACTAGTTCGGCGAAGAGATGTTAAATGGCAAGTGATATGGATGGCAAAACAAAGTAATATAAATCTGTAATAAAAAGTGCAGCAAGCAAACAAGTGGTAAACGTGAGCACAAATGGTATTGCAATGGTGGAAACAAGGCCTAGGCTTCATACTTTCACTAGTGGCAACTCCCAACAACATTAACATAATCGAATCACATGATATTTCCCATAAAACATGCAAAGGGGACGCACTCGGAGGTCATTCCTTCGTGGTCAAGAGAGGACGAGAATTATGTAGGGCTGCAAAAGCACACCTCAAAGTTCGTAGTTCTCAATCTAAGTATTTCCCAATGTCACCGCGGCCATCCAAAGAGAGTCCCACAATCACCACAACATATCTAAAGGATAGTCAAAGACAAGCACCAAGAGACTCTCAATCTTCAATCAACACACAAAAATGAAATCACTCATGAAATTATTCTTCTAATCCATGTCCAATAGACCGCTGTCACCTTGGTCTCGGGGATTATACTAGATAAAGACAAGTGGGTACATCAATCCAATACATAGAGGAAGGGGAAATATCATGGGATCACCCTAGATTAACATAGCCTATGATCACAACGAATATCACATCATGGGAGAGAGAATTGACCACATAGCTACTGGTAAGAACCTCAGCCCCGAGGAGGAACTACTCCCGCATCATGGAGGGAGGAAGCAACGTCGATGGAGATGAATCCGGGGGCACTTCCCCGTCCCAGCAGGGTGCCGGCGCAGGAATTCTGGTCCCACGAAGCTTGATGGCGATGGCGGCGGAGATCGGAATCGCGTCTGGAGAAAAGGGGTCCGGAATCAGGGTTTCCGCGACACGTTGTAAATATATGCCAAAAGGGGGCATCAGAGGGGGTTAGGGGTGCCCAGGCGCCCCCCCGGCGCGGCCAGGGGGGCCGCATGGGCAGGCCGCCTGGAGCCCCTGTGGGTCCCCTCCGGCCCTACTTTGGCCGCATGGAAGCTTCCGGAACGCTGATTTTTTATATAATTTTTCTGGATTTTTTCTGGCAGTTCTCGTAATGTGAAAACCTGAAATACAAAAACAGCCGAAAACAGAAACTGGCACTGGGGTGCACAGAGTTAATAGGTTAGTCCAAATATGATCAAAAGTGTATGGAAGTGTATAAATACCATAGCAATATCACCCAAAAGAGGCATGGAGCAAGCAGAAATTATAGATACGTTTTGGACGTATCAACATCCCCAAGCTTAATTCCTGCTCGTCCTCGAGTAGGTAAATGATAACAAGAATAATTTCTGTGGTGACATGCTATTAACCATATAGGACTTTTTCATAGTCATATGACAAAAGCTTACTGAGAAAATGACTCTATAGTAATTAAGTTGCCTCATGAGAAAATCACAAAGAACTGAAAGTTTTACAATATGATATTGAAACATCAAATAGATTTGTAATGAACATGATGTGCAAATATGATAAAGTGATATCTAGCTTGCCCCCTTTAGTGAAGCAAAACATAAATGCAGGGGCATCTCCAAGGTTTAAGTGATGACTAGATACAATGATTTCAAAATAAACGATATCACAATCATGCAAAAGACAATGCTACTTTGGGACAATGCACATTACACTCAGAATGACAATCATGCTCTCAGTAGTTGGTGCTTTTAAAAGCAGGTGGAGACTCTCGAACCGTGGCTTTTGTCGGCAAGGTTGAAAACCCGTAGTTGGAAACAAAGACAAAACATGTACCAGAGCTCTTGGTTTTAAAACAGAGGTAATAAATTTTTTTTTAGATCATGCATGTTTCGTCAACGAATGCTAGCAGACAACTCAATCACTTCTTGAGATGGACAAGTTTCGAGGAACGGCTCCCGAATGAGGACGATCACATCCTCTTAATCTCCTTTGTTTATCACTGCCAAAGTTTTCTGATTTCTCATGAACAAAGCGTGAAGGAGGGTTTGTTTGTTATATTATCTTTTTGAGCCGGGCGCACTCAATGCCAGTTCCTTCTCGTATTATGGGTTTGCACATTATACATGCAATCCCGGGGTGAAGCTTGTCCAACTTAAAAAGATCATGAATTAACTACTACTTCCTCATGAACTTAAAACAGAGGCACAAAATAGGAATGCTTTTTCTTTGAATAATTTCGAGATGGTACATGCAAGTCTCCGTTAGGAATGGCAGGTAAATACCATGTAGGAAGATATGGTGGACTCATATGGCATAACTGGATTAAAAGGATGTGGATGCACAAGCAGTCAGTCCGCTTAGTACAGGTGGAGGTTAGCAAAAGACTGGGAGCGACCAACTAAGAGAGCAATGACGGTCATAATCATGCAGAGTGACAAAGCAACATTGAATCAGGCATGGAAGTTATATCGCTACTCAGAAACAAAAGATCATCAAGGCTTGACAGACTTTCTTTACAGTCTTAAATATGCGTGAGCATACGCCAAGTCAATCAAAATAAATTCTTTGAAGGAAGATATTACTAAACCATACCACATCATAGGCAAACAAATCACGTTGGTACTCCAATAACACATTGGGAACCCCCAGCTATTTGAGACTAACCATAAGAAAACATGAACTACTAAGCGACATTATGCACATAGCATCTTTATCATAGACATATCAACCAATGCAACGGAAGCAAACTCTCTTAGTAAGATAAACATGATAACTAAAGAGAGTTCAAGCAACCAACTAAACAAAAGCTCTTTAAAAAGATAAGCATGAAAGTTAAGAGCTAAGCATGATAGTAGCTATTAAAAGACAAAGAACACACACAGCAGAGATAGACATGAAAATTCTATGTTATGTTCTAGGTAGAAGTGGAGCGTGTTTCTCCCCCACATAAAGAAAGCTGAGTTCCGACTCGTTATGAAAAGCTAAAGAAAACTAAAAAGGAACTAAAAGCAAGACGCTCCAAGCATAGCACATAACACATGAAGTGATAAAAATATAGTGGAACGAAAGACGAACTGATAATGTTGATGGAGAAGGGGATGCACGGGGGCATCCCCAAGCTTAGACGCTTGAGTCTCCTTGAATATTTCTTGGGGGTGCATGGGGGCATCCCCAAGCTTGAGCGTTTGACACTCCTGAATCTTTTTATCATCTTCCCTCGCACACTTGAAAACTCCCTTCATACATAACTCATCATAATCTAATTAGCGAGGTTAGTACCCATAATAAAATAATTGTTCCTTGCTGGAAATAAAGATATTCTTGAATTTCTACTGTTTCTCAAGATGGCCAAAAGGTTTTTGCAAAGAAAAAGCAAGCTCTAGGTTTGCAAAATGAAGGAAAGGCAAAACAGGACAGAATCTGTGAAAAACAGAACAGCAGGTAGTAAATGATTTTTCCGGGGCACTTCTGCAACTCTAATCAAAAAACTCAAAACATAAGCACGAAATACAATTATATAGAGCACGCTTTCGAAAAAATTCAGACCAAAAAGATGATCTGGTGATTTTATACGAATTTTTCTATCCAAGGACAGAATCTGTTTCCTGGACAGCACGTCACAACTTTTGAACTTTCTTGCAATCAGAGGCTAAACTTGGCACAAAGCTGAAAAATAAAGATACAATGATGTTGCTACAGTAGTAACAAACATCAAGACCACTAAGACTGAAAGTAAACATAACAAGGGTTGTCTCCCTAGAGCTCTTTCTTTATAGCCATAAAGATAGGCTTAAGACTTTAATGATGCTCTCGTAGGAATAAGAGCTGAAGAACAAAAGAGAGCATCAAGAAGCAAATACCAAACACATTTAAGCCTAACATGCTTCCTATGAATAGGAATATTGCAATAGAATAATTCATTGAAGCACAAAGCAACTAGCATAGAAAGGCAAAACAAGCATAACTTCAAAATATTCACCATAAAGAGAGGAAACTTCTTATTATTAAGATATTTAGAACCAAGTCTCCCTCTCTCATTATAAATTTCAGTGGCATCATGGATGAACTCAACAATATAAGCATCACATAAAGCATTGTTACCATGATCCACATGCAAAAAGGTACTCTTACTCTCCACATAAGCATAATCTTTCTCATTGGTAATAGTGGGAGTAGGACTATCATAAACAACTTGAACACTATAGATTAATTGTGTATTAGGAGGGTGGTGTTCAACAAGGGAGTAATTCCCTCCATGATTATGACAAGTTTCATAAGGATAATTTCTCCTTATGTCATAGGTACCTTTACAATCACTATAGGTTGGAGTTATGACATCATCTGTCACAACCCTAGTTCTGGTATGCACTAGGTTAGTCTTGTGGTTAGCATCATGTTTAAATTTCAAATGAAATTGAAATGAGGACTTGTGAAACCCTCAGAAACCCTTTTTGAAAATGACCCAAATAAAAATTGCTCCAAAAAGGTCCAAGAAAATGTTCATGTGGCCCTCTAAAAATATTGGTCAGAGATAAAAATCAAGCCAATATTATTAGGAGCTCATAAGTATTTATTTTGGGCATTTGGAATTAATGCAATAGCTATTTGCTTGGATATATATATATTATATATTTTATATATGTCCAAAATTCTGGTTCTTTATTTTGAGGGGTTTGGGTAAATTCCTAGGTCCCTGCAAAATAAACATGTCAGAAGAAAATAATTGATTTAATTTAGAAATTAAATCAAAACAAATGTCAGAAAAAAATTAGAAAAGAAAATAAAAGGGTTAGCTTACCTGGGCCACTCACCTGCTGCCTCGCCGGCCCAGCTGGCCAGCCCAGCCGCTGCCTCCCCTGTCGTCTTCCTCCTTGCCAGGAGGACGAGCGCGTGCCCGGCGCCCGCGGCCACACGCCACGGCCACCTCTTGCTTCCGCCGCTGCCCGACGCGCCTGGTTGCCTCTGGACGACGTCACGCACCCCCTGAACCCTCTGACTCCCCCTCGGTCCCTTCCCCCCCCCTCTCCTGGTGCTCTTCCTTGCGAGCGCCCGAACGCCACCGTCGCCGCCGTTCCCCTTAGCCGTGGCCACCGTCCACCTCTCGCCTCGCCGGAGTGCCCAGTAGCTCCGCCCCGTTCCTCTCCTTCTCCTCGCCGAGCTGCCCGACGTCAGAAGCCCCTGGAGCGTCGTCGTCGACCTCGTCTTCAATCTGCGGCCGTGAAGATCGTCGGCGACCGTGCGCCCGTTCCGACGCGTCCTCGAGCTCGCTGACGACGCCATCAAGATCGCCGTGAGCTCCTCTTCTTTCCCCCCC
>LR738710.1:713089778-713168108 GCA_902687465.1 Secale cereale | reverse complement strand
CCCCCCTCTCCTGGTGCTCTTCCTTGCGAGCGCCCGAACGCCATCGTCGCCGCCGTTCCCCTTAGCCGTGGCCACCGTCCACCTCTCACCTCGTCGGAGTGCCCAGTAGCTCTGCCCCGTTCCTCTCCTTCTCCTCGCCGAGCTGCCCGACGTCAGAAGCCCCTGGAGCGTCGTCGTCGACCTCGTCTTCAATCTGCGGCCGTGAAGATCGCCGGCGACCGTGCGCCCGTTCCGACGCGTCCCCGAGCTCGCTGACGACGCCATCAAGATCGCCGTGAGCTCCTCTTCTTTTCCCCCCCTTCTCCCGTGCTCGCGTCTGTCCCCTAGCTCCGATTCCTCCCGCGGCCGAGAGCTTCTCGCCGCCGACCATGGTGTAGCCGTGGCCACAGCCGCACGAGCTCACAACGGAGCACGTCATCGTGCTCTGGAAGCCCCCAGGAGCCTAACGCACCCACCCCCTCGCCTTCTCGTGCACCGTAGCACCTAAACCGTCGGTGCCCGAACTCCGGCCGCCGTTGGGCTCGACGCCGGCGACGATTCCGGCCACCCCAGCTGTTGCCGCCTAGCGCGTTGGATGCGCAAGAGCCTGCGCATCCTGTAGGTGCCCTCCGCCGCTCGAATGGTCGACGGAGGCGGTTTTCCGACGCCCTCCGCCGCGTTCGGCCTCGCCGGCGGCTAACCGCCGGTGGGTTTGACCCCAAGCCCACCGGGTTTGACTTCCTCTAAGTCAATGACATGTGGGGCCAGCCTTGACTAATTTAAGTTTAGGGTTTTAATTAAGTTTTAATTGCTGACATTAATCTAATTAGACACTGACATGTGGGCCCCGTGTCTATTTAGTTTAGTTTTAAACTTTTAGTTAAGTGCTGAGAGACTGACCAGTGGACCCCACTGTCAGGTTTGACTCTGGACTAGCCCCTTTGACCTGCTGACGTCATGCTTGAGTCATGCTGACGCAGTAATCCAGTTCTGGTTTTTAAATAATCTTAAATGATTTATTTATTCAGAAATTGGCTTAAACTTCAAAAAATCACAGAAATTCAACCATAGCTCAGAATGAAATAATTTATATATGAAAAATTATCAGAAAAATTCAATCTATCCATCTGTACCATTTTCATGCATGACAAATGAAGTTATACCAACTGTTTGTATGAAAACACATAAATGGCATTTAAAATGCTTGTTCCTAGAGTTGCATTTGAACCCTTGGTTCAAATGGAATTCAACCAAACAAAATGCTAGATGCACTAGCTCGAACAACATCCTAACTTCATGCCATATTCATGCATCATATTGTTGCATATGCTTGTGTTTGATTGTCGGCACCGTTCTTCTCGATAGGTCCAGCTCCGGAGACCGATCCAGAGTACCTGTCAGAGGAGCAGTGCTCTGCACATTGTTTTACCAGGCAAGCAAACCCCTTTGTTCATTCCGATACAATCCTACTCTCTCGCTCCTGCTCCCTGTTATTGCATCAGGACAACAGCGACTTCAACTGCTACTTTATGCTGCGGTAGTTGAACCCATTCCTCTGCATGACCTGTCATTCCACAGTAAATAGTTGAAACCCACTAGCATGTGTAGGAGTTGATTGAAGCCATGTTGTGATCTTACCATGCCTTGCTTGCTATTGCTTAGAGTGTGTCAGGTCTGATTCATCAGGAATGAATTGGAGTACATTGATATGTTCTGATGCTGAGGGTTAAGTGTGTGAACACGATTTGGTAAAGGTAGTGGTGAGAGGCCATGTAGGAGTACATGGTGGGTTGTCTCACTGGAACCGTCCCTAAGAACTGAGTTCTGTGTATGTTGTCCAATGATCATCTACTACCACGCATTGGAATGCTTAAGTGCCCCTCTCGACTTATTAATCAACATGATCTCTGTCCAGGAGTTGCAACTAGTTTCTGGTGTTTGTAGGTAGTGTTATTTCTCTACTAGGTGGCACCCGGCAGGGTGGGCTTGGGACAGACTAGGCACACGTGGCCCGGTGTACCGAGTGGCACCCGGATGGTGGGCTCGGGAACCCTGTACACATCGTTTGGGGCCGTGATGGAAACCTCGGCCGGACTCCCTTGCGGATGGAACCCGAATAGGCGATAAACCTGGACGAGAGACTTGTGTGGTTAGTCAGGTCGTGGCCGACACCCTCGCCAGGCTTCCGCTTGAAGGTTGCCGAGATACACGACGTGTACATGGCGGTAAGTGGCGAGAGCGTGTGTGAAGAAGTACACCCCTGCATGGTTAACATAATCTATTCGAATAGCCGGGTCCGCGGATATGGACTTCTTGGATGCTTACGTGGTACATAGACAACTTGAAGTGGATACTCTAAAATACTCAAGACAAGTGTGAGTGCTATGGATGGCCCTTCTCGTAGGGAGATGGGGATGAATCCATAGTGGTGTATTGTGTGGTGCTTAGTGGACTCGTGTGCGCCACCTCAAAAGATTTACCAGCAATCATAGAATAGGATAGCCACTGAGTCAAAGCTGGCTTGCTGCAACTAAACCCCACCTTGCCATCTTGATACATGTGCATGTATGATAGGATCTGATGTAAGTCTTGCTGAGTACCTTTGTACTCATGTTTGCTTAATTATGTTTTGCAGGTGAGATTGATGTCTCACTAGTAGTTCCGCTTGGACTTCGACAAGTAGCTTGTACCTTAGCTACGTTCTTGGACGAGGGTTGTAGATAGTCAGGCTCTTCAGCCTTTTTCATTTGTAGATGTCTGTACTCAGACATGTTGTACTTCCGCTTGTTGCTTGTATGCTCTGAATGTTGGGTCATGAGACTCATGTTTGTAATATCTGGCTCCTCGGAGCCTAATGAATAAATACTTTGTTTGTTAGAGTCTTGTTGTGATGCCATGTTGTATTTGCACATATTGAGCATATTGTGTGTATGTTTTGAAATGCTTGGTATGTGTGGGATCCGACACCTAGTTGTTTACCCTTGGTAGCCTATCTTACAGGGAAATGTCTCCTAGTGTTTCCACTGAGCCTTGGTAGCCTGCTACTGCTCCGGAACACTTAGGCTGACCGGCATGTGTCCTTCTTCGTTCCTGTGTCTGTCCCTTATGGGAAATGCCACGCGTTGTTCCTTTAAGTCCTTGTAGCTTGCTACGACTTGGGTTCATACGTTGATGACCGACACGTTCGTTGCTGGGTCATGTATGCCTGTCTCTGTAATTTAGTGCCACTTTTGGTTTATAACTGGTCATGTCGGCCCGGGTTCTCTGTCATATGGATGCTAGCGACACTATCATATACGTGAGCCAAAATGCGCAAACGGTCCCGGGCCAGGTAAGGTGGCACCCGTGGGGATACCGTGCGTGAGGCCGCAAAGTGATATGGTGTGTTACATGCTAGACCGGTGTGACTTAGGATCGGGGTTCCGACATCATCATAGTAGAGAAGAGCATTATCATTGCTAGCAACTATATTTGTAATCATGTTGTCTTTATTCTTACTAGCAAAAGAATTATCAATTATCACATCACTAGTGGGTAAAGGATTTGCAATCCTATCATCCCCAAGCTTAGAGCTTCCCATATCATCACTTTCAGAGTTGGTACCAAAAAGATTTTCAAGATCATAAGTAGCATTATCATCATTTTCCCAATCACAATAAGTAACATGCATATCATAATCAAAATCATCTTCAATAGTACCTACGGACGTATCATCAAGATGATAATTAAGGCAATAAACTTCACCTTCTTCTTTAAACTTACAATCGTTAGGATAAAAGTTGATGGGAGGAATATGCTCAGGCCAGGTTGATACCCATTCTTCTTCTTTCTTGCTCCTCTTCCTCCTCATCTTCTTTTTCTTCTTCTTAACCTTAGGAGGGAGTGGTTGGAGATGAAGCTTCTCCACATATCCTGGTTTATCATTAGAAACAATAGGGGAAACTTGGGAGAAACTCTCCTTTTTATTAGCAGAAATATAAGAGACATTTTTATACTTTGGTAAAGTTCCCTCCTTTATAATCTTACCTATGTAATCATTTTCATGGCAATTAACAACACAATAGAGATGGCAATTTTGCAAAGTGTTTTTTTATTCCTATGGCATTAACATCTAGCCAAGAAGTCTTTTCTGTTAACTCTTCACACATCAAAAATAACATAAGCTCATCATAAAGATCAGAGGTGATCATGTTATCACACAACTGGTTAACAATTATGTTTTGAAAGTTCATGCATTGAAAATTAAAGTGACCCTCTATACGGCAAAGTTCACAAGTAAAAGGATAAAGGTCACACAATTCTCTAGCAATTTCATTTAAATCTCTGACCCAAGTGATTGTTCTTTCATGCTTATGTTGCTTACAATACTTCTCTTCTTCGGTCGTAGGCCTTTCACAAGGTCTATCCACTCCACAAAAATTAACATGCTTATATAAAACTTCATTTTTAGGAATTGGATCATGCATGTTGCAATCATCATGAACAATTTCATTTTCTTTGCAAGTCTCTTTAAAAGGTTTATGATACTTGATCCAATCCTCCTTAGGCATATTAAGATGTGAAGCAAAAGATTTGAGGAAATCAACAAGGAGTTGAGAATCAAGCCCAAACTTAGCACTAAACTTATTAAAACTTGTAGTTTCAACAAAGGACTTAATGCAATCATACTCATAAATTATACCTGACTCTTTACCTTTGTCGATCTCCCAATCTTCAGTGTTGCGTTGAATTCTTTCAAGGAGTTCCCATTTAGCATCAATCTTTTTGTTTGTGAAAGAACCCATAGAGGAAGCGTCGAGCAAATCTTTATCCTGTCGAGAAAGCCTTGCATAGAAATTAGTAATAATCATATCTTTGGGGAGCCCATGGTTAGGACATTTTAGCATTAACGTTTTCAGTCTCCCCCAAGCTTGAGCTATGCTCTCTCCGTCATGAGGATAGAAATTATAAACATAATTCCTATTCTCATGGACTTCATGAAGAGGATAAAACTTGGAGTAAAAGAGAGACTGGATCTCTTCCCAATCCAGCAGGTGAGAGTCATCTAGTAGCCTATACCATTCCAATGCTTTTCCTTTCAGTGACAAGGCAAATAATTTCCTCATGACAAACTCCCTTGATACACCTGCAAGCTTAAATAATGAACATAGTTGTGACAGATATAGCAAGTGTTCACCGGGATGTTTGTCTCTTGCATAACGATTAGCCAAAACATAATCGATAATACCAGCTGGTATTTTATAGGGCACAATTTCAGTAGGGGGAGGAGCAACCACCACAGGTGTGGGGCGTCTTCCCGCAAGCAACGATCCAATAGCAAGGTTGTCCATAAGCATAACTAGTGAAATAAAAACAAGAAACAAAAAGATTTAATTGCAAGATCTAAAGATATACCTTCAAGCGCTCACCTCCCCGGCAACGGCGCTAGAAATAGCTTGATGTCTACACACGCTTCTACTCTTGTAGACTATGTTGGGCCTCCAAGCGCAGAGGTTTGTAGGACAGCAGCAAATTTCCCTCAAGTGGATGACCTAAGGTTTATCGAACTCAGGGAAGTAGAGGTTGAAGATGGTCTCTCTCAAGCAACCCTGCAACTAAGATACAAGAAGTCTCTTGTGTCCCCAACACACCTAATACACTTGTTAGATGTATAGGTGCACTAGTTCGGCGAAGAGATGTTAAATGGCAAGTGATATGGATGGCAAAACAAAGTAATATAAATCTGTAATAAAAAGTGCAGCAAGCAAACAAGTGGTAAACGTGAGCACAAATGGTATTGCAATGGTGGAAACAAGGCCTAGGCTTCATACTTTCACTAGTGGCAACTCCCAACAACATTAACATAATCGAATCACATGATATTTCCCATAAAACATGCAAAGGGGACGCACTCGGAGGTCATTCCTTCGTGGTCAAGAGAGGACGAGTATTATGTAGGGCTACAAAAGCACACCTCAAAGTTCGTAGTTCTCAATCTAAGGATTTCCCAATGGCACCGCGGCCATCCAAAGAGAGTCCCACAATCACCACAACATATCTAAAGGATAGTCAAAGACAAGCACCAAGAGACTCTCAATCTTCAATCAACACACAAAAAGGAAATCACTCATGAAATTATTCTTCTAATCCATGTCCAATAGACCGCTGTCACCTTGGTCTCGGGGATTATACTAGATAAAGACAAGTGGGTATATCAATCCAATACATAGAGGAAGGGGAAATATCATGGGATCACCCTAGATTAACATAGCCTATGATCACAACGAAGATCACATCATGGGAGAGAGAATTGACCACATAGCTACTGGTAAGAACCTCAGCCCCGAGGAGGAACTACTCCCGCATCATGGAGGGAGGAAGCAACGTCGATGGAGATGAATCCGGGGGCACTTCCCCGTCCCGGCAGGGTGCCGGCGCAGGAATTCTGGTCCCCCGAAGCTTGATGGCGATGGCGGCGGAGATCGGAATCGCTTCTGGAGAAAAGGGGTCCGGAATCAGGGTTTCCGCGACACGGTGTAAATATATGCCAAAGGGGGGCATCAGAGGGGGCCAGGGGTGCCCAGGCGCCCCCCCGGCGCGGCCAGGGGGGCCGCGTGGGCAGGCTGCCTAGAGCCCCTGTGGGTCCCCTCCGGCCCTACTTTGGCCGCATGGAAGCTTCCGGAACGCTGATTTTTTATATAATTTTTCTGGATTTTTTCTGGCAGTTCTCGTAATGTGAAAACCTGAAATACAAAAACAGCCGAAAACAGAAACTGGCACTGGGGTGCACTGAGTTAATAGGTTAGTCCAAATATGATCAAAAGTGTATGGAAGTGTATAAATAACATAGCAATATCACCCAAAAGAGGCATGGAGCAAGCAGAAATTATAGATACGTTTTGGACGTATCAATAGCTACCGTCCCGTGCGAGAGCCCGGTCCCTAGGTTCGTAGATGGACCTAGTCTTGCTAGCTTTTTTGTTTAGGTCGTCACGCAAATCATGTTTCTAGACTTGAGTCGCATCCTCCTTTCCTTTACGGGGTGGGGGTTCGGGCTTGTGTACGTCGTTGCTAGCCACTCTGTCCCGTCCGCGAGGTGGTCGGTCCAGGTTATCAGCGGTGTTATTCTTCGGCGGTATGGGCGCAGGGGCCTCGTCGTCGAATTGGCGCAGCAGTTTACGCTTAGGATAGCCTTTTGTTTGGCAATTGTAGCCATGTTTTTGCTCAGCGTCTAGCACTTCGTTCCATCTATCATTGAGCGTGCCCTGTGTGGCTCGAAGGCGCCTCTGCTTTTTCAGGCTCCTTGCGGTGGTAATAAGCCTCCGATGGAAGCGCTTTTTGTTCCAAGGGTTCTTCTGGGACGATGTATCCCTCGTCGCCTAGGCTAACATCCTCTTCGGAGACTAGTTCATAATTGCTGTCTTCGTCATCGCTGTTGTTGGACAGCGGTTTCGGACAATGTTCGCCGTCCTCTCGCTCGTCCTGCTCCATCGCTGGGTCTGTAGGGTCTTCGGCTTGCTCCGGACTGTCACCGTCATTGGTGGCAGTGTTGCTATCTTTTCCTTTATGGGATTTAGTTCGGCGCTTTGGACGCTGATGTTTGGGAGGTTCTTCGACAGGCTTGACCTCTAAGGGATCGTTTTCGCCATCGCCCTCCTTCTCCTTAGGTGTATCCACTGCGTACACGTCGTACGAAGATGTAGCTGTCCACCGCCCAGTTACGGGCCGGCTTTGATCTGGATCTGCTTCGGCTTCGAGGTCCATCCCTTCAAAGTCTTCAGAAGCATAGTCAAGTAGATCGGTTAGATCTTCAACCGTGGCTACCAAGTGGGTGGTGGGTGGGGAGTAAAATTCTCCATCAGCCGCCAGTTCAAACCGGATATAATTTGGCTATGTGTCCCCAGCTAAGGAGAGGGATTTTAAAGATTTTAACATGTCACCAAAGGGTGAGTGCTGGAATATATATGCAGCACTGAATTCGGTGATAGACGCCTGATCAAGTTTGAAGGGCGCAGATGCGCATGATTCGGAACCTGAGGCCGGAGACGAGTTCGTAGTTCCAATAACACAGATCCCGTTCGAGGTCGGGTCCGTGTGCGGCTCCAACGCCGTTGATTCTGCGGCTTCTGGGGCGGGGTTGGGCCTCCCGTCCTCGGGTGATGCGGTCTGTTTCGGATCTAGGGCCAGAACAGTTACAGGTGTTATTTCCTGATCCGATGATAGAGTTAGGTCGTGCTCATCGTGATGGCAGGGAGAGGTCGCTGTGGGCTCGAATCCGTCGAAGATCAAGTCTCCGCGGATATCAGCAACGTAGTTCAAGCTTACAAATCTGACTTGATGGCTAGGGGCGTAGCTCTCAATCTGCTCGAGGTGGCCTCTAGTGTTGGCACATAGCGCGAAGCCGCCAAACATGAAGAGCTGTCCGGGAGGGAAGATTCCCTCGGTGTTGCGGTCGTGGTTGATGGCACGATCGATCAGTCCTTCGGTCGAAGACATAGTGGAACTCTCAATGAAAGCACCAATGTCGGTGTCAAAACCGGCGGATCTCGGGTAGGGGGTCCCAAACTATGCGTCTGAGGATTGATGGTAACAGGAGGCTGGGGACATGATGTTTACCCAGGTTTAGGCCCTCTCGATCAAGGTAATACCCTACTTCCTGCTATATTAATATGGATGAATATGATTACAAGAGTTGATCTACCTCGAGATCGTAATGGGTAAACCCTAGAATCTAGCCTATGCGGATTTTTTGTTTCTCTATTAGCCTCTATGGACTAAACCCCCCAGTTTATATATGCATCGAAGGGGCCTAGAGTTTGTACATAACCATTTTGCAGATGAAGGAAAGATTACACCCAAACCTAAAACCTACCATTATACGAATACATGAGTCCTATCCGGATACGAGAGACGATCTTCGACTATGATCTTCACGGCCTACCAAGAGTTATCTGGCCACCCGAGGACCCCTCGATCCAGGACTCCCTCAATCGTTACATACCGTAAAAACATTGAAGGTCTCGTCCAGCTTGATGGTGAAGAATCTGCCACTTTCCAGGTGATGCCTATTGCACGTACCCTGATCGTCGATGCAGTATTCACACTCGGGGATCCTATCATCGTCAGACATTTCATGTGTTCATAATTCAAAGATTATAAATCGATGACTATTACCAGAAACTCAATACACTGATCACTATTGAGCACAGGTTGACTTTTGGTTTGTTGAGTCTTCCTTGAAAAATCGCATCTCACGTGGTGTATATGGTGGGCACTCCCTCGCTGATATATCCGACCATCGATGATGGTCCTCCTCCCTTTGTTCCCGAGTGCATTACACCAAAATGTCTAGCACACGGGAATGAAGAAGAAGCGACCCTCACGACAACAGTCGGGATTCTTCTTCTTTGATATTTGCGACCATCGGTGATGGTCGCTCCTCCTTTGAAAGTGCATTACATCAAAATGTCTAGCACCTGCGAATGAAGAATAAGCGACCCCCATGACAACAGTCGCGATTCTTCTTCTCTGATATTTCGACCATATAGTGGACACTCCCTCACTGATTTTTGACCCTCGGTGATGGTCGCTCTTCTCTTCCTTCCCGTGCATTACCAAATGGTCTTGTTGGGGAACGTAGTATTTCAAAAAAAATCCTACGATCACGCAAGATCTATCTAGGAGAAGCATAGCAACGAGCGGGAGAGTGTGTCCACGTACCCTCGTAGACCGAAAGAGGAAGCGTTTAGTAACGCGGTTGATGTAGTAGAACGTCTTCGTGATCCAACCGATCCAAGCATCGAACGTACGACACCTCCGCGTTCAGCACACGTTCAGCTCGATGACGTCCCACGAACTCTTGATCTAGTTGAGCGTCGCGGGAGAGTTTCGTCAGCACGACGGCGTGGTGACGGTGATGATGAATTTGCCGGCGCAGGGCTTCGCCTAAGTACTGCAACGATATGACCGAGGTGTGTAACTGTGGAGGGGGGCACCGCACACGGCTTGCAAATCAACTTGTGTCTATGGGGTTCCCCTGCTACCTCTTGAGAATGCGTTGTCTTTCCCTTGAAGAGGAAAGGGTGATGCAGCAAAGTAGCGTAAGTATTTCACTTAGTTTTTGAGAACCAAGGTGTAAATCCAGTAGGAAACTGCACGTAAATCCCTCGTACTTGCACAAACAATTAAGAACCTTGCAACCAACGCGATAAAGGGGTTGTCAATCCCTTCTCGGTCACTTGCAAAAGTGAGATCTGATAGAGATAATAAGATAAATATCTTTGGTATTTTAGTTGTATAGATTGAAAAGTAAAGATTTCAAAATAAAAGAAGAGTAAAGATAACTAGTTGATGGAATGTTAATATGATGGAAGATAGACCTGGGGGCCATAGGTTTCACTAGTGGCTTCTCTCAAGATAGCAGATTCTACGATGGCTGAACAAATTATTGTCGAGCAATTGATAGAAAAGCGCATAGTTATGAGAATATCTAGGCATGATCATGTATATAGGCATCACATCCGTGACAAGTAGACCGAAACGATTCTGCATCTACTACTATTACTCCACACATCAACCGCTATCCAGCATGCATCTAGAGTATTAAGTTCATAAGAACAGAGTAACGCCTTAAGCAAGATGACATGATGTAGAGAGATAAACTCATGCAATATGATATAAGAATTCAGAGAAGAACCAAATATTGTTCATAGATAATCTTGATCATAAACCCACAATTCATTGGATCTCGACAAACACACCGCAAAAAGTATTACGTCGAATAGATCTCCAAGAAGATCGAAGAGAACTTTGTATTGAGATCCAAAGAGAGAAAAGAAGCCATCTAGCTAATAACTATGGACCCGAAGGTCTATGGTAAACTACTCACAACTCATCGGAGAGGCTATGGTGTTGATGTAGAAGTCCTCCGTGATCGATTCCCCCTCCGGCGGAGCTCCAAAAAAGGCCCCAAGATGGGTCTCACGGGTACAGAAGGTTGTGGCGGTGGAAATAGGGTTTCGTGGTGCTCTCGGATATTTTCAGAGTATATGAGTATAATAGGAGGAAGAAGTACGTCGGTGGAGCTACGAGGGGCCCACGAGGGTGGGGGTGCGCCTACCTGCCTGGGCGCACTCTCCTGCCTCGTGGTCGCCACGTGGCTTCCCAGATGTGTACTCCAAGTCTTCTGTGCTGCGTTTGTTCCAAAAACGATCCTCGCAAAGGTTTCATTCCGTTTGGACTCCGTTTGATATTCCTTTTGCGCGAAACACTGAAATAGGCAAAAAACAGCAATTTGCACTTGGCCTTGGGTTAGTAGGTTAGTGCCAAAAATAATATAAAAGTGCAAAATAAAGCCCATTAAACATCCAAAACAGATAATATAATAGCAAGGAACAATAAAAAATTATATATATGTTGGAGACGTATCACCCCCTGATACGTCCAAAACGTATCTATAATTTCTGCTTGCTCCATGCCTTTTTTGTGTGATATTGCTATGATATTTATGCACTTCCATACACTTTTGATCATATTTGGACTAACCTACTAATGGTTGCAAAAGTGCACAATATTCTTGTTTTATACTTTATTGTGTAGGAATTACTTGGAAATTGACAAAAACGCAAAAGGAGTCGTATTGGAGTAGGACTCTGACTTTCCTGAAATCTGTCTGAGAACGTTTTTTAAAGATGGTCACATTCCCGCCTGAAGACGACGTCAAACGGAAAAAGTCTAGTTGCGAAAGTTGTGGGAAATTTTGAGGCGATGCTTCTGGATATAAAATTCGTCCAAATCGGAGTCCGGACGGCCGAGTAAAGCCCGTTTTACTGAGGCCCAAAATCTGATGACGGGAATCCGAGAGTCTATATAAAGAGAGGAAACCTAGGTCACCAAGGGCCACGAATTTTCCTCCTCCCGAGCCGCCGTCTTGGAGGGGAGGACCAGCACCATTGCAGTACCATCCACAAGGAAGAAGGGGGGCCAAGGAGCCGCTGCCCCCTAGGGCCGCCGCCGCCCCGAGGGCCGCCGCCGCCGCCGCCTCCGTGGCTGCCGCCGGCCGTCTCCTCCTCGCGGGGCTGCACCTCTCCATCAACACCATCATCAACATCCTCCTCACCATGTCCATGTGTGAGTAGTCTTCTCCGGGGCCGAGGGCTCGTACGTGTAGCTATGTGGTTATCTCTCTCTCCCATGATGTGATCTTCGTTGTGATCATAGGCTATGTTAATCTAGGGTGATCCCATGATATTTCCCCTTCCTCTATGTATTGGATTGATGTACTCACTTGTCTTTATCTAGTATAATCCCCGAGACCAAGGTGACAGCGGTCTATTGGACATGGATTAGAAAAATATTTTCATGAGTGATTTCCTCTCTTGTGTGTTGATTGAAGATTGAGAGTCTCTTGGTGCTTGTCTTTGACTATCCTTTAGATATGTTGTGGTGATTGTGGGACTCTCTTTGGATGGCCGCGGTGACATTGGGAAATCCTTAGATTGGGAACTACGAACTTTGAGGTGTGCTTTTGTAGCCCTACATAATTCTCGTCCTCTCTTGACCACGAAGGAATGACCTCCGGATGCGTCTCCATTGCAAGTTTTATGGGAAATATCATGTGATTCGATTATGTTAACGTTGTTGGGAGTTGCCACTAGTGAAAGTATGATCCCTAGGCCTTGTTTCCACCATTGCAATACCATTTGTGCTCATGTTTACCACGTGTTTGCTTGTTGCACTTTTATTACAGATTTATATTACTTTGCTTTGCCACTCCTATCATCCATATTTTACCATCTCTTCGCCGAACTAGTGCACCTATACAACTCCTAGTTGTATTAGGTGTGTTGGGGACACAAGAGACTTCTTCTATCTTAGTTGCAGGGTTGCTTAAGAGAGACCATCTTCAACCTCTACTTCCCTGAGTTCGATAAACCTTAGGTCATCCACTTGAGGGAAATTGCTGCTGTCCTACAAACCTCTGGGCTTGGAGGCCCAACATAGTCTACAAGAGTAGAAGCGTGTGTAGACATCAAGCTATTTCTGGCACCGTTGCCGGGGAGGTGAGTGCTTCAAGGTATATCTTTAGATCTTGCAATTAAATCTTTTTGTTTCTTGTTTTTATTTCACTAGTTTTGCTTAATGGAAAACAACAAAAATATGAGAGAGCTTTATAAGCTCTACCTTGAACTTGGACATGATGTGTTTGAAGAGAAAATTAAAAAACCTTTGGAACTTTATTATTTGCATAACAATCATGATGGTGGTGATGTTATTAGTATGTTTCTTTTTAATATCAATATTGCTAATGACATGGAAAGCTCTAAGCTTGGGGATGACACGTTTGATGAACATGATATTTTTAGTCCCCCAACTTTTGAGGAGAAAATTTACTTTGATGATACTATGCCTCCTATATATGATGATTACAATGATGAATATGATATTTTCAGTCCACCTACTATTGAGGATAAAATTTATTATGATTATGATATGCCTCCTAAATACGATGATTACCATGATGGTTATGATAGTCTTACTCTCACTATTCCTAATAAGAAAGATTTTGCTTATATGAAGAGTAATGACACTTTTATGCTTTTGGATCATGGAAATAATGCCTTATGTGATAGTTATATTGTTGAGTTTATTCGTGATCCCACTGAAAATTATTATGAGAAGGGAACATATGCTTATAGATATTTCAATAATATCAAGTTCCCTCTCTTTATGTTGAAGGTTTTGAAGCTGCACTTGTTTTGTCTTCCTATGCTTATTGCTTTGTGCTTCAATGAATTATTCTATTGCAATATTCCTATGCATAGGAAGCATGTTAGGATTAAATGTGTTTGGTATTTGCTTCTTGATGCTCTCTTTTGTTCTTCAACTCTTATTCCTACGAGAGCATCATTAAAGTCTTATGCCTAGCTTAAAGGCATAAAAGAAAGCGCTTTTGGGAGGCAGCCCACAATGAGTAAAATTTTATTTTGCTTTTGTTGTGTCTTGATGTTGTTACTACAGTAGCATCATCATTGTATCTTTACTTTTCAGCTTTGTGCCAAATGTAGTCTCTGATTGCAAGAAAGTTCAAAAGTTGTGACGTGCTGTCCAGGAAACAGATTCTGTCCTTGGACAGAAAAATTCGTATAAAATCACCAGATCATCTTTTTGGTCTGAATTTTTTCGACAAAGTGCTCTATAAAATTGTCTTTCGGGCGTATGTTCTGAGTTTTTTGATTTGAGTTGCATAATTGCCCCGAAAAAATCATTTACTACCTGTTGGTCTGTTTTTCACAGATTCTGTCCTGTTTTGCCTTTTCTTCGTTTTGCAAACCTTGAGCTTGCTTTTTCTTTGCAAAAACCTTTTGGCAATCTTGAGAAACAGTAGAACTTCAAGAATATCCTTATTTCCAGCAAGGAAAAATTATTTTATTATGGGTACTAACCTCGCTAATCAGATTATGATGAGTTATGTATGAAGGGAGTTTTCAAGTGTGCGAGGGAAGATGATAAAAAGATTCAGGAGTGTCAAACGCTCAAGCTTGGGGATGCCCCCATGCACCCCTAAGAAACATTCAAGAAGACTCAAGCGTCTAAGCTTGGGGATGCCCCCGTGCATCCCCTTCTCCATCAACAATTATCAGTTCGTCTTTCGTTCCACTATATTTTTATCACTTCATGTGTTATGTGCTATGCTTGGAGCGTCTTGCTTTTAGTTTCCTTTTTAGTTTTCTTTAGCTTTGCTTAATGTTCATAACGAGTTGGAACCCAGCTTTCTTTGTGTGGGAGAGAGACCCGCTCCACTTCAACCTAGAACATAACATAGAATTTTCATGTCTATCTTTGATGTGTGTGTTCTTTGTCTTTCAATAGCTACTATCATGTTCAGCTCTTAGTTTTCATGCTTATCTTTTTAAAGAGCTTTTGTTTAGTTGGTCGCTGGAACTCTCTTTATTTATCATGCTTATCTTGTTAAGAGAGTTGGCTTCTGTTGCACTGGTTGATATGTCTATGATAAAAATGCTATGTGCATAATGGTGCTTAGTAGTTCATGTTTTCTTATGGTTAGTCTCAAATAGCTGGGGGGTTCTCAATGTGTTATTGGAGTACCAACATGATTTGTTTGCCTATGATGTGGTATGGTTTAGTGATATCTTCCTCCGAGAATTTATTTTGATTGACTTGGCATATGCTCACGCATATTTAAGACTGTAAAGAAAGTCTATCAAGCTTTGATGATCTTTTATTTCTGAGTAGAGATATAACTTCCATGCCCGATTCAATGTTGCTTTGTCGCTCTGCATGATTATGACCGTCATTGCTCTCTTAGTTGGTCGCTCCCAGTCTTTTGCTAACCTCCACCTATACTAAGCGGACTGACTGCTTGTGCATCCAAAATCCTTTAAATCAGTTATGTCATATGAGTCCACCATACCTTCCTATACATGGTATTTACCTGCCATTCCTAACGAAGACTTTCATGTACCATCTCGAAATTATTGAAAAAAAAGCATTTCTCTTTTGTGCCTCTGTTTTAGCTCATGAGGAAGTAGTAGTTAATTCATGATCTTTTTAAGTTGCACAAGCTTCACCCCGGGATTGCATGTCTAATGTGCAAACCCATAATACGAGAAGGAACTGGCATAGAGTGCGCCCGGCTCATTAAAAAAATAATACAACAAACAAACCCTCCTTCACGCTTTGTTCATGAGAAATCAGAAAACTTTGGCAGTGATAAACAAAGGAGATTAAGAGGATGTGATCGTCCTCATTCGGGAGCCGTTCCTCGAAACTTGTCCAGCTCGAGAAGTAATTGAGTTATCTGCTAGCATTCGTTGACGAAATATGCATATTCTAAAAAAATAATTATTACCTCTGTTTTTTAAAACCAAGAGCTCTGGTACATGTTTAGTTTTTGTTTCGGACTACGGGTTTTCAACCTTGCCAACAAAAGCCACGGTTCGAGAGTCTCCACCTTCTTTAAAGCACCAACTATTGAGAGCATGATTGTCATTCTGAGTGTAATGTGCATTGTCCCAAAGTACCATTGTCTTTTGCATGATTATGATATCGTTTATTCTGAAATCATTGTATCTAGTCGTCACTTAAACCATGGAGGTGCCCCTGCATTTATGTTTTGCTTCACTAAAGGGGGCAAGCGAGGTACCACTTTGTCATATTTGCACACCATGCTCACTACAAATCTATTGAGTGTTTCAATATCATATTGTAAAACTTTCAGTTCTTTGTGATTTTCTCATGAGGCAACTTAATTACTACAGATTCATTGTCTCAGTAAGCACTTGTCATGTGACTGTGAAAAGTTCTTATATGGTTAATAGCATGTCACCACAGAAATTATGCTTGTTATCATTTACCTACTCGAGGACGAGCAGGAATTAAGCTTGGGGATGTTGATACGTCCAAAACGTATCTATAATTTCTCCTTGCTCCATGCCTTTTTTGTGTGATATTGCTATGATATTTATGCACTTCCATACACTTTTGATCATATTTGGACTAACCTACTAATGGTTGCAAAAGTGCACAATATTCTTGTTTTATACTTTATTGTGTAGGAATTACTTGGAAATTGACAAAAACGCAAAAGGAGTCGTATTGGAGTAGGACTCTGACTTTCCTGAAATCTGTCTGAGAACGTTTTTTAAAGATGGTCACGTTCTGCCCCGAAGACGACGTCAAACGGAAAAAGTCTAGTAGCGAAAGTTGTGGGGAATTTCGAGGCGATGCTTCTGGATATAAAATTCGTCCAAATCGGAGTCCGGACAGCCGAGTAAAGCCCGTTTTACTGAGGCCCAAAATCTAATGACGGGAATCCGAGAGTCTATATAAAGAGAGGAAACTTAGGTCACCAAGGGCCACGAATTTTCCTCCTCCCGAGCCGCCGTCTTGGAGGGGAGGACCAGCACCATTGCAGCACCATCCACAAGGAAGAAGGGGGGCCAAGGAGCCGCCGCCCCGAGGGCCGCCGCCGCCGCCGCCTCCGTGGCTGCCGCCAGTCGTCTCCTCCTCGCGGGGCTGCACCTCTCCATCAACACCATCATCAACCTCCTCCTCGCCATGTCCATGTGTGAGTAGTCTTCTCCGGGGCCGAGGGCTCGTACGTGTAGCTATGTGGTTATCTCTCTCTCTCTCATGATGTGATCTTCGTTGTGATCATAGGCTATGTTAATCTAGGGTGATCCCATGATATTTCCCCTTCCTCTATGTACTGGATTGATGTACTCACTTGTCTTTATCTAGTATAATCCCCGAGACCAAGGTGACAGCGGTCTATTGGACTTGGATTAGAAAAATATTTTCATGAGTGATTTCCTCTCTTGTGTGTTGATTGAAGATTGAGAGTCTCTTGGTGCTTGTCTTTGACTATCCTTTAGATATGTTGTGGTGATTGTGGGACTCTCTTTGGATGGCCGCGGTGACATTGGGAAATCCTTAGATTGGGAACTACGAACTTTGAGGTGTGCTTTTGTAGCCCTACATAATTCTCGTCCTCTCTTGACCACAAAGGAATGACCTCCGGGTGCGTCTCCATTGCATGTTTTATGGGAAATATCATGTGATTCGATTATGTTAACGTTGTTGGGAGTTTCCACTAGTGAAAGTATGATCCCTAGGCCTTGTTTCCACCATTGCAATACCATTTGGGCTCACATTTACCACTTGTTTGCTTGCTGCACTTTTTATTACAGATTTATATTACTTTGCTTTGCCACTCCTATCATCCATATTTTACCATCTCTTCGCCGAACTAGTGCACCTATACAACTCCTAGTTGTATTAGGTGTGTTGGGGACACAAGAGACTTCTTTTATCTTAGTTGCAGGGTTGCTTGAGAGAGACCATCTTCAACCTCTACTTACCTGAGTTCGATAAACCTTAGGTCATCCACTTGAGGGAAATTGCTGCTGTCCTACAAACCTCTGCGCTTGGAGGCCCAACATAGTCTACAAGAGTAGAAGCGTGTGTAGACATCACCCCGTGGCCACGTATATAAAGGAGGAAGGGAGGATGAGGCCGGCCCTAGGAGGGGCGCGCCAAGGGAGTAGGATTCCTACTCCTAGTTGCTAGTAGGAGTAGGTTTCCTCCTTTCCTAATCCAACAAGGAGAAGGAAGGGAGAGGCGGGCCACGCCTCAAACCCCTTGTCCAATTCGGACTGGGCTTGGGAGGGGCGCGCGCCACCTCCTGGCTGCTACCTCTCCTTCCCACTAAGGCCCATTGACACCCCGAACGAATTCTCATTACTCCCCGGTACTCCGAAAAATACCCGAATCACTCGGAACCTTTCTGATGTCCGAATATAGCCTTCCAATATATGAATCTTTACCTCTTGATCATTTCAAGACTCCCCGTCATGTCCGTGATCTCATCCGGGACTCCGAACAAACAATCAAATCACATAACTCATAATACAAATCATCATCGAACGTTAAGCATGCGGACCCTACGGGTTCGAGGACTATATAGACATGACCGAGACACATCACCGGTCAATAACCAATAGCGGAACCTCGATGCTCATATTGGCTCCTACATATTCTATGAAGATCTTTATCGGTCAAACCGCATAACAACATACGTTATTCCCTTTGTCATCGGTATGTTACTTGTCCGAGATTCGATCGTTGGTATCATCATACCTAGTTCAATCTCGTTACTGGCATGTCTCTTTACTCGTTCCGTAATACATCATCTCATGACTAACTCATTAGTCGTTTGCATGCAAGGCTTATTATGATGTGTATTACCGAGAGGGCCCAGAGATACCTCTCCGACATTTGGAGTGACAAATCCTATTCTTGATCTATGCCAACACCAGAAACACTTTTGGAAACACCTGTAGAACATATTTATAATCACCCAGTTACGTTGTGACGTTTGATAGCACACAAGGTGTTCCTCGATATTCGGGAGTTGCATAATCTCATAGTTAGAGGAACATGTATAAGTCATGAAGAAATCAATAGCAATAAAACTAAACGATCATAGTGCTAAGCTAACGAATGGGGCTTGTCCATCACATCATTCCCTAATGATGTGATCCCGTTCATCAAATGACAACACATGTCTATGGTTAGGAAACATAACCATTTTTGATCAACGAGCTAGTCAAGTAGAGGCATACTAGGGACACTATGTTTTGTGTATGTATTCACACATGTACTAAGTTTCCGGTTAATACAATTATAGCATGAATAATAAACATTTATCATGATATAGGGAAATATAAATAACAACTTTATTAGTGCCTCTAGGGCATATTTCCTTCAGTCTCCCACTTTCACTAGAGTCAATAATCTATTTCACATTGCCATGTGATTTAATAACCGATAGTTCACATCGTTATGTGAATAACACCCATAGTTCACATCGACATGTGACTAACACCCAAAAGGTTTACTAGAGTCAACAATCTAGTTCACATCGCCATGTTATTAAAACCCAATGAGTACTAAGGTGTGATCATGTTTTGCTTCATGAGAGATGTTTAGTGAGCGGGTCTACTACATTCAGATCTGTATGTATTTCGCAAATTCCTATGTCTTTAATGCTCTGCATGGAGCTACTCTAGCTAATTGCTCCCACTTTCAATACGCATCTAGATTGATACTAAGAGTCATCTGGTTTAGTGTAAAGCTTGCATCGGCGTAACTCTTTCCGACGAACTCTTTATCACCTCCATAATCGAGAAACATTTCCTTAGTCGTCCAGTAACTAAGGATAATTTTGACCGGTGCACAGTGATATACTCCTTGATCACTATTGTACCTCCTTGCCAACTTCATGGCAAGGTACACAACAGATATGGTACACAACATGGCATACTTTATAGTACATATGGCTGAGGCATAGGGAATGACTTTCATTCTTTCTCTATCTTCTACCGTGGTCGGGTTTTGAGTCTTACTTAACTTCATGCCTTACAACTCAGGCAAGAACTCCTTCTTTGACTGATCCATTTTGAACTTCTTCAAAATCTTATTAAGGTATGTACTCATTGAAAATCTTATCGAGCGTCTTAATCTGTCTCTATAGATCTTGGTGCCCAATATGTAAGCAGCTTCACCGAGGTCTTTTATTGAAAAGAAACTCTTTTAAACAATCCTTTATGCTTTCCAGAACATTCTACATCATTTCCGATCAATAGTATGTCATTAAAATATACTTATCAGAAAGGCTGCAGTGCTCCCACTCACGTTCTTGTAAATACATGCTTCACCGCAAATCTGTATAAAACCATATGCTTTGATCACCTCATCAAAGCGTATATTCCAACTCCGAGATGCTTGCACCAGTCCATAGATGGATCGCTGGAGCTTCAACACTTTGTTACCACCTTTAGGATCAACAAAACCTTTTGGTTGCATCATATACAACTCCTCTTTTGAGGTATTCATTAAGGAAAGCAGTTTTGACATCCATTTGCCAGATTTCATAATCATAAAATGCGGAAATTGCTAACATGATTTGGATAGACTTAAGCATCGCTACGGGTGAGAAAGTCTCATCGTAGTCAACTCCTTGAACTTTTCAAAAACCTTTCGCAACAAGTCAAGTTTTGTAGATAGTAATGTTATCGTCGGTGTCAGTCTTCCTCTTAAAAAATCCATTTTTATTTTTAATGGCTTGTCGATCATCGGGAAAGTCAACCAAAGTCCACACTTTCTTCACATACATGGATCCCATCTCAGATTTCATGGCCTCAAGCCGTTTTGCGGAATCTGGGCTCATCATCGCTTCCTCATAGTTCGCAGGTTCATCATGGTCTAGTAACATGACTTCCAGAACAGGGTTACCATACCACTCTGGTGCGGAACGTACTTTGGTTGACCTACGAGGTTCAGTAGTAACTTGATCTGAAGTTTCATAATCATCATCATTAGCTTCCTCATTGATTGATGTAGGAATCACTGGAACTAGTTTCTGTGATGTACAATTTCCAATTCGGGAGAAGGTACAATTACCTCATCAAGTTCTACTTTCCTCCCACTCACTTCTTTTGAGAGAAACTCCTTCTGTAGAAAGGATCCATTCTTAGCAACGAATATCTTGCCTTCGGATCTGTGATAGAAGGTGTACCCAACAGTTTCCTTTGGGTATCCTATGAAGACACTTTTCTCCGACTTGGGTTCGAGCTTATTAGGTTGAAGTTTTTTTCACATAAGCATCACAGCCCCAAACTTTAAGAAATGACAGCTTAGGTTTCTTGCTATAACACAGTTCATACGGTGTCATCTCAATGGATTTAGATGCTGCCCTATTTAACGTGAATGCAGCTGTCTCTAATGCATAACCCCAGAACGATAGTGGTAAATCGGTAAGAAACATCATATATCGCACCATATCTAAGAAAGTACGGTTATGACATTCGGACACACCATTTGCTGTGGTGTTCCTGGTGGCGTGAGCTGTGAAACTATTCCACATTGTTTCAAATGAATATCAAACTCATAACTCAAATATTCGCCTCCGCGATCAGATCATAGAAACTTTATTTTCTTGTTACGATGATTCTCTACTTCACTCTGAAATTCTTTGGACTTTTCAAATGTTTCAGACTTGTGCTTCATCAAGTAGATATACCCATATCTGCTCAAATCATCAGTGAAGATGAGAAAATAACGATACCCGCCGCAAGCATCAACACTCATTGGTCCGCATACATCAGTATGTATTATTTCCAATAAGTCACTTGCTCGCTCCATTGTTCCGGAGAATGGAGTTTTAGTGATCTTGCCCGTGAGGCATGGTTCGCAAGCACCAAGTGATTCATAATCAAGTGATTCCAAAATTCCATCAGCATGGAGTTTCTTCATGTGCTTTACACCAATATGACCTAAACAGCAATGCCACAAATAAGTTGCACTATCGTTATCAACTCTGCATCTTTTGGCTTCAATATTATGAATATGTGTATTTACTATGATCGAGATTCAATAAACCATTCACCTTGGGTGTATGACCATAGAAGGTTTTATTCATGTAAATAGAATAACAATTATTCTCTCACTTAAATGGATAACCATATTGCAATAAACACGATCCAATCTTGTTCATACTCAACGCAAACACCAAATAACATTTATTTAGGTTTAACACTAATCCCGAAAGTACAGGGAGTGTGCGATGATGTCCATATCAATATTGGAACTACTTCCAACACACATCGTCACCTCACCCTCAAATAGTCTATGTTTATTCTGCAACTCCTGTTTCGAGTTACTAATCTTAGCAACCGAACAAGTATCAAATACCAAGGGGCTATTATGAACACTAGTGAGGTACACATTATCAATATGTATATCAAGTATACCTTTGTTCACTTCGCCATCCTTCTTATCCGCCAAATATTCGGGGAACTTCCGCTTCTAGTAACCATTCCCTTTGCAGTTAGAAGCACTCAGTTTCAGGCTTAGGTCCAGCTTTGGGCTTCTTCACGTGAGTGACAACTTTCTTGCCATTCTTCTTGAAGTTCCCTTTCTTCCCCTTGCCCTTTTCTTTAAACTAGTGGTCTTGTTAACCATCAACAATTGATGCTCTTTCTACCTTCGTTGATTTCAGCATCACGAAGAGCTCCGGAATCGTTTTAGTCATCCCTTGCATATTATAGTTCATCACGAAGTTCTAGTAACTTGGTGATAGTGACTAGAGAACTCTGTCAATCACTATCTTATCTGGAAGATTAACTCTCACTTGATTCAAGCGATTGTAGTACTCAGACATTCTGAGTACATGATCATTGGTTGAGCTATTCTCCTCCATCTTGTAGGCAACGTACTTGTCAGAGGTCTCATACCTCTCGACACGGGCATGAGTCTGAAATACTATTTTCAACTCTTGGAACATCTCATGTGCTTCGTGGCATTCAAAACGTTTTTGAAGTCCCGGTTATAAGCCGTAAAGCATGGCGCACTAAACTATCAAGTAGTCGTCATACCGAGCTTGTCAAACGTTCATCACATCTGCATCTACTCCTGCAATAGGTTTATCACCTAGCGGTGCATCAAGGACATAATACTTCTGTGTAGCAATGAGGATAATCCTCAGATCACGGACCTAGTCCGCATCATTGCTACTAACATCTTTCAACTTAGTTTTCTTTAGGAACATATCAAAAACATAGGGGAGCTATAACGCAAGCTATTGATCTACAACATAATTTGTAAATACTATCAGGACTAAGTTCATGATAAATTAAAGTTCAATTAATCATATTACTTATGAACTCCCACTTAGCTAGACATCCCTCTAGTCATCCAAATGATCACGTGATCCAAATCAACTAAACCATGTTTGATCATCACGTGAGATGGAGTATTTTTCAATGGTGAACATCTTATGTTGATCATATCTACTATATGATTCACGCTCGACCTTTCGGTCTCCAGTGTTCCGAGGCCATGTATGTACAGTTTAACCCGAGTATTCTACATGTGCAAAACACACCCGTTGTATTTGAACGTAGAGCTTATCACACCCGATCATCATGTGGTGTCTCGGCACGACGAACTTTCGCAACGGTGCATACTCAGGGAGAACACTTGTACCTTGAAATTTTTGTAAGGGATCATCTTATAATGCTACTGCCGTACTAAGCAAAATAAGAAGCATAATAAGATAAACATCACATGCAATCAAAATATGTGACATGATATGGTCATCATCATCTTGTGCTTTTGATCTCCATGTCCAAAGCATCATCATGATCTCCATCGTCACCGGCTTGACACCATGATCTTCATCGTAGCATCGTGGTCATCTCGCCAACGATTACTACTACTATCGCTAACTCATAGTGATAAAGTAAAGCAATTACATGGCCTTCACAATTCATACAATAAAGAGACAACCATAAGGCTCCTGCCGGTTGCCGATTATTTACAAAACATGATCATCTCATACAATAATGTATAACTCATCACGTCTTGACCATATCACATCACAACATGCCCTGCAAAAACAAGTTAGACGTCCTCTACTTTGTTGTTGCACGTTTTACGTGGATGCTACGGGCTTAGCAAGAGCCGTTCTTACCTATGCATACAAAACCACAACGATTTTTCGTCAAGTGTGTTGTTTTAACCTTCACAAGGACCGGGTGTAGCCACACTCGATTCAACTAAAATGAGAGAGATAGACACCCTCCGGTCACCTTTAAGCAACGAGTGCTCGTAACTGTGAAATCAGTCTCGCGTAAGTGTACGCGTAATGTCGGTCCGGGCCACTTCATCTCACAATACCGCCGAATCAAAGTATGACATGCTGGTAAGCAGTATGACTATTATCGCCCACAACTCATTGCGTTCTACTCGTGCATATCATCTACGGATAGACCTGGCTCATGATGCCATTGTTGGGGAACATACTATTTCAAAAAAAATCCTACGATCACGCAAGATCTATCTAGGAGAAGCATAGCAACGAGTGGGAGAGTGTGTCCACGTAGCCTCGTAGGACGAAAGCGGAAGCGTTTAGTAACGCGGTTGATGTAGTCGAACGTCTTCGCGATCCAACCGTTCCAAGCACCGAACGTACGGCACCTCCGCGTTCAGCACACGTTCAGCTCGATGACGTCCCACGAAATCTTGATCCAGTTGAGCGTCGCGGGAGAGTTTCGTCAGCACAACGGCGTAGTGACGGTGATGATGAAGTTACCGGCGCAGGGCTTCGCCTAAGTACTGCAACGATATGACTGAGGTGTGTAACTATGGAGGGGGGCACAGCACACGGCTTGCAAATCAACTTGTGCCTATGGGGTGCCCCTGACCACGTATATAAAGGAGGGAGGGAGGAGGAGGCCGGCCATAGGAGGGGCGCGCCAAGGGAGTAGGATTCCTACTCCTAGTAGGAGTAGGTTTCCTCCTTTCCTAGTCCAACTAGGAGAAGGGGGAAAGGAGGAGGAGGTGAGAAGGAAGGGAGAGGGGGGCTGATACGTCTCCAACGTATCTATAATTTTGGATTGTTCCATGCTATTATATATTCTGTTTTGGATGTTTAATAGGCTTTATTATGCACTTTTATATTACTCTTGGGACTACGCTACTAACCCAAGGCCAAGTGCAAATTGTTGTTTTTTAATTATTTCAGTGTTTCGCAGAAAAGGGATATCAAACGGAGTCCAAACGGAAGGAAACCTTCGGGGGAGTTATTTTTGGAACGTGTCTTCACAAAAGACTTGGAGTACACGCGAGGGAACGAGAGAGGCAGCCACGAGGGGGCAGGGCGCGCCAAGGGGGGCAGGCGCGCCCCCCACCCTCGTGGGCCCCCTCTAGCGCCCCCGGTGCCCTCCTTCCTCCTATATATATATCCACGTACCCTGAAAACATCGAGGAAATAGAGAAAACCCTAATTCCACCACCGCAACCTTCTGTTCCCGTGAGATCCCATTTTGGGGCCTGTTTCGGAGCTCCACCGGAGGGGGGATCGATCATGGATTGCTTCTGCATCAACACCATAGCCTCACCGATGAGTTGTGAGTAGTTTACCACAAATCTTCGGGTCCATAATTACTAGCTAGATGCTTCTTCTCTCTTATTTGATCTCAATACAAAGTTCTCCTCGATCTTCGAGGAGATCTATTCGATGTAATATTTTTGCGGTGTGTTTCTCGAGATTCGATGAATTGTGGGTTTATGATCAAGATTATCTATGAACAATATTTGATTCTTTTCTTAAATCTTTGATGTATGATTATAATATCCTTGCAAGTCTCTTCGAATTATTGGTTTGGTTTGGCCTACTAGATGTTTAGTTCTTGCAATGGGAGAAGTGCTTGGATTTGGGTTCAATCTTGCGGTGTCCTTTCCAAGTGACAGTAGGGGCAGCAAGGCACGTATTGTATTGTTGTCATCGAGGATAAAAAGATGGCATTTATATCATATTGCTTGAGTTTATCCCTCTACATCATGTCTTCTTGCCTAAGGCAATACTCTGCTCTTATGAACTTAATACTCTAGATGCATGCTCGATAGCGGTCGATGTGTGGAGTAATAGTAGTAGATGCAGAATCGTTTCGGTCTACTTGTTACGGACGTGATGCCTATATATAATGATCATGCCTAGATATTCTCATAACTATGCGCTTTTCTATCAATTGCTCGACAGTAATTTGTTCACCCACCGTAGAATTCTTCTATCATGAGAGAAGCCACTAGTGAAAACTATGGCCCCCGAGTCTATCTTTATCATATTACTTTTCCTTCAATTTCTGTTGCTGTTGCTTATTTACTTTCTTTACTCTCTGTTCTTATACCAAAAATACCAAAAAAACTATCATATTCTATCTATCAGATCTCACTTTCGTAAGTGATCGTGAAGGGATTGACAACCCCTTATCGTGTTGGCTGCGAAGTTCTTATTTGTTTGTGTAGGTGCGAGGGACTCGCGCGTGGTCTCCTACTGGATTGATACCTTGGTTCTCAAAAACTGAGGGAAATACTTATGCTATTGTGTTGCATCACCCTTTCGTCTTCAAGGGAATACAACACAAGCTCGAGAAGTAGCAAGAAGAATTTCTGGCGCCGTTGCCGGGGAGATCTATGCAAGAGTCATATACCAAGTACCTATCACAAACCATTATTCTTCGCATTACATTATTTGCCTCTCGTTTTCCTCTCCCCCACTTCACCCTTGCCGTTTTATTCGTCCTTCTTTTTCCGTGTGTTTACCGTTCGCTTGCCTCGTGTGTGTTCGTCTTTTTCACAAATTGTTGCTATCATGTCTGAGATGGGGGAAGATGCCGTTGAAAAGGGTAGTAATGTTGAGGGAAACTTCACCTTTGTTGATCCTCCTGATGAAACTACCACTTTACATACTAAGAAGTTCTGGGTTGGTAGTGGTAATATTATTGGAAAAGGAGTTCTTCAAGACTTCTTTACTTGTGCCGGTGCTTTACCCACTATGGGTGGATCTATTCTTCATAAAACTAGTAGTCTTGCGGATGCCATATCTATGCTTGTAGTTGAAATTGAAAGGCAATTTATCCATATGCATCCTTGCATTCAGAGAATCTTTCTGGAATTTTCCAATATTGAGCATTCTTCTGTTAAGCGCGCAGCTACTATCTTTTTGGCTCATGAGTTCAGATTCATAATGAAGGAGTCCAAAGAAATCTTTACGCATTATAGAGTGGATGCTGGTCATCCGCCCATAGAAGCTATCTTATTCAATCAAGAGGACATAATGTATTTGCAATCTTTAGACCATGTTGCTTTTAATGAAAACCTTGGGAAAAAGGTTCCTACCGATATCTTGGTTGATAGAATTTCTGAATTGAATGATGACTTTGCTATTCAAAACAATGGGTTAGGTTTTTCCCTTGAGCGAAGGCTCATGACCTTCCGCCAAAAGAATGCTTATAATGATGAATTGGTGGTACAGTATGAAGGGCCAAAGGAGGAACCTATACCTCCTGAGCTTGATATGGGGGACTTTTGTCCTATTAAATTTATCCCTTTTGATTACTTTTGCTTGCCACAAAGAAAACTTTCTGCTGAACGTAGGGAATATGAGATGATTTTTTGTGATCTACCTTATCATTATGGCAATACCTAGATCTATTCTTGTATCATGCCTAGCTAGGGGTGTTAAACGATAGCTCTTATTGGGAGGCAACCCAATTTTATTTTCTTTGTTTTTGCTTCTTCTTAAGAATAAATATTGCATCTAGTTCTGTTTAGATGTGGTTTTGTGTTTTAATTAGTGTTTGTGCCAAGTAGAACCTTTGGGAAGACTTGTGTGAAGTTTATATGAGCATGCTGTAAAAAACAGAAACTTTAGCGCTCACGAGATTGGCTGTAATTTTTTACTGGAGAGTGATTTTTAGTAGATTCATTTTGTAGATGATTAATAGACAAATTCCTCACATCCACCAATTTTTTTATAGTTACAGAAGTATTCTAAAGTTACATATTACTACAGACTGTTCTGTTTTTGACAGATTCTGTTTTTCGTGTGTTGTTTGCTTATTTTGATGAATCTATGAGTAGTATCCGGGGGGTATGAATCATAGAGAAGTTGGAATACAGTAGGTTTAACACCAATATAAACAAAGAATGTGTTCATTACAGTACCTTTGAGTGGCGGTTTGCTTTCTTATACTATCGGAGCTCATGAGATTTTTGGCTAAGTTTTATGTTGTGAAGTTTTCAGGTTTTGAGTATGCCTTTGATGGACTATGGAATAAAGAGTGGCAAGAGCCTAAGCTTGGGGATTCCCAAGTCACCCCAAGCTAAAATTCAAGGACAACCAAAAGCCTAAGCTTGGGGATGCCCCGGGAAGGCATCCCCTCTTTCGTCTTCATCTATCGGTAACTTTACTCGGGACTATATTTTTATTCACCACAAGATATGTGTTTTGCTTGGAGCGTCATGTATGATTTGAGTCTTTGCTTTTTAGTTTGCCACAATCATCCTTGCTGGACACACCTTTTTGAGAGAGATAATTATGGTTTAGAATTTATTATAATACTCTATGCGCTTCACTTGTATCTTTTGAGCTAGATAGTTTTGCTCTAGTGCTTCACTTATATCTTTTAGAGCACGATGGTGGTCTTATTTTGTAGAAATTATTGATCTCTCATGCTTCACTTATATCCTTTTGAGAGTCTTTTAGAATAGCATGGTAATGTGCTTTGGTTATAAAACTAGTCCTAACATGATAGGCATCCAAGATGAGTATAGTAAAACTTTCATACAAGTGCAATGAATAATAGGAGAAGTTTGATACTTGATGATTTTTTTGAGATATGAGGATGATGATATTGGAGTCATGCTAGTGGAGTAATTGTGAATTTGATAAACACTTGTGTTAAAGTTTGTGATTCCCGTAGCATGCACGTATGGTGAACCATCAAGTGTCATCCTTTGTGTGGAGGTCGGGATCGCGCGATGGTTAACTCCTACCAACCCTTCCTCTAGGAGCATGCGTTGAATACTTTATTTTGATAACTCATAGATTTTTACAATAAGTATATGAGTTCTTTATGACTAATGTTGAGTCTGTGGATCATACGCACTCTCACCCTTCCACCATTGCTAGGCACTCTTGTACCGCGCAACTTTCGCCGGTACTATACACCCACCATATACCTTCCTCAAAACAGCCACCATACCTACCTATCATGGCATTTCCATAGCCATTCCGAGATATATTGCCATGCAACTTTCCACCATTCCGTTCATATGACATGCTTCATCATCATTCACATAGAGTCATATTTTGTTCCAGCTTCGAGTTGTAATCTTTGAGTTGTAAGTCAATAAAAGTGTGATGATCTTCATTATTAGAGCATTGTCCCATGTGAGGAAAGGCCAAAAAAAGAGATGGCCTAAAAAATAGAGAGGGGCTAATAAAAAAAAGAGAAAGCCCCTCCGAAAAAATATGAGAGAAAAGAGAGAAGGGACAATGCTACTATCCTTTTCCACACTTGTGCTCCAAAGTAGCACCATAATCTTCATTATAAAGAGTCTCTTGTTTTGTCACTTTCATATACTAGTGGGAATTTTCATTATAGAGTTTGGCTTGTATATTCCAATGATGGGCTTCCTCAAATGCCCTAGGTCTTCATGATCAAGCAAGTTGGATGCACACCCACTTAGTTTCTTTTGATGAGCTTTCATACACTTATAGATCTAGTGCATCTGTTGCATGGCAATCCATACTCACTCACATTGATATCTATTGATGGGCATCTCTATAGCCCATTAATACGCCTAGTTGATGTGAGACTATCTTCCTCCTTTGTCTTCTCCACAACCACCATTCTCTTTCACCTATAGTGCTATAACCACGGCTCACGCTCATGTATTGCGTGAAAGTTGAAAGGTTTGAAAAAATTTGAGTATAAAACAATTGCTTGGCTGAAATTGGGGTTGTGCATGATTTAAATATTTTGTGTGATGAAGAGGAAGCATAGACAGACTATATGATTTTGTAGGGATAACTTTCTTTGGCCATGTTATTTTGAGAAGACACAATTGCTTTGTTAGTATGCTTGAAGTATTATTATTCTTATGTCAATATAGACTTTTGTCTTGAATCTTTCGGATCTGAACATTCATGCCACAATAAATAGAATTAGATTGAGAATTATGTTGGTTAGCATTCCACATCAAAAATTCTATTTTTATCATTTACCTACTCGAGGACGAGCAGGAATTAAGCTTGGGGATGCTTGATACGTCTCCGGCGTATCTATAATTTTTGATTGTTCCATGCTATTATATATTATGTTTTGGATGTTTAATGGGCTTTATTATGCACTTTTATATTATTTTTGGGACTAACCTACTAACCCAAGGCCCAGTGCAAATTGTTTTTTTTTGCCTATATCAGTGTTTCGTAGAAAAGGGATATCAAACGGAGTCCAAACGGAATGAAACCTTCGGGAGAGTTATTTTTGCAACTGTATCTTCACAGAAGACTTGGAGTACACGCGAGGGAACGAGAGAGGCAGCCACGAGGGGGCAGGGCGCGCCCCCACCCTCGTGGGCCCCCTCTGGCTCCCCAGTGCCCTCCTTCCTCCTATATATATCCACGTACCCTGAAAACATCGAGGCAATAGAGAAAACCCTAATTCCACCGCCGCAACCTTCTGTTCCTGTGAGATCCCATCTTGGGGCCTGTTCCGGAGCTCCGCCGGAGGGGGGATTGATCACGGAGTGCTTCTACATCAACACCATAGCCTCACCGATGAGTTGTGAGTAGTTTACCTCAGACCTTCGGGTCCATAGTTATTAGCTAGATGGCTTCTTCTCTCTTTTTGGATCTCAATACAAAGTTGTTACGAACGTGATGCAGAATCGTTTCGGTCTACTTGTTACGAACGTGATGCCTATATATAATGACCATGCCTAGATATTCTCATAACTATGTGCTTTTCTATCAATTGCTCGACAGTAATTTGTTCACCCACCGAAGAATTCGGCTATCATGAGAGAAGCTACTAGTGAAAACTATGGCCCCCGGGTCTATCTTTATCATATTACTTTTCCTTCAATTTTTGTTGCCGTTGCTTATTTACTTTCTTTACTTTCTGTTCTTATACCAAAAATACTAAAAAAATACTATCCTATCCTATCTATCAGATCTCACTTTCGTAAGTGACCATGAAGGGATGGACAACCCCTTATCGCGTTGGATGCAAAGTTCTTATTTGTTTATGCAGGTGCGAGGGACTAGCGCATGGTCTCCTACTGGATTTATACCTTGGTTCTCAAAAACTGAGGGAAATACTTACGCTACTGTGCTGCATCACCCTTTCCTCTTTGAGGGAATACAACGCAAGCTCGAGAAGTAGCAGGGGCCGCGCCCCAAACCCCTTGTCCAATTCGGACTGGGCTTGGGAGGGGCGCGCACCACCTCCTGGATGCTACCTC
This sequence comes from Secale cereale, assembly GCA_902687465.1. Classification (NCBI taxonomy): domain Eukaryota; kingdom Viridiplantae; phylum Streptophyta; class Magnoliopsida; order Poales; family Poaceae; genus Secale; species Secale cereale. The sequence continues at coordinate 713,136,752 of LR738710.1, read as the reverse complement.
TCCTTTCCACTAAGGCCCATTGACTCCCTAGACGAATTCCTGTAACCCGGTACCCAAAAAATACCAGAATCACTCGGAACCTTTCCGATGCCTGAATATAGCCTTCCAATATATGAATCTTTACCTCTCAATCATTTCAAGACCCCTCGTCATGTCCGTTAACTCATCCGGGACTCCGAACAAACTTCGGTCATCAAATCACATAACTCATAATACAAATCATCATCGAACGTTAAGCGTGCGGACCTTACGGGTTCGAGAACTATGTAGACATGACCGAGACACATCTCCGGTCGATAACCAATAGCGGAACCTGGATGCTCATATTGGCTCCCACATATTCTACGAAGATCTTTATCGGTCAAACCGCATAACAACATATGTTATTCCCTTTGTCATTGGTATGTTACTTGCCCGAGATTCGATCATCGGTATCATCATAACTAGTTCAATCTCGTTACCGGCAAGTCTCTTTACTCGTTCCATAATACATCATCTCGTGACTAACTCATTAGTCGTTTGCTTGCAAGGCTTATTGTGATGTGTATTACCGAGAGGGCCTAGAGATACCTCTGCGACATTTGGAGTGACAAATCATATTCTTGATCTATGACAACACCACAAACACTTTCGGAAACACATGTAGAGCATCTTTATAATCACCCAGTTACATTGTGATGTTTGATAGCACACAAGGTGTTACTTCGGTATTCGAGGGTTGCATAATCAACATGTATAAGTCATGAAGAAAGCAATAGAAATAAAACTAAATGATCATAGTGCTAAGCTAACGGATGGGTCTTGTCCATCACATCATTCCCTAATGATGTGATCCCGTTCATCAAATGACAACACGTGTCTATGGTTAGGAAACATAACCATCTTTGATCAACGAGCTAGTCAAGTAGAGACATACTAGGGAACTATGTTTTGTCTAAGTATTCACACATGTACTAAGTTTCCGGTTAATACAATTCTAGCATGAATAATTAATATTTATCATGGTATAAGGAAATATAAATAACAACTTTATTATTGCCTCTAGGGCATATTTCCTTCAGGTCTATCAAGAGAAAGAAGAGGCAGAGCGACACACACGACAATAGTCGGCATTCTTATTCTATCATATATGGTGGACACTCTCCCTCACTGATTTTTTGGTCATCATGTATGGAGCCCTGACAGACTAATAACACGACATGTCGAGCGCATGAAATTTGCCGAAACGGAAATGAATCAACAGTCTAGCAAAACATAGGCCACTCAAAGGTGTTTCTTGCAAACATAGGCCACATGTCCAGAGAGACAACCAATACATATGTCAAATATCATCACACACATACCCGAGGAGAAGAGGAGGAGGTGGACTTTTAGCTCACCGACTCGGGTGTAGAGGAAGTAGAGGAAGCTTCGGCGATGATCACTCCAGGGAGATGCGAGTCTACAAAGCATGCATACTCCACTGAGTGATCACTACAGGGAGGTGCGGCACTACAAAGCCTACATATTCCGCCGAGTGAAAATTTTAGATCATTGATACATCTCCAACGTATCTATACTTTTTGATTGTTCCATGCTACTATATATTCTGTTTTGGATGTTTAATGGGCTTTATTATATGCTTTTATATTATTTTTGGGACTAACATACTAACCCAAGGCCTAGTGCAAATTGTTGTTTTTTTGCCTATTTCAGTGTTTCGCAGAAAAGGAATATCAAACGGAGTCCAAACGGAATGAAACCTTCGGGAGAGTTATTTTTGGAACGATATCAACACAGAAGACTTGGAGTACACACGAGGAAACGAGAGAGGTGGCCACGAGGGTAGGGGGCGTGCCCAGGGGGGTAGGCGCGCCCCCACCCTCATGGGCCCCCTCTGGCTCCCCTGACGTGCCTCTTCAGCCTATATATACCCTCGTACCCTAAAAACATCGAGGAACACCACAAAACCCTAATTCCACCGCCGTAACCTTCTGTACCTGTGAGATCCCATCTTGGAGCCTGTTCCGGAGCTCCATCGGAGGGGGTATCGATCATGGAGGGCCTCTACATCAACACCATATCTCCTCCGATGAGTTGTGAGTAGTTTACCACAGACCTTCGGGTCCATAGTTTTTAGCTAGATGGCTTCTTCTCTCTCTTTGGATCTCAATACAAAGTTCTCCTCGATCTTCGAGGAGATATATTCGATGTAATCTTTTTGCGGTATGTTTGTCGAGATCCGATGAACTGTGGGTTTATGATCAAGATTATCTTTGAACAATATTGGATTCTTTTCTGAAATCATTTATGTATGATTATAATATCCTTGCAAGTCTCTTCAAATTTTTGGTTAGGTTTGGCCTATTAGATCTATAGTTCTTGCAATGGGAGAAGTGCTTGGCTTTGGGTTCAATCTTGTAGTGTCCTTTCCGAGTGACAGCAGGGGCATCAAGGCACGTATAGTATTGTTGCCATTGAGGATAAAAGGATGGGGTTTATATCATATTGCTTGAGTTTATCCCTCTACATCATGTCATCTTGCTTAAGGCGTTACTCTATTCTTATGAACTTAATACTCTAGATGCATGCTGGATAGCGGTTGATGTGTGGAGTAATAGTAGTAGATGCTGAATCGTTTCGGTCTACTTGTTACGGACGTGATTCCTATATACAATGATCATGCCTAGATATTCATAACTATGCGCTTTTCTATCAATTGATAGACAGTAATTTGTTCACCCACCATAGAATTCTGCTATCATGAGAGAAGCCACTAGTGAAACCTATGGCCCCCGGGTCTATTCTCATCATATTAATCTTCCACACACTATTTACTTTACTTTGCTTTACTTTACTTTCAATCTCTATACCAAAAATACCAAAAATATTATCTTATCGTATCTACCAGATCTCACTCTCGTAAGTGACCGAGAAGGGATTGAAAACCCTTTTTATCGCGTTGGCTGTGAGGTTCTTATTTGTTTGTGTACGTGCGAGGGCCTCGCGTGTGGGATCCTACTGGATTGATACCTTGATTCTCACAAACTGAGGGAAATACTTACGCTACTGTGTTGCATCACCCTTTCCTCTTCGAGGGAATACAATGCAAGCTCAAGAAGTTGCAAGAAGAATTTTTGGCGCCGTTGTCGGGGAGATCTACGCAAAAGTCATATACCAAGTACCTATCATAAACCCTTATCCCTCGCACTACATTTTTTGCCTCTCGTTTTCCTCTCCCCCACTTCACCCGTGTCGTTTTATTCGCCCTTCTTTTTCCGTGTGTTTTACCGTTCGCTTGCCTTTTGTTTGCTTGTGTGTTGCATTGCTTGCTTGTCACTATGGCTCATGACAATACCAAATTGTGTGACTTTTCCAATACCAATAATAATGATTTTATTAGCACTCCGATTGCTCCTATCTTAGATGCTGAATCTTGTGAGATCAATGCTGCTCTATTGAATCTTGTCATGAAAGATCAATTTTATGGCCTTCCTAGTGAAGATGCCGCTACCCATCTAAACAACTTTGTTGATTTGTGCGATATGCAAAAGAAGAGAGATACGGATAATGATATTGTTAAATTGAAGCTATTTCCATTTTCACATAGAGATCGTGCTAAAACTTGGTTCTCCTATTTGCCTAGAAATAGTATTGATTCATGGAATAAGTGCAAAGATGCCTTTATCTCTAAGTATTTCCTGCCGCTAAGATTATCTCTCTTAGAAACGAAATTAATGATATGTAATTGCCCTACACATGGTTTGAACTTATGGATGATTATACAAAAAAATATGCCGGCTTGAATTTTGCTTCTAGAAATATTTTAGATTCGGCCGCGGGGGGCACTTTCATGGTAATCACTTTAGGAGAAGCTACCAAACTCCTAGATAATATTATGGTTAACTACTCTCAATGGCACACCGAAAGATCTACTAGTAAAAAAGTGCATGCTATTGAAGAGATTAGTGTTTTGAGTGGAAAGATGGATGAACTTATGAAATTATTTGCTACTAAGAGTGCTTCTTCTGATCCTAATGACATGACTTTATCCACGTTGATTGAAAATAATAATGAATCTTTGGATATGAATTTTGTTGGTAGGTATAATTTTGGTAACAATGCTTATAGAGGAAACTTTAATGCTATGCCTTTTCCTAGTAATCCCTCTAAAAATTATGGTAATTCCTACAATAACTCTTATGAAAATTTCGGTAAGATGTTGTCTGAATTTGAGACTAGTGTTAAAGAGTTTATGAATTCGCAAAAGAATTTCAATGCTTTGCTTGAGGAAAAATTGCTTAAGATTGATGAGCTGGCTAGAAACATGGATAGAATTACTCTTGATGTTGATTCTTTGAAACTTAGATCTATTCCACCTAAGCATAATATCCATGAGTCTCTCAAAGCCGTGAGAAATTGATGAGTGCAACGAAAGAACAGCTAGGATGCGTGCTAAAAGAGATTGCTTTATGAAAGCGTGTTCTTCTGGTTTTCATGATAATAAGGATGAAGAGTGCTAAAATAGATTGCTTTATGAAAGCGTTTTCTTCTAGTTTTCATGATAATAAGGATGAAGATCTGAAAGTGATTGATGTGTTTCCTATTAAATCATTGTTTTCTAGTATGAATCTTGATAAAGATGGGACTGGAGATGAGTCTACTTTAGTTAAAAGGCGTACCAATGATTCAGAGTTTTTAGATCTTGATGCTGAAATTGTTAAAAGTGGGATTGAAGAGGTCAAAACTTTACATAGCAATGAACCCACTATATTGGATTTCAAGGGATTTAATTATGAAAAATGCTCTTTAATAGATTGTATTTCCATGTTGCAATCCGTGCTAAATTCTCCTCATGCTTATAGTCAAAATAAATCTTTTACCAAACACATAGTTGATGCTTTAATGCAATATTATGAACAAAAACTTGAATTAGAAGTTTCTATCCCTAGAAAGCTTTATGATGAGTGGGAACCTACTATTAAAATTAAGATTAATGATCATGAATGCTTTGCTTTGTGTGATTTGGGTGCAAGTGTTTCCACGATTCCAAAAGCTTTGTGTGATATGTTAGGTTTCCATGAACTTGATGATTGTTCTTTAAATTTGCATCTTGCGGATTGTACAATTAAGAAACCTATGGAAATGACTAATGATGCTATTATTGTTGCTAATAGGAATTATGTGCCCGTAGATTTCATCGTTCTTGATATAGATTGCAATCCTACATGTCCTATTATTCTTGGTAGACCTTTCCTTAGAACGATTGGTGCAATTATTGATATGAAGGAAGGAAATATTAGATTCCAATTTCCATTAAGGAAAGGCATGGAACACTTTCCTAGAAATAAAATCAAATTACCTTATGAATCTATTATGAGAGCCACTTATGGATTGCCTACCAAAGATGGCAATACCTAGATCTATTCTTGTATCGTGCCTAGCTAGGGGCGTTAAACGATAGTGCTTGTTGGGAGGCAACACAATTTTATTTTCTTTGTTTTTGCTTCTGATTATAAATAAATATTGCATCTAGCTTCTGTTTAGATGTGGTTTTGTGTTTTAATTAGTGTTTGTGCCAAGTAGAACCTTTGGTAAGACTTGTGTGAAGTGTATATGATCATGCTGGAAAAAACAGAAACTTTAGCGCTCACGAGATTAGCTACGATTTTTTTACTGGAGAGTGCTTATTAGTTGATTATTTTTGCAGATGATTAATAGACAAATTCCTCACGTCCACCAGTTTATTTCAATTTTTTTTGAGCTACAGAAGTATTTGAAAGTTACAGATTACTACATACTATTCTATTTTTGACAGATTCTGTTTTTCGTGTGTTGTTTGCTTATTTTGATGAATCTATGAGTAGTATCGGGGGGTATGAATCATAGAGAACTTGGAATACAGTAGGTTTAACACCAATATAAACAAATAATGAGTTCATTACGGTACCTTTGAGTGGTGGTTTGTTTTCTTATACTAACGGAGCTCACAGGATTTTTGGCTAAGTTTTGTGTTGTGAAGTTTTCAAGTTTTGGGTAAGGATTCGATGGACTATGGAACAAAGAGTGGCAAAAGCCTAAACTTGGGGATGCCCGAGGCACCCCAAGTTAAAATTCAAGGACAACCAAAAGCCTAAGCCCGGGGATGCCCCGGGAAGGCATCCCCTCTTTCGTCTTCATCTATCGGTAACTTTACTTGAGACTATATTTTTATTCACCACATGATATGTGTTTTGCTTGGAGCGTCATGTATGATTTGAGTCTTTTCTTTTTAGTTTTGCGCAATCATCCTTGCTGGACACACCTTTTTGAGAGAGATACACATGAATTGGAATTTAATAGAATACTATAGGTGCTTCACTTATATCTTTTTGAGAGTCTCTTAGAACAGCATGGTAATGTGCGTTGGTTATAAAACTAGTCCTAAGATGATAGGCATCCAAGATGGGTATAGTAAAAACTTTCATATAAGTGCATTGAAAATTATGAGAAGTTCCATACTTGATGATTGTTTTGAGATATGAGGATGTTGATATTAGAGTCATGCTAGTGTAGTAATTGTGAATTTGAGAAACACTTGTGTTAAAGTTTATGATTCCCGTAGCATGCACGTATGGTGAACCGTTATGTGATGAAGTTGGAGCATGATTTATTTATTCAGTGTCATACTTTTTGTGGAGGTCGGGATCGCGCGATGGTTAACTCCTACCAACCCTTCCCCTAGGAGCATGCGTTGAATACTTTGTTTTGATAACTCGTAGATTTTTGCAATAAGTATATGAGTTCTTTATGACTAATGTTGAGTCCATGGATTATACGCACTCTCGCCCTTCCACCATTGCTAGCCTCTCTTCTACCGCACAACTTTCGCCAGTACCATACACCCACCATATACCTTCCTCAAAACAGCCACCATACCTACCTGTCATGGCATTTCCATAGCCATTCTGAGATATATTGCCATGCAACTTTCCTCCGTTCCGTTCATATGACACACTTCATCATTATCATTCATATAGAGTCATATTTTGTCCTAGCTCTGAGTTGTAAGTAATTAGAAGTGTGATGATCATCATTATTAGAGCATTGTACCAGTGAGGAAATAATGATGGAGACTATGATTCCCCCACAAGTCGGGATGAGACTCCAAACGAAAATGAAAGAAAAAAAGAAAAGGAAAAAAGAGGCCATAAAAAAGAAAAGAGAAAAAGAGAAAAGGCCCAAAAGAAAAAAAAAAGAGATAAAGAGAGAAGGGACAATGTTACTATCCTTTGTCCACACTTGTGCTTCAAAGTAGCACCATGATCTTCATGATAGAGAGTCTCTTGTTTTGTCATTTTCATATACTAGTGGGAATTTTCATTATAGAACTTGGCTTGTATATTCCAATGATGGGCTTCCTCAAATGCCTTAGGTCTTCGTGAGCAAGCAAGTTGGACGCACACCCACTTAGTTTCTTTTGTTGAGCTTTCATACACTTATAGCTCTAGTGCATCCGTTGCATGGCAATCCCTACTCACTCATATTGATATCTATTGATGGGCATCTCCATAGCTCATCAATACGCCTAGTTGATGTGAGACTATCTTCCTCTTTTGTCTTCTCCACAACCACCACTCTATTCCACATAGTGCTATATTCATGGCTCACACTCATGTATTGTCTGAAAGTTGAAAGGTTTGAAAGAATTGAAGTATGAAACAATTGCTTGGCTGAAACCGGGGTTGTGCATGATTTAAATATTTTGTGTGATGAAAATAGAGCATAGCCGGACTATATGATTTTGTAGGGATAACTTTTTTGGCCATGTTACTTTGAGAAGACACGATTGCTTTATTAGTATGCTTGAAGTATTATTATTCTTATGTCAATATAGACTTTTGTCTTGAATCTTTCGGATCTGAACATTCATGCCACAATAAAGAAAATTACATTGACAATTATGTTGGTTAGCATTCCACATCAAAAATTCTGTTATTATCATTTACCTACTCGAGGACGACCAGGAATTAAGCTTGGGGATGCTTGATACGTCTCCAACGTATCTATAATTTTTTATTGTTCCATGCTATTATATATTCTGTTCTGGATGTTTAATGAGATTTATTATACACTTTTATATTATTTTTGGGACTAACCTACTAACCCAAGTACCAGTGCAAATTGATGTTTTTTGCCTATTTCAGTGTTTCGCAGAAAAGGAATATCAAACGGAGTCCTTCCCGGAATGAAACCTACGGGAGAGTTGTTTTTGGAACGATATCAACACAAAAGACTTGGAGTACACGCGAGGAAACGAGAGAGGCGGCCACGATGGCAGGGGCGCGCCCAGGGCGGTAGGCGCGGGCCCCTCCCTCGTGGGCCCCCTCTGGCTCCCCTGACGTGCCTCTTCAGCCTATATATACCCCCGTACCCTGAAAACATCAAGGAGCACCACGAAACCCTAATTCCACCGTCGTAACCTTCTGTACCCATTAGATCCCATCTTGAGGCCTGTTCCGGAGCTCCGTCGGAGGGTGTATCGATCACGGAGGGCTTCTACATCAACACCATAGCTCCTTTGATGAGTTGTGAGTAGTTTAACACAGACCTTCGGGTCCATAGTTATTTGCTAGATGGCTTTTTCTCTCTCTTTGGATCTTAATACAAAGTTCTCCTCGATCTTTGAGGAGATCTATTCGATGTAATCTTTTTGTGGTGTGTTTGTCGAGATCCATGAATTGTGGGTTTCTGATCAAGATTATCTTTGAACAATATTGGATTCTTTTCTGAAATCTTTTATGTATGATTATAATATCCTTGCAAGTCTCTTCGAATTATTAGTTTGGTTTGGCCTACTAGATCTATAGTTCTTGCAATGGGAGAAGTGCTTGGCTTTGGGTTCAATCTTGCGGTGTCCTTTCCCAGTGACAGCAGGGGCAACAAGGCACGCATAGTATTGTTGCCATCGACGATAAAAAGATGGGGTTTATATCATATTGCTTGAGTTTATCCCTCTACATCATGTCCTCTTGCTTAAGGCGTTACTCTGTTCTTATGAACTTAATACTCTAGATGCATGCTGGATAGCGGTCGATGTGTGGAGTAATAGTAGTAGATGCAGAATCGTTTCGGTCTACTTGTTACGGACGTGATGCCTATATGCAATGATCATGCCTAGATATTCTCATAACTATGCGCTTTGCTATCAATTGCTCGACAGTAATTTGTTCACCCACCGTATAATTCTGCTATCATGAGAGAAGCGACAAGTGAAACCTATGGCCTCCGGGTCTATTCTCATCATATTAATCTTCCATACACTATTTACTTTACTTTGCTTTACTTTACTTTCAATCTCTATACCAAAAATATATAAAATATTATCTTATCATATCTATCAGATCACTCTCGTAAGTGACCGAGAAGGGATTGATAACCCCTTTTATCGCATTGGCTGCGAGGTTCTTATTTGTTTGTGCAGGTGCGAGGGACTCGCGCGTGGTCTCCTACTGGATCGATACCTTTGGTTCTCAAAAACTGAGGGAAATACTTACGCTACTGTGCTGCATCACCCTTTCCTCTTCGAGGGAATACAATGCAAGATCGAGAAGTAGCAATCATCAAATCTCATATAGCATTATTTTGATGACAAAGTGATAATGACATAAAAATAATTAAATTGTCCAATACATTTCTATATTGAAAAAGAAAAATACTAAAAATTGCTATACCTAAATTTTCTTACTAAAAATTTCTATTACTAAATTTGATACCAGAACATTTCTCAAATAGCATTCCAATACATTTCTATAATTGAAAATTTCTATACATACAATTTTGTTTACTAAAAATTTCTATCTACATTCTACAACAAATTGTACCTATCTATTCTATGAAAAAAAAACTCCATTATACCTATATTTTCTATTTTATTCCATTCAAAAGACCTACATTCTATTCATATAACCTATATGTTCTATTCTATTCAAAAAACCTACATTCTATAAGAAAATTCTACCAGTCTACCTATCTACCACACTACTGCCTACTATGATTCTACCTGGGATGGAGAGAGGGAGGGAGGAGGGAGAGCTACCACGGGAGGAGGGAGCGTCGGCGACGGCGGTAGCAGTGAGGAGAGGAGAATGCGAGAGAGAGTGAGGAGGGTGATTGATGAGTCAAGGAAATGGACGGTCGGGTGGGGATAAGGTCAGCTGAGTAGTAGTGCTAGGTAGACGGCGCGTACTACAGCTAAGCCTAATACCTGTAAAGTTTTTGTAATAACCCGCGCTGCTGATAAGCGGGGCCCACTAGCTGGCAGAGTGTAATGATAATTCCAGCGTGGGTCAAGTTGTCGCACTACTGTTATCCATTTAGCAGCAGCAATGGTTTTTTGGAAACACTTGTACTACGGGTAGCAACGGTGAGTAAGGTGGCGACCACTTAGCAGTAGCGCTGGGAGGCGTGCACGCACTACTACTATTTACTTCCATGTAGCGCAGGACTATACCCGGTGCTACTGCAAAGTAGCAGTAATGCCGGCTTGTTACCCCACTCTACTATTAAGGTTCTACCTATAAGGTATTTCCTAGTAGTGTGTACACAAGGGCAGGCAAGCCCAATGACGCCTACTAAAACATGTGATGCTTTGACCTCCACGCAAAAATGTCTACTCTAAGTCTTTGTATGATGCTTTTGCGAATGAATTTGTGAATTCATGATTTGTGCTTATCGTTGATGTGCATTTGAACTTGGAAACTTATGCTAGTGCTAGTGAACTTGTGAACTCATGGTGGTGTTTTCTCATTGGTTTGCATTTGAACTTGGAAAGTCATTCATGTGCTAATGAATTTGTAAGCTTGTGATTATGCTTCTCGTTGATTTGCATTTGGACTTTTGGAAATTCATGATTGTGCTTATGAACTCACATTTGAGCTTAGAAACTCACGATTGTGCTAATGAGCTTGCAAACTCATGATTGTGGTGCTCATTGATTTGGATTTGAACTTGGGAAACTCATGATTGTGCTAACGAACTTGTAGCTTTGCACCACAAATGCCATTGACGAAGGGCATACATGCTATCGTGTTAGCGGTGGAGCTCAATCATTTGTTGGACCGTCATTTATTGTGCGCTTCTCTTATGCCACTCGTATGATGTTTGTTTGTGGTGATACACATGTTGTGTGACTTGTTGACATGGACATGTTCATTGTATATAATATTTTCCATATGAGGTCGCTTCTATGGACATGCATGCATGAGATCTTGAATGCTATATGAGCTGAGATGTATGATGATATATGTGTGTTGAACTGTATTATATATGCCGAATTGCATTGATGCTCCAATTAGCAAACAGATTAAACACCTACTGCCACACTCCGATGTACGATGCGCGCAATGCTCGGCATACGGGACATGTGGCACGCGATGGGAAGTTAGGACTGAATGTTACTAGACCGTGTAAGTATAAACCGAGTGTAAGTATAAACCGAAACATGTTGGTGGATCTCCGCTTATATATGTGCCGTGCACCGCCTCAAAGGATGTCGGCGCACCTCTACGACGTGTAACACAACAAAAGGGACTTGGCTTATATGTTGGACATATGGTTGGCCCTCGCGAAGAAAGAAGTCGAGTGTCCCCACATGTCTTAGACCTAGGACGTGCGCCGCTAAGTAGGTACTCAACTTCATGGATGGACACGTGGTGATCTCAGGTTGGCCCCCTGGAAGTAAAGGAAGTCGAGCAGGGTACTCAGCTTACAGAGGCGCCACGTGGAACCTCTGTTTTCGCCGGACGTCCGTCACATGCCTTTATGTTGCTATGGGCTCGTAATTTGTACTCGGCAAAGTGTTTTGACAAGTGCCCGTGAAAAGGATCGCGGCTTATGCCCCTTTGCCGACATGGGTAAGCCAAGTCATCATCGTCGAGTGCAACATTCGACAAAGTCTTTGACGAGTTGCATCTGGCCTTCACCGATTTTTTTTATACTCGGTGTCTTATGTTATTCATGTAGTGATAGATATTAGAACTTGGTAAGTACTATGATATATGATTAAAAAATGCTTACATGTTCAGGAATTGTCATGCTAGTAGAAGAGGATTACCATGCTACAACAAATATAATTGCCATCCTATTGCAGAGAAAGTTGTCATACATTTCCTTGAATTATCATGTTACAACAAGGAGAATTGCCATGCTACAGCAGAGTAAAATGTCATGGTAATAGAGAAATTACCACACATATTTCAAGAATTGACATGTTATATCAGAAGGAACTGTCATACTACAGACAAAAAATGTCATGCTCTGTATAAAGAATGTCAATTGTACAAAATTTTGCATTGTTCGGTAGGGGGTGGATGGAGCGACCGGTGCCCGATGAAGATGCACCATGACGGGCCGTTAGCTGCAAAAAGAACGTTTGCTCGTTGTCTTTTTTATTTTTTATTTATTTTTTGCTCTGTAACAACTCCGAACGTAACTTTTGTTTGATGTTACGGATTTACATCGAGCCAAATCGCAAGCGAAGAAGAGTCACACGGTTAGTAAATTACGGTTTCCTTGTGGAAGAAGAATTCAGCGGTTCGTCCAGTAAGAGTATATCATGTCGTTTCCCGATACATCGGAGAGTTGGATACCAACTCACAGAACCGTCCGTCCCATATAATACACGCAAAACCCCTTCCTTTTTTTCACCGTGACACCCGTACGCAGCAGCGATCGATCGCCATCGCGCCGACTTGCTGTGATCGATCGCATCGCATCGCACCATGACGATCCCGGTGTCGCTCCTCGTGTCGTCGGGCCTCTGCGTCGGCGTGTCGGCGTGCGTGTCCACGGGCCTCGCGTTCCACGCCTCCTTCGCCCTCTCCCTCGTCTACCTCGTGCGCGTCCTGTCGCCGGAGCTCGTCGACGGCTTCTTCGGCCAGGTGGACGCCGTCGTGCAGGAAGACCTTCGCCACGCCCGCGCCTTCGTCAGAGATGACCCCTTGATCGCGCCCATCTATGCCTGCGCCGAGGAGCAAGCGCGCCGCGCCCACGCGCTTGCCGCGGAGGCGATCGATGCCTTGGAGAGGAAGGCGAGGGCGAAGCTGAGCGGCCTCACGGACGGGGCAGTCGCGGCGTTCCTCTGGCTCCGTCTGGCCGCCGGCGTAATTAATCTTCTGGCGACCGTCATGTTCACCGCTGCGCTCAACGAGGCGAAAAGCCGAGCGCCGTCGGTTCTGAGGTGGAGGGGCGTGAAGAGGCTCAGAACGCCGCCGAGAGAGGAGGAGGCGGCGGCGGCGGCGGCGGCGAACTCCCGCTCCAGTCGTGGCACCACAATGCTCGTCGCATGGATATCGGCGATCGTCGCGTACTGCACGCTAGTGCTCACCATCAACGGCATCTGCAACGGCATCACGTCGTTCGCGATGTGCTTCCCATGCTTCGCCGCGCTCTGCGGGTTTGCGCTCATGGAGGCCGAGAGGGTTTACCTGTGGGATTCGTACGTCATTGACACCAGGGGCAGCGGAAGCAACACGGCCAATCCGAGACGGCGAGCTGGCAATGCCGCCGGTGGAGCAATCACGGAGAAGGACATGCGGGATGCGTGGGAGTGCCTCTGGTTCGTCATCATCATGATGCACTGCATCGACGCCTGCTTCCTCGGCCTCATGCTGGGGAAGCGGCCGTTTGTGCTCGCGTCCTTGGCCATCTACAACGTCGCCGCCCTTGCGTCGGCCAGGAAGGCTTACCTGACGACGGACGTAGGCGAGGACGCCGACGGAGCGCACGTGAACGTGAACAAGTGGCACGCCGCTGCGATGACGGTGTTGGCAATAGACGTCGCCAAGGTCGTTGCCACCTACGTCGTGCTCGACTTTTACCTGGGTGCCCTGTTGTTCGTGTCTCTTGGCGCCAAGGCGGTGTTCTTGCTGGACAGGGCGATTTACTTGTCGGATGAGGGTGCCTCGGGGGACGACGACAGCAATCAGGAGGGTGCTGGCCTCGCCGGAGACTCCGCCGGCGATGCTGAGGATTCCGACGAGGAGGGTGCTGATCTCGCTGGAGAAACCGAAGGTTCTGACGACGATACTCAGGAGGTTGCTGATCTGGCTGGGGATGGTGCCGGAGATGCCAAAGGTCCTGACGACATTGGTGCAGAGAATTCGAGTGACATTGCTGCTTGCGAACATGAAGAGGAAGAAGACTCGGCCAGCGAGAAGCACTCCGATGTATCGGATTCAGAGGAGCAGGGACGTGAAGAATCAGACTATAGCAGCAGCAGCAGCAGCAGCAGCGTGCACGACTGGACTTTGGTAGGCGCCGACCCGACGATGCCGACCAATGTTAACGGTGGCGCCAATCGAAGGTTCTGGTTTTTGTCCTAGGACGTGGCTAGGGTGCGATTCAGTGATTCAGTAAGCATCTGCGAAGAGTTGTGAGTTCAGTTTATTCTTTTGACTAAAATATTAAGAATTTTTTATACTAATTAGCACTAGAAAGTTAATGCAAAGTTGAGTCACTTATTTTGAGACGAAGAGAGTATTACAGATGACTTTAGTGCTAGAAAACATCGAAATCTTTTGGTGGCTACGAACCTTTCTCATGGACCACACTTCGCTTAATTTTGATGGCAAAGTATATTTTTCAGTTTTGCTATAAGATGCTATAAGATGCATGTGTGCTGACGTGGGTTGTATCTATTCTTGTTTTTCAGATGAATGAGACCAAATTATATCTAATCAGATGATTTCTAGGTACTCCCTATATTTTTTGTTAAAAGAAACTGAAGAGAGGTTTATGTTTTAAATAGTGTCTTGGCGATTTTTGCAAAAAATAAGTGTCTCAGGTATTAGAACAAGCTTTCAGTCAAGGGTATGTATATGTCACATCTAGATGTCAGATATTATCTCACATCTAACTCTCTCACACTTAGACTTCCTCATCCTTGATTTTTTTTTTAAAGTCTTCCATGAATTTTTTTTTGTCTCTAAGGATGAGGGAGTTAGATGTGAGATAATATCTCACATCTAGATGTGAAATGATTCGGTTTTTGCCTAGTTTTCCTCATAAACCGGAGCATTCTTTGCTTTTTCTTTTCTATACATTGTTCACTTCCTACCGACGTGGTTCCTTAACAAAAATCATGGGTAGGATTGAAGAAGACGCACCATTGCAAGCATGAAATGAGCACAAAATTTCAGAAATTAGTTTGTACCGGGGATCCTAATCTAACTTTGCAACAGAAATACCGTAAATCTGTGTCATGTTCATTGTTCGAATCCCCTCCAACGTCTAACTCGACAAACTCCCTTTATAGTTTGGATCCGCATGCTTGTGCTCCACTAAGCTGTTAGTAAAAGAAATCAGGTCTGTAGTTCGCCTAATTTACGGCTATTTACCATCGCCAAATACCGATTTATTGCCCCTCGGTCAAAAAAATAACCTATCACTGCACGAGCGATCCCGCTCGAATCGGTATGCCCCCACACTTGAATCGATGCATTGACTCGCCCGAATTGGGATGTCTTCAAGTGGCCCAATCTGATTTCAGTAGGCCACAACCCTTTTAGCCGAATGGATATGAGATTGCTACATGGAGCTAGAAACCACAAAGAGAAGTTGTATTTGTCGAGTTCTGTTGAGCTAGTGTGCCTCTTCGGCAATATGCTTACAATTATAACTTATACTTATCACATATAGTTACATAACCAAGTTTAACACTTATTTAATCCTATATATCTAAAAAATCCCTATATATCTACGAAAATACTAACACCCACACGTGTGGGCGTTTGCATCTCGCCCACACGCTGGATCAACGTCCGTTTGTGTTTGCACGAATCTTGGCATGTTTTGTCAGATTTTTTATAGCACGTAGGACTGGGCTGGTGTGTGGACATTCATCCGGTCGCCCACACGTCCATTTCATCACGCGGAGGTGCTGGTGTGTGGGCGTTTAGCAGTTCGCCCACACGCCAGTTTTTAGCGCGCGCAGAGGGGCTCATGTGTGGGCGTTTATCGGGTCGCCCACACGCCCGTCTCCTCTCCTACACCCAAAGCTGTCAGTTGCCATGTGTTTTGCGGGGTACATGGCAACTGCCCTAATTGCTTGTAAGCAGATGGCAACTCTCTTTACCAGAACATGTTATTTGCCATGTCTTTTTGTAGTGCTACGTGGCAACTGCCTAGTGTTTAGTAGATGGCAACTCTTAAAGATACCACCGCGCCCACACGCCCGTCTCCTTTTTCACACCCAAAGCTGACAGTTGCCATGTGTTTTGCAGGGTACATGGCAACTGCCCCTAGTGTGCTTGTAAGCAGATGGCAACTCACTCTTCACCCGAACATGTTATTTTTCCATGTCTTTTTGTAGTGCTACATGGCAACTGTCTAGTGTTGGTAGGTGGCAACTCCTAAAACTTTCAAATCATGGCAACTGTAATAGACCAGACCATACATGACAACAGCTGTAGTTGTCCAAAAATGGCACTTGACCTGAGATGGCAACTGCAGTTGAGCAACCATGGCAACTGTAGTTGTCAGGCAAGGCAACTGTAGTTCAGTAACATGGCAACTGCAGTTAAACGAACATGGAAGATAGTCTGAACCATGGCAACTGTGGGGACGCATGGTGACTGTCACGCGGGGCGTGCGGGACCGCGAGGTAGAAGGCCGGACGTACGGGCGTGTGGGCGTTATCTATTTTGCCCACACATAGGCGTGTTGGAGGGACCGCAAGGCAAAAAACCGGACGTGTGGGCATTACTTGTTTCGCCCATACATAGACGTGTGGACTTGTTCTCTTAGACACCACATAAAACGTGTGGCCAGACCCCTTAACGCCCACACGTGTGGGCGTTATGGGGACCCTATACCTAAAAGAGTCATTTTATAATCAAATAAAATAAGTCACATGGATTTTCATTTCGGTTCTCATGTTATCAACCTAAATTTTCATCAACTAATTCATGCAGCAACGTGTGGGGTATCCTCTAATTTTATAAGTACACAACACCCTTGCAAAATATCCCAATGAGATATTACCAACAATGAATATGTGAATATGCAATTAAGTTGCACATCGGAAGAGATAGACATTGATTACACACATATGCACTGCATTGAACATATGTAATTTGTATTTGTTTAGTTCTGTTGAACTAGTGTGCCTCTTCGGTAATATGCTTACAGTTATAACTTATACGTGTCACTTATAGTTACATAATCAAGTTTAATACCTATTTCATCCTATATATCTAAAAAAAATCTAAAAAAGTCATTTTATAATCAAATAAAATAGGTCACATGGATTTTCATTTTGGTTCTCATGTTATCAACCTAAATTTTCATCAACCAATTCATGCAACAACGCGTGGAGTATCCTCTAGTTCTATAAGTACACAACACCCTTGCAACATATCCCAAGGTGATATTACTAACAAGGAAAAAGTCCATTTTAAATCATGAATTCATAGACGTTCGACGAAACGAAACCCCAAGTCAAAATCCCGGTGGATTGTACCCTGAACTATGCAATCCCGGTCTAAATCAAACCCTGCCAAATATCAACTAAGATTTGTCTAGCTGATGGGCCAAGCAGCACCGCCCTCCGAACAGGGCCAGCCCATTTTTTTGCTTAAAAAAATTATTTTTATTTTTCTGTCGCTCTTTGCGGCAGAATTACGAACGTGCGCACAGGAGAGCCGGACCTCCTACTGCTGACAGGCAAAACACGAAGCAGAAAAAAATTACAGTTTTATTCGGTCGGATTGGGAATCAAACTCAGGCTGCGAATTTGCACCAAACTTACGTCAACCACTAGGACAAGCTCACGTTGCTGATTATAGGAGAAAACAACACTCTTTGACCCTATCTTTAGTATAAACAGTAAACATATTGCAGTATTATATACCAACTATAAATTATTTGAATAAAGAAACCATAAATTTAAAAAGCACTCACAAAAACCAAGAATCCAAAGAAATCAAATTTTCGAAAAAGAATAGTACCAATTGAATTCGCAAAAAGGGAAAAAGTTTGTTAATTTAAAATAATTCATCGAATTTTAAAAAAAATCAGCAGTTTCGACAAAAAAGTTCATTGATTTCGAAAAAAACATTGAATTAGAAAAAAGGATCACAAATTTGAATAATACATGTTGAACAAATTTGTGATATCCATTGAACAATATTTAAATTTCGTTGAACATCTTTGTAAGAAAATAGCTTTGTGAAGTTAGTTCTATGTTTTAATTTAGAACAAATATTTGTAAACAGAAAGCAAAAAGAATCTAACAAGGTAACATAAAGCAAAACGAAACTGAAAATTGAACACGGAATTTTTTTTTGAATCTCCGAAACAAAATTAGAACAGACGAATATTTTTAAAATTTGTGAACAATATTTGAAACAGAAACATTTTGTGAAATCCCGAACATTTCTTTAGAAAGTTTTAAGAAATATAGAACAAAAACATTCTGAACAAATTTTCAAAATAAGGAACTCTTTTTTCAAAATAAGGCCGCGTGTTCAAGACACACAATGCGCTTTTTTAACAAAACAAAAAAAAGGGCCGGCCCAGCAGGTGCAAGGTGCAGCGCCCTTTCTGAATTTTTATTTCTTAACGAAAAAACTAAAACGGCCGGCCCAACAGGGGCAAGGTGCAGCACCCTTTCTGAATTTGTATTTCTCCACGAAAAAAAAACTAAAGCGGGCCGGCCCAGCGGGATGTAAGTGTGTGATCCCAGAAATCCCGACCATCCAGACGACTCGAAGGTTCGATTTAGACCGGCATTGCATATTTCAGGGTGCAATCGACCGGAATTTTGACTTGGGGGTTCGTTTCACCGAACATCTACGTTTAAAATGGACTTTTCCCTACTAACAATGTACATATGAATATGCAATTAAGTTGCACACCGGGAGAGATTGACATTGATTACACACATATGCACTGATTGAACATATGTAAATGGTTCAAATCGAGCCGCCGATCTGCCTCTCACGTCGACCACAACACGTGCTTGCCATGTGGCAAGATGGCCCCATGCCTTAACCCTTTCCATGGCATGTCGCTCTCGTCCATCCATGCACTCTCGCACCGCTATCTCTTCCTCTTCTCCTCTTTTTTCGTCTCCCTCTTGTTCATGTCGTTCACTCCCCGACCAAAGCTGTGTGTCACGCACTATAGGCCGCCGAATCATCGCACGATGGCAATTGACGTGCACCGTTGCAAGCAATGGGGCCAGGTGCTGCTAGGAAAACCGCCGCGCTACTGCAAGACGCCCGCCAATGCTGCAAGGGTAGTCTGTGACGAGGTGGCACATTGGACATCTATTTCTATGATTGGCGACAGATGATGCTACCAACTGTGTGCTGCTTGGACGATGCTGCAAGGGGGCAACTAGGATGCTACGATGGTGGAGAACAATGTTGTGGCCTGCTATGCACAATGCTAGGGTGCAAGTGCATGCTGTTGCGACTATGTTGCAAGGTGAACACCGCTAGTGCTAGCTATAGGAGGAGACGATGACGTTAAGATGGCGGATACCAACTGTGGTCTGCTATGCACAATGCTACGAGCCCAAGAGCGCGCTGCTACGGCTATGCTGCAAGGCGAACACCACTACTACTAGCTAGATGGTGATGCTATGAGCGGCACCAGCGGTGTTGCGATGCATTCGACGACACTACAAGCGAATGGAGCAGTCCTGCAAGCACTGGAGCTACTTGATGGCCAAACCAGGCCACGGCCCGCCCTATGTTTCTACAAAAATACATATTTGTAACTAGGCCCAGCCCACACACTATAACACAGGTCAGCTGTAGCAGCCCAGGCATAGCACATGTTCAGTTTGGTCCGCCCAACAATTTGTTTGTAGCTCTGCCATTGGCTGCATGGCGGAGCGACGCTAATGTCAAGTGTCCTCCTGCGTGAGTCGTCTAGTATCAGTCATCGTTGTTGTCGTCCTTACAATAGCTCGGTGTTGTGCAGTGATGGGGGCCAAGCTAAGCGTCGCGTGGGGACGGTGGGCGGAGTCGCGTGCTTCATGTGATGGCGAGGGGGTGAGAGGGAATTTTTTGTGTGTTCGTCCGGAAGCGAGGAGACCGGGATGAGGGACTCACGAATCAAACGGTACTAGGCTGCTTGATCCAACGTCGCAATGTACAACCAATCCCATCCAATGACTTGATCGGATCTCCAACGACTAGCGTTGTTACATGACACGAACTGAAACTATTCACATGGATGATGAAATGGGTTTCCTTTCAATACTAGTAAGCGTGCACGTGTAATACACGTATAACCATATGTAATAATTTTCTTATTTATCCTGGTTGGGAGGCAATAAAAGAATGTTGCTTTCAAGAACAAGGTTTCACCAAATAATGACAGAAGATATTTAGGTAAGATTTCTGAACCTCTATTCTAATGCACAGACAAGCATCTAATCATTGTAATTGGGTCATCCAATAATCTAGTTTCTAGTTAAAATGTCAGTTTTTTTCCACTCTTGGCAATCTTGGCCAAGGAGGTGGAGTACTCATGTATCAACAGATATACATGGATTATCTACCCTTCCACAAACAAGTCATAATCATCCATGCATTGGATAAAATTATTTTCCCGTGAAAAAAATACAAGTATGATATTTCATTTTGTCGCAAAAGGTACAATATTTCATTTACAAAATTTTCAAGTATATTTGTACTACATCACTAACAAGTGTAATATTTTATTCCAAAAATTCTCAATAATTTCCATATTACACCGCAAAAACAAGTATTTTTGTATTCCATCTTACTATAGAGTACACTCGTATTACATCACAAAACAAGCATATATAGAATCATACAATACAACCCAATATATCGCTTGTGAGGAAATAGAGCTTGACTTCTTCTAGTTGAGGTTCCATGTAGTCACCAGAGGATAAATAGCTTGAGTTCTTATTGTTCAGGTTCCCTTTAGCCAATGAAGTCTTCGATACCTGTACATAACAATGTCCACATGATCAAGTTTGCTGAAACAAAATATCTTTGCACACAACAATTGGTAGTGTGATAAAATCTTCAAGTAAACTTATAGCTAGAGGGCCATATAAGCAATGGAGTGTATCTTGGTAATCAGTCTATCTACTCTATTCTGCCCTCTTCTAAAGTAGCACAGCTCTTTCGTATAAATACTGGGAGAGGACCACAAGTTGGAGGTAACACGTATGCTTCTTATCATCGATCCCTCTATATGGGACTTGCAGTTCATGTTCAGGCTCAAGCCAACCAGGTCTAATCTACAATAGAAGTGCAGGAAGTTACTGCTACAGACCCCATGTGGAAGCTGAGACTCATGCCATCTTGTTGGCACACACATGGATGCCACATCTCATCACATAATGTTATGTTATTCAAGCAATTAACTCAAGTATGAATCCACACAAATGACAACTGATACCCACTATCAGTCTCATTCGCCTAAAGGGACGGGCAAAAGGTGCTATCTTCGAAGATGTTTTTATAAATCAAAACCAGATGAGTACCAAAGGAATGTTGCCCCTTATTGGTCTTATTCACACATATCAGCCCTCGAAATTATGCATTTGAATGTCATCAAGCTGATCACAATATTTACTTCCCATTTACAGTATTATCTTGTTTTTTTGCGAGACATTTACAGTATTATCTAAAATCGTTCAAAGACACCATCATGTATTTCCCAATAGTTCTCATCTAGAGGGTAGAACTGTACTTTGTTGGAAAACACTAAGCGCTATTACCTGGTTGATAAAGTAAACACCTGTAATAGTTGACATATTTACAAGTTTGTATATGAAGCTTGAAACAAATTTGACGTTGTCGTGACACTATGGCACTGATTATGAGATGCTTTTCTACAGAACCTATTTTGTTAACACCCTCTAATTTCCGCCATGCTTGCTCTTACCACAGAGATCGAATTGCCAGAGAACAGTTGAAAGTGCAACTAATCCCCGGGTGGTTTTGGCAATTAATAACAACATATATATCATTGAACTAATAGCTACTTGAGAATCATTTCAGAGAAGTTCAGTGATATGGGTATGGCAATGACTGAAGAAGTGGACCCCTCAAAATGCTAAGGCAAGCATTGGCAAAAGCTCAAGACTCCATTTTTGGTTTAGTGATCCAAGATCACATTGAGTCCATAGGAAAAGCCAATACTATTAAAAGGGGATGAGGTTGTGTTGATGATCTGGTTGCTCAAGTGCTTAGTGATATATCTCCTTCAACTATCAGCAACTTTCACTACAATACACACTCATAAGTAATCTCGGACCAACCGATTTTCCAAACTCAGTCACACCGAGATGAACCACCTCAGCCATAAGCCAAACCCTAGAAAAATCGGACATTCCGAGTTTGAGTTCGGTCTCACCGAAACATGGGCTGCCAAGCTTCTGTAACCGTTTGTCATCAAATCGGAATAACCGAGATGATATTTTCGGTCCCACCGAAACTGGCAAGTTCCTGTCTTTGCTCAAATCGGAATAACCGAGATGGTATTTTCGGTCCCACCGAAAACCCCAACGTTCACATTATTTGAACTTTCGGTCTGACCGAGTTGTCCACTTCGGTCTCACCGAGATTGCTCAATTATGTGTGTAACGGTTGGATTTTGTGTGGAGGCTATATATACCCCTCCACCCCCTCTTCATTCGTGGAGAGAGCCATCAGAAAGAACTACCACTCCTACCTTACACTTTCTGAGAAGAGAACTACCTACCCTTGTGTTGAAATCAAGTTGCTCCACTCCCACCATATGAAACTTGATTTCTAACCTTCCCAAGTTGCTTTCCACTCAATCCTTTCTTCCACCACAGCCAAATCAGTGAGGAGAGTTGAGTGTTGGGGAGATTATCATTTGAAGCACAAGAGCAAGGAGTTCATCATCATCTACAACATCTATTACCTTTTGGAGGGTGGTGCCTCCTAGATTGGTTAGGTGTCCCTTGGGAGCCTCCGTCATCGAGATGTGGAGTTGAACCAAGAAGTTTGTAAGGGCAAGGAGATCGCCTACTTCGTGAAGATCTACCCCGAGTAAGGCTAGCCCTCCGTGGGCGTAGGCCATGATGGAATAGACAAGGTTGCTTCTTCGTGGACCCTTCGTGGGTGGAGCCCTCCGTGGACTCGCGCAGCCGTTACCCTCCGTGGGTTGAAGTCTCCATCAACGTGGATGTACGATAGCACCACCTATCGGAACCACGGGAAAAATCATTGCGTCTCCAAATTGCGTTTGATCTTCTCCACCTCTCTTTACTACATGTGCAATTTACTTTCCGCTGCTTATACTCTAGAATTGCATGTGTAGGGTGATACTTGACTTGATCATAATTGTGAAACTACCAAAAACTGTTCTTTGTCAAAAGGCAGAATTTTTATATTTACAAGTAGTCTAATCACCCCCCCCTCTAGACATACTTTCGATCCTACAAGTGGTATCAGAGCTTTGGTCTCCATTGTTTTGGTTTCCATTGCATTGGACTCCATAAGCTTGGTTTCACAACCTAGGAGAGTATGGCGTCTAGTGAGGGTAATTATCGTAGAGGTCCTTACTTTGATGGTACAAATTTTGCTAGTTGGAAGCATAAAATGAAAATGCATATTCTTGGTCATAACCCAGCCGCATGGGGCATTATTTGTATTGGTATGCAAGGTGAATTCTTCGAGGAAGGAAAAGTTCCGGATCGCGAAGCTACACCGGAAGAGTTGCGGATGTTGCAAAACAATGCTCAAGCCTGTGACATTCTCTTCAATGCCTTGTGTCCCGAGGAGTTCAACAAAATCAGCCGTCTTGAAAATGCAAAAGAGATTTGGGATACTTTGGTTGAAATGCACGAAGGTACCGAGTCTATGAAGGAATCAAAGCTAGATATTCTTCAAGGTCAACTTGACAAGTTCAAGATGAAGGATGGTGAAGGAGTCGCTGAAATGTACTCTAGGCTTGCTCTCATCACAAATGAGATTGCCGGCTTAGGAAGCGAAGAAATGACCGACCGATTCATCATTAAGAAGATTCTCAGAGCTTTGGATGGAAAGTACGACACCGTGTGCACTTTGATCCAAATGATGCCAAACTACAAGACTCTCAAGCCAACTGAAGTCATTGGAAGAATTGTTGCTCATGAGATGACACTTAAGGATAAGGAAGAGCTTCACAACAAGTCAAGCGGTGCTTACAAAGCTACAAGTGATGCTCCCACAACCTCAAGTGACAAGTTAATTTCCAATGAAGAGATAAGCCTAATGGTTAAGAACTTCAACAAATTCTACAAGAATAGAGGCAAAGAAAGAAGCTCAAAGTCCAGATCATATGATGAAAAGAGATCTTCTAGTCGTGATCGAAACTGCTACAATTGTGGAAGACCCGGACACTACTCAAATGAGTGTACGGCTCCCCACAAGAGAAGAGAAGAATCTCCAAGAAGAAGATCAAGAGATGAGTCACCTCGGAAAGAGAGAAGGAGTAGAGATGATCGTTATGAACGAAGACCCTCTCGGAGAAGCAAGGATTCGGAGAGGAAAGACAAGTCATCAAGGAGCTACACAAGAAGAAGACATCAACCTCATGTAGGTGAATGGGTCTCCGGCTCCGACTGCGACAATCAATCCGATGGAAGCTATCACTCCGACTCCGACTACAGTCAAGATGAAGGTGTTGCCGGTCTTGCTCTCGTATCCTCCAACTCCAACTCCTACGACTTATTTGATTCACCAAATGAGGGAATTGGAAGATGCTTCATGGCTAAAGGCCCCAAGGTATCACACCCTGAATTCATTGACTTCAATAGTGATGAGGATGACTTGCTTGGTGAAGATGAGCTCTTGCATGATAAATCTAGTGAGCTTAGTAACGATGAAAATGCTAGTAGTCTTTATAGTCGAGAAGAGTCGAATGACAATGCTATGAAGGAGATTGAGCGTCTAACTAAAGAACTAAACACTCTTAAGTTAGCTCATGAAACAACTCAAGAAGATCATAGAGAGCTCCTAAGATCTCATGAGAAGCTACGCTTCGAGAAGCTCACTCTAGAGCAAGAACATGAGTTTCTAAAAGCGATCAATGACGATCTTCGAAAGAAGAGTTCTTCATATCTTGCCAAACGACTTCTCTTGTCTAATTTCTTGCCACCTATTAAGACTAAGCATGACAAGCATAAGAAAAATTCTTCCTCTAGCAGTAACAATAACCATGTTAAATCTAATGTTGTTGCTTCTAGTAGTTCTCTTGATTCCACTAACAATGTTTCAAGCCAAGTTACACTTGAGCAAGAGAATAGCTTATTGAAGGAAATCATAGAGAAAGGTGTCTACAAGAGTCTTGCCGGAAGCAAGAACTTTGAGGAAATTATTCGCAAGCAAGGAAGGCACCGGAAGAATCAAGGAATTGGTTTTGAGCGAAAGTTCAACGCCGAAGGTGTTGAGTGGGAAGAAGGTCAATACCCTACTCCACAGTTTGTTTCTCAAAAGGAGAAGTATGATCCTACTTCTTCCAATGTGGAACAAGCTCAAGATGACCTTCCACCACAAGACCACAAGCTAAAAGCCAAGGACAAGCTTCAAGAGGAGATTGATGCATTCATTGAAGCACCTCAAGCCATGGTCAAGTGGGTTCCTAAGGACACGTCAAGTTCTACTTCGTCAAGCTCAACTACAACCCCAAGGATTCCCATCAAGATGATGTGGATCCCGAAGAAGAAGAACTAGAAGGTTCTTGAGGGTGACTCCGCCAACATACTTCACTCACATTCATTTTGGCAACTTGTGCAATCAACTTCCACATCATGCACTAGTTCATGGAGTCACAAACCCTCTTGTTGGTAAGTCAAGGGACAAGGTAATCATTGCTTTCATGGACATCATCTATTGTGAACTTCAATCTATGTCTATGGATATCCTTGTTTGTTCCTTGTGGGACTAACCCATGTAGGTATTGAAAGTGCTCTAATCCAAAGGATAGCTCCCAACTCTTGATGATCTACATCAACATTGAGCATCCACATCTTCAACATCTACATGAAGTCTTCTACGACAACCCAAGGTTAGTTTGACCCTTTAAAAGGGGTTCTCACATCTAGGGGGAGCTTTGCTCTAAAAATTGAGCTAAAGCATCTTCAAATGATGTGAACACATCAATGCTTTATGTAAAAGTGGTAACCCCACTTGTGCTTAAACGATGAGTATGACCTATGATCAAATGTTCTCATTTGGCTCCTAAGTCAAAATACTCATATAAAGATGACCTAGTCATCGACAAATTGTGTGCTAGTAGCTAGAGTTTTGGTTGTGCATGTTTGACACATATTTCATTTGCTATCTTATTGTGTGAGCATGTTGAATGCATGATTTTATCCATTCGAGGACATCCATTTGTTGTTTTGGTTGTTTTGATTTTTCTGGCCAAATGGATGAACAAGAATGCCTAAGTACCTCCCCTAGCTATCTATGCTTTCTTGTCTCAAATTCTATTCATGCTTATATCACAAACTTTGAACAAGTCATTTTCGGACCCTCCGAGTGAGGAGCACTCGGAGCCACCGATCCGTCTAAGGCTGACTTCCAAAACCTTCTAAGTGATTTTCGGTCAGACCAACTTTCTCCCACTCGGTCAAACCGAAAGCATTTAGACTGATCTAGGTTTCATCTCGGTGAAACCGAGTTCTAAATCTCGGCGTGACCGATATGCGTAACTGCATAGCAGTTATCCATCTCGGTGTCACCGAGTTTTTCAACTCGGTCCCACCGACAGCAAGGGGATATATATACTGAGGGCAGCGCGCGTTGATTATTCCTTCAAACGTTTTCGCTCCCACGTCCCCTGCTGCCGTCGCCCTGATCTCCGGATCGTCGCCGTCGTCGCCTGTGCGCCCTCGCCGCAGGTCTCCATCGCCGTCAACGGATTTCTCCTCCGCGCCGTTGCCGCCGTAGAGGGACTCCATCAAGTTAGGGTGAGTCTCGATCCCTCTCGTGCTCCCATCCGATTCATTGCACGTTTGGTTTGCCCTATATCTGGCCACGATTGAAATCTCCTTTAACACCAGATTGGTTCTAGTTTCGAGTAAAAATTTTAGGGTTAGGTTTCCACGGAATACATCTCGGTGAAACCGATTTTGAAATTTCGGTGTGACCGATTCGGCCTCTGGCCATTGCACTGCACCTTTCGGTCCAACCGAGTTGTGCAAATCGGTGTGACCGAAATATAGTCTTAGTGAAACCCTAGTGTTTCGGCAGGACCGAAACCCACTTCGGTCCAACCGAAAGTGGTGTGTAAAGTTTCTGTTATACACTTCGGATTCACCGAAACTGAAAATCGGTCTGACCGAAATGCCTTCTGTGAAAACTTAAAACTAAAATTTGAACTCATTTTTTTGCAAAAACTTCTGCAGTTTGTGATAACTCTTCTTCTCTGCCTATACCTTATCTATTCACAGGTTGTCAGCCATGTCAGATGCCAGTGACAGTCAGAACAGGTCAGAATCACCTTTTGCGGACATTCCGGAAGCAGACACTAGTCCTGAGGCTAGTAGTCCAGTTGATGATGGTGAGAGGAGTACACCTAGTGGTTTGCCTCCTGCAGCCACAAGAGCCAGAAAGGAGAAGAATTCTGATGATGAGGATTCTGATTTCATTGCTGAGGAAGAGGTGTCCTCCAAGCCTAAGAGAAAGGTTGTTGCCAAAGAGCAACAAGGTCAGCAGTCAAAGAAGGGCACCAGCAAAGTCAAGCAATCAGCTGTTGCCAAGAAGCTGAACTTGGGAGAGCCAGCCCCAAGCAAAGTGAAGAAAACCTCCAAGAGAAAGAGGGTTGTGTATACTGATCCTCATGCAGATGCAGCAGCCGAGGAAGAAGAAGAAGAAGAAGCACCCCAGCCTGCTCCTCAGAAGCAGAAGCTCATGGGTGATGCAATTAGGGCTGGAGCCACTTCAAAGCCCAAGAAGCCTGCTCAAGCTAAGGCAGCTCCAGCAAAGCCTATTGCCAAGCCCAAGAGGACTACCAGGAACATTCCAGCATCTGAGAAGAACAAGGGTGATGTGCCACCAGCTGATTCTGATGAGGAAGAACAAGTGTTGCTGAAACTCCGTCCAAAACTGCCACTCCACAATGATGCTCATCCTCAAGCCGAGGATATGAAGGCAAGGAAAGATAGAGGTCTCAGGCTATGGAGGCAAGCTGATCCATATGCCGTGAGGAGAAGGACTGCTGTAGACCCCAGATTCCACACCAGAGAGCAGCAGGACTTCTATGAGACTGTGCTGATGGACAAGAAGCCAATAGTTGCAGATACCAGATACGTTGACTGGAAATACATTGATAATGAAGAGCACAGAGACTTCTTTCCCCATGTGCATGAAAGCTTCACTGCATGTGGAGTTGCTGAGTTTGTGGGTCAGAAACTGACAGACTGGAACGACGAGATGATTATGCAGTTCTATGCCACAGCTCATTTCTATCCTGATGGGAAGATCACCTGGATGACTGAAGGTCAAAGGTTTTCTTCGTCTGTTGAAGAATGGGCAGAACTTGTGAATGCTCCAGTGCAACGAGAGGACGACATTGATGTCTATGGGATTCCAAAGAAGAACCATGATTCCATGAAGAACATGTACAAGGAGATCCCCGCAGCAGATTTGGAAGTGTGGAAGCTTGGCTCAGTCTACTATCTCCAGGCAGGTTTACCTACCACTAACACTATTTTGAGGCATACCTTGATGCCCAAGTCTGGAGATCATCGCATGATCAGAGGGTATTCTATCAACATGCTGCATATACTTGATGAGAAGGCACCTTTCAAGGTGATGGACTTAATGGTAGAGACCATTAAGAGGACTGCAGCTGACCAGAAGAGGTCATGTGGATTTGCCCCGCAGATTCAGATGCTTATCAATGCCAAGTTTGGCACGGGCAAATTCCTGTTGGATAGGAAACACTTACCCCTGCAGCCAGAGCATGAAGACAATGTTGTTGTGATGGACGAGGAGGATCCAACATCGGTTGAAGGTCAAGCCAAGATTGAAGCTGCTAGGAAAGCCAAAGCTGATAAAGAGGCAGCAGCAGCAGCAGCTAAACCAAAGAGCTTCGGAGAGCAGATTCTTGAAGCTACTCAAAGGATTGAACAACGCCTGGCCAGCATTGAACAATCTCAGGAGAGCCTAGAGAGGATTGTTGATGAGAAGATCCACGCTCTGGACGTGAAGCTGACTGAAATTCAGGTGACCGTCAACAAGCTTGAGGCAGACATGGAGGAAGCAAAGCAGGACAGGGCAGAGCTCATGCAGGATGACTTAGTCCAGGATTCTCAGCGACAGACTGCTCCGATTCCCAGAGGATCCCGATCAGCTGCTATTCCAGTGACTGACTCCAGGACTACAACTTCAGCACCTCCTACAGCTCCAGCAGTCACTCCAGCCACAGCTCCAGCATCCACTCCTCCAGCACAGACTTCAGCTGAAGTCTTCGCCGATGCCGTCATATCTACTCCGACATCTACCCAGACGGGAGCCGCCAGCAGAGCCCACAGTGACGTTTAGCTCTATGCTTTTTCAAACTTTTTGGTAACTTGTTGCCAAAGGGGGAGAAATTGTATAGATCATAGGGCTTCGAGAGAGAGAGTGCTCTTTCGTTCTTTTGCCGGTTTCTTTGAGATACTTTTGGTTTTCGAAACTTTCAGTGTGCTTGATACTACGTTTGATGCTACCTTAATGAGTGCTTGGTCATACTATGCTTTAATGTGTGCTTAATGCTTATCATATGCTATTCCTATCTTGTATGATCATTTACTCATGTCTTGGTGATTGGGTGCATGCTTTTCATTCTTATCATTTTGTGCGCTCCACCAAGATGTATGTGACATGGAAGAGTGACCCATGATCCTAATCGATTGTGCATTTGCATTCAAACGCAAATTTTAAATAATGCACAAATTTAGGGGGAGCTCTTGCTTATCACATACCTCTCAAAGCGACGATATTATTCATTGATTATATCCTTTGTCGAAGCTTTGATCTATATGTTGTCATCAATTACCAAAAAGGGGGAGATTGAAAGTGCAACTAATCCCCGGGTGGTTTTGGCAATTAATAACAACATATATATCATTGAACTAATAGCTACTTGAGAATCATTTCAGAGAAGTTCAGTGATATGGGTATGGCAATGACTGAAGAAGTGGACCCCTCAAAATGCTAAGGCAAGCATTGGCAAAAGCTCAAGACTCCATTTTTGGTTTAGTGATCCAAGATCACATTGAGTCCATAGGAAAAGCCAATACTATTAAAAGGGGATGAGGTTGTGTTGATGATCTGGTTGCTCAAGTGCTTAGTGATATATCTCCTTCAACTATCAGCAACTTTCACTACAATACACACTCATAAGTAATCTCGGACCAACCGATTTTCCACACTCAGTCACACCGAGATGAACCACCTCAGCCATAAGCCAAACCCTAGAAAAATCGGTCATTCCGAGTTTGACATCGGTTTCACCGAAACACGGGCTGCCAAGCTTCTGTAACCTTCTGTCATCATATCGGAATAACCGAGATGGTATTTTCGGTCCCACCGAAAACCCCAACGTTCACATTATTTGAACTTTCGGTCTGACCGAGTTGTCCACTTCGGTCTCACCGAGATTGCTCAATTATGTGTGTAACGGTTGGATTTTTGTGTGGAGGCTATATATACCCCTCCACCCCCTCTTCATTCGTGGAGAGAGCCATCAGAAAGAACTACCACTCCTACCTTACACTTTTTGAGAAGAGAACTACCTACCCTTGTGTTGAGATCAAGTTGCTCCACTCCCACCATATGAAACTTGATTTCTAACCTTCCCAAGTTGCTTTCCACTCAATCCTTTCTTCCACCACAGCCAAATCAGTGAGGAGAGTTGAGTGTTGGGGAGATTATCATTTGAAGCACAAGAGCAAGGAGTTCATCATCATCTACAACATCTATTACCTTTTGGAGGGTGGTGCCTCCTAGATTGGTTAGGTGTCGCTTGGGAGCCTCCGTCATCGAGATGTGGAGTTGAACCAAGAAGTTTGTAAGGGCAAGGAGATCGCCTACTTCGTGAAGATCTACCCCGAGTAAGGCTAGCCCTCTGTGGGCGTAGGCCATGATGGAATAGACAAGGTTGCTTCTTTGTGGACCCTTCGTGGGTGGAGCCCTCCGTGGACTCGCGCAGCCGTTACCCTCCGTGGGTTGAAGTCTCCATCAACGTGGATGTACGATAGCACCACCTATCGGAACCACGGGAAAAATCATTGCGTCTCCAAATTGCGTTTGATCTTCTCCACCTCTCTTTACTACATGTGCAATTTACTTTCCGCTGCTTATACTCTAGAATTGCATGTGTAGGGTGATACTTGACTTGATCATAATTGTGAAACTACCAAAAACTGTTCTTTGTCAAAAGGCAGAATTTTTATATTTACAAGTAGTCTAATCACCCCCCCTCTAGACATACTTTCGATCCTACAACAGTTTAGCACTATGCAAGGAAAGAAGGGGTTAAACATAACCTGCTCATATCGTGATGCATTTGTCTTCTGGGCTACATTTACATAGTGCTAACAAGGTTTCTCATAGCCGAGCACACCATAATGTTCAGTCATGATAGAGCAGCCTTAGATAAACACCATGATGGAAATGGGCCTGGCTCGATTAAATTGTTGACCAAAGCCAAATTGAAGTGAGGAAGGTAATTCAACATTATATGGGAATGCTACCTAAAAATATGTAAAAAAACATACATGTGTACATGTAGATGCAACAATCGCTTGGATGCAGACTTTAGCATTAGCCTTCTAGTGAGTACACATGGGCGTATACTTGCATCTCCATTAGTTTCTAAAAAAAGAACATAACTCTCCGTTACAAAGGTTCATTAAACAAAAACAAATGCCGCTTACTGAGTAGAGTCTGCCGGCCATTAAACTCCAACTGCTTGTTCATAGCACGTGGCTAGTCCTCAAATGCTATCGTGCTCCTAATGTGTCGCATCTTCAACTCTACAGACCAAACAATATCAATAGTTCAACATATTTACAAATGAGATTATAAGAGCTCCCATATGTTACCTTTTCTTGGCCACTGGTTAGTACCGAATGCTCTGGCTCGCGGATCATTAACGTTCCCATGACAAGTAAGCATCTAGCAACAACAAAGGTGCACATGAAGTCTGAACTCTGGCTTGTTCTTTACCCATCTTGTAATCTACTTCCAGTGCACCTGATCTTTCCATCTCCAATTAAGTGCCCTTGGTAAAATTCTATTTGGTCCTACAACTCAATTAGCCCACCGAAAAAAAATTGTATTTAGTAACTGTTGGCTATATAGTAATCATGCTAGTTTATTTGTTGGGATATAGTGAAGAAGCAGAAAGGATACACAACATTTAGCAATGACAAGAGTATTCGATACCAAAATATACCTGCCAATTAATCACAGAAAATTTAAATATCACTATATAGGACATGACAAAATTGAAGGGAGACACAAGGTTACTTCGAAAAGGATAGTTTAGAGATGCGCAACAGTCTATACCAATCACGCTACATCATAAGCTACAAGAAAGATAACAAGTGGGGAGTAGAAGACATACCCTTCCTTCCACTAAATCATGCCTGCCAATGTTGACACAGTACATCCAATGGCCTGTGCAGAGTTGAGGCACATCGTATGATTTTCATTCCTGTCCCATGGATTAAGAACTCTCTTCTTATTTATTGCTCTCTCATCAATGGTTCCAGGTATAGCTACATTGATCAACCTATTGACAAAAGATCCAGCAATGAATTAACATCAGCAACGGCTAGCAGACAATTTATGTTCAAAGAGTAAATGAGCAGGACTCTGTAGCTATCTAGAAAGCCATCTCATGGTCTGAAAATGACACCGTCCCTAATAAGCTGATTGCCGTATGGGTCAATTGGCAAGTTCTTCTTCAAGAATGGGTTTTCACCTAGATAAGTGTTAATGTGTGCCACATAAGAAGAATTCCCCACCTGGTTGAGATTGTGCAGCAGCGTAGTATGGTGGATTTGAGGAACGATGGTGAATTCCTGCTGCCACCGGCGGCCAACCCCCCCACTGCCGCCCACGGCGTCACTACCTTGGAGCTCACCCTTGCTTGCAGATTCACAAATATCGATCAGACAGGGGCGCATTTGTTCATCTCTTGAACCACAAATACATAAACACATTGGGATATGGGTCTCTGGGGGTCAAAACATGATTATGACAAACTGATGGATAAATAGTACGAACTGAAGATAATCTGGACACAAATTTGTTACTTATCCATCTTCTCTCAAATGTAAAAAAACAAATTTGTTACTTATCCATCTTCTCTCAAATGTAAAAAAAAACGAATGGATCTGCTTTACCAGTGACAGGGATGGTGGCACAACAAATTGGGGGCTGACCTGTGAAACGAAGGATGGGAGAGGTGCTTTCAATCTTGAGATGGATACGGCAGTAGGTGGGTTTGTTCGCCGGCCACCCATAACAGTACGCAGTGAGAGGTCGATGAAGACGGCGGCATGTCGATACAAAATTATGTCAGCTCTAGTGACCTATTCATGGGAAGATGGCATGAGAAAGGGAAAATTTTAGACTTACGCGCCAGATTGAGAAAGAGAGCAGGTCGTCCTCACTCGGCTGCTTCTTCCATGATAAAGGGCAGAGGTTGATCAACTTGAAAGCAATATGACTGCTCCTAATTTCATCAATTCCAGTGAGTGATTTTCATGGGGAAGATAGCAGGAGAAAAGCAAACTTCAGAGTACGTACAAGATTGAAGATAGCAAACTTCAGAATGTAAGATTGAAGAACAGAGCACTTTGTTCTCCGGCGGTCTATTCCTTCACCAGAACGCGATTGAAGAACAGAGCAGGCCGTTCTCCAGCAATCCACTCCTTCACAAGAAGGTGCTGCCCCGCCTACGCCATGACTCGGACCGAGATCTCTCACGGCGACGGCGATGCGAGGTGGGGGCGGGCCGAGAGGGGGCGGGTGAGCGGCGGCTACGCAAGGCGAGGCGAGTGGCGGCTGCGCAAGCGGGCCGAGCGGGGGCGGGCGAGCGGCGACTGCTCAAGGCAAGGCGAGCGGCGACTACGCGAGCGGCGCTGCGCGAGCGGGCCGAGCGGGGGCGGGCGAGCGGCGACTGCGCAAGGCAAGGCGAGCGGCGACTGCGCGAGCGGTTCCCAGCGATTGCTACAAGGCATGGGGTTCGTTATTAGCGAGGGATTAGCAGGGTGGGTGGGTTTCGTTAGCGAGGGTTTCGTTAACAATGTATTTAGACCGTTGATGATGTGATTAAACGCTCCAGATTTTAAGTTGGATCTGCCCTCTCTTCCTTTTATAGGGGTAGTAGATGGTAGGAGGGCAATGGGCCACTTCACGGCATAATGGACAAGACAAGAACGGTGGTTGCCTGTAATATGTTTTTTCAGATTAAGTAGTGAAGAATGATTTATTACTATCATTATTTTGAGGCTATTCTCCTTTATTTTAGGTCTTATTTTTATTGATGAAAACAATGATTTATTTGTATAAATATGTATGAGGCTATAGCAAGTGTCCATTTAAGATTTCTGGTTAGATTTATTCTTAGTGGTCTAACTAGGAGGGCTAGCGGCGGGTAATCTCTAGACTTGTAGTTTTGTGGTGGCGGCTAGTGAGAGCCATGTAAAAGTGTTTGTGAACGTAGCGGCGGGTGATGATGGCGGCGTGCCTTCGGCTCTCTTCAGTATCGGTAGTCGTCGTCAGGTGGTCTACGGATTTGGATGTAATTTTTATTATTTATTGTGTTCGTTGTACTGCCATGATTGAAGATGAATAGATTGAAAGTTTTCTCGCAAAAAAATATATATAATACGCACACGGTCTTTGCTAGACGTATGAAGACTTACTTAAGTTTACGGGCTAGTTTCCGAAATGGCATGTTTTAATTGGACGGAGGGTGGGGGCAGGGCCCCACACGGATGAAATTCAGAGGGGGGGGGGGCGTGTTGGGGCGAAGAGGAAGCAGCCCCGTAAAAGGCCGTATGTGTAGCATTTTTGTATGTGCACTCGTCCGTATTCTAGATTTCAGATTTTTGGTTTCAAAATACTGACAAATGCAGCCTGGAAAAGCGATAAAAGTTGGGACGACTTGATAAGTAACAGAGCAGATGCTGAGGCAGTTCCTCCATGATTATTCATCGCACATTGTGAGAGGTGGCCAGTGCAGCAGAGGCAAACCACTGCATCTACAAGCTACCGCTTGGCGCTTGCATATCATAGCAGTTGGCAACCACTCCAGCTTGGCCACTCCCACAAAGCCCTAACCCAAACCACAACCCTCCCAACCTCTACACAAACTTCTCCACTCCATGATGGTCGTCTCTCACTCATTCGCACCATACCCAACTCATCCCAGCAGGCAGCGGGACATCTCTGCCTCTATAAAGTCCGCTGCTGCCAGCGCAAACCAATCAAATCAAACACGAGCACCTCTCATCTCATAAACCCCATCAAAATCCCCCGCCTTCTCCTCTCCCCCTCCCGCGTCCGACGATCCTCACGCAAGCACCGAACATGAGCACCAGCGAGGCCGCCACCGTCATCCCCGTTTACGACGTCGCCCCGGGCCAGGGCGCGCCCTCCAAGGCCCCCGCGGCCGCGGCTTCCGCGCCTCCGGCTGCCGCACCAGCCGCGGCCACGACGACAGCTCCGCGCAAGTTCCCCATGCGGTTCTTCCGGCGTAGCGACCGCGGCAGCCGGTGCATGGCGTTCCTCGACCTCCTGCTGAGGATCGCGGCGTTCGGGCCAGCGCTCGCGGCGGCCATCGCCACCGGCACGTCCGACGAGACGCTCTCCGTCTTCACCGAGTTCTTCCAGTTCCGCGCCCGTTTCGACGACTTCCCGGCCTTCCTGTCAGTGCCCATCATCGATCGTTTGCCGCCTTTCGAATTATGTTAATGGCGAACGCCGCGCCTCATGTATGCTTTCCTACAGGTTCCTCATGGTGGCGAGCGCGATTGCCGCGGGGTACCTGCTGTTATCCCTCCCGTTCTCCGCCGTCGTCGTGCTGCGGCCTCAAACCACCGTCCTGAGGCTTCTCCTGCTCATCTGCGACACGGTAAGAACTAACAACCCCTTCTCCTTCCCGACTCGCTCGAACGGCGCCACGCACATAATGCACGTGACAGGAGGGTTAACCGTGTGCATTCATGCAGATTATGGTCGGGCTTCTCACGGCTGCGGCAGCGGCGGCCGCGGCCATCGTGGACCTGGCGCACAGCGGGAACGAGCGCGCCAACTGGGTGCCCATCTGCATGCAGTTCCACGGCTTCTGCCGGCGCACGAGCGGCGCCGTCGTGGCCTCCTTCCTCTCCGTCTTCATCCTCGTGCTCCTCGTCGTCCTGGCCGCCTTCTCCATCAGGAAGCGCTGAAACCAGCCTTGCTCCGGCCGGCAATCCAGCAGCTGCAAAACCCCGCGCTTTGTTTAATTAACCGTGCCTATGTTTTTCAATGTTGCATGCATCCTCGGTTTCCTTTCTGCATTTGTGTAATTTTGCGCATTGGCGAGTAA
Source organism: Secale cereale (assembly GCA_902687465.1). Classification (NCBI taxonomy): domain Eukaryota; kingdom Viridiplantae; phylum Streptophyta; class Magnoliopsida; order Poales; family Poaceae; genus Secale; species Secale cereale. The sequence continues at coordinate 713,100,191 of LR738710.1, read as the reverse complement.
GTGGCAGTGCACATGTGTTAATCTCCGTGTATCATCTGTACCAGTACTTGTGTTGCTTGGTAATACAAAAGTCGTGAGAACGTAAGTGGCCGATCAACGTGTTCCGAAATGCTCAACCATTTACTCAACCCACCGGAAAACAATGTCTATGGATTCTCTGCCTTTTTTTAGTACGGATTATCTGCTTTTAAAAGGCGGGGCTTGCTAAATCTTTTTTTTTTTGAGAGAGAAGGCCAGCGATCTGCGCCGGCGCGCCGGCCCAACAGTTGGGCCGGTCGAGGCCCAGCCGTCCGATGAAGTTGGCGTCGACCGTCCGATCTGCGCGCGAGTCCCCGCCGAACCAACCGTTGAAGCAAAAAACTACTGGATTGTTGCAAACGTTGTTTCGACCCACCACAACGAGAAAACAGCGGAGCTGGATCCCCCCACGTCTGCCCGTCCCCGACACCCAGCGGCGGTGGCCAGATCCGCCAGATTTTTGTTCCCCCGCGTCCCCGCGTCCGAATCACTTCAAGGAGGTGCTCCCCCGTCTATCAAGCGGCCTTGAATTTGCTTCAAGCATGTCTTACATCCGTAATGACATACTTGCCGCCATGGATTTGGGCTCAAGCTCCGCTGCCGTTCATGGCCGAAGTCCCCTGGGGCGACAAGAAACTGGTGGTAGTGGACCGGTGCTGCAACGGTCCTACAACCCTGATGTGGTCTTCCAAGATGCAGCACGGCATGGCCGCGATGAAATCGATCTGGTATGAATTCCAATTGCAACCCTAGATCCTTTCTTTCACATAAAAAATGTTGCAACCTTTGATAGTTGAGCATGAGATGAGAAAAACATGTTGTCAAAATACTTGTGTTGATTTTTCTGAAATATTTCTGAGATGTTGTCAATTAATGCTAGTAAAAAAGTTTCTTCCTGCTGTCTACTAGTGAAATGTTACAAGTGTGTACTGAAGTTGCTACATGCTACTACCTGTATGTTACATGCTACATCCTAAAATGATACATGGGTTCACTTTTTATGTTCGCGCTTTGTGCATATTTTTTCACGAAGCAAAAAACAAAGAGGGAAATTGACTTCGGCGCTGATTTTGTTGCAGAATGTTGCTGTGGAGCCATCTATTTTCCTTGATGATGAACTACAAAATGTTGCGCAGCAAGGAGAAGACGATGGCATTGATTTGAATGAAACTCCAGTAACGGATAGTAATGAATCCTTGCAGCTGAACACGGAAGGTGCAGCTCCAAATCAAAGAAATGCCCATGTTGCAACTGAAAATACCAATGGAAATGCTGCAACCCTTGTTGATGAACCAGACGAAGATATATCATCACAGCCAATTGTCCCTTTTGTTGGAATGGTTTTTGACAATATTGAAGAAGCTCAGCGTGTTTACAATGAATATGCATCGAAGATGGGCTTAAGAACTCGCATTGTGACATCAAAGTATAGTAGGAGAACAAGGCCGGAGCATAACCGCATTCTAATCTACAGAGTTTTCGAGTGCATACACTCACGTAAAGATCCTTCAAAGAATGTCTGTGGAAGCATTTCTGACGGTGCTGCAATAAATAGATGCGATGATGCTGACATGAGCTATACTAGTAATAAAAAATCAGCAAGCAAACAAGGTGGCATCTATATGGACGTGGGTGACAAGAGACAAAGAAATAGGCTGGAGAGGTATGATTGCAAGACTCGCATGGGTGTTAGCCTCAAAGACGGTAGTTGGATTGTGACTGTTTTTGTGGCTGATCACACACACCAACTGATGTTACAAAGGGGTCGTCGGAGATTTTGCCGCTCTCATAGAAAAATCCCAGATGCAGACATGCAGTACATTACTTTGCTGCACTATCGCAACATATCAACAGCTAATATGATGGGCTTGCTTGGAGATGCACGGTGTTGCGATCCAAGGAGTTTGCCATATGTGAAGACTGATGTGACAAATGCTAGAGCAAAGCTACGAAGAGGCCTGTCAGAGCGTGATTTGGAGCTCACAATTGAGTACTTTAAGAGAAGACAAGTGAATAATCCCAACTTCTTTTTTTCGAAGCTAGAAAAAGATGGAGCTATTAGGGCGCTTTTTTGGGTTGACGGTAGAACAAGGGCCTTGTATCCAAAGTACAAAGATTATGTGTTTTTCGACACCACATTCTGCACAAATCGCTACAACCTACCCTTTGCTCCGATTGTTGGCATTAACAACCAGACACACACCGTTTGCTTGGGTTGTGCTTTGTTACCTGATGAAACCATTAAAACATTCAAGTGGGTTTTTGAGCAATGGATGTTGGCAATGAATAACGAGCATCCATTGAACATTATGACTGATCAAGACCAGGCAATGGCTACAGCCATCTCAATGGTGTTCCCGGAGACAACACACAGATGTTGCAAGTGGCACGTCTTCCGGGTTGCACGGACAAAACTAGGGAAGATGCTGGGCAAGGATGAGCCTTTTGCTGAAGAATTCTATGGTTGCATCAATGGTTCGGATACCATTGAGGAGTTTGAAGAAAGGTGGAAGCATATGGTCGAGGTATTTGGTGTGGCTGATAAGAAACACCTAAAAAACATGTGGAACACTAGGAAGATGTGGGCTCCTGTGTACTTTAGGAAAAAGTTCTTCCCATTCACAGGCACAACCGGGCGGTCTGAGGGCCTAAATTCCTACTTCAAGACTTTAAATCATCATGGTGATTCGGTTTGGACGTTTGTGCAACAGTTTGAGTTTTGCCAAGAGCTAATGCTTGATCGTGAGGACAATGCTGGCTTCATCAATGAAACAACGAGGCCACCACTGTGGGGCAAGTAAGTCCAAAGTCATGTAGAATTTCTGTAGTTTGGTTGAAAACATTTCTTGGAAACATATGTAGCAATTCTTGGGAACATATGTAGCAATTCATGTTGATGGTTGTAGAAATGCTTGGTATCATTTTTTGTTGCTGTTTTCCAGTACAGATTGGTTGAAACATTTCTTGGAAACATATGTAGCAATTCTTGTTGATGTTTGAAGCTTTTTTTGTTTGCAGTTACAACATTGAAAAGCAGGCTGCAGATTTCTACACAAGATAAGTATTTTCCAAGTTTCAAAAACTATTGGCTAAGTCAACAGGCTTTGGGCTTCAATATCAGGTGCAAGGGGGTGTCGTCTGGTTTGAGCTTATTGCAAATGATGGCGTCAACCCTAAAGTGTACACGGTGCGTGTTACCCCTGAAGATCAGACATACATGTGTAGCTGCAACATGTTTGAGATGTGCGGGCTGATCTGCCCACACATCATCCGTGTCATGGTGCACATGAACGTGCAAACAATACCTGTGACTTACATGCTTTCGAGATGGTCTAAGATTGCAACTGACCTTGCGCCTGAACCGGGCGAAGGGCATAGGGCTATGCACTTCGGCGTCCCCACAACAAACACCCTGAAGTTTAACACTCTCCGCCGGAAGTTTGGGAAACTCTCTTCAGATGCATGCTTCAATGATGAAGCTTATAGCTTTGTCTTTGGGCTAATTGATCAGGGCATTGTTGGGGTTGCTGCAATGAAAGCTGCAGCAATGGATGGTGTTACAGGAGACGAAGAAGCCCAAGGTATTGCAGCAAATGAACAAGTTTCAGGGGGTCCAAGTACAGGGCAGCGAGATCCACCCCCCATAGGACCGCGGAACCCACCAAAGTCAGCAAAGAAGGGGAGGCCAACGGAAAACGAGAAGCGAAGGAAGCCACTAATTGAGATTCGGGAAGGTGAAATGAAGAAGAAAGCAAAGAAGGACGCAACAAAAACGAAGAAAGCTCCAAAGCCAAGGGAAAAGAAGACTTCATGCAAATATTGTGAAGATGAGGGTCACAACGTGAAGGAGTGCCAACTCCTTGCTACTGTTCTTGCTTCGACTGCGAGTGCGAAAGCTCCGGGTGTTGAAACAATCCTTACCCTTTAGGATGTTTCGTGAGGCAAAAATGATGACTTGCATTGTAACACCCCATGATTTGTGATAAAAAGTTGTGTTGACTACTTGTGAATGTTTGTTTTGTGGGATTGCAACATATTACTACATGTGTGGTGTGAAAATGCAGAATGTTGCTGTTTTATGAGAGTTGATTTAGAAACTCTGTGAAAACATGGTTGAAGCTTTTAGAACGAATGGTTGAAGCTTTTTTTTAAAAATGGTTGAAGCTTTGTGAAAACATGGTGATGCTTTTAGGAAACATGGTTGAAGCTTTTAGAACAAATGGTTGAAGCTATTAACACATGGGTGAAGCTTTTAGGAAACAAAGGTTAAAGTTTTTTTTTAAAAAATGGTTGAAGCTTTTAGGAATCATGGTTGAAGCTTTGTGCAAACATGGTTGAAGCTTTTTTTTTTAATAATGGTTGAAGCTATTAGAACACATGGTTGAAGCATTTAGGAAACATGGTTGAAGCATTTAGGAAGCAGGTTGAAGCTTTTTTAAAATATGGTTGAAGCTTTTAGGAAACATGGTAGAAGCAAAAATAACAAGTTGGGAAACGAAAAAGCCTTCAATGATTTAAAGTGTTGATTTTTGCTATGCAACAAAAATTTGCTTTTGAAGCTTGTAGAAATTCAATTGCAATTAGAATGTAGCAATATAGAAAATGTTTGGTAGTAATATTTTTTCAGTATAACCTTTGAAGCTTTTTTACATTATGCTTCCATCAAAAAATTTGTAGGGATGTAGCTAATTTCTGTGAACTTCCAGCAATTTATTTGTGATGGGTGAAGTTTGAAATATTTTCATATTTCAGAACAAGCGAAACAAAAAAAAACATCCGATAGAACCAGCATGATCATGTTGGCAAACAGAAGAACACATGCCATTAAACACAAAAGAAGTGCTTCACCTAAAGATCAAGTTGTCATCATTTTACATGCCAAAAAAAGAACACATCTGTTTTTACCAGAGGTATCATCAGTTTACATACGAACGCGCACTACTTTAATCCTATTGGAACGCTACCACCTCGGTCATGATCTAAACCTAACAAAGAAACGAGCTTCTTCATCTTGAACCTTCCAGAAAATCAAGCCGCCAACTCTTGCTGGAATGCCCGCTCCTTTGGGGCATTGTTCATTGGGTGAGTGAAGAGGTTGTGTGCCACATGCATGCGGTATGGCGCCATGTCCTCCTGTAATATGAATGCAAAAAGTAAGCAAGTATGTTGCTGCATGAGTATTCAAAACAAAGAAAATAGATTGTAACAAAAATGACAAGGCAAAAAAATAAAAATGTGTACCTGCTTGAAGTCCCTCACGGCTTTTCCATCATAGTTGTCCACATATTTGAGATCAAAAAAACCACAATCACACCTGTGGGATAAAAAATAAGTTCTCCGTCATAGTTCCATGCATAGTGGAAACAACAAAATTGTTGAAATGCAACACATGGTTGAAGCAAAAAGAAAAAAGAAAACTCACAGGTTGTTTTGCTTTGGGTAATCCTCTAGGTCAACACGGGTGAAAGATCCAACATTGACATTGAATTCGCTGCACTCTTGTGCGAGATTTGAAAAGTTTGTGATCTACCACAGAAAACACACACATAAGTTTGAAAAATAAAATGAGGTGTGTAAAGATGACAACATGGCGTTTATGTAGATGAATCAAAAAGGAAAACAAAAATTTAATAGAGAGCACGAGCCTACCAGGTTATGGGCCTGCTTCTTCAAAGGAGATTGTTTTTCTTTTCCATTGATTGAGTCAAAAATGTTTCACTGTTTGTGAAGCAAGTTTGCGCAAACAAGTATCCAATGGCGATCATGAACAATTGTGAAAAAGAGCTGGAAAAACAAAAGAAAGTCAGAAAGGTGGAAGCACTTTTTAAGTTAGTTGTTTTAGACTCTGATTGGAAGCATGGTTGAAGCATCTTGAAAGCATGGATGAAGCTTTTTTAAAGCATGGTTGAAGCTTTTTTAAAACATGGTTGAAGCATCTTTGAAAGCATGGATGAAGCTTTTTTAAAGCATGGTTGAAGCATCTTGAAAGCATGGATGAAGCTTACTGAAAGCATGTTTGAAGCATTTTTTAAACATGGTTGAAGCATCTTGAAAGCATGGATGAAGCTTACTGAAAGCATAGTTGAAGCTTTTTTAAAACATGGTTGAAGCATCTTGAAAACATGGTTGAAGCTTTTCTAAAACATGGTTGAAGCATCTTGAAAGCATTTTTGAAACTTATTGAAAGCATGGTTGAAGCTTTTTTAAAAATGTTACAGCAGCGTCGCATCATTGGATGCATATTTGAAAGTGTTTTGTGGTGTGAAACAAAAGAAGGCTCTCGGGAAACTTACGAGGTCAAATTTTTGAACCTTGAACTTTGTGACAGCCCTTTCAAGCTCGGGCATGAGATCTGGTGCTCGGAAGGTTGATGGGTCTTGTTTTAGTAGGATCTACTTGAAAGAAACAACACAATGGTTAGTGTGTGTTGCAGCAAAAATGTGAAGAAAAAAGGAATGAAGCATTCCTTGTTTTTACAAAACTTTACCCCCGCGTGGACTGAGAACATGTATTTCTTCAAAACACTATTGCTTGCTGCACGAGATGTGAGGTTGTTCATCTCAATACATAATGACATAACCTCATCATTCATATCCCCGCGAGGCTTCAAGCATGCAAGGAATTTCTTGTAACCAACGTAAAAACCACCTATCTTGATGAACGGTGTCCTATTACCATAGTTGCAATCAAATGAATCATTTGTTTCGAGCAGAAAATAAAAAAAAAATCAAAAACATGTAGGGCTTAGGTAACTCACACTTGCTCATTGGGTAGTGATTTCTTCAATGGTTTCCCATGCTTAACATACTTCTCATACATAGCTGCAACTTCATCAACCTTTTGCTTCTTTGCCTTGGCATTTTTGATGGCCGGGACTTTAGCCATCCTCTTCTTCCTAGTGTTCTTGTCATGTGTGCTAGGGCCACTACTTACATCAACAATTTGCTCTTCTATAGCTGCCATCGTGGGAGCTGTAGCAAGACAAGAAATGGATGAGTTTGCAAGAGATTGTACAAAAAAGAATTTGCTGCAATCACACAAATGAGAAAAAATGACATGAAGAATAACAAAAATAAATGATGCAAGAGGAAGGAAGCATACTTGGGCTGTCATCGTCGTCTGAAACAGGAAACACGGGGATGTTTGCAAAGATGGGGCTGACTGTCCTCATTTTGATTGTAGGCTCGTCCATGCAATGCATCAACTCATAGTCTTCGCAGCCTTTTGGGAACAACTCACATGATGACTCGTCATCCCAAATGCCAGCTGTCGCACTCCTAGGTGCATCATAGAAGAGTGGGGGCTGTGAGGTGAGACGTTGTCATCCATTTCGAACCTCACTCTTTGTTGCTTACGAGTTTTAGCAACCTATGTTTCAACTTGTAGGGTCAATCCAGTAACTTCATCCTTGTTCATGCTGGGTGTTGTACCACCATCTTGAGCTTGAGCAGCACTGGCATCATTTGCAGCTTTAGCAGCACCATCATCTTGAGCTTCAGCAGTACTGCCATCATTTGCAGCTTTAGCGGCACCATCATCTTGAGCTTCAGCAGTACTGCCATCATTTGTAGCTTTAGCGGCACCATCATCTTGAGCTTCAGCTCCACTGCCATCATTTGCAGCTTTAGATGATGGTGCTTCAAATGAAAAGTTGGGCTCATTGGTAGCTGTGATGGTGTCTCCAACATCATGAAGGAGAGCGGCCATCCGATTGCACTGCAATCCCTTTAAACACCGTCCAAGCTTGCCTACTGCTGCATCAACCTCCGATGCAAAAATACCCTTGTGCTTGTCGTACAGCATTTGAAACTGAGTTGGTACCTACAAGAGGATGAAGATTTGAACATTTTAGTCATCTACTACATCAAGATTTTGAAAAAGTCTGGATGTAAAAAAAGGCACAAATGATGAAGTGAGAAACAAAGTAGGTATGTTGCTGTGTCACTATGAATCAAATTAAAGCAATGTCATTGTAGCATTTTTAATGTTATGCATGAAGCAAAAAATAGGATTATCTATACATCAAGGTAGCAAATTACTGATATGGATGTAGCAAAATTATGATATGGATGAAGCAGAAAATAGAATGTAGTTGTAGCAAAATAAACACATGCATGTAGCAAGCTAAACATATGGATGTAGCAAACTACACATATGGATGTAGTAAAATAAACATATGCATGTAGCAAGCTAAACATATGGACGTAGCAAAATAAACATATGCATGTAGCAAAATAAACATATAGATGAAGGAAACTAAACATATGGATGTAGCAAACTAAACATATGAATGAATGAACTTAAACCACACATGAAGCAACAACAATACATGGTTGTAGCACATCAGAATGAAGGATGCAGCAAAAAAACAACACTTGCAACTGGGTATAACAAAAATAATGCAAAGGGAGAGGTATATACACTTAGATCTTGCATGCTAGGGAATGATTGATGCAGCCAATCATTCAGCGATGATGATAGGTGTGGTTCAGCATCAACATTTTGTTGAGCCTCGTTTGACTGAGAGTCCTTTGCTTGAAATTCAGCACCATGAATTTGGCTTCCTTGGCCACTAGGTGCTTCAGCACCAACTCCCTGACCATTGACTGCTTCAGCACCAACTTCCTGTCCCATGAGTTGTGCACCATAGGGGGTGTTGCACAAACTCCGGATCTAGGAAAACAAAACATGAGTGGTGAAAATAAGAAGGTTGCCATAACCTAAATGTAAAAGCAAAGATTGCTACATGCAAATTTAGTTCGCAAAAGAAACATAGGAGTGTTAATACTCCATTAGCAAAAGAAATATATGGGGCGGGATGTAGCAAAATTACTTGGGTGTGTTTCGCGTAGAAAGGTTGCCCAAGAGTGAGCTTGTTCTTGTCAACTTTATCCAACCAATCAAAATCCTTTTGACAAACAAAACGTATCCTCGGCACGGAATAATCAATGACATGCTCACTTGGGAGGCCGGCCGGGATATCAACATGATCCATGTATATGATCTGCTTAGAAACGGAAAAAGACATTAGCCAACAAAAACATATATGCAAGCTATAGATAATGTGCAAAAAGGTTTCATGCAACAAAGAAAGTAGATGGAGGTATTTCATAATGCTGCGTTGCATACCGCTAACATGGGAAGGCATGAAGCGACCTGAAACTCTTTTTCTGTATTTGCTCGCATCCTCTTCTTCTCTTGAAAGACTGCGACCTCCTCCATCGCTCGTGCTAACAAGTGCTGATCCCAAGCGAATTCATGCACCGCAGACATATCTTCCAAGGAAGCTAGATACTCAAGATTCACCATATTGCCAGTGCCTGGGCACAAAACAGTTGACAACGCAAGGAGTGCCCAAGTCCTATTTATCATAACAACATCCTCATCGCTGCAGCTAATGAGCAACTTGACAACATGGGCGATTGGAGCCCTGCTGCCATCCTTGTAGATGGTGCGAAGATCATGTTCATCACTCTTCTTAAGAAGCTTCATGGGTCTATCACCAGATGGCACATTGAAAATCCTTTTCACCATGAGCTTGCTAAAGTTGATGGATTTGTTCTTGTATTTGAACTCAGAGAGTATGTGATTCGTATTCATCACAACAAACTCAATGAGCTCGTGGGGCGCCTTGAAAGATCGGATGTCCAACAAGTCTCCAAACGGTCCCTCCCCAATGATTCTCCTTTTCTCCGGTGATACTTGCTTCCCAATTTCAGCTAGCCTTTTTGAGTTAAACCTTGACTTGAATCCACATAGATTGCCTTTCTTCTTTATCTTCTTCTTAACCTTCTTGATCCCCCCATTCTCACCAGAGGGTCCTGCAACATCTACAAAAAGGAAAAAAAACAAGTCAATAAAAGCCTACAAACTGCATCATCAATAGGTGGCAAAAAAGAACATATGTGCACACATATGGATACTATGAAACAATACAAGCACACAAAAAGTAGTGTCAATAAGAGCCGGGACAGAAAACGACACGACAAGTGGCGTCAAGTATTTTTGCTGGAAACAACAAAGAGAAAAAGCTGCATCCAAACATGACCGGTGCTGGAACCTATTGTGGTAGCAGAGGCTTTTGTTTTGCTACGACATGGTGGTAGAAAAAGCTGCATCCAAGCTGCATCCGTCAAGTATTTTTGCTAGCACAGGCTTTTGTTTTGCTACAACCTGCAAAAATTTTGTTGGATTCGGCAAGGTTATTTTGGTTGCAACTGTCGAAGACGGCGCATTTTTGCTGGAACCATAATGTTTTTTTGTTGGAGAAGTTCCTGTTTTTTGCTACCACCAACAAAAATAGCCGTTGCAAAATATTTCAGCCGTTCACAGGTCACAGGCTCACAGCTGCCAAAAATTCCTAACATCTAAGTCGTCAGCATCAATCCCCCCCCC
>LR738710.1:713073510-713089696 GCA_902687465.1 Secale cereale | reverse complement strand
CGCTTGCCATCATCTACTACAGTACAACACAGACAGATCAACACCTCCATTTCTCCATCTAGTCCACTAGTTGGTGCATTCCACACTATAATTGTAACAAAAGCAGAAGCTCATTGACCTAGAACGCTATACATCAGTGTATGACAACAACTTAAATGCAACCAGTATAAATTCCGAACACTCTACAGCTCAAGACAGGGGAGCTCCTAAATACAGTTCACATGTCACAAGCTCATTGACCTAGAAGGCTATACAGCAGTGTATGACAAGTAGCTGCTGCCCCGAATTGTTCCTCCCACGGGAGCAAATCCTACAGGTCATAAATTCACCTTAAACAGCAGCCCGCCGCGGAACAAAACACTGGCCTGAGCAAACGACCAGTTGGGGGCGGAAACTAGTGGACTAGATGGGAGAAGGGACGGATCCGGCGACCAGTTGGGGCCAGAGCAAACAACAGAAGGGAGCACGGGTGCGAGGGGGTGGGGGAGGGGGAATACCTGCCGGTGGCTCCATCAGGGTCGGGGGAGTGAGATCTCAGGCGCCGCCGCGCGTCGCCCCTCGGGTCGCCGGATCCAGATCTCAGGCGCCGCCGCGCGTCGCCCCTCGGGTCGCCGGATCCGTCCCTCTGCTCCTCTCTCGCACAGACGCGCCCAAATGAAAACCGCTGCGTCGGGCGAGTGGGTTCAGTCGATACGGTTGCAACAAATCTGGCGAGTGGGTCGCTGCAAACCGGTGCGCGTAGCGGGGGGTACACCTGGCACGAGGCCCAGCCGTTGGATCTAAAGAGATCCAGCGCACGGAGCGCGACCGGCGGAACGTTTTGGCCGGCGGCCCGGCCAGCAACACTTCCCGAGAGAGAATGCCATCATGACTCACTTTATTAATTTGGTAAAATCATTACATCATTCACTAGAGCATTAACCAGAAAGTCTGGGGTTCATCGACCCAGTTACAAGTCTCATTTCTAACATATACAAACTTAGCTAGATTATGCGCTACTATGTTTGCTTCCCAGTTACAATGCATAAAGTGAACTAAACCTATCATACCCGTCATGATAAAACATTATGCATAAACTGTTGAGACCCCACTCCAAATTCTAGCCTGCCCCCAACAAGCAATAATCACCTCTATCGAATCCGATTCTATCTGGATGGAATGAAAACCCAAATCATTACCTAGCATAAGTCCATATTTCAAAGCCAGAGTTTCGGCTGTGTGTGCATCAGAGATATGAGGGATTAAGAACATCTTTAGCCAGACCTCTCAAACCTGTCTCATACGTTCGGGCGGGCAGCTCGGTCACGTTTTATTGACACAAGCGGGCTCCTTAAACGGGCCTTAAACGCCCGGGCTGACCGGCAATCCCCCATATCCAGCCCAAATATGGTGGCTGACCGGCACACCCTCTACGTCGGTCTGACGGCGGGGTCCCATGCAGAAACGCCTAGAAACCCCGTGATTTGACGGACGCCGCGTCCATCGCCGTGGTGTGAACGCCGCGGTGTTTATATATCCACACATGTATTTAAGTTTTCGGTCAATACAATTCTAGCGTGAATAATAAATCTTTGTCATGATTAAGAAAATATAATGATAACCATTTTATTATTGCCTCTCTCTAGGGCATATTTTCATCAGTCTCCCACTTGAACTAGAGTCAATAATCTAATTCCCATCGCCATGTGATTAACACCCATAGTTCACATCGCCATGTGACTAACATTCAAAGAGTTTACTAGAATCAATAATCTAGTTCACATCGTCATGTGATTAACACCCAAAGAGTTCTAAGGTGTGATCATGGTTTTCTTGTGAGAGAGGCTTTAGTGAACAAGTCTGCAACATTCAGATCCGTGTGTACTTTGCAAATATCTATGTCTACAATGCTCTGCATAGAGATACTCTAGCTAATTGCTCCCACGTTCAATACGTATCCAGATTGAGACTCAGAGTCATTTGGATCAGTGTCAAAGCTTGCATCGATGTAACCCTTTATGACGAACTCTTTATCACTTCCATAACCGAGAAACATTTCCTTATTCCTCTAAAAATTATTTTGACCGTTGTCCTGTGATCCACTCCTGGATCACTGTTTTCCCCCCTTGCCAGACACGTGGCAAGGTATACATTAGATCTGGTACACAACATGTCATATATAATAGAACCTATGACTAAGGCATAGGGAATGAATTTTATTCTCTCTCTATCTTATGTCGTGGTCAGACTTTGAGTGTGACTCAATTTCACACCTTGTAACACAAGCAAGAACCCTTTCTTCGACTGATCCATTTTGAACTTCTTCAAAACTTTATCAAGGTATGTGCTTTGTGAAAGTCCAATTAAGCGTCTTGATCTATCCCTATAGATCTTGATGCCCAATATATAAGCAGCTTCACCAAGGTCTTTCTTGAAAAATTCTTATTCAAGTATCCTTTTATGCTATCCAGAAATTCTATATCATTTCTAATCAACAATATGTCATCCACATATAATATCAGAAATGCTACAGAGCTCCCACTCACTTTCTTATAAATACAGGCTTCGCCGTAAGTCTGTATTAAACCATATGCTTTGATCATCTCATCAAAGCATATATTCCAACTCCGAGATGCTTGCACCAGTCCATAGATGGATTGCTAGAGCTTGCACACTTTGTTAGCTCCCTTAGGATCGACAAACCTTCTGGTTGCATCATATACAACTCTTCTTTAAGAAACCCGTTAAGGAATGCAGTTTTGACATTCATTTGCCAGATTTCAGTATCATAAAATGCGGCAATTGCTAATATGATTCAGACAGACTTAAGCATCGCTACGGGTGAGAAAGTGTCATCATAGTCAACCCCTTGAACTTGTCGAAACCCTTTAGCTACTAGTCGAGCTTTGTAGACAGTGATATTACCATCATTGTCCGTCTTCCTGTTGAAGATCAATTTATTCTCAATGGCTTGTGGATCATCGGGGAACTCCATACTTTGTTCTCATACATGAATCATATCTCATATTTCATGGCCTCAAGTCATTTGTCGGAATCTGGGCTCATCATAGCTTCTTCATAGTTCGAAGGTTCGCCGTTGTCTAACAACATGACTTCTAGGACAGGATTACCGCACCACTCTGGTGCGGCACGTGTTCTGGTCGAACTTCAAGATTCAGTAGTAACTTGATCCGAAGTTTCATGATCATCATCATTAGCTTCTTCTGTAGTTGGTGTAGGCATCACGGGAACAGTTTTCTCTGATGTGCTACTTTCCAATTCGAGAGAAGATACAACTATCTCATCAAGTTCTACTTTCCTCCACTCACTTCTTTCGAGAGAAATCCTTCTCTAGAAAGGACTCATTCTTAGCAATAAAGATTTTACCTTCAGATATGTGGTAGAAGGCAGACCTAATAGTTTCTTTCGGGTATCTTATGAAGACGAACTTCTCCGCTTTCAGTTCGAGCTTATCAGGCTGAAGCTTTTTAACATAAGCGTCGCATCCCTAAACTTTGAGAAACGACAGCTTAGGTTTATTGCCATACCATAATTCATACAGTGTCATCTCAATGGATTTAGATGGTCCCCTATTTAATGTGAATGCAGCTGTCTGTAATGCATAACCCCAAAACGATAGTGGCAAATCAATAGAGACATCATAGATCGCACCATATCTAATAAAGTACGGTTACGACATTCTAACACACCATTACTCTTTGGTGTTCCAAGTGGCATGAGTTGTGAGACTATTCCACATTGTTTTAAATGAAGGCCAGACTCGTAACTCAAATATTCGCCTCCGCGATCAAATTGTATAAACTTTGTTTTCTTGTTACGATGATTCTCCACTTCACTCTAAAATTCTTTAAACTTTTCAAATGTTTCATACTTTTGTTTCATCAAGTACATATATCCATACCTACTTAAATCATCGGTGAAGATTAGAAAATAACGATACTCGCCGCATGCTTCAACACTCATCGGATCGCATACAACGGTATGTATTATTTCTAATAAATCATTAGCTCGCTCCATTGTTCCAGAGAATGGATTTGTAGTCATCTTACCCATGAGGTATGGTTCACAAGTATCAAATGATTCATAATCAAGTGATTCCAAAAGTCCATCCGCATGGAGTTTCTTCATGCGCTTTACACCTATATGACCTAAATGGCAGTGCCACAAGTATGTTGCACTATCATTATCAACTTTGCATATTTTGGCATCAATATTATGAATATGTGTATCACTACGATCGAGATTCAATAAACCATTTGGTGTATGACCATAGAAGGTTTTATTCATGTAATAGAACAACAATTATTCCTTCACTTAAATGAATAACTGTGTTGCAATAAACACGATCTAATTTTGTTCATGCTCAACGCAAATACCAAATAACATTTATTTAGGCTCAACACCAATCCTGAAAGTAGAGGGAGTGTGTGATGATGATCATATCAATCTTCGAATCACTTCCAACACACATTGTCACCTCGCCCTTAACTAGTCTCTGTTTATTCTGCAACTCCTGTTTCGAGTTACTAATCTTAGCAACTGAACTGGTATCAAATACTCAGGGGCTACTGCTAGCACCAGTAAGGTACACACCGATACCATGTATATCAAATATACCTTTGTTTACTTTGTCATCCTTCTTATCTGCCAAGTATTTGGGGCAGTTCCGCTTCCAGTGACCATTTCCTTTGCAGTAGAAACACTCAGTTTCAGGCTTGGGTCCAGCTTTGGGCTTCTTCACGAGAGTGGCAACTTGTTTGTTTGTTCTTCTTGAAGTTCCCTTTCCTTCCCTTGCCCTTTTTATTAAAACTGATGGTCTTGTTAAACAACAACACTTGATGCTCTTTCTTGATTTCTACCTCTGTCGATTTCAACATCGCGAAGAGTTTCGGGAATCATTTTCGTCATCTCTTGCATATTCGTAGTTCATCACGAAGCTCTAGTAGCTTGGTGATAGTGACTAGAGAAATCTGTCAATCACTCTCTTATCTAGAAGATTAACTCCCTCTTGATTCAAGCGATTGTAATACCCAGACATACTGAGCACATGCTCACTGGCAGAGCTATTCTCCTCCATCTTGTAGGCAAAGCACTTGTCAAAGGTCTCATACCACTCAACATGGGCATGAGCCTGAAGTACTAATTTCAGCCCTTGGAACATCTCGTATGTTTCATAGCATTCAAAACATCTTTGGAGCCTCGATTCTAAGTTGTAAAGCATGACACACTAAGCTGTCACGTAGTCATCAGATCGAGCTTTCCAAACGTTCATAACGTCTGCATTAGCTCCTGCAACAGGTTTGTCACCTTGCGGTGCATGAAGGACATAATTCTTCTGGGCAACAATGAGGATAATCCTCATATCACGGACCCAGTCCACATTATTGCTACCATCATCTTCCAACTTAGTTTTCTCTAGGAACATATCAAAAACAGGGGAGCTACATCGCGAGCTATTGATCTACAACATAATATGCAAAGACATTTTGACTAAGTTCATGATAAATTTAAGTTCAATTAATCAGATTACTAAAGAACTCCCACTTAAATCAACATCCCTCAAGTTGTCTAAGTGATACACGATCCAAATCAACTAAACTATATCCGATCATAACGTGATATGGAGTAGTCTTCAATGGTGAACATCTACATGTTGATCATATCTACTATATGACTCATGTTTGACCTTTCGGTCTCCAGTGTTCCGAGACCATGTATGTACATGCTAGGCTCATCAAGTTTAACCCAAGTATTCTGCATGTGTAAAACCGGCTTACACCCGTTATATGTGAACGTAGAGTCTATCACACCCGGTAATCACGAGGTGTCTCAAAACGACTAACTGTAGCAATGGTGCATACTCAGGGAGAACATTTTTATCTTGAAATTAAGTGAAGGGATCATCTTATAATGCTACCGTCGATCTAAGCAAAATAAGATGCATAAAGGATAAACATCACATGCAATCAAAATGTGTGTCATGATATGGCCATCAGATATGGCCATCATCACCTTATGCTTTTGATATCCATCTCCAAAGTAGCATCATGATTTCCATCATCACTGGCTCGACACCTTGATCTCCATCATTGTGTCGGGTTCGTCTCGCCAACTATTGCTTCTACCACTATCGGCTAATGCATATCGATGAAGTAAAGCAATTTCATGGCGCTTAATGATTGACACACAGGTGATACGTCTCCAACATATCTATAATTTATGAAGTATTCATGCCATGTTTACAACAATTTCATATGGTTTTGGCATGATTTGATTACCACTAACCCAGACTGACGCTGTTTTTAGCAGAACTACCGTGGTGTCACTTTTGTGCAGAAATAAAAGTTCTCAGAATGGGCTCAAAATTTACGGTGATTTTTTATGGACCAAAAGAGACCCCCGAATCATCGAAGTTGCGCCAGGAAGTGGAAGAGGAGGCCACAAGCCAGGGGGCGCGCCCTACCCCCTAAGGCACGCCCCTACGGCTTGTGGGCCCCTCGTGCACCCCCCCTGACGTGAGACCGACGCCAAAAATTCCTATAAACACTAAAACAACTGAAAAGAACCCTAGATCAGAAGTTTCGCCGCCGCAAGCCTCTATAGCAACGAAAAACCAATCGAGACCCCGTTCCGGCACCCTACTTGAGCGGGGAATCATCACCGGAGGTCTCCAACGTATTTATAATTTATGAAGTATTTATGCCATGTTTACAATAATTAATATGGTTTTGGTATGATTTGATTAGAACTAACCCGGACTAACCCAGTTTTCAGCATAACTACCGTGGTGTCGTTTTCTGTGTAGAAATAAAAGTTCTCGGAATGGGCTGAAAATTTACGGTGATTTTTTATGAACCAAAAGAGACCCCCGAAGCATAGCACCTGGGCCAGGAAGTGGACAAGGAGGCCACAAGCCAAGGGGCGCGCCCTACCCCCCAAGGCGCGCTCCTACGGCTTGTGAGCCCCTCGAGTGTCCCCCTGACGTGAGACCGGCGCCAAAAAATCTTATAAATACCCAAATCTCTGAAAAGAACCTTAGATTGGCAGTTTTGTCGTCGCAAGCCTCTGTAGCCATGAAAAACCTTTCGGGGCCCTGTTCCGGCACCCTGCCTGAGGGGGAAATCATCATCGGAGGGCTATCTTAATCATCCCGGCGCCACCATGCTGAGGAGGGAGTATTCCACCCTCGGGGCTGAGGGTTTGTACTAGTAGCTATGTCTTTTATCTCTCTCTCTCTCTCATGTTCATGATTTTGCACGATCTTGATGTACCGCGAGCTTTGTTATTATACTTGGATCTTATGGTGTTCTTCTCTCTCTACCATGTGATGAATTGAATATTTTCCTTTGAGGTTTTGTTATGTCAGATTGAATCTTTTGGATGTGAGAGCACTTGATATACGTCTTGTGATGGGATATCCGTGGTGACAATGGGGTGTTCTACTAATCCACTTGATGTATGTTTTGGTTATCAACTTGTGGATTCCCGTGGTGACATTAGGGTAATCTATGCATAGGGGTTGGTACGCGCTTTCGGTACTCTTAAAGTTCTTTATGTTGGGCTGAATATTATGAATCTGAGATTGTGTGAGGCATATCATATAATTGACCCACGGATACTTGTGGTGACATTGGAGTATCTAGGTGACGTTAGGGTTGATTGATGTGTGTCATGTGGTGTTATTTTAGTACGAACTCTAGGGCTGTTTGTGGCACTTATAGGAATAGCCCAATAGATTGATCGGAAAGAATAACTTTGAGGTGGTTTGGTACCCTGCAAGCAATTTCATCTTATGTTCTCCGCGATAGGAACTTTGGAGTGATACTTTGTTGCATGTTGAGGGATTGTTATATGATCAAATTAAGTTATCATTGTTTAGAGAACTTGCATTAGTGAAAGTATGAACCATGGGCCTTGTTTCCAAGCATTGCAATATTGTTTTTACTCACGTTTCCTACTTGCTACCTTGCTGTTTTTATGTTTTCATATTACAAAAACCTATATCTACTATCCATATTACACTTGTATCACCATCTCTTCGCCGAACTAGTGCACCTATACAATTTACCATTGTATTGGGTGTGTTGGGGACACAAGAGACTTTTTATTATTTAGTTGAAGGTTTTTTTTGAGAGAGGCCATCTTCATCCTACGCCTCCCACGGATTGATAAACCTTAGGTCATCCACTTGAGGGAAAATTGCTACTGTCCTACAAAACTCTGTGCTTGGAGGCTCAACACGAGTCTACAAGAAGAATGTTGCGTAATAGACATCAACAGGTCATGCAATAATTAAAAAGACAACCCTAAGGCTCTTGCCGGTTGTCGATATTACAAAACATGATCATCTCATACAACAATGTATATCACATCACGTCTTGACCATATCACATCACAACATACCTTACAAAAACAAGTTAGACGTCCTCTACTTTGTTGTTGCAAGTTTTACGTGGCTGCTACGGGCAACTAGCAAGAACCATTCTTACCTACGCAAAACCACAGTGGTGATTTATCAAGTTTGCTGTTTTAACCTTCTTCAAGGACTGGCCGTAGTCAAATTCGGTTCAACGAAAGTAGGAGAGACAAACACCCGCCATCCACCTTTATGCAAAACAAGTCGCATGTCTGTCGGTGGAACCGGTCTCATGTAGGTGGACATGTAAGGTTGGTCCAGGCCGCTTCACCCCACAATACCACCAAATCAAAATAAGACGTTGGTGCCAAGCAGTATGAACATCACAGCCCATAACTCCTTTCTATTTTACTCGTGCATATCATCTGCGCATAGACGTGGCTCATGATGCCACTGTTGGGTAATGTTGCATGGAAAACAAAAAAAATCTACGCACATGCCAGATCTATCCATGGAGATGCATACTATGAGGGGGGGGGGGAATCTTCATACCCTACAAGATCGCTAAATGAAGCGTTTATCAACGCGGTTGATGTAGTCGTACAGCTTCACGATCCGTCCCGATCAAGTACCGAACGTACGACACCTCCGCGTTTAACACACGTTCAACTCGATGATTTCCTCGCCTTCTTGATCCAGCAAGTGAGGCGATGTAGTAGATGAGTTCCCGCAGCATGACGGCGTGGTGACAGTGATGGTGAATCTATCCGTAGGGCTTCGTGGATGGAGGAGGAACTAGAACTAGAGGAAAATGGGGCACCGCACATGGCTTGGGATCGTGGTGTATTGTGCCCCTCTCCCTCCTTGCATATATATAGGTGGAGGGGAGGAGGGAAGGCTGCCTAGGGCGCGCCCCATGGGGGCCGGCGGCCAGCCCTAAGGCCAGCCCTGCCCCCCCCCCCACTTACCATATTTGCCCGAGGGGGAAAGGAAAGGGGAGGAGAGGAAGGCAGGGGGAGGCCGACTCCCCTCCTTCCTTTTCTCCCCAAGGCCGGTGGCCATAGGAGTGGCGCGCCAACCCCTTGTAGGCTAGTGTGTTCCCCTCACTTGGCACATATGGCCCAATAACCTCATGGGGCTTCTCGGAACCCTTTCGGTGATCCGCTAAATACCTGATGCATTCTGAAACCTTTCCGGAGACCAAATACTATCATCATATATATCAATCTTTACCTCCGAACCATTCCGGAGCTCCTCGTCATGTCCGTGATCTCATCCAGGACTCCGAACAACATTCGGTCACCAATTCACATAACTCATATAATACTATATCGACAACGAATGTTAATCATGCAGACCCTGCGGGTTTGAGAATGATGTAGACATGACCGAGACGACTCTCCACTCAATAACCAATAGCGGGACCTGGTTGCCCATATCGAATCCTACATATTCTACGAAGATCTTTATTGGTGGAACCTTTATGACAATACGTAGTTCCCTTTGTCTGTCGGTATGTGACTTCCCCGAGATTCGATCGTCGGTACGTATCTCCGTACCTAGTTCAATCTCGTTATCGGTAAGTATCTTTACTCGTTCCATAATACACCATCTTGTAACTAAGTCCTTAGTCACTTTGCTTGCAAGCTTCATGTGATGATGTATTATCAAGAGGGCCTAGAGATACCTCTCCGTCACATGAAGTGACAAATCCCAGTCTCGATCCATGACAACCCAACAGACACCTTCGGAGATACCTATAGAGCATCTTTATGATCACCCAGTTACATTGTGATAATTGATAGCACACAAGGTATTCCTCCGGTATCCGGGAGTTGCATGATCTCATGGTAGAAGAAACATGTATTTGACATTAAGAAAGCAGTGGTAATAAACTGAACTATCATCTATGCTAACGGTTGTGTATTGTCCATCACATCATTCTCCTAATGATGTGATCCCATTATCAAATGATATCTCATGTCCATGTTTAGGAAACCTTAACCATCTTTGATCAACGATCTAGTCTATTAGAGGCTCACTAGGGACACGGTATTTGTTTATGTATACACATGTATTTAAGTTTCCGGTCAGTACATGTCACGCCCAATATGCGACCTATCCTCAAGGAACACGGAGGTCCCACCAAGGATAGAAGTGCATACTGAAGACGCTTTACAAGGTGGATATGATTACATCGTACCATTAAATAATAGATAGGGATGCATACAAAGGCACACAAATGCCACATGAATGCATCAAACATCATACCGAAGAGATGCATCCGACTATGGATGAAAACAAACGGAAAACACAAATGACATCCACCCTGCTAGCCCAGGTTTCCGACCAGGAACCTATCCCCTGGTCGAAGAAGAAGCAGAAGAAGAAGAACTCCAAAAGCAAACATGCATTGCTCTCATGTTAGATTATCGCATTACCTGTACCTGCAACTATTATTGTAGTAATATGTGAGCCACGAGGACTCAGCAATCCCATTACCATGGGTATCAAGACAAGCGAAGCTTAATGGGTACGAAAATAATAAGTGGTGAGGTTGCAGCAAGCGGCTAAGCATTTATATGGTGGCTAACCCTTACAACAGAAAGATGAGAAGCTACGCATACGGTCGCAGACTAGTAATCATCAATAAGTGATCCTGAACTACCTGCGAGTCAAACATAACCCCACCGTGTTCTCTTCTCGAAATCACTTGGAAAGAGACGGTCACGGTTACGCACACGGTTGGTGTATTTTATTTTGGATCTGATGTCAAGTTCTCTACAACCGGATATCATAAATTTCCAATCTGCCACATAACTGTGGGCACGGCTTTCGAAAGATAGACACCAGATCTGAAATAAAATACACCAACAGTGTGCATAACCGTGACTGTCTCTTTCCAAGTGAGTACGAGAAGAGAACACGGTGGGCTTATGTTTGACTCGCAGGTAGTTCAGGATCACTTATTGATCATTACTAGTTTGCAATCGTATGTGTAGCTTCTCCTCTTTCTCTTGAACTCGTAAGTTAGCCACCATACAAATGCTTAGCCGCTTGTTGCAACCTCACCACTTATCCTTTCCATACCCATTAAGCTTTGCTAGTCTTGATACCCATGGTTATGGGATTGCTGATTCCTCGTGGATTTATACTTTACTACAACAATAGTTGCAGGTTCAGGTAATGCGACGATCTGACGTGAGAGTGATGCATGTTTGCTTTTGGTGTTCTTCTGCTTCTTCTTCGATCAAGGGATATGTTCCGGGTCGGGAGCCTGGGATTAGCATTAATAATTCACAAACACGTGCATCAGATTAAAATGTTTTATATATGTAAAATGCTTAGAATTTCATCTAGTTTCATAATTTGCAACTTTCATCCCTCTTAAAAATGTTTAACTTGTTGTTTGCATTAATGTGCTTAAATGACTTACTAAAATGGTTTATTTTGTAACTAAATAACCATAGCTCCAAATTAAATAAACTTTATATGTAAATGGGGTAGAAAAGTATATATTAACATGGTGCACTTTCTTTTGCTGTTTAACAACATTAAAATTGTGTTATAAGCAGAACAATACCAAATTTGAAATATGCATATGGGGATTTTCCGGAATTGTTGTTTGTTATTTCCGGCCCCATTGGAATTGCCTAGATAGGTAGTTTTGTTATGCTTCACCTCTTACCATGTTAATTAACATTTAATATGGTTGTGTATATGAACAAGAGCGAACCAAATACTTGAATGTGGTGTTTCGTCATTATGCAACTCGTTGCATATTGAGCTCCACTTTGTTTGTGGTATTGTTTGTTGCACTTTGCCATGCCATGCATATTTAAATAGGACATGCATCATACTTGTTCGTGCATCATGCATGTTTATGCTTGTTAGTTTACCCTATTGTTTGCTTCTTTCCGGTGTTGCCTCTTCTGATAGTTCCAGTAATGATGCGATTGTGAGGATTCATTCGACTACACCCGTTCATATTCTTCATGGACTCATTCTTATTGCTAGCATGATTTCAGGCAAGATGACTGTCACCTTGGATCTCACTATCTTTGCTTTTCTAGTTGTCTCGATGCTATTGCTATGTCGCGCTACCCACCACTTGTTTATCAAGCCTCCCAATATGCCATGAAATAGCCTCTAACCTTTTCACCATCCCAGCAAACCATTGTTTGGCTATGTTACCGCTTTGCTCAGCCGCTCTTATAGTGTTGCTAGTTACAGGTTGTTCCATGTTGGGACATGGATATCATGGGATATCACAATATCTCTTATTTAATTAGTGCACATATATACTTGGTAAAGGGTGGAAGGCTCAGCCTTTTGCCTAGTGTTTTGTTTCACTCTTATCATCCTAGTTTCCGCTAAATCGGCGTTATGTTCCTTGATTTTGCGTTCCTAACACGGTCGGGGTTTATGGATCCCCCTTGACAGTCCGCTTTGAATAAAACTCCTCCAGCAAGGCCCAACTTTGGTTTTACCATTTGCCTAATAACAACTAAAACTTGCATAGGGACTTCCCGGGCCCCCGAGGACATAATTAACAACCCGGGACAGTGCTCCTCATTAGTGTTGGTGCAAACCTGTCAACCGCCGGCGACCGCTGGGGGCAAGACTGGATTTGGCCTACCGGAAGTTTGGACAATCCAATCGTGGCCTGAGATGAGATACGCGCGGCTCCTATCGGAGTGTCGGCACGTCAGGAGGTCTTGCTGGTTTTGTTTTACCATTGTCGAAATGTCTTGTGAAACGGGATTCCAAGCTTGATCGGGTTGTTCCGGGATGGAGGATTTTCCTCCGCTGATCATGAGAGATTGTGATGGATTAAGTTGGGACACCCCTGCAGGGTTTGATCTTTCGAAAGCCATTCCCGCGGTTATGTGGCAGATTGGAAATTTATAATATCCTGTTGTAGAGAACTTGACACAAGATCCGAAATAAAATACACCAACCGTGTGCGTAACTGTGATAGCCTGGCTTATTAGGGATGATAGACTACTCATATCAATAAGGAATTCCTTATTTTCCAGGAGCCCATTCGGATAGAACTCCAAAGTTAAGCGTGCTCAACTTGTAGTAGTTTCAGAATTGGTGAACGACCTAGAAGTTGCTCCCGGGTGCGCACGAGTGAGGACAAACAGCGCAGAAAAGACTAGTATTGATATGTGAGGCCAGTCTAGATCCCGCAAGAGTAACGACCAACAGCGGGTGTGTCTGGGGCGTGATAAGTTGGTATCAGAGCCGACCCTTGCGGTTACACGGATGTTTGCGGACAGGTGTACGGTCATGTTATTCATGATGTTTGTGACCCATCATGGCACACGGCATGGCACATGTACCGGACTGGATGCACAGATGTATGTGCCAAGAGGGAATGTTCCTGTGGCCCGACGAGGACGTCGATTCCTCTGAGTGGGGGTGTATGTGATAGCCTGGCTTATTAGGGATGATAGACTACTCATATCAATAAGGAATTCCTTCTTTTCCAGGATCCCATTCGGATAGAACTCCAAAGTTAAGCGTGCTCAGCTTGTAGTAGTTTCAAGATGGGTGACCGACCGGGAAGTTGCTCCCGGATGCGCACGAGCGAGGACAAAGTGTGCAGAAAAGACTAGTGTTGATATGTGGGGCCAGTCTAGATCCCGCCAGGAGTAACGACCACCGGCGGGTGTGTCTGGGGCGTGACAGTAACCATGATCATCTCTTTTCGAGTGAGTTCGGGAAGAGAACACGGTGGGTTATGTTTGACTCACATGTAGTTCAGGATCACTTATTGATCATTACCAGTTTGCGATCGTATGTGTAGCTTATCATCTTTCTCTTGAACTCGTAAGTTATCCACCATGCAAATGCTTAGCCGCTTGATGCAACCTCACCACGTATCCTTTCCATACCCATTAAGCTTTGCTAGTCTTGATACCCATGGCTATGGGATTGCTGAGTCCTCGTGGCTCACAGTTTACTACAGCAATAGTTGCAGGTTCAGGTAATGCGATGATCTGACGTGAGAGCGATGCATGTTAGCTTTGGTGTTCTTCTGCTTCTTCTTCGATCAAGGGATAGGTTCTAGGTCGGGAGCCTGGGATTAGCAGGGTGGATGTCATTCTTTTTCTTTTGATTTCATCCTTAGTCCGATCCTGCTCTTCTGTATGATGGTTGTTATGTATTGATGTATTATTGTATTCTTGTCTAAGTTGTGGCTAGTGTAAGCCTTTATCTCATATTCTCATCTATACAGTACATGGTATGTTGTAATAACCTTGTTAAGCACTCGAAATGCGGTTGTGCCCTAGTCATGAATTCATCACGTGATCGGGATAGAATCACATCTTGGGCGCGACAATACAATTCTAGCATGAATAATAAACCTTTATCATGATTAACAAAATATAATAATAACCATTTTATTATTTCATCGAGGGCACATTTTCATCACCGTCGGGCAGCGATTTGTTTTGGTTATGGTTATGTGTGTCACATGGTTATGGGGATCCGTTAGGGACACATTGTTGTTTCTACGATTTCTAATTCATGGCGCACTGGTGTGGTTTTCATCGAATTAGCTAGGGTTTCACATCTATGGTTCGCAGATCCGTTTGGTACCATGATTTTTGCTAGGGTTTTGCATACATGCTTTCTTACAGAAATAATATAGCTAGGGTTACTTGTGATCGAGTAAGTAGTGGTCTAGTGGTGAAGTTGGCCATGAACTTTGTTAATTTCCTCAAGTTAGACATAGATGAACATGCCTTGGTAGTGAAATTAGTCAGGAAATTATGTTGATTTTCCTGAAGTTTGGCATATGATAAACTGATTTGTGTGGTTCATTTGGTCATGAAACCTTGTTGATCTCCTAAGTTTGGGGTGTTGAACTAGTCCAGTGGTGAAATTGGTCATGAACTTTGTTGATTGTCTCTCGTTTGGAGTGATAAACTGCTTTGATTGTCTTAAGATAGTCTCTCCTGTCTTCTTTTCTTGTTCTTGATCTATATTGCTTTAAGCTTTCTGGAAAAAAACTTCTTGCAAGAACTGAAACTGTTCCAGTATGTAGTTATAGTGTTATTGCATGAACATTCACATGAGATAGGCGTTTGTTTGTTTATGTCTTGCTTCATGTATTTTTCCCAAGTTTATTGTGATGTAACTTTTTTATGGTTATGTGAATGTTGTTAGTTTATCTTGTGTGTTAACTTCTTGGTTTTATCATCTCGAGTACTTTGGTGGATTAGTTGGTCGTGAACTCAGTTGTTTTTTCAATTTTTTTATATGATAACAACTACTTTGTTGTCACTTTTTCTAACTAGAAGCAATAAAAATAGGTCAATTTTTTCCCTTAATTGAATTTTGTGGAAATTTTGGGCACTTTGTGGTCTTGCATTTTTCCGTTCATGAAGACATGCAAGAGACTTGTCACAGTTTGTGGTACTGTTTACTTTAGATATCTGACAGTTTTGTTTTTGTTTGTTTGTGCAGGTTCCAATTGACTAGAGGCAGAAGATTTGTTCATTCAGGAGGTGTATGATATGTCCATTTTGCATCATGCTTATATGTTGATATTTATTGCTTTATGGGTTGTTATTACACTTTATGTCACAATACTTATGCCTTTTCTCTCTTATTTTACAAGGTTTACATGAGGAGGAAGAATGCTGGCAGCTGGAATTCTGGGCTGGAAAAGAAGCAAACTCTGGAAACCTATTCCGCACAACTCAAAAGGCCCCGAAACTTCACAGGACACCGTATCAGAAAATATCAAAAATATCTGGTGAAAGAAGATCAACAGGGGGGCATCAGCTATCCACGAGCGTGCCCCCCCCCCCC
>LR738710.1:712992951-713073453 GCA_902687465.1 Secale cereale | reverse complement strand
CCCCCCGCTCTCTGGGCGCGCCCCCTGCCTCATGGGCCCCCCGATGCCCATCTTCTCCTATATGAGGTGTTTTGACCTGGAAAAAAATCAGAAGGAGGTTTTCGGGACCAGACGCCACCGTCTTGAGGTGGAACCTTGGCGGAAACCAATCTAGGGCTCCGGCAGAGTTGTTCTGCCAGGGATACTTCCCTCTGGGAGGGGGAAATCGTCACCGCCGTAATCACCAACAACTCTCCCGTCTTGGGGAGGGCTATCTTCATCAACATCTTCACCAGCACCATCTCCTCTGAAACCCTAGTTCATCTCTTGTATCCAATCTTTGTACCCAAACCTCAGATTGCTACCCGTGGGTTGCTAGTAGTGTTGATTACTCCTTGTAGTTGATGCTAGTTGGTTTATTTGGTGGAAGATCATATGTTCAGATCCATTATGCATATTAATACCCCTCTGATCATGAACATTATTATGTCTTGTGAGTAGTTACTTTTGTTCCTGAGGACATGGGAGAAGTCTTGCTATTAGTAGTCATGTGAATTTGGTATTCGTTCGATATTTTGATGAGATGTATGTTGTTTCTCCTCTAGTGGTGTCATTTGAACGTCGACTACATGACACTTCACCATTATTTGGGCCTAGAGGAAGGCATTGGGAAGTAATATGTAGATGATGGGTTGCTAGAGTGACAGAAGCTTAAACCCTAGTTTATGCGTTCCTTCGTAAGGGGCTGATTTGGATCCACTTGTTTCACGCTATGGTTAGGTTTACATTAATACTTCTTTTGTAGTTGCGGATGCTTGCATTAGAGGTTAATCATAAGTGGGAGGCTTGTCCAAGTAAGGACAGCACCCAAGCACTGGTCCACCCACATACCAAATTATCAAAGTACCGAACGCGAATCAGATGATCGTGATGAAAACTAGCTTAACGACAATTCCCATGTGTCCTCGGGAGCGCTTTCCTTCATATAAGAGTTTTTTCAGGCTTGTTGATACGTCTCCAACGTATCTATAATTTTTTATTGTTCCATGCTATTATTTATGATGTTTTGGATGTTTAATGGGCTTTGTTATACACTTTTATATTATTTTTGGGACTAATCTATTAACCCAAAGGCCTAGTCCAGATTGCTATTTTTTTGCCTATTTCAGGGTTTTACAGAAAAGGAATATCAAACGGAGTCCAAACGTAATGAAACTTCGGGAGACATATTTTTGGAGCAAAATATGCACGGGAGACCTGAGAACCACGTAATAGGGCACACGTGGCGTCCACGAGGGTGGGGCGCGCCCCCTGCCTCGTGGGCCCCACTTTGGCTCCCGGTGCCCTCCTTCTTCCTATATATACCTACGTACCCCGAAACCATCAGAACAACAGAGAAAACCCTAGTTCCACCACCACAACCTTGTGTTCCCGCGAGATCCCATCTTGGGGCCGGTTCTGGAGCTCCGCCGGAGGGGGGATCTACCACGGAGTGCTTCTACATCGTCATCATCGCCTCACCATGAGTTGTGAGTACTTTACCACAGACCTTCGGGTCCATAGCTAGTATCTAGATGGCTTCTTCTCTCTCTTTGGATCTCAATACCAAGTTCTCCTCGGTATTCGAGGAGATCTATTCGATGTAATCTCTTTTTGCGTTGTGTTTGTCGAGATCCGATGAATTGTGGATTTATGATCAAGATTATCTATGAGAAATATTTGGTTCTTTTTTGAACTCTTTATGTATGATTATAATATCCTTGCAAGTCTCTTCGGATTATTGGTTTGTTTTGGCCTACTAGATCTATAGTTCTTGCAATGGGAGAAGTGCTTGGCTTTGGGTTCAATCTTGCCGTGTCCTTTCCCAGTGACAGTAGGGGCAGCAAGGCACGTATTGTATTGTTGCCATCGAGGATAAAAATATGGGGTTTATATCACTATGTTTGAGTTTATCCCTCTACATCATGTCATCTTGCTTAAGGCGTTACTCTATTCTTATGAACTTAATACTCTAGATGCATGCTAGATAGCGGTCGATGTGTGGAGTAATAGTAGTAGATGCAGAATCGTTTTGGTCTACTTGTCTCGGACGTGATGCCTATATATAATGATCATGCCTAGATAGTCTCATAATTATTCGCTTTTCTATCAATTGCTCGATAGTAATTTGTTCACCCGCCGTGGAATATCGCTATCATGAGAGAAGCCACTAGAGAACACTATGGCCCCCGGGTCTATTCTCAACATATCAATCTAAAATCTACTTTACTTTTCCGCTTTTACTTTCTGTTCTTATATCCAAAAATACCAAAAATATCAAACTATCATCTCTATCAGATCTCACTTTCGCAAGTGACCGTAAAGGGATTGACAACCCATTATCGCGTTGGCTGCGAAGTTCTTATTTGTTTGTGCAGGTGCGAGAGACTTGCGCTTGGTCTCCTACTGGATTGATACGTTGGTTCTCAAAAACTGAGGGAAATACTTACGCTACTATGCTGCATCACCCTTTCCTCTTCGAGGGAATACAACGCAAGCTCGAGAAGTAGGAAGAAGAATTTTTGGCACCGATGCCGGGGAGGCTTACACAAAATTCATATAACAAGTACCTATGACAAACCCTTATCCTTCACATTACATTTATTTGCCTCTCGTTTTCCTCTCCCCCACTTCACCCTTGCAGTTTTATTTGCCCTTCTTCTGGCGTGTCTTTATCGTTTGTCGGCCCTCATGTCTGAGATGCGGGAAGATTTTATCGAGAAGGGTAGTAATGTTGAGGGCAACGTCTATGTTGACCCTCCGTATGAAACTACAACTTTACATATTAAGAAGTTCTGGGTTGGTAGTGGAAATATCATTGGAAAAGGGGTTCTTCAAGACTTCTTTACTTGTGCCGGTGCTTTGCCTACTATGGGTGTCTTTATTCTACACAGAACTAGTAGCCTTGCGGATGCTATATCTATGCTTGTAGTTGAAATTGAAAGGAAATTTATCCATATGCATCCCTGTATTCAGAGAATCTTTCTGGAATTTTCCAATATTGAGCATTCTTCTGTTAAGCGTGCAGCTACTATCTTTTTGGCTCATGAATTTAGATTTATCATGAAAGAGGCCAAAGAAATCTTTGCTCATTACGGGGTAGATGATGGCCGACCTCCCATTGAGGCTATCTTATTTAATCAAGAAGACATAATGCGGTTGTGATCTCCTGATCATGTTGCTTTTAATGAAAACCTTAGAAAAAAGGTTCCTACCGAGGTGTCAGGGATATAACTACCAAGTATAAACTGCCCACGAGGGGCCGGTTTTTGTTGTCAAGATTACTTTGAAGCCCAGCGGAGCATGAAGCAAAAGACTTTAGCCCAAGAGGTTTAGAGCCCAAGTGTTAGGGCCCATGATATGTAAACCGCCATACTATATAACTTGAGATGTAAGATAGAAAGAATAGAGACCGAGGTGGACACGTTTATGAGCCGGCCTCGGGACTCTGTAAACAAGACCGGGTGTCACCTCTTATATAAAGGGATGACCCGGCGACGGTTCAGAGCAGAGAACAACAGCTCGAGACACAGGCAAAGCGGATTCGCTCCCTGGTCATCGAAACCCTAGCAATACACACCAAACTAGATGTAGGCTTTTACCTTCATCGAAGGGGCCGAACTAGCATAAAATCTTTGTGTCCTTGTCCGCTTTAACCCCTTTAAGTTAACCCGTAGCGATGGCCTAACGATGAAGTCCTTTTGCTAGGACATCTGCCGTGAAAAAACCACGACAGTTGGCGCCCACCGTGGGGCTATCGCACGATGGTTTCGAGTTCTTGAAGGGAGGCTTTGGAGGACTCAAGGATTACGCCGTGGGCCGGATGACCAAGAGTCGTCGCAGCAAGATCTACATTGACGATGCAGGCTGGGGCCCCAAGGCCGATTCAATCGAATACGGGTACCGGGTCCCCTTCGGCGGCATCCACGTCTTCATCGGCAAGATCGGCGAACCGGGCCCTGAGCCGGACATCTTCCCCAACATCGTCGAGCCGGCTCAGCGTGCGAGGCCTGCCCGGATTGGGCCCGCCATGAAGCACGTCTTCGTTGGGGCAGTGCATGGAGTACAAGCCGAGGATAGATCGGACTCTGGCGGCGAGACTGTTGTCTATTCCGGCGACGAATCGTCCTCCGAGGAGACATAATCTTTATATCTGCTGTAGGGCGGCCAATCTGAGGGCTGCTCCGATGGCGACAATATTCCGGACCCCCTCGATCCACCGAACCGGGTTGCTGTCTTTATGGCCGGATGACAACCTATGCAGGAGTCCTCAACCACAGCGGCGCTGACATCAGACGCGGTGGGGGCTCGGGCTGGAGATCCTGCCCCGTCACCGTCTGAAACTTTATCTGTCCTGGTCGATACTTTGACAGCGCTATTAACAGCAGAGGTAGCCCAGGCAAACAAGGAGCAGCATGATGCGGAGGTCGCTCAGGTGAAGGGCCGGATTGAACAAGCCAAGTTAGACCTAGCTGGTGAGAAATCCAGGCTATTATGGCTACAAGGCAGGCGGAGCTCGATGCTCAAGCCTATCGACTCATGTTGGATCAGACCGCTTCACATGAGGTAATGATGAGAAGGCAACGATCTCGCTTGCCACCGGTTTATGAGGCAAGGAACCTCTTCAGCATGCCAGGAGCAGGAACCAGTAACCAGCCAGAGGTGAACCGGGGAGGGATGCCGGGCACGTGAGCGTCAGTTCAGCCGCCGGCCAAAGAGCCAACCCGCCAGGTTGTACCATCACAGCATGTGCCCACCCCTCCTGGTCATTACTCCAACCCATTGGATAACATAGTCGCCGCCGCTTCACGACTCGCTACTCTTCCCATTGAAGGAACGTCCCCCATAGCAGTGCAGGCACGACGGGCCAGGGAGCTCTTGGAGACGGCGCTAACTCAATAGCAAGCTTATTCTCACATCCGTGAGAGGATTCATTTAACTCCCCGCCCAAGTCGGAGTTACACTAGGCGTCTGGATGAACCGGCCGTGTCAAGCAGTGCACGAAGACGTAATCCACCGAGGCAGGATAATCCGGCAGGAGGAGACGCGAACGCTCAGAACGTGGTGGATCAGGGCAGGCAACGCCGGGAGGCCAAAGTAACAGCACAGTACGAAGCCCGTCTGGTGACGCCGGTTCGTCCCACTACCGCAGTTGAACCGGGGGTCATGTCTAGCTCCCTGGGAGTGCCTTGTCTTACTCCCGCTTTGCGGAACGTTAAACTGCCCAAGGATTTCAATGGACCACGCAAGGTGCCCAATTACACAGCGGATCTGTCCCCGGAGGCATGGGTTGAGAGTTACGAGATGGCAATGGAGATGCTGGATGTGGATGATGCAGCATGCGCTCAGTATTTCATGATGATGCTAGAAGGCATGGCTCCCACTTGGCTGAACGGCTTACCACCCAATTCCGTTGGATCATGGGCCAAATTACGGCGCCGGTTTATCAAGAACTTCAAGGACACGTGCAAGCAGCCAATGTCTGTCGTTGATCTAGCTGCCTGCATTCAAGGAGAGCATGAGTCTACAAGCAGTTGGGTGCGTCGAGTGTCAGAGATCCTGCATTCCTCCAATAGCATCAACCCGAGCACGATAGTGGTAACCTTGGAAGGTAATTGCCGGTTTGAACCTTTGAAATTGAAGCTGGGACGGCTTAAGCGTAATTGTGATGACATGGGGACTCTCATGGGCGCTTTAGTGAAGTATGCGGACTCCGATAATACCGAATATCCAGAAACCGACGGTGACAAGTCGGGGAAGGTAAACAAAAGTTTTAAGGCGCTGCAGCCTAACCCGGCGAATCAAAGATACAACGGTAAGCGTAAAACGGATGGTAATTCAGACTTTGTGGCCAACACCAATGCTCAGGAGGACAGGCAGCACCGCAAGGATAGACCGCCCCCACGGAATGGGAGGCCACCTATTAATCTGGAACGCCAGTTGAACGTGCCTTGCCCGAAGCATGGTACAGCAGAGAAGCGAGCTACACATCTCTGGAAAGACTGTTTTATTATGCAGGAGTTCATGAATCGGTCTCGGTACGATCACGGGCCATCCGGCGGGTCAGGCCCCGGTTTTCAAGGGCCGGGTTATCAAGGTGGTGGATCCGGATCAGGGTACCAAGGCAATAACGGCAACCACAACGGGCACAATCAACATAAACAACAGCACGACCAGGGCGGTTATAACAATCAGGGAAATCAACAACGTCAACAGCAGCAACAATCCGGATATCAGAATAATCCGAAGGAGTTGAGCAGTGGGCAGTATCATGTCTTCACCACGAGCTTGTGTAAACGTGACCAGAAAGTTCACAAAAGGGCGGTACATTATGTTGAACCGGCGGTGCCACGTTACCTGCGTTGGTCAGAACAGCCCATTGTGTGGAGCCGAGAGGATCGTCCGCCCCGGGTTGATAATCCGGGTTAGCTGGCTCTAGTTGTGGCACCTCAGGTGGGTGGCTACAAGTTTACCAAGGTGCTTATGGACCGAGGCATCAGCATCAACATCTTATACTATGAGACTTTCCGGCGCATGGGTTTGACGGATAAGAAGCTTCGGCAGTCCAACACAGTTTTTCATGGGGTGGTGCCCGGTAAATCGGCGTACCCAGTTGGCAAAATAGATTTGGAGGTCACTTTTGGGGATGAGCATGATTCCAGGTCGGAGACCTTGACCTTTGAAGTGGTAAAAATCAAGAGCCCGTATCATGCCCTGTTCGGGCGGCCGGGTTACGCTAAGTTCATGGCTAGGTCGTGTTATGTTTATCTACAACACAAGATGCCGGGCCACAAGGGATCCATTACGGTCCATGGGAGTCGCAAGGTTGCGTTGGAGTGCGAGGAAGGTGATGCGGCTTACTCTGAAGCAGTTTGTGCAACTGAGGAACTGAAGTATTATAAAGACAATGTTGATCCGGCAGATATGTCTCCGCTGAAGAAACCAACCACAGAGCATGATCCAGCTTTGAAG
Source organism: Secale cereale (assembly GCA_902687465.1). NCBI lineage: Eukaryota > Viridiplantae > Streptophyta > Magnoliopsida > Poales > Poaceae > Secale > Secale cereale. The sequence goes on along the minus strand of LR738710.1, from coordinate 713,066,463 downwards.
TTCAAATCAGTTGAAGAGACCAAACAGGTTGACTTCGTTCCTGGCGATTCATCCAAGCAGTTTACTATCAGTGCTAACCTAGATCCGAAATAGGAAGGCGCAGTCATCGAGTTCATCCGTGAGAATCGGGACATCTTTTCATGGAAACCTTCTAACATGCCAGGTGTACCGAGGGAACTCCCTGAGCACAATCTCAACATTGATCCTAAATTTAAACCGGTTAAACAGTTTCTGTGCCGCTTCAATGAAGAAAGGTTCAAGGCTATTGGGGAGGAAGTGGCTAGGCTCTTGGCAGCAGGGTTGATAGTGGAGTTTTTTCATCCAGAGTGGTTGGCTAATCCGGTGCTAGTACTTAAGAAAAATGGCACTTGGCGAATGTGTGTTGATTACACGGATCTGAACAAGGCTTGCCCGACTGGTCCCTTTGCCCTTCCCCGTATTGACCAGATCATTGATGCCACGGCAGGTTGTGAGCGGCTAAGTTTTTTGGATGCATATTCAGGTTATCATCAGATCACGATGGCAGTTAAGGACCAGGAGAAGACGACCTTTATAACTCCCTTTGGAGCCTTCTGCTACGTATCTATGCCACTTGGGCTTAAGAGTGCCCAGGCAACCTATCAGCGCTGTGTGCAGAACTGCCTTCACGGACAGATTGGGCGGAATGTTCATGCATATGTGGATGACACTGTGGTGAAATCCAGGAGGAGGATACGTTGGTAACGGACTTGAAAGAAACCTTCGACAATCTCCGGACTTATAAAATGATGCTTAATCCAGAGAAGTGTGTTTTCGGTGTTCCGGCAGGCAAGCTCCTGGGGTTCTTAGTATCAAACATGGGAATCGAAGCTAATCCGGAGAAGATCAAGGCGATCACATCCTTGGCTAAACCGCCGTGCATCAACGATGTCCAACGCGTGGCCGGCCGTATTGCGGCGCTCAGCCGGTTTATCAGTCGTCTGGGGGAGAAGGCTATCCCGCTCTATCAGATGATGAAAAAGACATATTGCTTTGTGTGGAGCGATGCTGCTAATGCTGCGTTTGAGGACCTGAAGAAGCAATTAGCAGAGCCACCAGTCCTTGCTGCCCCAGTTAACAATGAGCCGATGTTATTGTACGTGGCTGCTAATGCCCGTGCAGTAAGCGTTGCCATTCTGGTAGAGCGTAAGGAAGCAGGCAAAGAATATCCGGTTCAGCGGCCGGTTTACTACAATAGTGAGGTGCTCATTGAATCAAAACAGAGATACCCGCATTGGCAGAAATTGGTGTATGGAGTCTTCATGGCAAACCGGAAGCTGAAGCACTATTTTCAAGGCCATCCAATCACTGTTGTCAGTTCAGCTCCATTGGGGGATATAATCCAGAACAGGGAGGCTACCGGTCCGGTTGCAAAGTGGGCCATTGAGCTTAGCCCGCACGGATTGAAGTATGTGCCCCGTACTGCGATAAAGTCTCAAGCATTGGTGGATTTCATCAATGATTGGACAGAATTGCAAGTACCTGAGGAAAAGCCGGATCACACATATTGGACTATTCACTTTGATGGATCAAGGCAATTGGAGGGCTCGGGGGCTGGAGTCGTGTTAACTGCCCCACGAGGTGATAAGTTCTGTTATGTCCTCCATTTAATGTTCCCTTGTACTAACAATCCCGCTGAGTATGAAGCTCTCCTCCATGGTCTGTGGATGGCCAAGGAGATAAACTTAAGCCGGGTTAAATGCTTTGGTGATTCAGACCTGGTGGCACAGCAAGTATCTGGCAAGTGGGATTCTAAGGATCCATTTATGGCAGCATATCGACGAGAGGTAGACGTTGTTGCTGGACACTTCAAGGGTTATCAGGTGGATCATATAGACCGGCGAAAGAATGAAGCGGCTGACGCGTTAAGCCAGCTGGGTTCTCAGCGTAAACCAGTTCCACCCAATACCTTCTTGGATGTATTACACAATCCGTCGGTACAGTTACCTTCAGAAGAGGACTTGGCTGTTCCTGATCCGGAGGCACAATTGGTCGCGGCGCTTCATGTTATTCCGGATTGGACGCTTCCCTACCTGGCGTACATGAACCGAGGTGAGTTACCAGAGGACGAAGTCTTGGCTAGACAGATAATCCGGCGATCCAAGTCAATGACTATTGTCAATGGAGAACTTCATCATCGCAGCGTCTCTGGGGTGTTTCAGCGGTGTGTGTCACTAGAGGAGGGCCATGACATTCTTAGAGAGATCCATGAAGGATATTGTGGTCATCATGCCGGTTCAAAATGTTTGGTAGCTAAAGCTTTTCGTCATGGGTTCTACTGGTTGACGGCTCATGCCAACGCAGAGGACTTGGTCAGAAAATGTGATGCTTGCCAAAAATTCTCACGGCGTGCTCATATACCGGCGCAGGAATTGAGGATAATTCCAATTACTTGGCCATTTGCGACTTGGGGGCTTGATATGGTTGGACCCTTCAAGAGATCCCAAGATAAGAAGACCCACCTTTTGGTGGCGGTGGACAAGTATAGCAAATGGGTTGAGGCGGAGCCTGTCAGTAAGTGTGATGCGGCAACGACGGTTCAGTTCATCAAAAAGGTGATTTTTCGGTTTGGCTTTCCACACAGCATTATAACTGATAATGTCACCAATCTATCCAAGGGGGCTATGGAGGAGTTCTGTCAACGAGAGCACATCCGCCTTGATGTATCATCAGTAGGTCACCCTCAGTCTAATGGCCAAGCTGAAAGAGCCAATCCAGAGATCTTGAGAGGCATCAAACCCCGGCTTATGGTTCCTTTACAGAGAACACCGGGTTGTTGGGTGGAGGAGTTACCTTCCATACTATGGAGCATCGATACTACACCTAATAGATCCACATGGTACACGCCTTTCTTCATGGTATATGGAGCTGAAGCGGTCCTCCCTAGTGATGTCCGTCATGACTCACCGCGGGTGGCAGCTTACGTTGAAGTGGATAATGAAAAAGCAAGGCAAGATGCGTTGGACTGGCTGGATGAAGAACGGGACACGGCAGCAGCTTGATCGGCGATTTATCAGCAAGATCTGTGCCGGTACCACAGTCGCCGGGTTAAAACAAGGATGTTTCAGGAAGGAGATCTGGTGCTCCGGCTCATCCAAGACCAGACAGACATGCACAAGCTATCCCCACCTTGGGAAGGACCCTTTGTGGTCAGCAAGAACCTGCACAACGGATCATACTACCTCGTCGACGTTCGAGAAGATAAGGACTCACGTACGGCGGAGGAGGAGACCAAACGGCCATGGAACATCGCTCTTCTTTGACCTTACTACGCTTGAGCCATAGGCTCCGCTTTATGTATATATCTTTCCAATGTATATATTCTGATCAATATAATAAATCGGCGCCCCCGATAAAGCGGGGTATCAGCCGCCTTTTTTCATAAGAGTATCACATGGGAGCTTCTGTGGGCACGGGAGTTCCTATGGCCTCTTAAACCGGCGACCACATCAAGGCCATCATAAGAGCATAGCTCTGGTTGCTTCGGCAATTTCCACATGATGATGAGGGGCAAAAGAGAGTTTGATGCCTAGCGCAACTCATACATAGGCCCCGACGAGCAATGCTCAAATGCTACCTGGGGGCTCCTGATGCAAGACATCAATGAGTTGACAACCCTTGTAGTAAACACGGCTTGGAAGCTTGGTGTATACACCTAAAACCCCGAATTAACCTGCCTGCATCAAGTAAGTTACTCCGTCCAGGTAAACCTGGTACGACCCGTCGAACGTATACACAAGTCAATCTTTACAGACCCTGAACTTGGCAACATTAAATTGACGATCATCAAGTGATTACACAAGTCAATCTTTATAGATGTTTGAACTTGGTAGCATTTGACATTGATGATTTGGTTAAGGATTGAGGACCATCTTAACAGGCTTTGCAAAATGGTTAATGACAGTAGCCTGGCAGCTCATAAAAAGCCTCCAATTTGGAGCCTGGCAGCTCATAAAAAGCCTCGACTACATGGTCTTATTTGCCCAAAAACCTTTATTTTTATTTTTTATGTTTTATCAAATCTTGGTCCTCAAGGTCATTGGTTTTCAACCAAGTCCATCGATGCAGGGAGTGGATGACTATAAGAGTTGACATTACATCTCCATTTACATAGTTCTAGTCTGGGTTATAAACACCAGTACTAACTACAACTAAACCGGAGTTCATCATAACCCCGTTCGGTTTTCATGGCGAGCCGACAAATAATCAAGGGAGTCATCAGCACTTGCACCTCAGATCGTTATTTCTTCTTGCCGGATTATGGTTTATTAAGATACACTTAATCACAGGTATGATACATACGTATACTTTATACACAGTTCAAGTTATCATCTTAGATCATGTGCTTGGGCATTATGACCCGTCCGGCGGTAAACCGCCAGGACACTTTGAACATTGTTTAATGCAGAAACATGTAGAATAAACCGTCAAAAGCATTGAAAGCAGGATATATTCAAGAAGTTTCCAATCAAAGCAATCTCACAAAATATAAGTCTGGGACGAACGCAGAGTATCTCAGCTATCCTATTACAAGGCGCTGGAAGGCCCAAAAGAATATCAGTTTTTTCTCAAACTACTGGGACATAAAGTTAAACCTGACGCTTGCTCCGGGTCTTTGGCGGTTTCTTCCAGCTGCTGGAAGTCAGTTGTGGTCCAATTAATCTTGGCAAGAGCTCGGAAGTAAACTTCATCATTTATGAGTTCTGACGGATCAATGTCAGGAGCGAAGGAGTGCTTACGGACGGGCAGAATAAGATGTTCAATATCATAAGACGGACGATCTGCCCACACGTTCTCCGCGTCATATCCGGGATGATATCTTGATAAATTGGCTTCATCGGCAATTTTGCTCGCAAGAGGTCGCATATCCTTGGTTAAAGCACGTAGATCATCACTGGAAAAGGCTGATCCGTCTTCCTTCATGCTTGGGTAGCCGTTCATCGCCTACGCCAGATCAAAGTCGGGAACCCAAGCCTTCGCCCGAGTCAAAGCCATCAGGGCACCTGCTCTTGCGGATGACTTCTTTACGTCAACGAGGTGGGTAGGCAGAATTGACAGCTTTTCCAAAGTGCCTTGGATGGTGGTAGGAGCCGGTTTTTTGTGATTGATAGCGCTAATGGACTTTTGAGCGCCGGAATATAGGTGCTCCACCAGAGTGTAGGCAGCTTTCAATTTCTTCCGCACATCATCACCAAGATGAGTGATACGCCTCCCTGCATTACAATTATGAGTTAAACCAGAGCAGTACAGGATTGCAAGGATAAGGTTATGTTAAGAATACTTACCAAATATGGCAGACTTCATGTCATCTATTTGCTGCCTCAATCCGGACAGCTCCTCTGTCGCCGGATTAACAACAGCCTCTGCGTCACTGGCTCTCTTCTCCAGACCAGCCTTTTCAACCTCCCAGGCTGACCGCTCTATTTCAAAGTCCTTTTTTAGCTTCTCTATACTTGCTAATGCAAGTGTCAGCTCATCCTTGACCTTGAGGACAGCAGTTTCTTGGAACTTTAAAGTATCCCGGAGCTCGGTTACTTCAGAGTTCTTCCGGTTTAAGTCAGCCTGGCACAAGGAAGACACGTTATATTTTCATGAGGCATTTGCAGTCAAAGTCCCAAGCACATAACAAGTTATGCACTTGACACTTGGGGGCTAATGTGTATTCGCCGTAAAACAGGCAGTTTTCAGACAAGTCCCAAGCACATAAACAAGTTATATACTTGGCACTTGGGGGCTAATGTGACATTGTTCTGAATATAAATAGAAGTCCCGGTCTATCCTAAAGGAAGTAAACCGTCCGTGGGGCTACATACGTGCAAAACAAAGCTATCTATTGGATCTGCTAAAGTCCCGGTTCACCCTAAAAGGCTAAACCGGCACTTGGGGGCTACAATGGAGTAAATATATAGTTACAAGACACAAGTAGAAATAGAAGACAAAGACAAAAGAGAAGTTACCTCATAATGCTCCTTCATCAAGTTTACCAATCCAGCTTCATAATCACGGCTGGTATGCAGCCGGTTTAAGTATCCGGAATGAAGCTCCTGAGCTCCGAGCTAAGCATAGCTGGAAAAGTCAGTATTCCACTTTCCCTTATCCTTATTGAGAAATTCCTCCTTGGCAGTATGCTTGTCCAAAGCGACAGGCTCGCCTGGGGTGGTAAAATCGGTCCCAGTGATTTCAACATCACCAGGTGAAGCAGCCATTGGCTTAGGGGGATTAGCAGGAGCAGGACAGACAGGAGCAGGACTAGCAGGAGCAGGGCTAGCCCGGGCAGGGCTGGCCGGTTCAACATAACGCTCCATGGGATCGTTCCCCTGTTCAACAAGGTTTTCTTGGTCCATAGGAGGAGGATCATCATGCGGAATCTCAACATTATCTTCCAAAGGATCAGTAAGCTCAGGATCTTCTGCCGGTTCAGGAGCAGTATTGTCGGCTGCCGTTTTGCTCAGTTTGGCCTTTTTGCTGGGCTTGGGCTTACTGTGCAAGTTAGAAGTAATGAAATCAGAGGAGTCAAAGAGGAAAATTTAAACCAAAAAGAGTGAAAGACAGCTTACCCAGGAACAGTCTTGAGGGGAGGAATTTGAGTGGCTGTTGATTCGCCGGAAGAAGAGTGAGGAGTTTCCTGATAGTTTGAGTCAAACGGATTAAGAGGTTGACGAATAAGACCAGCTTTGGGGAAAAGAGCAGTTGGAGTGAGCAAAACCTCGGAACGACGCCTCCGAGCCAGAGTGTGCGTTTATCTAGTGGATTCAATAGCATGACCGCTATGATGAGTAGTACGGCGCGCTTCATGTTGATGCTTCTTCAAAAGAAAGTTTGGATCCAAATGAGCATAAGGATGAGAAAATTGAAATTTCTGGACTGTCCGACGAATTTTTGGTGGTGGCAGCGGTTCTGAATCGGAAGAAAGAGTAATTACCTCAACGTCATCCGCTTTACTGCCTTCAGCATGGCCCTGGGAACAGTTTTTATTAATGAAAATGCAGGCAAAGGAAAGACTAAGAAATCATAAGAACTAGGTGGTACCTCAAAGGCCGGATCATCTTCCTCCGCATTGGATCCCGATGCGGCAGTGTTCTTCTTCTTGTTCCTTATGCCAGCTTGGGTCTTTTGGCGAGTTGCCTTTGCCGGTTTGTCCTCGGTCTTCCTTTTCCACAAAGGGTCATTGTCCTATTTAAAGAGATAAAGACATTTCAAGACAAATTCTGCAGGCGGATTAAAAACAAAGAAAAATGATAGCAGGGATTCTTACCGTTGGGGGTTTGTTGGTCGCACAGAAGGGTGCTAGACCGGTTTGACTGCAGGTTTCTAGAGGTAGATTCGGTAGCTTCTTTTGGATTCATTAATCTCTTCTTCTGGTAGCACCATATCTGTGTGGCGCAAAGGGTCCTTGGGATTCCCAGTATACTCGCACATTAAACCGGAATGCCAGCTTAGCGGGAGAATACTCCAAGAAAGCCAGCAGCGGACGAAGTCAACTCCTGTCAATCCATTGGCCACAAAGGCCCTGAGCTTTGAAAGCTAAGGGGCATATTGAGCTCGCTCCTGGGCACTTAAACGCTGTGGAAAAGGATGGTTCTCTGGAAGACGATGGGAGCGATAACCCGGCAGCGGATTTTCGCCTTCCGGTGAAGTGTCCACGCAGTGGAACCAAGTCTGATTCCAGTCCTTTGGATGGCTATAGAGAGTGGCATGAGGAAAACTACCATCCTTCCTTTTCTGAATAGTCATTCCGCCAAGCTCAGTGTTTGGGCCATCATGAAATTCAGTACGACGGTTTAGGTGAAAGAAGTCCCGGAATAGCTCCACTATTGGCTCCTCTTGCAGATAAGCTTCACAAAAGACTTGGAAGTTGCAAATATTTGATACAGAGTTGGGACCAATGTCTTGTGGATGAAGCTGAAAGTTTGCTATCACATCGCAGAAAAACTTTGACCTAGGAGGGTTGAATCCCCGGGCCAAGTGATCGAAGAAGACAACGATTTCTCCTTCCTTGGGCTCTGGAGGACATTCTGATCCGGGAGCCCTCCAGTGAAGGACATCCTTTGGGCCTAAAGCGCCAATTGAGGCCATTTTCTCTAAATCATCCTCGGTGATCCGGGATTTGACCCAGTTGCAGGAGACAAACTGTTTGGCTTGAGTAGTCATCTTTTCGGAAGGGAAAGGCTGAAAATACAATAAAGGCCGATTTATAATCTAAGCAGATCTAAACCGGCATGCTCTATAAAGGTATTGGTCTGAACGGCGGTTCAAACAGGGGCCTAATGGTATCTACCGGGTTAAATATCCGAAATAGCTATAACAGTGACATCTACCGGATTATGAAGTTGAAAAAAGCTAAACCGCCAACACAGGCAAACAAGACGCAGATCTGAAGTTTTGGGGAAACAACTTTCACACAAACAGAAGTGAAATATGGATCTACAGTAGGTGAAAAACTCAGAAACAATTCAAGTTATAATCAGCAAACGCAATGAAGGTCCTAAACAGATTTAGTCTAACAAATCATATTGGGAAAGATAAAGCTACAACGATGGAGCGGAGTCACTCTTACGGTTGTTAAACAAAAGTTGAGATCTACGAAGAACTACTGGCTATGGCGAAGAATCGCGAAGAACAATGACTTATCTATGAGCTCATGTGAGGAAACCCTAGAACTGATCTATGAGAAGAGAAGAAGGGGACGTACCCGAGGCGACGGGTGCGAAGAGGCACTAGCGAATCTCTGGAAACGTTCAGGTTGATGCAGCGGCCGGGCTCAACGAAGATGCAGAGTTCGGCGAACGGCAGCGGAGCTCGAGCGCAAGAGGACAGAGGAAGAAGAAGAGGCAAGGGGGGAAAAGGAGGTGCCCCTCTGCCCTATTTATAAGCCGAAGGGATAAAATGGCAGGCGCGGGAATCGATGAGCCTAAAAACCGGATATGGACGATGTTGTCGCCTCGATCTTCGGGGCTTTAATGAATAAAAAATAATAACAGATACTAGTATTAAATGTGCAGATGACGTCACGGCGGTTTAAGGCGATCGAAGGAGATGATGTCACGTCGGTTCATGGAGCATGTGAGGATGCAGAAGCGAAGATTTATACAAGACTTTGAAGATTGACATGAACATGTTCAAATCAATCTGGGGCCTAATGTCATGGATATAAGTACCAAGTATAAACCACCCAGGAGGGGCCGGTTTATGTTGTCAAGATTACTTTGAAGCCCAGCAGAGCATGAAGCAAAAGACTTTAGCCCAAGAAGTTAAGAGCCCAAGTGTTAGGGCCCATGATTTGTAAATCGCCATACTATATAACTTGAGATGTAAGATAGAAAGAATAGAGACCGAGGCGGACACGTTTATGAGACGGACTCGGGACTCTGTAAACCGGACCGGGCATCACCTCTTATATAAAGGGATGACCCGGTGACGGTTCAGGGCAGAGAACAACAACTCGAGACACAAGCAAAGCGGATTCGCTCCCTGGTCATCGAAACCCTAGCAATACACACCAAACTAGACATAGGTTTTTACCTTCATCGAAGGGGCCGAACTAATATAAAATCTCTGTGTCCTTGTCCACTTTAACCCCTTTAAGCTAACCCGTAGCGATGGCCTCACGGTTAAGTCCTTTCACCCTTGCCGTTTTATTTGCCCTTCTTCTGTTGTGTGTTTATCGTTTGTCGGCCCTCATGTCTGAGATGGAGGAAGATTTTACCGAGAAGGGTAGTAATGTTGAGGGCAACGTCTATGTTGACCCTCCGGATGAAACTACCACTTTACATATTAAGAAGTTCCGGGTTGGTAGTGGAAATATCATTGGAAAAGGGGTTCTTCAAGACTTCTTTACTTGTGCCGGTGCTTTGCCTACTATGGGTGGCTCTATTCTTCACAGAACTAGTAGCCTTGCGGATGCTATATCTATGCTTGTAGCTGAAATTGAAAGGCAATGTATCCATATGCATCCCTGTATTCAGAGAATCTTTCTGGAATTTTCTAATATTGAGCATTCTTCTGTTAAGCGTCCAACTACTATCTTTTTGGCTCATGATTTAGATTTATCATGAAAGAGGCCAAAGAAATCTTTGCTCATTACGGGGTAGATGCTGGCCGACATCCCATAGAGGCTATCTTATTTAATCAAGAAGACATAATGCGGTTGCAATCTCCTGATCATGTTGCTTTTAATGAAAACCTTAGAAAAAAGGTTCCTACTGAGGTCTTGGTTGATAGAATTTCTGAGTTGAATGAAGATTTTGCTATTCAAAACAATGGGTTGGGCTTCTCCCTTGAGCGAAGGCTCATGACCTTCTGCCAAAAGAACGCCTATAATGATGAATTGGTTGTACACTATAAAGACATGATCATGAATCAATAACAACAAGCTTCACCAAATTGATCATGCTGATAAAAGTCTGACAAGTAAATTTATAGCAACGAGAGAGCAAGAAATAAATAAGCTATAGCAAGTCATATGAGCAAATAAGGGAATGGATGGATATAGCATAACATGGACAACAAGACATGATCATTTGACATACTAAAACATGCATGGATTTGAGTGGGGCGGCAAGCAAACATGGCATCAGGTTTAACAGATTCCAGACTTAACGGTTTTTTCACTAAGTATAAAACAGCAACATCGACATGGCATATTTACAAGCTTGTTTAAGTCACCTCAAGGCATATCATGGAAAGTGGATTGCACCACAGCAAAGACCATATGATTGTGCCTCTAAAACATATAGACATGTGGCATGAAGACAAACACACCAATAGCAAAGAGCAAGTCAAATCAGCATCTCATAACAAGTTTCAGCACTTAACAGCCACATGCACTTTTGCAACAGAGATTAACATGGCAATATGGCACCTAACATGAATGCTACAGCCACCAACATGTAGAGCACTTCACAATGAACATTTTGACATATCATATGCTCCATTTGGATAAACATGCACAAAGTTATCACCTTTCAAACATGCTAACAAAATTACAGTTATCAGCAGTTTTAAACATATAGCACCCTTGCAACAGAGACTAGAGCATCAAGATGAACTCAAACAAGCATGCCACGATGGAACAAAATGAAGAGCATATCACCACGATCATTTTGACATATTATATGCACAGTTTGGACAACCACACAAAGAGTTACATACATGCAAAGATGCCAACATTTTTAAGATAGAAAAGGACTTGGTGGGAAAATATACCCTCGGGGATGGCCATGTCCAGACCAGGTCGGACACGTCCGACTGCTGGACCCACGCGGAAGTGTCACAAAGAGAGAGGGGCGGACATGTCCGGAAGCCATCGGACACGTCCGGCGTGGCTGGTTCTTCCTCGACCTCGAGCAGTTCAACGGCGGGCTGGCGAGGTCGGGCCGACGGGGAGGTGGTCCGGAGAGGGTGAGGGGGCCGGGAGGAGGCGAATCCGGCCGCGGGCGCCCCGGATTTGGCCGGTGGCGAGCTCCTGCGGCGGCCGACGATCGGACAGATGGAGGCGGAGGAATCCGGTGCACAGGGCCTCGGATCTGGGCGGCGCCTGCCCAGATTGGGGTGGAGGCGAGGCCACTGGGCAGCTGCGGTGGCGGAATGGTCGGGCGGCAGCGAGACTTGCCGGTGGGAGGCGCCGACGATGGCCATTCCACGCGGCGGGGAGAAGGCTCGGAGCAAGGCCGAGGGGAGGCGGGCGCGCGGGGCGCTCAGGCCCGCGGCGGCTGGCGGTGGGCCACGGCCAGGCCTGGCGGGCCTGGCATGGGTGAGACGAGGCCAGGGTGCGGGGGCGACGCGGCTTAGCCATGTGGCGGCCGGGGGTTGGACAGGGGGCGCGGGAGGCCACGTGGCGGCTCAAGAGAGGCCGCGGTGGGCGCTGGTGGCGGCTCAGGTGGTTTTCCGGCGGCTGCGGCAGCGACAAGTGGCGGCGGGGCAGCAGATCTACACGGAATTTGAGGCGGAGGGAGGCTAGAGGTAGGTGGAGGGTAGGGGATGCCCAAAATGGACATGGGGTGCTTAAATAGGGAAAGGGCTAGGGTTTGAGGGTTTTGGAGCGTTTTGGAGCCATCGGATCCCGATCCAACGGCACCGGAGCGGAGGGGGGTCTAGGAAGGCCTAGGTGGGCTGTGTTAGAGGAGGTGGGCTAGATGAGAGGAGAGGAGAGAGGCCCGCAGGGGTTTTCGGAGACCGAAAACTTTGACCTAGGAGGGTTGAATCCCCGGGCCAAGTGATCGAAGAAGACAACGATTTCTCCTTCCTTGGGCTCTGGAGGACATTCTGATCCGGGAGCCCTCCAGTGTAGGACATCCTTTGGGCCTAAAGCGCCAATTGAGGCCATTTTCTCTAAATCATCCTCGGTGATCCGGGATTTGACCCAGTTGCAGGAGACAAACTGTTTGGCTTGAGTAGTCATCTTTTCGGAAGGGAAAGGCTAAAAATACAATAAAGGCCGGTTTATAATCTAAGCAGATCTAAACCGGCATGCTCTATAAAGGTATTGGTCTGAACGGCGGTTCAAGCAGGGGCCTAATGGTATCTACCGGGTTAAATATCCGAAATAGCTATAACAGTGACATCTACCGGATTATGAAGTTGAAAAAAGCTAAACCGCCAACACAGGCAAACAAGAAGCAGATCTGAAGTTTTGGGGAAACAACTTTCACACAAACAGAAGTGAAATATGGATCTACAGTAGGTGAAAAACTCAGAAACAATTCAAGTTATAATCAGCAAACGCAATGAAGGTCCTAAACAGATTTAGTCTAACAAATCATATTGGGAAAGATAAAGCTACAACGATGGAGCGGAGTCACTCTTACGGTTGTTAAACAAAAGTTGAGATCTACGAAGAACTACTGGCTATGGCGAAGAATCGCGAAGAACAATGACTTATCAATGAGCTCATGTGAGGAAACCCTAGAACTGAGATCTATGAGAAGAGAAGAAGGGGACGTACCCGAGGCGACGGGTGCGAAGAGGCACTAGCGAATCTCTGGAAACGTTCAGGTTGATGCAGCGGCCGGGCTCAACGAAGATGCAGAGTTCGGCGGACGGCAGCGGAGCTCGAGCGCAAGAGGACAGAGGAAGAAGAAGAGGCAAGGGGGGAAAAGGAGGTGCCCCTCTGCCCTATTTATAAGCCGAAGGGATAAAATGGCAGGTGCGGGAATCGATGAGCCTAAAAAGCGGATATGGACGATGTTGTCGCCTCGATCTTTGGGGCTTTAATGAATAAAAAATAATAACAGATACTTGTATTAAATGTGCAGATGACGTCACGGCGGTTTAAGGCGATCGAAGGAGATGATGTCACGTCGGTTCATGAAGCATGTGAGGATGCATAAGCGAAGATTTATACAAGACTTTGAAGATTGACATGAACATGTTCAAATCAATCTGGGGCCTAATGTCAGGGATATAAGTACCAAGTATAAACCACCCAGGAGGGGCCGGTTTATGTTGTCAAGATTACTTTGAAGCCCAGCGGTGCATGAAGCAAAAGACTTTAGCCCAAGAAGTTTAGAGCCCAAGTGTTAGGGCCCATGATTTGTAAATCGCCATACTATATAACTTGAGATGTAAGATAGAAAGAATAGAGACCGAGGCGGACACGTTTATGAGCCGGACTCGGGACTCTGTAAACCGGATCGGGCATCACCTCTTATATAAAGGGACGACCCGGTGACGGTTCAGGGCAGAGAACAACAGCTCGAGACACAGGCAAAGCGGATTCGCTCCCTGGTCATCGAAACCCTAGCAATACACACCAAACTAGACATAGGCTTTTACCTTCATCGAAGGGGCCGAACTAATATAAAATCTCTGTGTCCTTGTCCGCTTTAACCCCTTTAAGCTAACCCGTAGCGATGGCCTCACGGCTAAGTCCTTTCACCCTTGCCGTTTTATTTGCCCTTCTTCTGTTGTGTGTTTATCGTTTGTCGGCCCTCATGTCTGAGATGGAGGAAGATTTTATCGAGAAGGGTAGTAATGTTGAGGGCAACGTCTATGTTGAACCTCCGGATGAAACTACCACTTTACATATTAAGAAGTTCCGGGTTGGTAGTGGAAATACCATTGGAAAAGGGGTTCTTCAAGACTTCTTTACTTGTGCCGGTGCTTTGCCTACTATGGGTGGCTCTATTCTTCACAGAACTAGTAGCCTTGCGGATGCTATATCTATGCTTGTAGTTGAAATTGAAAGGCAATGTATCCATATGCATCCCTGTATTCAGAGAATCTTTCTGGAATTTTCCAATATTGAGCATTCTTCTGTTAAGCGTGCAACTACTATCTTTTTGGCTCATGATTTAGATTTATCATGAAAGAGGCCAAAGAAATCTTTGCTCATTACGGGGTAGATGCTGGCCGACATCCCATAGAGGCTATCTTATTTAATCAAGAAGACATAATGCGGTTGCGATCTCCTGATCATGTTGCTTTTAATGAAAACCTTAGAAAAAAGGTTCCTACCGAGGTCTTGGTTGATAGACTTTCTGAGTTGAATGAAGATTTTGCTATTCAAAACAATGGGTTGGGCTTCTCCCTTGAGCGAAGGCTCATGACCTTCTGCCAAAAGAACGCCTATAATGATGAATTGGTTGTACACTATAAAGACATGATCATGGATCAATAACAACAAGCTTCACCAAATTGATCATGCTGATAAAAGTCTGACAGGTAAATTTATAGCAACGAGAGAGCAAGAAATAAATAAGCTATAACAAGTCATATGAGCAAATAAGGGAATGGATGGATATAGCATAACATGGACAACAAGACATGATCATTTGACATACTAAAACATGCATGGATTTGAGTGGGGCAGCAAGCAAACATGGCATCAGGTTTAACAGATTCCAGACTTAACGTTTTTTTCACTAAGTATAAAACAGCAACATCGACATGGCATATTTACAAGCTTGTTTAAGTCACCTCAAGGCATATCATGGAAAGTGGATTGCACCACAACAAAGACCATATGATTGTGCCTCTAAAACATATAGACATGTGGCATGAAGACAAACACACCAATAGCAAAGAGCAAGTCAAATCAGCATCTCATAACAAGTTTCAGCACTTAACAGCCACATGCACTTTTGCAACAGAGATTAACATGGCAATATGGCACCTAACATGAATGCTACAGCCACCAACATGTAGAGCACTTCACAATGAACATTTTGACATATCATATGCTCCATTTGGATAAACATGCACAAAGTTATCACCTCTCAAACATGCTAACAAAATTACAGTTATCAGCAGTTTTAAACATATAGCACCCTTGCAACAGAGATTAGAGCATCAAGATGAACTTAAACAAGCATGCCACGATGGAACAAAATGAAGAGCATATCACCACCATCATTTTGACATATTATATGCACAGTTTGGACAACCACACAAAGAGTTACTTACATGCAAAGATGCCAACATTTTTAAGATAGAAAAGGACTTGGTGGAAAAATATACCCTCGGGGATGGCCATGTCCAGACCAGGTCGGACACGTCCGACTGCTGGACCCACGCGGAAGTGTCACAAAGAGAGAGGGGCGGACATGTCCAGAAGCCATCGGACACGTCCGGCGTGGCTGGTTCTTCCTCGACCTCGAGCGGTTCAACGGCGGGCTGGCGAGGTCGGGCCGACGAGGAGGAGGTCCGGAGAGGGTGAGGGGGCCGGGAGGAGGCGGATCCGGCCGCGGGCGCCTCGGATTTGGCCGGTGGCGAGCTCCTGGGGCGGCCGGCGACCGGACAGATGGAGGCGGTGGAATCCGGTGCACAGGGCCTCGGATCTGGGCGGCGCCGTCCCAGATTGGGGCGGAGGCGAGGCCACTGGGCAGTTGCGGCGGCGGAATGGTCAGGCGGCGGCGAGACTCGCCGGTGGGAGGCGCCGACGATGGTCATTCCACGCGGCGGGGAGAAGGCTCGGAGCAAGGCCCAGGGGAGGCGGGCGCGCGGGGCGCTCAGCCCGCGGCGGCTGGCGGCGGGCCACGGCCAGGCCTGGCGAGCCTGGCATGGGTGGGACGAGGCCAGGGTGCGGGGGCGACGCGGCTTTGCCATGTGGCGGCCGGGGGTTGGACAGGGGGCGCGGGAGGCCACGTGGTGGCTCAAGAGAGGCCGCGGTGGGCGCTGGTGGCGGCTCAGGTGGTTTTCCAGCGGCTGCGGCAGCGACAAGTGGCGGCGGGGCAGCAGATCTACACAGAATTTGAGGCGGAGGGAGGCTAGAGGTAGGTGGAGGGTAGGGGATGCCCAAAATGGACGTGGGGTGCTTAAATAGGGAAAGGGCTAGGGTTTGAGGGTTTTGGAGCGTTTTGGAGCCATCGGATCACGATCCAACGGCACCGGAGCGGAGGGGGGGTCTAGGAAGGCCTAGGTGGGCTGTGTTAGAGGAGGTGGACTAGATGAGAGGAGAGGAGAGAGGCCCGCAGGGGTTTTCGGAGACCGAAAACGTCCGACGTTTTATCCGGCTACTAGTGCCGCTATAATTAACGGTTGGGCTATCAAACGAGCTCTGAATGCGACGAAACTTGACAGACGGTCTACCTATGCTATAATAAGACCACACGCCAAGTTTCAACCCATTTCGAGAACATTTTTCGACCACTCATAAAATAAATATTCGGAGGTGCCGCGGGCGCGTGCAAGTGTGTCTGGGCTCGGAACGGACAACGGAGATGACGGGCAGACTCGGACGGATGCAAGTTTTGAAAACATGCTGATGCAATGCACACGATGACAAGGCAAATATACAACACGCAAGCAGATGACATGGCAACGATGACGAATAACTAGCTGACACCTGGCGCATCGGTCTCGGGGTGTCACAACACTCCCCTACTAACAAGAGATCTCGTCCCGAGATCTTAGGAATGAGACGAAAGAGGAAAAGGAAGAACAAAAGTTCTTCGAGGACAAAAGAGTGAAACCAAAGAACCTTGAGGGGTTGAGGGTTGAGCCACTTCGAAAGAAAGAATATAATGGAGATGAACGAGAAAGAGAAGCTCCGTTACAAAAGAGGAACAAGGAACACACGAGAACCTTGTGAGCTGCAAAGAATGAAACAAGAGCTGAAGGAGCAAGAATAAATTCGAAACCACTCCGGTTAAAAGAGATAGAAAAGGAATCTGCACGAAGGAATCCGGGCAGCACTCCGGCTGAAAATGGAATGAATATAACATGAACTTGAGAAGATCGAATAATACTTGACGAGATGAACAACACAACGCCTCCGGAAGGATTACAAGAGTGAAATGAAAAGAACGGACAAGAGAACAACAGGTTCCACCGCGAATGAATTTGAAAGAGGATCTTCAAGCGAAAGGTTTGAACGGAGTTGTTGAGAAAATCAACAACAAAAGAATAAGCTTGTCGTGGACTAATAAAAACATCTCAAAACTTGAGGTGAATTACCGCCGCAACGAAAAGATGGATTATCTAAGAAAATGCAAAACTCCATTTCAAAAGGAATAAGGAGAATTATTTGCACTCGGGAGGCAAAAGAATAAGAATGCTTGAGCTGCTCTAGAAGAATTAGATGAACGTTGAAGAATGAATTAAAACATGAGGAACCACCAAGATGAACTCCGGTAACAAAAGGATGATGATATAGAAATGAAGGACGAAAATAATAAGATTAAAGCCTTGCGATGATTTAGACGGGGTTCCGGCGAGATAGCCGAGAAAACTTTGACTCCGGGGAAGAAAAACTTAAAACACTTGGAACTAGAATTTATTCATCAAGAATAAACTCCGAAGGAAGGGATTAATCAACTTCACAAAGAAAAATAAGAATTATGTTATGCTCATCCTCCGTCAATTAAATTGATGCGAAGCAATGGATTCGCATACTACTTATTCTCATTGAAATGATTAAAGAGGGATATAACGCGGACCCGCGAAAAAATATTCATGAAACACCGGTAGGATTGGAATAAAAATGAATCGATTGATATGATAACATCGGAAAAGAATTCTTAAGCGAACCACCGTAAGAATTGAAGTCGAGTGAAGAAAAGGAACGAACCGCCGGAAAGAATTAAAATCGAATGATGAAAGAGAACAAACCACCATGAAGAATTAAAATCGAGTGAAGAAAGAGAATGACCACCGTAAGGAATTGAAATTGAGTGAATGCAAAAGAATGAATCGCCGGGAAGAATAAAGCACTTGGGGAATTTGAATGACGAGAACAAAGATATCACGAACTGATTAAAGAATACTTGAACGAAGCACCGGAGAATGTGAGACGAACGAAGAGGCATCAATGAAGAATATTTGGAGGGCGAAGTTGAAAACTGGGAACGAACAAATCTTCTGAAATGATGGCCTTCGGAGGAACACAAAGAAAAGAATTCAAGAACTACTCCGGATGAACAAAGGTTGGACCAACGATGAAAAGAATTAAAAGCAATCTTGGAGAAGGCATATGACTGATGGAATCCATACTTACGTCACATTTGAAAAGAATTTCGGAACACTCCTGAAAAAATTAGAAGAGTCGGGTAAGATCCTGGGAAAAACATGTGGGTTATGAGCCCGCCGAAGAGAAAACACCATTGGAAGGGATTGAAAGAAGATGATGCACCGGACTGATTGAATGACTCGAATGAGGTGACAACCTCGAATTAATTGGACACAAACGAATCTCCTGAAATTTCTTCGGAACTCCGGGACAATTAAATGGTCATCGGCAAGCGAGCAAGAGGAAAAGATCTGAGCCAAGAAAAGAATATGATGAACACCGAATATTTGAATTGAATCTACCGGAAAAGAAAAAGAAATGTATAATGACGACGAGACGAGAATTCACCGGTTGAAACAATTGAGGAAAATAATTCAAAGACTTCACACGAGTAGAATGGATACTCGATTAAGGACTCCGGCTCCGAGAAGAAAAAGGGTGGGCGGGTGGGAAAAAAGAAAGACCACATCGGACGGGGAAACACCGTCGTATGGAAAGAACTGAGGATTGAACTTGCAAAAATAGAAGAGGGTCGAATTCACCTGACGAGAGATGCACCAGATGAAAGAACTGACAACGCAACAAACAAAAACTAACAACGTGATCCTAAAAAAATTTGAAGGGGAAGAGGAGTAATTCAAAAACACCTACGTCAAGATTCCTCACCAGAGCGACGAAGGGACTGAGGAGTAAAAAGAAGTCCTACTCTCCGATATAACTAGACTCCGAAAAAAAAAGTTTTGGCTAGACTCGACGTCGGCCATTCTACGATCAATCAAGGGGGCTCCTATGGTCGGTCGAGGCTCTGATACCAACTTGTCAGGCCCAAGATGCGATTCTATCCCAATCACGTGACTCATACGTGATTGGGGCACAACCGCATCTCAGGCGCTTAGCAAGATGGATATCATTACATCGTACCATTACATACATACATGGGGGATACAACAATACATACAAGTCACATGAATACAACAACATCAATACAAGACATCCGACTACGGATGCAAACAAGAAAAGCACAACGACATCCATCTGCTATCCCAGGCTGCCGACCCGGAACCTAACCCAAGACCGAAGAAGCATAAGAAGAAAGAACTCCAACACAAGTACATCGCTCTCGCGTCAAGTCATCGGAAACCTGCACCTGCAACTGTTGTTGTAGTATCTGTGAGCCACGAGGACTCAGCAATCCCATAACCATGGGTATCAAGACTAGCAAAGCTTGATGAGAAAGGAGAGGTAAACTGGTGAGGTTGTAGCAGCGGCTAAGCATATATATGATGGCTAACTTACGAGTACAAGAATAAGATGAGCATCTACGCAAACGATCGCAAACTAGTAATGATCGCTAAAGATCCTGAACTACCTACGAGTCAAACATAACCCCACCGTGTTCTCTCCTCAAAGTGAAAAGAGACAGTCACGGTTACTCACACAGTTGTGTGTTTTACTTCGGATCCTCTGTCAAGTTTTCTACAACCGGACATTAACAAATTCCAATCTGCCACATAACCGCGGGCACGACTTTCGAAATATCATAACCCTGCAGGGGTGTCCCAACTTAGCCCATCACAAGCTCTCACGATCAGCAGAAGTAATAATAATATTAGCCCTTATCTTAGGGAAGGCCCGATCAGACTCGGAATTCCCGGTGCACAAGACATTTCGACAATGGTAAACAAGTCCAGCAAGACCTCCCGGCGTGCCGACACCCTGATAGTAGCCGCGCGTATCTCATCTCAGGCCACGTCTGGATAGGTGAGCCTATAGGAAAATACCAGTCCTCGAGTTTCCCCGTGGTGGCCCTGCAGTCTCCCCGTTTGGGACCAACACCATCAGCACTGGCCCCCCTGCTATGTAGAAAGAATCCTCGGGGGCGCGACCCCCTATGCAATTTAATTAATTAATTAAGTTGTTATTATGAGGCAAATTAAAACCAATGTTGGGCCTTGCTGGAGGAGTTTTATTCAAAGATGAACTGTCAAGGGGTCCCCATATACCCAACCGTGTAAGGAACGCAAAATCAAGGAACATAACGCCGGTTTATCGGCTCCTAAGGTGGCATGAGTGGAACAAGACACCGAGCAAAAGGCCAAGCCTTCCACCCATTACCAAGTATATAGGTGTGTTAATAATAATAGTAGATATTGTGATATTCCCAAAGCATCAAGTTCCAACATGGAACAATCTTCATCTTCACCTGCAACTAACAACACTATAAGAGGGGCTGAGCAAGCGGGTAACATAGCCAAACAACGGTTTGCTAGGAAGGTGTCAAAGGTTAGAGGTTTCATGGCAACAAGGAAAGGGGCTGACATAAATGATGGGTAGCGCAACATATAACGATAGCATCGAGACAGCTAGCATGGCAATGATAGTAAAGGTATCCAAGATGATGGTCATCTTGCCTGAGATCCCGCAAGGAAGAAGAACGAATCCATGAAGAAGATGAAGAAGAGCCTTGAATACGAACCAAGTGTAGACGAACGAATCCTCACGATCGCAGCGGGATAACGAACTAGCAAGAAGAAAGCACACAACACGGTAAACACACAACACAAGAACGCGACAAGATGCTCAACCAAGTATGATGCAAGACAAGTCTATATGATGCAAAACATGGCAAGGGATGAAGCACACAAGAGCAACACAAACCAACAAGTTTAAATGAGGCCGGAATCAACATATAACAACTCCGGTAAGTCCTCATATGCACATTTTGAATATGGTCCAGATCTGAACGAACCTTAAGTTAAAGTTGTTAAACAGCAGGTTAACATGCACCAAGATGATCTACACGAAATTCTAGTAAAGTTTCATAAAAAGTTTATTAAATTCGGAGCTACGGCCTATAAGATGTGAGCAAAACAAGACAAGCAAGGCAACGGTGCAAGATGCACCCAAACATCAAGCAAACACACTCCAAACATTAAAACAACATGATATTATGCTTCTACATGCAAAATCACATAAGTTTCATATATAGCACGCTCAAAACGGAGCAACGGTTCAACACATACACACGATACAAGATATAACAACAAGCTTTCAAAAACAGCAACATAGCAACTTTGAGGCAAGGTATATATATATGCTACAGCACCCAAACATGATAACAAGAGGCATGTATATGAAGTAGACATGATACTTAACAAGCATGAACTTAGAACACACCCAAAAGCTTGCTGGAACACAATTAACCAAGCATGGCAAGTTGCAATAAATTTATCCAGACTTAGTCAAAATCTGGGAAGGCAAAAACATCATCACGATGCTACCTTCGGAGGCACAAAACAACAAGCATATCAATTCAACTAAGTATATAAAGATCATGGACATATAATAGACATAGCATACATCAAACAACCTCATAGGAGGCATGGATCAATAACAACAAGCTTCACCAAATTGATAATGCTGATAAAAGTCTGACACGTAAATTTATAGCAACTAGAGAGCAAGAAATAAATAAGCTACAACAAGTCATATGAGAAAATAAGGGCATGGATGGATATAGCATAACATGGACAACAAGACATGATCATTTGACATACTAAAACATGCATGGATT
Source organism: Secale cereale (assembly GCA_902687465.1). NCBI lineage: Eukaryota > Viridiplantae > Streptophyta > Magnoliopsida > Poales > Poaceae > Secale > Secale cereale. The sequence continues at coordinate 713,044,426 of LR738710.1, read as the reverse complement.
TGAGTGGGGCATCAAGCAAACATGGCATCAGGTTTAACAGATTCCAAACTTAGCAGTTTTTCACTAAGTATAAAACAGCAGTATCGACATGGCATGTTTACAAGCTTGTTTAAGTCACCTCAAGGCATATCATGGAAAGTGGATTGCACCATAGCAAAGACCATATGATTGTGTCTCTAAAACATATAGACATGTGGCATGAAGACAAACACACCAATAGCAAAGAGCAAGTCAAATCAGCATCTCATAACAAGTTTCAGCACTTAACAGCCACATGCACTTTTGCAACAGAGATTAACATGGCAATATGGCACCTAACATGAATGCTACAGACACCAACATGTGGAGCACTTCACAATGAACATTTTGACATATCATATGCTCCATTTGGATAAACATGCACAAAGTTATCACCAATCAAACATGCTAACAAAATTACAGTTATCAGCAGTTTTAAACATATAGCACCCTTGCAACAGAGATTAGAGCATTAAGATGAACTCAAACAAGCATGCCACAATGGAACAAAATGAAGAGCATATCACCACGATCATTTTGACATATTATATGCACAGTTTGGACAACCACACAAAGAGTTACAGCCATGCAAAGATGCCAACATTTTTATGACAGAAAATGACTTGGTGGAAAAAAATATACCCTCGGGGATGGACATGTCCAGACCAGGTCGGACACGTCCGACTGCTGGACCCACGCGATAGTGGCACACAGAGAGAGGGGCGGACATGTCCGGAAGCCGTTGGACACGTCCGGCGTGGCTGGTTCTTCCTCGACCTCGAGCAGGTCAACGACGGGCTGGCGAGGTCGGGCCGATGGGGAGGAGGTCCGGCAAGGGCGAGGGGGCCGGGAGGAGGCGGATCCGGCCGCGGGCGCCCAGGATCTGGCCGGCGGCGAGCTCCTGCGGCGGCCGGCGACCGGACAGATGGCGGTTGAGGAATCCGGTGCACAGGGCCTCGGATCTGGGTGGCGCCAGCCCAGATCGGGGCGGAGGCGAGGCCACCGGGCGGTTGCGGTAGCGGAATAGTCGGGCGGCGGCGAGACTCGCCGGTGGGAGGCGCCGGCGACGGTCGTTCCACGCGGCGGGGAGAAGTCTCGGAGCAAGGCCGAGGGAAGGCGATCGTGCGGGGCGCTCGGGCCCGTGGCGGCTGGCGGCGAGCCGTGGCCGGGCCTGGCGGGCTTGGCGCGGGTGGGACGAGGCCAGGGTGCGGGGGCGACATGGCTTTGCCATGTGGCGGTCGGGGTTGGACAGGGGGCGCGGGAGGCCACGTGGCGGCTCAGGAGAGGCCGCGGTGGGCGCTGCTGGCGGCTCAGGTGGTTTTCCTGCGGCTGCGGCGGCGACAAGTGGCGGCGGGGCAGCAGATCCGCACGGAATTTGAGGAGGAGGGAGGCTAGAGGTAGGTGGAGGCTAGGGGATGCCCAAAATGGACATGGGGTGCTTAAATAGGGAAATGGCTAGGGTTTGAGGGTTTTGGAGCCATCGGATCACGATCCAACGGCACCGGAGCGGAGGGGGGTCTAGGAAGGCCTAGGTGGGCTGTGTTAGAGGGGGTGGGCTTGATGAGAGGAGAGGAGAGAGGCCCGCGGGGATTTTCGGAGACCGAAAACGTCCGACGTTTTATCCGGCTACTAGTGCCGCTATAATTAACGGTTGGGCTATCAAACGAGCTCCGAATACGACGAAACTTGACAGGCGGTCTGCCTATGCTATAATAAGACCACACGCCAAGTTTCAGCCCATTCCGAGAACATTTTTCGGCCACTCATAAAATAAATATTCGGAGGTGCCGCGGGCGCGTGGAAGTGTGTCTAGGCTCGGAACGGACAACGGAGAGGACGGGTGGACTCGGACGGATGCAAGTTTTGAAAACATGCTGATGCAATGCACACGATGACAAGGCAAAGATGCAACATGCAAGTAGATGACATGGCAACGACGACGAATAACTGGCTGACACCTGGCGCATCGGTCTCGGGGTGTCATATTTGTCCCATTAAATTTAGTCCTTTTTTATTACTTTTGCTTGCCACAAAGGAAAGTTGCTGCTGAACGTAGGGAATATGAGATGAGTTTTCACGATATATCGTTTCATTATGGCATTCCCTAGATCTATCCATGTATCGTGCCTAGTTAGGGGCATAAAACGATAGCGCTTGTTGGGAGGCAACCCAATTTTTTATTTTTTATTTTTGCTTCTATTTAGGAATAAATATTGCATCTAGCTTCTGTTTAGATGTGGTTTTGTGTTTTAATTAGTGTTTGTGCCAAGTAGAACCTTTGGGAAGACTTGTGTGAAGTTTATATGATCTTGCTGTGAAAAACAGAATCGTTAGCTCTCGCTAGAATGGTCACCAGATTTTACTAGAGTGTGCTATTTAGTTGATTCTTTTTGCAGATGATTAATAGACAAATTCCTCACATTTACCAATTTATTTCAATTTTTGGAGTTACAGAAGTATGCGAAAGATACAAATTACTACAGACTGTTCTGTTTTTGACAGATTCTGTTTTTCGTGTGTTGTTTGCTTATTTCAATGCATCTATGAGTAGTATTGGGAAGTATGAATCATAGAGAAGTCGGAATAAAGTAGGTTTAACACCAATATAAACAAAGAATGAGTTCATTGCAGTACCTTTGAGTAGTGGTTTGTTTTCTTATACTAACGGAGCTCACGAGATTTATGTCTAAGTTTTGTGTTGTGAAGTTTTCAAGTTTTGGGTATTGCTTTAATGGACTATGGAACAAAGAGTGGCAAGAGCCTAAGCTTGGGGATGCCCAAGGCACCCCAAGGTAAAATTCAAGCACAACCAAGAGCCTAAGCTTGGGGATGCCCCGGGAAGGCATCCCCTCTTTCGTCTTCATCTATCGGTAACTATACTCGGAGCTATATTTTTATTCACCACATGATATGTGTTTTACTTGGTGCGTCATGTATAATTTGAGTCTTTGCTTGTTAGTTTGCCACAATTATCCTTGCTGGACACACCTTTTTGAGAGAGTTGAATATGGCCTAGGAATTGTTAGAACACTCTATGCGCTTCACTTATATCTTTTGAGTTGAATAATTTTTGCTCTAGTGCTTGACTTATATATTTTAGAGCACGGTGGTGATTATATTTTGTATAAATTGTTGATCTCTCATGCTTCACTTATATCCTTTTGAGAGTCTATTAAAACAGCATGGTAATGTGCTTTGGCTATAAAACTAGCCTTCACATGATAGATATCGAAGATCAATGTAGTAAAAACTTTCACACTAAGTGCATTGAATATGATGAGAAGTTGGATGCTTGATAATAGTTTTGAGATATGAGGATAGTGATATTAGAGTCATGCTAGTGGAGTTATTATGAAATTGAGAAATACTTGTGTTCAAGTTAGTGATTCCCGTAGCATGCACCTATGGTGAACCGCTATGTGACGAAGTTAGAGCATGAGGTATTTGTAGAGTGTCATCCTTTGTGTGGAGGTCGGGGGCGCGCGATGGTTAACTCCTACCAACCTCCCCCCTAGGAGCATGCGTTGATTGCTTTGATGACTCGTAAATTTTTGCAATAAGTATATGAGTTCTTATGACTAATGTTGAGTCCATGGATTATACGCACTCTCACCCTTCCACCATTGCTAGCCTCTCTTGTACCACGCAACTTTCGCCGGTACCATACACCCACCATATACCTTCCTCAAAACAGCCACCATATTGAAGGAAATATGCCCTAGAGGCAATAATAAAGTTGTTATTTATATTTCCTTATATCATGATAAATGTTTATTATTCATGCTAGAATTGTATTAACCGGAAACTTAGTACATGTGTGAATACATAGACAAAACAGAGTGTCCCTAGTATGCCTCTACTAGACTAGCTCATTGATCAAAGATGGTTATGTTTCCTAACCATACACATGAGTTGTCATTTGATCAACGGGATCACATCATTAGGAGAATGATGTGATGGACAAGACCCATCCGTTAGCATAGCACTATGATCGTTTAGTTTTACTGCTATTGCTTTCTTCATGACTTATACATGTTCCTATGACTATGAGATTATGCAACTCCCGAATACCGTAGGAACACCTTGTGTGCTATCAAACGTCACAACGTAACTGGGTGATCATAAAGATGCTCTACAGGTGTCTCCGAAAGTATTCGTGGTGTTGGCATAGATCAAGATTAGGATTTGTCACTCCGAGTGTCACAGAGGTATCTCTGGGCCCTCTCGGTAACACACATCACAATAAGCCTTGCAAGCAAAAGACTAATGAGTTAGTCACGAGATGATGTGTTACAGAACGAGTAAAGAGACTTGCCGGTAACGAGATTGAACTAGGTATAGAGATACCGACGATCGAATCTCGGGCAAGTAACATACCGATGACAAAAGGAACAACGTATGTTGTTATGCGGTTTTGACCGATAAAAGATCTTCGTAGAATATGTAGGAGCCAATATGAACATCCAGGTTCCGCTATTGGTTATTGACCGGAGATGAGTCTCGGTCATGTCTACATAGTTCTCGAACCCGTAGGGTCCGCACGCTTAACGTTTGATGACGATCGGTATTATGAGTTTATGAGTTTTGATGTACCGAAGGTAGTTCGGAGTCCCGGATGAGATCACGGACATGACGAGGAGTCTCGGAATGTCCGAGACATAAAGATTGATATATTGGACGACTATATTCGGACACCGGAAGTGTTTCGGAAAAGTTTCGGATTTAACGGGATTGCCGGAGGGGGTTACCGGAACCCCCTACGAGGGGGGATGGTCCATAGTGGGCCTTATGGAAAAGAGAGAGGCAGCCCATAGGGGCTGGCCGGCGCCCCACCTAGGGTTCCTAGTTGGACTAGGATTGGGGGGTGCCGCCTCTCCTTCTTTTCCTTTCCCTCTCTTCCTTCTTTGGTAGTTCCTACTAGGAATAGGATTGCAATCCTATTCCTAGTAGGATTGCACCCTAGCCGCACCATAGGAAGGGCCGGCCGGCCTCCCCCTTGCTCCTTTATATACGGGGGCAGGGGGGCACCCAAAGACACACAAGTTGAATTGTTCCAGCCGTGTGCGGTGCCCCCCTCCACAGAAACACACCTCGGTCATACCGTTGCAGTGCTTAGGCGAAGCCCTGCGCCGGTAAATACATCATATCCGTCGCCACGCCGTCGTGCTGACGAAACTCTCCCGTGAAGCTCAACTGTATCAAGAGCTCGTGGGACGTCATCAAGCTGAACGTGTGCTGAACGCGGAGGTGCCGTACGTTCGGTGCTTGATCGGTTGAATCGCGAAGAAGTTCGACTACATCAACCGCGTCACTTGACGCTTCCGCTTCCGGTCTACGAGGGTACGTAGACACACTCTTCCCTCTCGTTGCTATGCATCTAGTAGATAGATCTTGCGTCATCGTAGGAAAATTTTAAAGTACTACGTTCCCCATCAGTGGCATCATGAGCCAGGTCTATGCGTAGATGATATGCACGAGTAGAACACAATGAGTTGTGGGCGATACTAGTCATACTGCTTACCAGCATGTCATACTTTGCTTCGGCGGTATTGTGAGATGAAGCGGCCCGGACCGACATTACGCGTACGCTTACGCGAGACTGGTTTCACCGTTATGAGCACTCGTTGCTTAAAGGTGACTGGCGGGTGTCTGTCTCTCTCACTTTAGCTGAATCAAGTGTGGCTACGCCCGGTCCTTGTGAAGGTTAAAACAGCACATACTTGACGAAACATCGTTGTGGTTTTGTATGCGTAGGTAAGAACGGTTCTTGCTAAGCCCGTAGCAGCCACGTAAAACTTGCAACAACAAAGTAGAGGACGTCTAACTTGTTTTTGCAGGGCATGTTGTGATATGATATGGTCAAGACATGATGAGTTATACGGTTTTGTATGAGATGATCATGTTTTGTAATGTTATCGGCAACTGGCAGGAGCCATATGGTTGTCGCTTTATTGTATGAAATGCAATCGCCATGTAATTGCTTTACTTTATCACTAAGCGGTAGCAATAGTCGTAGAAGCAATAGTTGGCGAGACGACAACGATGCTACGATGGAGATCAAGGTGTCGCGCCGGTGACGAAGGTGATCATGACGGTGCTTTGGAGATGGAGATCAAAAGCACAAGATGATGATGGCCATATCATGTCACATATTTTGATTGCATGTGATGTTTATCTTATTATGCTTCTTATTTTGCTTAGTTTGACGGTAGCATTATAAGATGATCCCTTACTAAATTTCAAGGTATAAGTGTTCTCCCTGAGTATGCACCGTTGCGAAAGTTCGTCGTGCCGAGACACCACGTGATGATCGGGTGTGATAAGCTCTACGTTCAAATACAACGGGTGTAAGCCAGTTTTGCACACGCAGAATACTCGGGTTAAACTTGACAAGCCTAGCATATGCAGATATGGCCTCGGAACACTGGAGACCGAAAGGTCGAGCGTGAATCATATAGTAGATATGATCAACATAAGATGTTCACCATTGAAACTACTCCATCTCACGTGATGATCGGACATGGTTTAGTTGATTTGGATCACGTGATCATTTAGATGACCGGAGGGATGTCTATCTAAGTGGGAGTTCTTTAATTAATATGATTAAATTGAACTTTAATTTATCATGAACTTAGTCCTGGTAGTATTAGCATATCTATATTGTAGAACAATAGCTCGCGATGTTGCTCCATGTTTATTTTTTATATGTTCCTAGAGAAAACTAAGTTGAAAGATGTTAGTAGCAATGATGCGGAATTGTTCCGTGATCTGAGGATTATCCTCATTGCTGCACAGAGAATTATGTCCTTGATGCACCGCTAGGTGACAGACCTATTGCAGGAGCAGATGCAGACGTTATGAACGTTTTGACAAAAGCTCGGTATGATGACTACTTGATAGTTTAAGTGCACCATGTTTTACGGCTTAGAACCGGGACTTCAAAAACGTTTTGAACGCCACGGAGCATATAAGATGTTTCAAGAGTTGAAATTAGTATTTCATACTCATGCCCATGTCGAGAGGTATAAGACCTCTGACAGTACTTTGCCTACAAGATGGAGGAGAATAGCTCAACCAGTGAGCATGTGCTCAGATTGTCTGGGTACTACAATTACTTGAATCAAGTGGGAGTTAATCTTCCAGATAAGATAGTAATTGACAAAGTTCTCTAGTCACTATCACCAAGTTAGTAGAACTTCGTGATGAACTATAATATGTAAGGGATGACGAAGGTAATTCCCGAGCTCTTCGCGATGCTGGAATCGGCGAAGGTAGAAATCAAGAAAGAGCATCAAGTGTTGATGGTTAATAAGACCACTTGTTTCAAGTAAAGGGCAAAGGGATAAAAGGGGAACTTCAAGAAGAATGACAAGCACGTTGTCACTCCCGTGAAGAAACCCAAAGCTAAAACTCAAGCCTGAAACTAAGTGCTTCTACTGCAAAGGAAATGGTCACTGGAAGTGGAACTGCCCTAGATACTTGGCGGATAAGAAGGATGGCAAAGTGAACAAAGGTATATTTTGATATACAGATTATTGATGTGTACTTTACTAGTGTTCATAGCAACCCCTGGGTATTTGATACCGGTTCAGTTGCTAAAATTAGTAACTCGAAACGAGAATTGCAGAATGAACAGATACTAGTTAAAGGTGAAGTGACGATGTGTGTTGGAAGTGGTTCCAAAATTGATATGATCATCATCGCACACTCCCTATACTTTCGGGATTAGTGTAAAACCTAAATAAATGTTATTTGGCATTTGCGTTGAGCATGAATATGATTTGATCATATTTGTTGCAATACGGTTATTCATTTAAAGTTATAGAATAATTGTTATTCTGTTTACATGAATAATACCTTCGATGGTCATACACCCAATGAAAATAGTTTGTTGGATCTCGATCGTGGTGATACACATATTCATAATATTGAAGCCAAAAGATGCAAGGTTAATAATGATAGTGCAACTTATTTGTGGCACTGCCGTTTAGGTCATAATGGTGTAAAGCGCATGAAGAAACTCCATAGTGATGGACTTTTGAAATCACTTGATTATGAATCACTTGGTGCTTGCGAACCATGCCTCATGGGCAAGATTACTAAAATTCCGTTCTCCGGAACAATGGAGCGAGCAACAGATTTGTTGGAGATCATACATACAGATGTATGTGGACCAATGAGTGTTGAAGCTCGCGGCGGGTATCGTTATTTTCTGACCTTCACTGATGATTTGAGCAGATATGGGTATATCTACTTAATGAAGCACAAGTCTGAAACATTTGAAAAGTTCAAAGAATTTCAGAGTGAAGTGGAGAATCATCGTAACAAGAAAATAAGAGTTTCTACGATATGATCATAGAGGTAAAATATTTGAGTTAGCGAGTTTGGCCTTCAGTAAAAACAATGTGAAATAGTTTCACTACTCACGCCACCTGGAACACCACAGTGTAATGGTGTGTCCGAACGTCATAACCGTACTTTATTAAATATGGTGCGATCGATGATGTCTCTTACTGATCTACCACTATCGCTTTTGGGGTTATGCATTAGAGACAGCTACATTCACGTTAAATAGGGCACCATCTAAATCCGTGGAGATGACACCGAATGAACTATGGTTTGGCAAGAAACCAAAGTTGTCGTTTCTTAAAGTTTGGGGCTGCGATGCTTATGTGAAAAAGCTTCAACCTGATAAGCTCGAACCCAAGTCGGAGAAATGTGTCTTCATAGGATACCCAAAAGAGACTGTTGGGTACACCTTCTATCACAGATCCGATGGCAATATATTCGTTGCTAAGAATGGATCCTTTCTAGAGAAGGAGTTTTCTCTCGAAAGAAGTGAGTGGGAGGAATGTAGAACTTGATGAGGTAATTGTACCTTCTCTCGAATTGGAAAGGTAGTACATCATAGAAACTCGTTCCAGTGATTCCTACACCAATTAGTGAGGAAGCTAACGATGATGATCATGAAACTTCAGATCAATTTTCTGCTGAACTTCGTAGATCGACCAGAGTTCGTTCCGCACCAGAGTGGTACGGCAACCCAGTTCTGGAAGTCATGTCACTAGACCATGATGAACCTACGAACTATGAGGAAGCGATGATGAGCCCAGATTCCACAAAAATGGCTTGAGACCATGAAATCTGAGATGGGATCCATGTATTAGAACAAAGTATGGACTTTGGTTGACTTGCCCGATGATCGGCAAGCCATCGAAAATAAATGGATCTTCAAGAGGAAGACCGACGCAAACGGTAATGTTACTGTTTACAAATCTCGACTTGTTGCGAAAGGGTTTCGACAAGTTCAAGGAGTTGACTACGATGAGACTTTCTCACCCGTAGCGATGCTTAAGTCTGTCCGAATCATGTTAGTAATTGCCGCATTTTATGAAATCTGGCAAATGGATAACAAAACTGCATTCTTTAATGGATTTATTAAAGAAGACTTGTATATGATGCAACCAGAAGGTTTTGTCAATCCTAAAGGTGCTAACAAAACGTGCAAGCTCCAGCGATCCATCTATGGACTGGTGCAAGCATCTCGGAGTTGGAATATACGCTTTGATAAGTTGATCAAAGCATATAGATTTATACAGACTTGCGGTGAAGCCTGTATTTACAAGAAGTGAGTGGGAGCACTACAACCTTTCTGATAAGTATATGTGAATGACATATTGTCGATCGGAAATGATGTAGAATTTTCTGGAAAGCATAAAGGAGTGTTTGAAAGGAGTTTTTCAAAGAAAGACCTTGGTGAAGCTGCTTACTTATTGGGCATCAAGATCTATAGAGATAGATCAAGACGCTTGATAAGACTTTCGATGAGTACATACCTTGATAAGATTTTGAAGTAGTTCAAAATGGATCAGTCAAAGAAGGAGTTCTTGCCTGACTTGTAAGGTGTGAAGTTGAGTAAGACTCAAAGCCAGACCACGGCAGAAAAATATAGAGAGAATGAAAGTCATTCCCTATGCCTCAGCCATAGGTTCTATAAAGTATGCCATGCCGTGTACAAAACACGTTGTGTACCTTGCCATGAGTTTGATAGGGAGGTACAATAGTGATCCAGGAGTAGATCACTGTACAGCGGTCAAAATTATCCTTAGTAATTGGATGACTAAGGAAATGTTTCTCGATTATGGAGGTGATAAAGAGTTCGTCGTAAAGGTTACGCCGATGCAAGCTTTGACACTAAATCCAGATGACTCTAAGTATCAATCTGGATGCGTATTGAAAGTGGGAGCAATTAGCTAGAGTAGCTCCATGCGGAGCATTGTAGACATAAAAATTTGCGAAATACATACGGATCTGAATGTGACAGACCCGTTGACTAAAATTCTCTCACAAGCAAAACATGATCACACCTTATTACTCTTGGGTATTAATCACATAGTGATGTGAACTAGATTATTGACTCTAGTAAACCCTTTGGGTGTTGGTCACATGGTGATGTGAACTATGGGCGTTATTCACATAACGACGTGAACTATCGGTATTAAATCACATGGCGATGTGAGCTAGATTATTGACTCTAGTGCAAGTGGGAGACTGAAGGAAATATGCCCTAGAGGCAATAATAAAGTTGTTATTTATATTTCCTTATATCATGATAAATGTTTATTATTCATGCTAGAATTGTATTAACCGGAAACTTAGTACATGTGTGAATACATAGACAAAACAGAGTGTCCCTAGTATGCCTCTACTAGACTAGCTCATTGATCAAAGATGGTTATGTTTCCTAACCATAGACATGAGTTGTCATTTGATCAACGGGATCACATCATTAGGAGAATGATGTGATGGACCAGACCCATCCGTTAGCATAGCACTATGATCGTTTAGTTTTACTGCTATTGCTTTCTTCATGACTTATACATGTTCCTATGACTATGAGATTATGCAACTCCCGAATACCGTAGGAACACCTTGTGTGCTATCAAATGTCACAACGTAACTGGGTGATCATAAAGATGCTCTACAGGTGTCTCCGAAAGTATTCGTGGTGTTGGCATAGATCAAGATTAGGATTTGTCACTCCGAGTGTCGGAGAGGTATCTCTGGGCCCTCTCGGTAACACACATCACAATAAGCCTTGCAAGCAAAAGACTAATGAGTTAGTCACGAGATGATGTGTTACAGAACGAGTAAAGAGACTTGCCGGTAACGAGATTGAACTAGGTATAGAGATACCGACGATCGAATATCGGGCATGTAACATACAGATGACAAAAGGAACAACGTATGTTGTTATGCGGTTTTGACCGATAAAAGATCTTCATAGAATATGTAGGAGCCAATATGAACATCCAGGTTCCGCTATTGGTTATTGACCGGAGATGAGTCTCGGTCATGTCTACATAGTTCTCGAACCCGTAGGGTCCGCACGCTTAATGTTTGATGACGATCGGTATTATGAGTTTATGAGTTTTGATGTACCGAAGGTAGTTCGGAGTCCCGTATGAGATCACGGACATGACGAGGAGTCTCGGAATGTCCGAGACATAAAGATTGATATATTGGACGACTATATTCGGACACCGGAAGTGTTCCGGAAAAGTTTTGGATTTAACGGGATTGCCGGAGGGGGTTACCGGAACCCCCTACGAGGGGGGATGGTCCATAGTGGGCCTTATGGAAAAGAGAGAGGCAGCCCATAGGGGCTGGCTGGCGCCCCACCTAGGGTTCCTAGTTGGACTAGGATTGGGGGGCGCCGCCTCTCCTTCTTTTCCTTTCCCTCTCTTCCTTCTTTGGTAGTTCCTACTAGGAATAGGATTGCAATCCTATTCCTAGTAGGATTGCACCCTAGCCGCACCATAGGAAGGGCCGGCCGGCCTCCCCCTTGCTCCTTTATATACGGGGGCAGGGGGGCACCCAAAGACACACAAGTTGAATTGTTCCAGCCGTGTGCGGTGCCCCCCTCCATAGAAACACACCTCGGTCATACCGTTGCAGTGCTTAGGCGAAGCCCTGTGCCGGTAAATACATCATATCCGTCACCACGCTGTCGTGCTGACGAAACTCTCCCATGAAGCTCAACTGGATCAAGAGCTCGTGGGACGTCATCAAGCTGAACGTGTGCTGAACGCGGAGGTGCCGTACGTTCAGTGCTTGATCGGTTGAATCGCGAAGAAGTTCGACTACATCAACCGCGTCACTTGACGCTTCCGCTTCCGGTCTACGAGGGTACGTAGACACACTCTTCCCTCTCGTTGCTATGCATCTAGTAGATAGATCTTGCGTGATCGTAGGAAAATTTTAAAGTACTACGTTCCCCATCACATATATCTTCCTCAAAACAGCCACCATACCTACCTATCATGTCATTTCCATAGCCATTCCGAGATATATTGCCATGCAACTTTCCACCGTTCTGTTCTTATGACACGCTTCATATTGTCATATTGCCATGCAAGATCATGTAGTTGACATCGTATTTGTGGCTAGGCCACCATGCATGATTTTTCATACATGTCACTCTTGATTCATTGCAAATCCCGGTACACCGCCGGAGGCATTCATATAGGTCATACTTTGTTCTAGTATCGAGTTGTAATTCAATGAAAGTGTGATGATCATCATTATTAGAGCATTGTCCCATGTGAGGAAAGGCTAAATAAAGAAAGGCCCTCCAAAAAAGGAAAAATAAAAAAAGAAAGGCCAAAGAAAAAAGAAAGGCCCAAAAAAAGGAAAAAAAAAGAAAAGAAAAGAAAAGAAAAAGGGACAATTGCTACTATCTTTTTCCACACTTGTCCTTCAAAGTAGCACCATGTTCTTCATGATAGAGAGTCTCATGTTTAGTCACTTTCATATACTAGTGGGAATTTTTATTATAGAACTTGGATTGTATATTCCGATGATGGGCTTCCTCAAATGCCCTAGGTCTTCATGAGCAAGCAAGTTGGATGCACACCCACTTAGTTTCTTTTGTTTAGCTTTCATACATTTTTAGGTCTAGTGCATCCGTTGCATGGCAATCCCTACTCACTCACATTGATATCTATTGATGGGCATTTCCATAGCCCGTTGATATGCCTAGTTGATGTGAGACTATCTCCCTCCTTTTTGTCTTCTCCACAACCACCACTCTATTCCACCCATAGTGTTATGTCCATGGCTCATGCTCATGTATAGCGTGAAAGTTGAAAGGTTTGAAAGAATAGAGTATGAAAACAAGTGCTTGGCCGAAACCTGGGTTGTGCATGATATGAATATTTTGTGTGATGAAGAGGGAGCATAGCCAGACTATATGATTTTGTTGGGATAACTTTCTTTAGCCATAGTATTTTGAGAAGACATGATTGCTTTGTTAGTATGCTTGAAGTATTATTATTTCTTATGTCAATATAGACTTTTGTCTTGAATCTTTCAGATTTGAACATTCATGGCACAATTAAGAGAATTACATTGAAAAACTATGTTGGTTAGCATTCCACATCAAAAATTCCGTTTTTATCATTTACCTATTCGAGGATGAGCAGGAATTATGCTTGGGGATGCTTGATACGTCTCCAACGTATCTATAATTTTTTATTGTTCCATGCTATTATTTATGATGTTTTGGATGTTTAATGGGCTTTGTTATAAACTTTTATATTTTTTTGGGACCAACCTATTAACCCAAAGGCCCAGTCCAGATTGCTGTTTTTTGGCCTATTTCAGGGTTTTACAGAAAAGGAATATCAAACGGAGTCCAAACAGAATATCAAACGGAGTCCAAACAGTACCTGTGGGTTGCTAGTAGTGTTGATTACTCCTTGTAGTTGATGCTAGTTGGTTTATTTGGTGGAAGATCATATGTTCAGATCCATTATGCATATTAATACCCCTCTGATCAGGAACATTATTATTTCTTGTGAGTAGTTACTTTTGTTCCTGAGGACATGGGAGAAGTCTTGCTATTAGTAGTCATGTGAATTTGGTATTCGTTCGATGTTTTGACAAGATGTATGTTGTTTCTCCTCTAGTGGTGTCATGTGAACGTCGACTACATGACACTTCACCATTATTTGGGCCTAGAGGGAGGCATTGGGAAGTAATAAGTAGATGATGGGTTGCTAGAGTGACAGAATCTTAAACCCTACTTTATGTGTTCCTTTGTAAGGGGCTGATTTGGATCCACTTGTTTCATGCTATGGTTAGGTTTACCTTAATACTTCCTTTGTAGTTGCAGATGCTTGCATTAGAGGTTAATCATAAGTGGGAGGCTTGTCCAAGTAAGGACAGCACCCAAGCACCGGTCCACCCAAATACCAAATTATCAAAGTACCGAACGCGAATCAGATGATCGTGATGAAAACTAGCTTGACGACAATTCCCATGTCTCCTCGGGAGCGCTTTCCTTCATATAAGAGTTTGTTCAGGCTTGTTGATACGTCTCCAACGTATCTATAATTTTTTTATTGTTCCATGCTATTATTTATGATGTTTTGGATGTCTAATGGGCTTTGCTATACACTTTTATATTATTTTTGGGACTAACCTATTAACCCAAAGGCCCAGTCCAGATTGCAGTTTTTTGCCTATTTCAGGGTTTTACAGAAAAGGAATATGAAACGGAGTCCAAACGGAATGAAACTTCGGGAGAGATATTTTTGGAGCAAAATACGCATGGGAGACTTGAGAACCACGGAATAGGGCACATGTGGCGTCCACGAGGGTGGGAGGCGTCCCCCCCCTACAAGGCGCGCCCCCTGCCTCGTGGGCCCCACGTTTGGCCCCTGGTGCCCTCCTTCTTCCTATATGTACCTACGTACCCCGAAACCATCAGAACAACAGAGAAAATCCTAGTTCCACCGCCGCAACCTTGTGTTCCCGTGAGATCCCATCATGGGGCCTGTTTCGGAGCTCCGCCGGAGGGGGAATCTACCACGGAGTGCTTCTACATCGTCATCATCGCCTCACCATGAGTTGTGAGTAGTTTACCATAGACCTTCGGGTCCATAGCTAGTATCTAGATGGCTTCTTCTCTCTCTTTGGATCTCAATTCCAAGTTCTCCTCGGTCTTCGAGGAGATCTATTCGATGTAATCTCTTTTTATGGTGTGTTTGTCGAGATCCGATGAATTGTGGGTTTATGATCAAGATTATCTATGAGAAATGTTTGGTTCTTTTCTGAACTCTGTATGTATGATTATAATATCCTTGCAAGTCTCTTCAAATTATTGGTTTGGTTTGGCCTACTAGATCTATAGTTCTTGCAATGGGAGAAGTGCTTGGCTTTGGGTTCAATCTTGCGGTGTCCTTTCCTAGTGACAGTAGGGGCAGCAAGGCACGTATTGTATTGTTGCCATCGAGGATAAAAAGATGGGGTTTATATCACTATGTTTGAGTTTATCCCTCTACATCATGTCATCTTGCTTAAGGCGTTACTATGTTCTTATGAACTTAATACTCTAGATGCATGCTGGATAGCGGTCGATGTGTGGAGTAATGGTAGTAGATGCATAATCGTTTCGGTCTACTTGTCTCGGACGTGATGCCTATATATAATGATCATGCCTAGATAGTCTCATAATTATTCGCTTTTCTATAAATTGCTCGACAGTAATTTGTTTACCCGCCGTAGAATATCGCTATCATGAGAGAAGCCACTAGAGAACACTATGGCCCCCGGGTCTATTCTCAACATATCAATCTAAAATCTACTTTACTTTTCCGCTTTTACTTTCTGTTCTTATATCCAAAAATATCAAACTATCATCTCTATCAGATCTCACTTTCATAAGTGACCGTAAAGGGATTGACAACCCCTTATCGCGTTGGCTGCGAAGTTCTTATTTGTTTGTGCAGGTGCGAGGGACTTGCGCGTGGTCTCCTACTGGATTGATACCTTGGTTCTCAAAAACTTAGGGAAATACTAACACTATTGTGCTGCATCACCCTTTCCTCTTCGAGGGAATACAACGCAAGCTTGAGAAGTAGC
Source organism: Secale cereale (assembly GCA_902687465.1). Taxonomy (NCBI): domain Eukaryota; kingdom Viridiplantae; phylum Streptophyta; class Magnoliopsida; order Poales; family Poaceae; genus Secale; species Secale cereale. The sequence goes on along the minus strand of LR738710.1, from coordinate 713,028,481 downwards.
ACTTCTCCTTTGCTACAAAAAGGATTGGGCCACCTTGCTGCACCTTATTTACTTCTACCTTTTATCACTTGCTATCAATTACCTTATCAGAAAACTATCTGTTACCTATAATTTCAGTCCTTGCGGAAAATACCTTACTGAAAACTGCCTATCATTTCCTTTTGCTCCTCGTTGGGTTCGACACTCTTACTTATCGAAAGGACTACGATAGATCCCCTACACTTGTGGGTCATCAGTTTATGAAGAATTTGTTGCAAGTCCTTTCTTCTTAGACTGATTCCATAACTGACGTAGCCATCTTCCTCTAAATGTTTATCCACATGTTTCATCATTTTGTTTCTTTTGTATAATAGTATGATGTATTTAGTGAGTAGTAATGCATTTATCGCAAGCACATTGTCAAGTTTATTTCGACAACATGTCACCCTCACCATCTGATATGTATTTGATGCCCAATGCTTCCTTTGGCATCTTTTTGCCAAAAAAATGTCTAGTACGTTGTGTTTGTGCAAAACCCATGATCATGGTTCACCACAAAATAATTAAGTTGTACTCTCATTTTTCGTTGTATTCACGAATTAATTGGTATGCTTTTTATCATGACATATATTTGTTCTTCGTGAGTAGCCAGTTTTTTCTAAAGATTCATAAATGAGTAGCCACTTTTTAATAACTGATTTGACAATTTTTGAATTGTGCGTCATTCCTTTTTTAGTAGCAACTTCAGTAATTAATGTCATTTAGTTTTTTGGATTCTTCAAGGCAGAACAACGAAGTTGATTAATTTTTCGGTTCTTCATATTTATCGTATGTTGTTTTTTCCTTTTCATAGAGCTCCATGTCCAGTTAACATATCTAGAATTGTAAAACCACATGGGACTATTAAGCATAGGTTCTGGACCCTCGGATGGGATAAAGAAATTGCCAATTTAACTGATAAGCAAAAAGAACATGTTTCCAAATATGATCTAGATAATATTTTGCTGATATACCCTAGTGGCAATAGTGATACCATGCGCTGCAACTCTTGAAACTCTCGTAAAAATGGTGACACCAGTGGCCAGTTTCTCGCCCACCCAACTGTGTTTTCTCTCCCGGACTCATCGCCAGACTACTCCCGGCAATAGATAACTTCCTTTTACCAGAAAGGTCCTTTATTATTCAGAACACACAAGTAAACACCTGCACCAATGCCTAGTTCTTATACATTTTTTATTTTCGAGGAAATGAGAGTGGGGCGTTTTGGAGCTCGACCTTCATCGAGTCTGAAATATTTGAAGTTTTAAAATATAAACTTATTCGTTAAAAAATGAAAAAACAAATATTGATACGTCTCCAACGTATCTATAATTTTTTATTGTTCCATGCTATTATATATTCTGTTTTGGATGTTTAATGGGCTTTATTATACACTTTTATATTATTTTTGGGACTAACCTACTAACCCAAGGCCCATTGGAAATTGCTATTTTTTTGCCTATTTCAGTGTTTCGCAGAAAAGGAATATCAAATGGAGCCAAACGGAATGAAACCTTCGGGAGAGTTATATTTGGAACGATATCAACACAGAAGACTTGGAGTACACGCCAGGAAGCGAGAGAGGCGGCCACGAGGGCAGGGGAGCGCCCAGGAGGGTAGGCACGCCCCCACCCTCGTGGGCCCCCACTGGCTCCCCTGATGTGCCTGTTTAGCCTATATATACTCCCATACCCTGAAAACATCGGGGAGCACCACGAAACCCTAATTCCACTGCCGTAACCTTCTGTACACATGAGATCCAATCTTGGGGCCTGTTCCGGAGCTCCACCAGAGGGGGCATCGATCACGGAGGGCTTCTACATCAACACCATAGCCTCTCCGATGAGTTGTGAGTAGTTTACCACAAACCTTCGGGTCCATAGTTATTAGCTAGATGGCTTCTTCTCTCTCTTTGGATCTCAATAGAAAGTTCTCCTCGATCTTCGAGGAGATCTATTTTATGTAATCTTTGTGCGGTGTGTTTGTCGAGATCCGATGAATTGTGGGTTTATGATCAAGATTATCTATGAACAATATTGGATTCTTTTCTGAAATCTTTTATGCATGATTTAAATATCCTTGCAAGTCTCTTTGAATTATCGGTTTGGTTTGGCCTACTAGATCTATAGTTCTTGCAATGGGAGAAGTGCTTGGCTTTGGGTTCAATCTTGCGGTGTCCTTTCCCAGTGACATCAGGGGAAGCAAGGCATGTATTGTATTGTTGCCATCGAGGATAAAAAGATGGGATTTATATCATATTTCTTGAGTTTATCCCTCTACATTATGTCATCTTGCTTAAGGCGTTACTCTGTTCTTATGAACTTAATACTCTAGATGCATGCTGGATAGCGGTCGATGTGTGGAGTAATAGTAGTAGATGCAGAATCGTTTTGTTCTACTTGTCACGTACGTGATGCCTATATACAATGGCCATGCCTAGATATTCTCATAACTATGCTATTTTCTATCAATTGCTCGAGAGTAATTCGTTCACCCACCGTAGAAATCTGCTATCATGAGAGAACCCACTAGTGAAACCTATGGCCCCCGGGTCTATCTTTATCATATTAATCTTCCTTCAACTAGCTAATTTCTTTTATTGTTGCTTTACTTTTCTGTATTTACTTTTTCTCTATACCAAAAATACCAAAAATATTATCTTATCATATCTATCATTTCTCACTTTTGTAAGTGACCGAGAAGGGATTGCCAACCCCTTTTATCGCGTTGGCTGCAAGGTTCTTATTTGTTTGTGCAGGTACGAGGGATTCGCGTGTGGTCTCCTATTGGATTGATACCTTGGTTCTCAAAAACTGAGGGAAATACTTACGCTACTGTGCTTCATCACCCTTTCTTCTTCGAGGGAATACAACGCAAGCTCGAGAAGTAGCAAGAAGAATTTCTGGCGCCGTTGTCGGGGAGATCTACGCAAAAGTCATATACCAAGTACCTATCGCAAACCCTTATCCCTCGCATTACATTATTTGCCTCTCATTTTCCTCTCCCCCACTTCACCCTTGTCGTTTTATTCGCCCTTTTTCCGTTCGCTTGCCTCTTGTTTGCTTTTGTGTTGGATTGCTTGCTTGTCACTATGGCTCAAGACAATACCAAATTGTGTGACTTTTCCAATACCAACAATAATGGTTTTATTAGCACGCCGATTGCTCCTATTACCGATGCTGAATCTTGTGAAATCAATGCTGCTCTATTGAATCTTGTCATGAAAGATCAATTTTCTGGCCTTCCTAGTGAAGATGCCGCTACCCATCTAAACAACTTTGTTGATTTGTGTGATATGGAAAAGAAGAGAGATACGGATAATGATATTGTTAAACTGAAGCTATTTCTGTTTTGGCTTAGAGATCGTGCTAAAACTTGGTTCTCTTCTTTACCTGGAAATAGTATTGATTCATGGAATAAGTGCAAAGATGCCTTTATCTCTAAGTATTTTCCTCCCGCTAAGATTATCTCTCTTAGAAACGTTATCATGAATTTTAAGCAACTAGATCATGAGCATGTTGCACAAGCTTGGGAGAGGATGAAATTAATGATACGTAATTGCCCTACACATTGTTTGAACTTATGGATGATTATACAAAACTTCTATGCTGGCTTGAATTTTGCTTCTAGAAATCTTTTAGATTCGGCCACGGGGGGCACTTTCATGGAAATCACTTTAGGAGAAGCTACTAAACTCCTAGATAATATTATGGTTAATTACTCTCAATGGCACACCGAAAGGTCTACTAGTAAAAAAGTACATGCTATTGAAGAGATTAGTGTTTTGAGTGGAAAGATGGATGAACTTATGAAATTATTTGCTACTAAGAGTGCTTCTTCTGATCCTAATGATATGCCTTTGTCCAAGTTGATTGAGAATAATAATGAATCTTTGGACGTGAATTTCGTTGGTAGGAATAATTTTGGTAACAATGCTTATAGAGTAAACTTTAATTCTAGGCCTTTTACTAGTAATTTCTATAATAATTATGGTAATTCCTACTATAACTCTTATGGAAAATTTAATAAGATGCCCTCTGATTTTGAGACTAGTGTTAAAGAATTTATGAATTCGCAAAAGAATTTCAATGCTTTGCTTGAAGAAAAATTGCTTAAGATTGATGAGTTGGCTAGGAACGTGGATAGAATTTCTCTTGATGTTGATTCTTTGAAACTTAGATCTATCCCACCTAAGCATGATATCAATGAGTCTCTGAAGGCCATGAGAATTTCCATTGATGAGTGCAAAGAAAGAACTGCTAGGATGCGTGCTAAAAGAGATTGCTTTATGAAAGCGTGTTCTTCTAGTTTTCATGATAATAAAGATGAAGATCTGGAAGTGATTGATGTGTCTCCTATTAAATCCTTGTTTTCTAGTATGAATCTTGATAAAGATGGGACTGGAGATGAGTCTACTTTAGTTAAAAGGCGTCCCAATGATTCAGAGTTTTAAATCTTGATGCTAAAATTCTTAAAATTGGGATTGAAGAGGTCAAAACTTTACATAGCAATGAACCCACTATCTTGGATTTCAAGGGATTTAATTATGATAATTTCTCTTTAATATATTGTATTTCCTTGTTGCAATCCGTGCTAAATTCTCCTCATGCTTATAGTCAAAATAAAGCTTTTACCAAACACGTAGTTGATGCTTTAATGCAATCTTATGAAGAAAAACTTGAATTAGAAGTTTCTATCCCTAGAAATCTTTATTATGAGTGGGAACCTACTATTAAAATTAATATTAAAGATCATGAATGCTTTGCTTTGTGTGATTTGGGTGCAAGTGTTTCCACAATTCCAAAATCTTTGTGTGATATGTTAGGTTTCCATGAACTTGATGATTATTCTTTAAATATGCATCTTGCGGATTCTACCATTAAGAAACCTATGGAAGGATTAATGATTTTATTATTGTTGAAAATAGGAATTATGTGCCCATAGATTTCATCATTCTTGATATAGATTGCAATCCTACATGTCTTATTATTCATGGTAGACCTTTTCTTAGAACGATTGGTGCAATTATTGATATGAAGGAAGGAAATATTAGATTCCAATTTCCGTTAAGGAAAGGCATGGAACACTTTCCTAGGAAGAAAATCAAGTTACCTTATGAATCTATTATGAGAGCCAGTTATGGATTGCCTACCAAAGATGGCAATACGTAGATATATTCTTGTATCGTGCCTAGCTAGGGGCGTTAAACGATACCGCTTGTTGCGAGGCAACCCAATTTTATTTTCTTTATTTTTGCTTCTGTTTAGGAATAAATATTGCATCTAGATTCTCTTTATATGTGGTTTTGTGTTTTAGTTAGTGTTTGTGCCAAGTAGAACCTTTGGGAAGACTTGGGTGAAGTTTATGCGAACATGTTGTAAAAAAACAGAAACTGTAGCGCTCACGAGATTGGCTACCATTTTTTTACTGGAGAGTGCTTTTTAGTTGATTCTTTTTGAAGATGATTAATAGACAAATTCCACACGTCCAACAATTTATGTCAAATTTTTTAGAGTTACAAAAGTATTCGAAAGTTACAGATTGCTACAGACTATTCTATTTTTGACAGATTCTGTTTCTCATGTGTTGTTTGCTTATTTTGATGAATCTATGAGTAGTATCGGGGGGTATGAATCATAGAGAAGTTGTAATACAGTAGGTTTAACACCAATATAAATAAATAATGAGTTCATTACATTACCTTTGAGTGGTGGTTTGTTTTCTTATACTAACAGAACTCACGAGATTTTTGGCTAAGTTATGTGTTGTGAAGTTTTCGAGTTTTTGGGTAAGGCTTTGATGGAGTATGGAACAAAGAGTGGCAAAAGCCTAAGCTTGGGGATGCCCAAGGCACCCCAAGGTAAAATTCAAGGGCAACCAAAAGCCTAAGCTTGGGGATGCCCCGGGAAGGCATCCCCTCTTTCGTCTTCATCTATCGGTAACCTTATTTGAGACTATATTTTTATTCACCACATGATATGTATTTTGCTTGGAGCATCATGTATGATTTGAGTCTTTGCTTTTTAGTGTACCACAATCATCCTTTCTGGACACACCTTTTGAGAGAGATACACATGAATGGGAATTTATTAGAATACTCTATGTGCTTCACGTATATCTTTTTAGCTAGATAGTTTTGCTCTAGTGCTTCACTTATATCTTTTTAAAGCATGGTGGTGGTTTTATTTTATAGAAATTATTGATCTCTCATGCTTAACTTATATTATTTTGAGAGTCTTTTAGAACAGCATGGTAATGTGCTATGGTTATAAATTTAGTCCTAATATGATAGGCATCCAAGATGGGTATAGTAAAAACTTTCATAAATAGTGCATTGAATATTATAAGAAGTTTGATGCTTGATGATTGTTTTGAGATATGAGGATGGTGATATTAGAGTCATGCTAGTGGAGTAGTTGTGAATTTGAGAAATACTTGTGTTAAAGTTTGTGATTCCCGTAGCATGCACGTATGGTGAACCGTTATGTGATGAAGTTGGAGCATGATTTATTTATTGAGTGTCATCCTTTGTGTGGAGGTCGGGATCGCGCGATGGTTAACTCCTACCAACCCTTCCCCTAGGAGCATGCGTTGAATACTTTGTTTTGATAACACTTAGATTTTTGCAATAAGTATATGAGTTCTTTATGACTAATTTTCAGTCCATGGATTATACACACTCTCAACCTTCCAGTATTGCTAGCCTCTCTTGTATCGCGCAACTTTTGCATGTACCATAAACCTACCATATACCTTCCTCCAAACAGCCACCATACCTACCTATCATGGCATTTTCATAGCCATTCCGAGATATATTTCCATCCAACTTTCCACCGTTCCGTTCATATGACAGGCTTCATCATTGTCATTTACATAGTCATATTTTGTTCTAGCTTCGAGTTGTAAGTAAATAATAGTGTGATGATCATCATTACTGGAGCATTGTCCTAGTGAGGAAAGGATGATGGAGACTATGATTCCCCCACAAGTCGGGATGAGACTCCGGACGAAAAAAAAAAGAAAAAAAGAAGAGAGAAAAAAAGGGGAGGCCATAAAAAAGAAAAAAAAGAAAAAGAAAAGGCCCAAAGAAAAAAAGGGAAGAAAGAAAAAATGAGAGAAAAAGAGAGAAGGGACAATGCTACTATCCTTTTTTCACACTTGTGCTTCAGAGGAGCACCATGATCTTCTTGATAGAGAGTCAATTGTTTTGTCACTTTCGTATACTAGTGAGAATTTTCATTATAGAACTTGGATTGTATATTCCAATGATGGGCTTCCTCAAAATGCCCTAGGTCTTCGTGAGCAAGCGAGTTGGATGCACACCCACTTAGTTTCCTTTATTGAGCTTTCATACACTTATAGCTCTAGTGCATCTGTTGCATGGCAATCCCTACTCACTCGCATTGATATCTATTGATGGGCATCTCCATAGCCCATTGATACGCCTAGTTTATGTGAGACTATCTTCCTCTTTTGTCTCACTACTAGGAAAAGGCTAATTAGTGGAGCACCTGTTTTTGCCATTAATGGCGCACTACACGTGCGCCACTATTATCACGCCACTAGTAACAAATACTAATGGCGCACTATAGGTGCACCATTACTATTTGTGATAGTGATGGCGCATCTATAGTGCGCCATTAGTATGCGTAGAAGTGCGCCATTACTATCTGACTTAGTAATGGCGCATCACATAGAAGTGCGCCATTACTAACAATTTAAAAAAATCAGAATTTTTTTTATGTCAACTAGTAATGCCACACCACACACCAGGTTTGACCCACTCATACACATAGTAATGGCGCACTTTGTACAGGTGCGCCATTACTATGTCAACTAGTAATGGCGCACTATTCACAGGTGCGCCACTGCTAATAAATGTTTTTTTTAAACTAGTAATGGCGCACCACACACCAGGTGCGCCACTAGTAATATGTCAATAATGGCGCACCTGTATCTGGTGCGCCACTGCCATTTAGCAGTGGCGCACCACATACATGGTGCGCCATTAATGTCCATATTAGCTATAGCCCTTTTCCTAGTAGTGTCTTCTCCACAACCACTACTCTATTCCACCTATAGTGTTATATCCATGGATCATGCTCATGTATTGCGTGAAAGTTGAAAAGTTTGAAAAAATTGAAGTGTGAAACAATTGCTTGGCTGAAATCGGGGTTGTGCGTGATTTAAATATTTTGTGTGATGAAGATAGAGCATAGCCAGACTATATGATTTTTGTAGAGATAACTTTCTTTGGCCATGTTATTTTGAGAAGACATGATTGTTTTGTTAGTATGCTTGAAGTATTATTATTCTTATGGCAATATTAAACTTTTGTCTTGAATCTTTAGGATCTGAACATTCATGCCACAATAAAGAAAATTACATTGAGTATTATGTTGGTTAGCATTCCACATCAAAAACTCTGTTTTTATCATTTACCTACTCGAGGACGAGCAGGAATTAAGCTTGGGGATGCTTGATACGTCTCCAACGTATCTATAATTTTTTATTGTTCCATGTTATTATATATTCTGTTTTGGATGTTTAATGGGCTTTATTATAAACTTTTATATTATTTTTGGGACTAACTTACTAACCCAAGGCCGGCCTAGTGCAAATTGTTGTTTTTTGCCTATTTCAGTGTTTCGTGGAAAAGAATATCAAACAGAGTCCAAACGGAATGAAACCTTTGGGAGAGTTATTTTTGGAACGATATCAACACAGAAGACTTGTTGTACACGCCAGGAAGCGAGAGAGGCGGCCACGAGGGCAGGGGGCATGCCCAGGGGGTAGGCAAGCCCCCCACCCTCGTGGGCCCCCCGTGGCTCCCCTGATGTGCCTCTTCAGCCTATATATACTCCCATACCCTGAAATCATCGGGGAGCACCACGAAACCCTAATTCCACCGTCGTAACCTTCTGTACCAATGAAATCCCATCTTGGGGCCTGTTCTAGAGCTCCACCGGATGGGGCATCGATCACGGAGGGCTTCTACATCAACACCATAGCCTCTTCGATGACTTATGAGTAGTTTACCACAGACCTTCAGGTCCATAGTTATTATCTAGATGGCTTCTTCTCTCTCTTTGGATCTCAATACAAAGTTCTCCTCGATCTTTGAGGAAATCTATTTGATGTAATGTTTTTGCGGTGTGTTTGTCGAGATCCGATGAATTGTGGGTTTATAATCAAGATTATCTATGAACAATATTGGATTCTTTTCTGAAATCTTTTATGCATGATTTAAATATCCTTGCAAGTCTCTTAGAATTATCGGTTTGGTTTGGCCTACTAGATCTATAGTTCTTGCAATGGGAGAAGTGCTTGGCTTTGGGTTCAATCTTGCGGTGTCCTTTCCCAGTGACAGCAGGGGCAGCAAGGCATGTACTGTATTGTTGCCATCGAGGATAAAAAGATGGCGTTTATATCATATTGCTTGAGTTTATCCCTCTACATCATGTCATTTTCCTTAAGGCGTTACTCTGTTCTTATGAACTTAAGACTCTAGATGCATGCTGGATAGCGGTCGATGTGTGGAGTAATAGTAGTAGATGCTGAATCATTTCGGTCTACTTGTCACGGACGTGATGCCTATATACAATGATCATGCCTAGATATTCTCATAACTATGCGCTTTTCTATCAATTGATCGACAATAATTCATTCTCCCACCGTAGAAATCTGCTATCATGAGAGAAGCCACTAGTGAAACCTATGGCCCCTGGGTCTATCTTTATCATATTAATCTTCCTTCAACTAGCTAATTTCTTTTACCGTTGCTTTACTTTGCTTTATTTACTTTTTCTCTATACCAAAAATACCAAAAATATTATCCTGTCATATCTATCAGATCTCACTTTTGTAAGTGACCAAGAAGGGATTGACAACCCCTTTTGTCGCGTTGGTTGCAAGGTTCTTATATGTTTGTGCAGGTACGAGGGATTCGTGCGTGGTATCCTACTGCATTGATACCTTGGTTCTCAAAAACTGAGGGAAATACTTATGCTACTGTGCTGCATCACCCTTTCCTCTTCGAGGTACAACGCAAGCTCGAGAAGTAGCAAATATATAAGTATACAAGGATGTGATTTGTATGTGTGTAAAATTTCAGGATGAAATACCTTGATTGTGATATGTGCAACAAAAAAAATCATGACTTTGAGGATAAATTGTGTGTCTACTAAAAAGCGAAAGTGTGAGATAACCCTTGATTCCTAAATAATCCATCATATCTATTGAAGGATTGGAAGATTGAACCCACCATGCACTCCATGTTGCTTATATATGCGGAGTAGGGGTAATCGGTAATTTAACCGTTTCTTGGCTCGTCATGTGATTATTTTAATTAAATTAACGGATGGAAATAAAAGGCGCTGACTAGGGTTTATTGTGATTATTTTCATGTATTTTTCATTTATAGTACAAATGTCTACAAAAGATAGGGACTAGAAAAATATGTGGTCATAGGGTTTTAAATGTGAAGTCGTATCTTTGATGGTAGTTAGACTTGTAAATGTAAACCCCAAGGATGATATCATAGGTTCTTAGGGTTGTAAATACAGACTTTAGTGGCAGCTAGGTGTTAATATGCAAATTTTGGGGAGGGGCGGGGTGCAACAAGGGTTGTAAATGTGATCTAGGTTGTTCTTTGTTGGGGCTAGGGTAGTTGTAAGGGCATATTTATCCCTAAGTGGTTTTGGTGATTGATGACAATGCATTTGAGGATAAACCGTGTGCATTGAGCATTTCAGATATCTCATGTCTAGGTACAAGACGATTCGGTGCCCCTCAGAGCCTATCGAAGATGGCGTTTCTCTATGTTTCTTTTGGGTGGAATTGAGTCGTAGGAAAGTCGTACTATTAAGAGGGGGTCCGCTTCAGAAAGGTTAGGGTGGAATCAACACATACACATATGTCCTTTGCACCCCTTTCCTTCGCTTCATTGGAGCAACGGTCATTTCCCTTGTCATTGCGAAGATGAAGGCTTCCAAATGTTGTTGTTCTGTGGCGTGCGGCAGTACTTCTCAAGGGAGCAGTAGTACCGCAGTGGGTCACGGTAGTACCGCCCGTAGCAGCGGTAGTACCGCATCTTGCGGTAGTACCGCTCCTAGATGGCGGTAGTACCGTGACCTCTAGCTCGGTACAGCGGCATGCGCGGAAGTAGGAGCGGAAGTAATTTTTTTACTTCCGCACCATACGCGGTAGTACCGCTCTCTATGAGCGGTAGTACCATGTCGGATTTTTGCACTGACTAAAGCTCAGCGGAAGTAGCCACGGATGTATTTTTATTAGTACATGCCTTCCCAGCCTAGTCGAACCCTGCCTTGCGGTAGTACCGTAAGGACGCGCGGTAGTATCGCTCCGGCGATTCTACCGCTCGGTGCTTAACGCAATAGGGCCTCGCCTGGCTCCTGCCACGCAAGCGATAGTACCGCATGGCTATGCGGTAGTACCGTGGGCATGTGCGGTAGTACCACATGTCGTGGACTAAGTAAGTGGGTAACGGTTGGATCTTTCCTCTTACTATAAGGGGGGTCCTCTTCCCCAAGTTGACCACCTATCTTTCCTCCCTAAGCTCCATTGTTGCTCAAAGCTCCATTTTCGCCCTATCTTTCTCCCTAGCCAATCAAACTTGTTTATTTCCTAGGGATTGGTTGAGAAGGCCTCGATCTACACCTCCATCGAGAGAAATTTGATTCCCCCCACTAATCCCTTGCGAATCTTGTTACTCTTGGGTGTTTGAGCACCCTAGACGATTGAGGTCACCTCGAAGCCATATTCCATTGTGGTGAAGCTTCGTGGTGTCGTTGGGAGCCTCCAATTCAGTTGCCGAGATAGCCCCAACCTTGCCTATAAAGCTTCGGTCATCGCCTTCAAGGGAACCTCTAGTGGAATCATGGCATCTCACATTGTGTGAGGGCGTGAGGAGAATACGGTGGCCTTAGTGACATCTTGGGGAGCATTGTGCCTCAACACCGCTCTAACGGAGACGTACTTCCTGTCAAAGGGAAGGAACTTCGGTAACACATCCTCGTCTCCACCGGTTCCACTCGTGACCATCTCTAACCTTTACTTGTGCAAGCTTTTGTTGTGTTGTATCTCTTGCTTGCTTGTGTGCTTGTAATTGTTGCATCATATAGGTTGCCCACCTAGTTGCATATCTAGACAACCTATTTTGATGCTAAGTTTAATTTGGTAAAGAAAAGCTAAAAATTGTTAGTTTCCTATTCACCCCCCCCCCTCTAGTCAACCATATTGATCCTTTCAATTGGTATCAGAGCGTCGTCTCTTTATTAAGTACTTTACCGTCCAAAGAGTATGGGTAACATCATAGCTGAGACGGAGGAGCACTCCGGTGGGAACCCATCCTTGTCTATGACGGATGGGTGATCCTCGGCCTCTCATGAGGAGTTCAATGCGGCTTTTGACACATTGAAAACCTCCATGATGATCGAGGTCAAAGGCATGTTGAAAGAATTTCTTGAGGGGCTTAAATTATCCACCGCACCGTTGGAAGTGGCTAGTCCCACTAACAAGGTGGCGGATGCTCATCCCGACAAGGGGGGAGCTAGTAGTGACCAAGCCCATTTGCCTAAAAGAGGGAGTGGCATCTTTGCCCATGTTGAACCTCCCATTACCTATGGAGGACCCGTTCCCTCCACGCATCTAAATCATGTTGGTCCTCCCCCGAAGTATGTAAAAAATGCAGATTTTGCTACTTGGGTTTTTTGCTTTAAACATCATTTAAATCATTGTTCTACTCATATTTGGAGAATTATTGAGCAAGGTTTCTACCCACACAATCCATACAACTTCACTCCTAGAGAAGCCATGGATCATCAATTCGACGAGTCCGTTCTCTGCATTCTCCAAGATGCTATCCCTCCCGAAGATATTGCTCACCTCCGACCCTTCTCCGTGGCCAAGGAAGCATGGGAACATGTGGTCTCCTTGTACAAGGGAAGTGCAAGCATTCAACGCTCAAACTATGAAGCGCAAGATGAGGCTGATGAATTTGCCATGATCGAAGATGAAGAACCTCGTGAACTTTATCGAAGATTAACCACTCTTGCGGTCTCACTCCGAGATCATGGGAGCAAGGATACAGATGGCAATTGGATCAGGCGCAAGTTTCTCAAGGCCATGATGCCCTATCACAAGGCCATGTCCTCCGTCATCCGTCAAAGGCCGGACTTCCACACATTGTCCTCAAGTGAAGTGTTGGATGAGTTTGTTGCTATGAGGATCTTGGATAATACCGCCGATAATGCGGTGTTGCGGTCTCAAAGATCAAATAAACCCAACCTTGCTTTGAAGGCCAAGGCTTGTGTGGAAGAAGAGGATGAAGAGGAAGAAGAGTAGTGTTGCCGCGAAGACACCAAATATGCATATTATGAGCACATGGCTCTTGCTTCACGGCAATTTTGGGGCAACAAGAAGAACTCAAGACCCAACTTCAACAAGAATAGCTCAAGTGGCTTCAAGGGCAAGCAACGAGTGAGGACGTGCTACAATTGTGGCAATGTGAGTCATTTTGTTGTGGATTTCCCATATGAGAAAAGGGAAGACAATGGAGGCAAGCTTATCCGAAAAGACGAGGCCAAGTCTTTCCCCAACAAGAACAACTTCACCAAGAAGACTCCTCCCAAGGGATTTGTGGCACAAGAAGAGTATGATGAGGATGATGAGGATGATGAAGATGAAGAGATTGTTACCATGGCCACCGTTGCCATTGCAACAACTCCACGGTTATCCCTCTCCGATTCACCCAATGAGAACATCACCGCCAAGTGCCCCATGGCTAAAGCCACCAACAAGGTAACCCCAACATCAATTCTACCATCTACTAATCCCTCATTGATAGATTGCATTGATGAAAGTGAGGGGCGGAGGAGGAGGAAAATGAATTTATGTCTTTTATGAGTAAACTGAAAGGTAAATCCAAGAAGCACTTTGTTGCTCTCTTGGAACAACTTGGTGAAGCCAATGACATGATCAAGGCTCACGAAGAGACCAGCTCTAAGATGGAAGGACATAGTCGTGACTATGCCGATGAGATATCGGACCTCTCTAATGCTCTTGAGGAAGAGTGGGGTCGTCATTTGGCTCTTGAGGAGTCATACAATGATGATCATGCTAAATTAAAGAAAGATCTCGATCATGTTATTGTTGTCTCTCGTGTGCTCAATTCCGGGAAGGCCAAATTTGGGGTTGATCATGCTAGACTCAAGGAGGAGTTTGATACACTTGACAAGGCCCACAAAGTCTTGAAGAGTGTTCATGCTAGCCTCAAGGAGTCTCATGGTAAACTCCAAGAATCGCTAACTAAGGAGAAAGCCACGTTTCCTCATATGGTTTTAATTGATAATACAAATGCTACTAACCCTTGTTGTGGAGGAGAATGCCAAGTTGAAGAAGCAACTTGAGAAAGGTCTTGTGTCTTGCATACAAGTCTAGAAAAACCGCAACGACCTTTTGAGCAATCAAATTGAAGCTGTGGCCAAGGAGGGAATTGGGTTTGCACCCAAGTCCAAGAAGAAGAAGAATGATAAGACCAAGCAACCTCTTCCTCTCAAGCAAACATTTGTGAAGGAGGGGGGCACTACTAAGGATAATAAGAACAATGCGAAGGGTGGTGGTGTCAAGAAGGGCAAAGCCACTCCTTCCAACAAATCCGGCGACTTTAACCTATCGTATGTGTCGTGTCGTGCTAGTGATGGTCATGTTTATGCCAAATTTGTTGGTTCTTCTTATGAGTACATTGAATGGTCTATTTGGCTTTCTAAGACCCTTGTTGCTAACATCAAAGGACCCATTACAAAATGGGTACCTAAAAGCAAGCATTGATCTCTTGTAGGAGTTTGCTTCCGGTGGGGGATCATGGTTGCTCGATAGTGGAGCTACAAATCATATAACTGGAAGCAAAGACTTGATGGTGGACGTGCACAAAGTCTCATCTATGCCCACCAATGTTGAATGGGGTGATGCATCATCTTCTAAGGTATTGGGTCTTGGCAAGGTTGTCGTTTCATGATCTCACGGTCGAGAAAGTCATGCTTGTTGAGTCCCTTGCATACAATTTACTTTCCGTTCGTCAACTTGCACTCATGGGTTTTGCTACTTTCTTGGATGTTGATTCCGTGGCCCTCTTGTGGAGCAAGACTCTTAAAGTAGCCTTTGTTGGGCATGTCGAGAACGGTCTCTATGTGGTTAACTTCTCGGAGCGACCCACTAAGACCGCAACATGCCTAATGGCTAAAGTTGACGTGTGTCGGGGAAACTGATCCACCCACGAACACCTATGGGGACGGAGCCCCTTTTCGGTACGGCAGGGGGCGGAGATCGCACAAAGAGCGGATCGAGGCGAGGCACACGAGTAGTTTACCCAGGTTCGGGCCGCACGGATGCGTAAAACCCTACTCCTGCTTTGGTTTTTATTGAGTTCTTGGCTCAGGAGCGCTGGAAGCTACAGTACTCCTCGAGACCGAGCGTGAGAGTGTTCGAATGTCTAACCCCCCTTCTACGTGCGCATGGGCCTCCTTTTATATGCTCAAGGGGTCACCGACAAGTGGTAGCGCAGTTGAGGGTAAAAATGTAAAAAGCATGGTAGGTGGAACGGTGTTCCATACCTAACCCTGACGGCAGGGGACAAGGGCATTAAATGCCCATCGCCGTTGCCCAAACAGTGCAAAAAGTGGCCGTCAGGGGCGCCACCGTTCGCCACGATGGCATCCTTGTCATCGCCGCTTGCCACCGCGTACCCCTGGCTGCACAGCCTTCCACCACGTGTGCCTGGGAGGATCCCAGAGCGACACGTGGGTGGATGTACTGGAGCGCGGGTACTGAGTGGAAGCTTGCCGCGGCAAGCGCCTTGCCGCGGTCGCTATCTTGTCGCTTCCGGGAGCTTGTCGCTCACCGGGCCTTGCCGGGACGCGTGGCGCATCGCGGCAAGTTTCTTGAGGTGCCTTGGTTGGCCTTCCCGGCAAGCTCCTCTTGCCAGGGTCTTGCGCCTTGAGTGGCCTTGTGCCTTGAGTGGCCTTCCCGGCAAGCTCCTCTTGCCGAGGCCTTGTCTTCTTAGCTCGGATACTTTGTTCTTGAATGGCTCTAAAGGAGTCATGGAGGACCTTGGCGATCACCCGACAAGCCTTGCCGCGGGACGCTGCGACTGCCCGTCCACAAGTTCGGGATACAAAGGGTACCCCTACTTTAGTACACCGACAACGTGGGATGGCTTTGGCATCGCCGTTTGATACGTATCCGTCGTATCTATATTTTTTTATTTTTTTCATGCCAATATTATGCAAGTTTTACATACCTTTGGCAACTTTTTATATGATTTATTTGGACTAACTTAATTACCCAGTGCCTAGTGTCAGTTCCTGTTTTCTGCATGTTTTTTGTATCGCAGAGTATCCATATCAAACGAAGTCCAAATGCAATAAAATTTCACAGAGAATTATTTTGGAATATATGTGATTTTTGAGAGTTGGAAACTACGCAATCGGAGGCCCGTGGTGGGCACAACCAACCATGGCGCGCTAGAGGAGCCAGGCATGGCCCTATGGGTTGTGCCCACCTCGTTCGTAGGTTGGACCACTACTTCGGGCGCAAGGAAGCTTATATCTGGAAAAAAATCGTGTAGAAATCTCAGCGCAATCGGAGTTACGGATCTCCGAGAATATAAGAAATGGTTTTCGGCCAGATCTCGAGAATGCAAAACAGAAAAGGACAGAGAGACAGATCCAATCTCAGAGGGGCTCTCGCCCCTCCACAGCCATGGAGGCCATGGACCATAGGGGGAACCCTCCTCCCACCTAGGGAGGAGGCCAAGGAAGAAGAAGAAGGAGGGGGCTCTCTCCCCCTCCATCTCCTGGTGGCGCCGGAACGCCGCCGGGGCTAGGATCGTCATGGCGATCTACATGAACAATCTTGCTACCTTCAACAACAACTTTCTCCCCTCTATGCAGCGGTGTAACCTCTCTATTCCCGCTGTAATTCTCTACTTAAACATGGTGCTCAACTCCATATATTATTTCCCAATGATATTTGGCTATCCTACGATGTTTGAGTAGATCTGTTTTGTCCTACGGGCTTACCGGTAAAATTGCTATGGTTAGCTTAATTTGCTTGTGGTTATGTGATATGTCTCCAACGTATCTATAATTTATTATTGTTCCATACTATTATATATATTCTGTTTTGGATGTTTAGTGGGCTTTATTATACACATTTATATTATTTTTTGGGACTAACATACTAACCCAAGGCCTAGTGCAAATTGCTGTTTTTTGCCTATTTCAGTGTTTCGCAAAAAAGGAATGTAAAACGGAGTCCAAACGGAATGAAACCTTTGGGAGAGTTCTTTTTGGAACAATATCAACACGAAAGACTTGGAGTACACGCCAGGAAGGGAAGGAGGCGGCCACGAGGGCAGGGGGCGCGCCCAGGGGGGATAGGCGCGCCCCCCACCCTCGTGGGCCACCTATTGACCCCCCGACGTGCCTCTTCAGCCTATATATACTCTCATACCCAGAAAACATCGAGGCAACAGACGAAACCCTAATTCCACCGCCGCAACCTTCTGTTCCCGTGAGATCCCATCTTGGGGCCTGTTCCGGAGCTTCGCCGGAGGTGGCATCGATTACGGAGGGCTTCTACATCAACACCATAGCCTCTCGGATGAGTTGTGAGTAGTTTACCACAGATCCTTGGGTCCATAGTTATTAGCTAGATGGCTTCTTCTCTCTCTTTGGATCTCAATACAAAGTTCTCCTCGATCTTCGAGGAGATCTATTCGATGTAATCTTTTTGCGGTGTGTTTGTCGAGATTCGATGAATTTTGGGTTTATGATCAAGATTATCTTTGAAAAATATTGGATTCTTTTCTGAAATCTTTTATGTATGATTATAATACCCTTGCAAGTCTCTTCGAATTATTGGTTTGGGTTGGCCTACTAGATGTATAGTTCTTGCAATGGGAGAAGTGCTTGGCTTTGGGTTCAATCTTGTGGTGTCCATTCCCAGTGATAGCAGGGGAAGCAAGGCACGTATAGTATTGTTGCCATCGAGGATAAAAAGATGGGGTTTATATCATATTGCTTGAGTTTATCCCTCTAGATCATGTCATCTTGCTTAAGGCATTACCCTGTTCTTATGAACTTAATAATCTAGATGCATGCTGGATAGCGGTCGATGTGTGGAGTAATAGTAGTAGATGCAGAGTCGTTTTGGTCTACTTGTCACGGACGTGATGCCTATATACAATGATCATGCCTAGATATTATCATAACTATGCGCTTTTCTATCAATTGCTCAACAGTAATTTGTTCACCCACTGTAGAATTCTGCTATCATGAGAGAAGCCACTAGTGAAACCTATGGCCCCCGGGTTTATTCTCATCATATATATCTTCCATCAACTATTTACTTTACTTTTGCATTATTTACTTTCAATATCTATACCAAAAATACCAAAAATATTATCTTATCATATCTATCATATCTCACTCTCGTAAGTGACCGAGAAGGGATTGACAACCCCTTTTATCGCGTTGGCTGCGAGGTTCTTATTTGTTTGTGCAGGTGCGAGGAACTCGCGCGTGGTCTCCTGCTGCATTGATACCTTGGTTCTTAAAAACTGGGGGAAATACTTATGCTACTGTGCTACATCACCCTTTCCTCTTTGAGGGAATACAACGCAAGCTCGAGAAGTAGCAAGAAGAATTTCTGGCGCCGTTGCCGGGGATATCTACGCAACAGTCATATACCAAGTACCTATCACAAACCCTTATCCCTCGCATTACATTATTTGCCTCTCGTTTTCCTCTCCCCCACTTCACCCTTGCCGTTTTATTCGCCCTTCTTTTTCCGTGTGTTTTACCGTTCGCTTGCCACTTGTTTGCTTGTGTGTTGGATTGCTTGCTTCTCACTATGGCTCAATATAATATCAAATTGTGTGACTTTTTCAATACCAACAATAATGATTTTGTTAGCACTCTGATTGCTACAATCTTAGATGTTGAATCTTGTGAGATCAATGCTGCTCTATTGAATCTTGTCATGAAAGATCAATTTTCTGACCTTCCTAGTGAAAATGCCGCTACCCATCTAAACAAATTTGTTGATTTGCGCGATATGCAAAAGAAGAGGTATACAGATAATGATATTGTTAAATTGAAGTTATTTCCAATTTCACTTAGAGATCGTGCTAAAACTTGGTTCTCTTCTTTGCCTATAAATAGTATTGATTCATGGAATAAGTGCAAAGATGCCTTTATCTCTAAGTATTTTCCCCCCGCTAAGATTATTTCTCTTAGAAACGATATTATGAATTTTAAGCAACTAGATCATGAGCATGTTGCACAAGCTTGGGAGAGAATGAAATTAATGATACGCAATTGCCCTACACATGGTTTGAACTTGTGGATGATTATACAATCAAAGTTATGTCGGCTTGAATTTTGCTTCTAGAAATCTTTTAGATTCAGCCGCGGGGGGCACTTTTATGGAAATCACTTTAGGAGAAGCTACCAAACTCCTAGATAATATTATGGTTAACTACTCTCAGTGGCACACTAAAACGTCTCCAACGTATCTATAATTTTTTATTGTTCCATGCTATTATATATTCTGTTTTGAATGTTTAATGGGCTTTATTATACACTTTTATATTATTTTTGGGACTAACCTACTAACCCAAGGCCCCGTGCAAATTGCTGTTTTTTTCCTATTTCGGTGTTTCGCACAAAAGGGATATCAAACGGAGTCCAAACGGAATGAAACCTTCGGGAGAGTTATTTTTGGAACGATATCTTCACGGGAGACTTGGAGTACAAGCCAGAGAAGAAAGGTGGTACCCACGAGGGGGCAGGGCACGCGCGCCCCCACCCTCGTGGGCCCCATGTTACTCCACCGACGTACTTCTTCCTCATATATATGTCCATGATAACCAACAAGTGTAGGGGATCAGTTGTAGCCTCTTTCGATAAGTAAGAGTGTCGAACCCAACGAGGAGCTAAAGGCAGAACAAATATTCCCTCAAGTTCTATCGACCACCGATACAACTCTACGCACGCTTGACGTTTACTTTATCTAGAACAAGTATGAAACTAGAAGTACTTTGTAGGTGTTTTTGGATAGGTTTGCAAGAATATAAAGAGCATGCAAATATAAACTAGGGGCTGTTAAGATAAAAGAAGCAACTAAATTAGTTTTAGCGAGTGTGGAAAAGTGGTGGTAGGAGTTACGAAATTGCCCCTAAGCAATTGACTACGTTACTAGACCGATAGCAAGTTTTATGTGGGAGAGGCCACTGCTAGCATGTCATCCCTTACTTGGAATTCTATGCACTTATGATTGGAACTATTAGCAAGCATCCGCAACTACTAACGTTCATTAAGGTAAAACCCAACCATAGCATTATGATATATTGGTCCCCCTTCAATCCCGTATGCATCAATTTCTACGCTAGGTTGAAGCTTCTGTCACTCTTGCCCTCCAATACGTAGTCCTATCAACATACAACTAACCCTATGGTGTGATCCACGTGCGCGCTCATATGATGGGCACCAAACGACAGCAACATAAACACAAGCAAATTAAATCAATCATAGCAATTCACCAATCACCGATAGGACAACGATAATCTACTCAGACATCATAGGATGGCAACACATCATTGGATAATAATATGAAGCATAAAGCACCATGTTCAAGTAGAGGGTACAGCGGGTTGCGGGAGAGTGGACCACTGTAGATAGATGGGAGAAGGTGATTGAGATGTTGGTGAAGATGATGGAGGTGGTGGTGTAGATCGCCGTCACACGATGATGGCCCCGGTGGCACTCCGGTGCCACCGGAAGCGAGGGGGAGAGAGCCCCCCTCCCTATTCTTCTTCCTTGAACTTCTCCCTAGATGGAAGAAGGGTTTCCCCTCTGGTCCATGGTCCCCATGGCGGCAGAGGGGTGAGAGCCCCTTCGAGATTGGATCTGTCTCTCTATCTCTCTCTCTGTTTCTGCGTTTTCAGATTCTGTCCCTTCACTGTTTCTTATATTCCCAGAGATCCGTAACTCCGATGGGGCTGATTTTTTGACACAATTTTTATCCAGGTATTAGCTTTCTTGCGGCGAAAGAAGGGAATCAACCACCTTACGGAGTGGCCACGAGGGCCCAGGGCGCGCCTGCCCTTGGTGGGCGCGCCCCTCTGTCTCGTGGCCCACTCGGGCATTGTCTCATGTTGGTTCCACTTCCCAAAATTCACATATATTCCAAAAAAAATATCCATCCGGTTTTATTCCGTTTGGACTCCGTTTGATTTGGATATTCTGCGAAACAAAAAACATACAACAAACAGGAACTGGCACTAGGCACTAGATCAATATGTTAGTCCCAAAAAATAGTATAAAAAGTTGTAGAATATTGGCATGGAACAATCAAAAAGTATATATACGACGGGGACGTATCAGCATCCCCAAGCTTAGTTCCTACTCGTCCTTGAGTAGGTAAATGATAAAAAAGATAATTTTTATGTGGAATGCTACCTAGCATAATCTTGATCATGTAATCTAATCATGGCATGAATATTAAGACACGAGTGATTCAAAGCAATAGTCTATCATTTGACATAGAAGAATTTAATACTCGGGCATCCCAACAAATAATCAAGTCTTTCAAAATATCAATGCTAAAGAACGTTATCCCTACAAAATCATATAGTCTTTTATGCTTCCTTTTTCTTAACACAAGGTACCCCTCATGCCCATCCCGGTGTCAGCAAAGCAATTGGTTTAATACTTTACTTTTTCGAACCTTTTCAATTCTTCACGCAATACATGAGCGTGAGCCATGGATATAGCACTATGGGTGGAATAGAAGGTGGTAGTGGACAAAAGTAGGGAGAAAGTCTCACATCAACTAGGCGTATCAATGGCCTATGGGTATGCCCATCAATAGATATCAATGTGAGTGAGTAGGGATTGCCATGTAATGGATGCACTAGAGCTATAAGTGTATGAAAGCTCAAAAGAAAACTAGTGGGTGTGCATCAACTTGCTTGCTCATGAAGACCTAGGGCATTTGAGGAAGCCCATCTTTGGAATATACAAGCCAAGTTCTATAATGAAAATTCCCACTAGTATATGGAAGTGACAACATAGGAGACTCTCTATCATGAAGATCATGGTGCTACTTTGAAGCCCAAGTGTGGAAAAAGATAGTAGCATTGTCCCCTTTTTTCTTTTCCTTTTTCTTTTTTCTTTTTTTTGGGCCTTCCTTTTTTTATTTGGCCTTCTCTTTTTTTTGCCTTTCTTTTTTTTGGAATTTCTTTTTTTTATTTTTATTTTCAAGGGACAATGCTCTAATAATGATGATCATCACACTTCTATTTACTTACAGATCGATAAAAGAACAAAAATATGACTCTATATGAATGCCTCCGGTAGTGTACCGGGATGTGCAATGATCAAGCGTAGCAATGGCATCAAAAAACGGACTAGCCATGGAAACATCATGCTAGCTATCTTACGATCATGCAAGGCAATATGAAAATGATGGTGCGTGTCCTAATAAATGGAACGGTGGAGTTACATGGCAATATATCTCGGAATGGCTATGGAAATGCCATAATAGGTAGGTATGGTGGCTGTTTTGAGGAAGGATATAAGGTGGGTGTATGGTACCGGCGAAATTTGCGCGGTGCAAGAGAGGCTAGCAATGGTGGAAGGGTGAGAGTGTGTATAATCCATGGACTCAACATTAGTCATAAAGAACTCACATACTTATTGCGAAAAATCTATTAGCCCTCGAAGCAAAAATACTACGACGAATGCTCCTAGGGGGAGGTTGGTAGGAGTTAACCATCGCGCGCCCCCGACCTTCACGCAAAGATAAACAATCAAAATAAAATGCACGCCAATTTGGTTACATAGTTAGGAGACCATACGTGCATGCTTCGGGAATCACAAACCTTAACACCAATATTTTTACTAAACCATAATCATTCACTAGTTCCTCCCACATATTAGCATCTCTATATCGCAAAACTATTGCCAGGAATCAAACATATCATATTCAACGATCTAAAAGTTTATGTAGGATTTTATGACTAACCATGTGAATGACTAATTCCTGTCAACTCTCTAAATATATATAAGTGAAGCAAGAGAGTTTAAATTCTTTCTACAAAATTTATGCCCACGCTCTAACAATTATAAGTGAAGCAAAAGAGCATTCTACAAATGGCGGTTTTCTATGTGAAGAGAAACAGGCAATCCAAACTTCAAATGATATAAGTGAAGCACATGAATCATTCTATAAAGCCATACTCAAAAGATATGAGTGAAGTGCAAAGAGCATTCTATAAATCAACCAAGGACTATCTCATACCAGTGATACCTCTCCAACGTATCTATAATTTTTGATTGTTCCATGCTATTATTTATGATGTTTTGGATGTTTAATGGGCTTTGTCATACACTTTTATATTATTTTTGGGACTAACCTACTAACCCAAAGGCCTAGTCCAGATTGCTGTTTTTTGCCTGTTTTAGGGTTTTACAGAAAAGGGATATCAAACGGAGTCCAAACGGAATGAAACCTTCGGGAGAGATATTTTTGGAGAAAATCACGCACAGGAGACTTGAGAACCACGGAGTAGGGGCGACGAGGTGCCCACGAGGGTGGGGGCGCGCCCCCCTGCCTCGTGGGTCTCTCGTGAGGACCCCGGTGTCCTCCTTCCTCCTATATAAGCCTATGTACCCCGAAACCATCAGAGGAGAAGAGAAGACCCTAGTTCCACCGTCGTAACCTTCTGTTCCCGTGAGATCCCATCTTGGAGCCTGTTTCGGAGCTCCGCCAGAGGGGGGATCCATCACGGAGCACTTCTACATCATCATCATCGCCCTCACCATGAGTTGTGAGTAGTTTACCACAGACCTTCGGGGTCCATAGCTAGTATCTGGATGGCTTCTTCTCTCTCTCTCGATCTCAATACAAAGTTCTCCTCGGTCTTCGAGGAGATCTATTTGATATAATCTCTTTTTGCGGGGTGTTTGTTGAGATCCGATGAATTGTGGGTTTATGATCAAGATTATCTATGAGAAATATATGGTTCTTTTCTGAACTCTTTATGTGTGCTCATAATATCCTTGCAAGTCTCTTCGAATTATTGGTTTGGTTTAGCCTACTAGATCTATAGTTCTTGCAATGGGATAAGTGCTTGGCTTTGGGTTCAATCTTGCGGTGTCCTTTCCCAGTGACAGTTGGGGCAGCAAGGCACGTATTGTATTGTTGCCATCGAGGATAAAAAGATGGGGTTTACATCATATTGCTTGAGTTTATCCCTCTACATCATGTCATCTTGCTTAAGGCGTTACTCTGTTCTTATGAACTCAATACACTAGATGCATGCTGGATAGCGGTCGATGTGTGGAGTAATAGTAGTAGATGCAGGCAAGAGTCAGTCTACTTGTCTCGGACGTGATGCCTATATACAATGATCATGCCTAGATAGTCTCATAATTATTCGCTTTTCTATCTATTGCTCGACAGTAATTTGTTTACCCGCCGTAGAATAACGCTATCATGAGAGAAGCCACTAGAGAACACTATAGCCCCCGGGTCTATTCTCAAAATATCAATCTACATCTACTTTACTTTTTCCGCTTTTACTTTTTGTTCTTATAAACAAAAATACCAAAAATATAAACTATCATCTCTATCAGATCTCACTTTCGTAAGTGACCGTAAAGGGATTGACAACCCCTTATCGTGTTGGCTGCGAAAATCTTATTTGTTTGTGCAGGTGCGAGGGACTCGCGCATGGTCTCCTACTAGATTGATACCTTGGTTCTCAAAAACTGAGGGAAATAATTACGCTACTGTGTTGCATCTCCCTTTCCTTTTCAAGGGAATACAACGCAAGCTCGAGAAGTAGCAAGAAGAATTTCTGGCGCCGTTGCCGGGGAGGCTTACGCAAAAGTCATATACCAAGTACCTATCACAAACCCTTATCCTTCGCATTTCATTTTTTCCTCTCGTTTTCCTCTTCCCCACTTCATCCTTGTCGTTTTATTTGCCCTTCTTCTGACGTGTGTTTATCGTTCGCTTGCTTCTTGTTTGCTCGTGTGTGTTTGATTGCTTGCTTGTCACTATGGCTCTCCCTATTAGTGTTGACCCTCACCTCAAGAGGCCGGAGGAGAATGAAAACAATGTTAGACATTTTATGACTATACAATTTGAGCATAATGACTTTTTCAGAAGTGAGCTTAAAGAACAGAAAAAGTTTATGGAGTATATGAATAAAGACCTTGATGATATGTCTAAGGAATTTTATGGCTTGAAATCTCAGTTTGCTCATCTTGAGAACTTAATTGCCCAAATTTCGGATAAACAGTCCACCTTGATCAATAAGATGGCTGCTAAACCGGAAGAGCATGAAAATAAAGACGAAGATCTGAAAGTTATTGATGTGTCTCCTCTTAGATCCTTGTTTTCTAGTATAAATCTTGATGAAGATAGGATTGGAGATGATTCTGTTTTAAGGTGTCCCAATGATTTGGAGTTTTTAGATCTTGATGCTAAAATTGTTAAAAGTGGGAGTGAAGAGATTAAAACTTTGCATAGTGATGAACCCACTACTTTGGATTTCAAGGGATTCAATTATGATAATTGCTCTTTGATTGATTGTATTTCCTTGTTGCAATCCGTACTAAATTCTCTGCATGCTTATAGTCAAAATAAAGCTTTTACCAAACACATAGTCGATGCTTTGATGCAATCTTATGAAGAAAAACTTGAGTTGGAAGTTTCTATCCCTAGAAAGCTTTATGATGAGTGGGAACCTACTATTAAAATAAAAATAACAGATCATGAATGCTATGCTTTGTGTGATTTGGGTGCAAGTGTTTCCACTATCCCAAAAACTTTGTGTGATTTGCTAGGGTTCCATGAGCTTGATGATTGTTCTTAAATTTGCATCTTGCTTATTCCACTATTAAGAAACCTATGGGAAGAATTAATGATGTTCTTATTGTTGCCAATAGTAATTACGTGCCCGTAGATTTCATTGTTCTTGATATAGATTGCAATCCTTCATGTCCTATTATTCTTGGTAGACCTTCCTTAGAATGATTGGTGCAATTATTGATATGAAGGAAGGAAATATTAGATTCCAATTTCCGTTAAAGAAAGGCATGGAACACTTTCCTATAAAGAAAATTAAATTACCATATGAATCTATCATGAGAGCCACTTATGGATTGCCTTCCAAGGATGGCAATACGTAGATTTATCCTTGTATCGTGCCTAGCTAGGAGCGTAAAACGATAGCGCTTCTTGTGAGGCAACCCAATTTTAGATTTATTTTTTGTTTTTGCTGCTGTTAGGGAATAAATATTGCATCTAGATTCTTTTTATATGTGGTTTCATGTTTTTTTTAGTGTTTGTGCCAAGTAGAACCTTTGGGAAGACTTGTGTGAAGTTTATGTGATCTTGCTGTGAAAAAACAGAATCGTTAGCGCTCGCTAGAATGGTCATCAGATTTTACTGGAGCGTGCTATTTAGTTTATTCTTTTTGTGTATGATTAATAGACAAATTCCTCACGTTTACCAATTTAGTTTGAATTTTTTGAACTTACAGAAGTATGTGAAACCTGCAGATAACTACAGACTGTTCTGTTTTTGACAGATTCTGTTTTTCGTGTGTTGTTTGCTTATTTCAATGCATCTATGAGTAATATTGGGAGGTATGAACCATAGAGAAGTTTGAATACAGTAGGTTTAACACCAATATAAACAAAAATGAATTCATTGCAGTACACTTGAGTAGTGGTTTGCTTTCTTATACTAACGGAGCTCACGAGATTTTGTCTAAGTTTTATGTTGTGAAGTTTTCAAGTTTTGAGTATTGCTTTGATGGACTATGGAACAAAGAGTAGCAAGAGCATAAGCTTGGGGATGCCCAAGGCACCCCAAGCAAAATTCAAGGACAATCAAAAGCCTAAGCTTGGGGATGCCCCGGGAAGGCATCCCCTCTTTCGTCTTCATCCATCGGTAACTATACTTGGAGCTATATTTTTATTCACCACATGATATGTGTTTTGCTTGGAGCGTCTTGTATAATTTGAGTCTTTGCTTGTTAGTTTGCCACAATTATCCTTGCTGGACACACCTATTTGAGAGAGTTAAATATGGCCTAGGAATTGATAGAACACTCTATGTGCTTCACATATATCTTTTGAGTTGAATAGTTTTTGCTCTAGTGCTTCACTTATATCTTTTAGAGCACGGTGGTGATAATATTTTGAAGAAATTGTTGAACTCTCATGCTTCACTTATATCCATTTGAGAGTCTATTAAAACAGCATGGTAATGTTTTTAGGCTATAAAACTAGTCTTCACATGAAAGACATCCAATATCAATGTAGTAAAAACTTTCATACTAAGTGCATTGAATATGATGAGATGTTGGATGCTCGATAATTGTTTTTAGATATGAGGATAGTGATATTAGAGTCATGCTAGTGGAGTTATTATGAAATTGAGAAATACTTGTGTTAAGGTTAGTGATTCCCGTAGCATGCACGTATGGTGAACCGCTATGTGACGAAGTTAGAGCATGGGGTATTTGTAAAGTGTCAACCTTTGTGTGGAGGTCGGGGGCGCGCGATGGTTAACTCCTACCAACCTCCCCCCTAGGAGCATGAGTTGATTGCTTTGTTTTGATGACTCGTAGATTTTTGCAATAAGTATATGAGTTCTTATGACTAATGTTGAGTCCATGGATTATACGCACTCTCACCTTTCCACCATTGCTAGCCTCTCTTGTATCGCGCAACTTTCGCTGGTACCATACACCCACTATATATCCTTCCTCAAAACAGCCACCATATTATTCCTCAAAACAGCCACCATACCTACCTATCATGGCATTTCCATAGCCATTCCGAGATATATTGCCATGCAACTTTCTACCGTTCCGTTCATATGACACGCTTCATATTGTCATATTGCCATGCATGATCATGTAGTTGACATCGTGTTTGTGGCAAGGCCACCATGCATAATTTTTCATACATGTCACTCTTGTTCATTGCACATCCCGGTACACCGCCGGAGGCATTCATATAGAGTCATACTTTGTTGTAGTATCGAGTTGTAAAATCGAGTTGCAATGAAAGTGTGATGATCATCATTATTAGAGCATTGTCCCATGGGAGGAAAGGCTAAATCAATAAAGCCCCTCCACAAAAAAAGAAAAAAAAAGAAAGGCCAAAGAAAAAAAGGCCCAAAAAAAAGGGACAATTGCTACTATCTTTTTTCCACACTTGTGCTTCAAAGTAGCACCATGTTCTTCATGATAGAGAGTCTCATGCTTAGTCACTTTCATATACTAGTGGGATTTTTCATTATATATTTTGGCTTGTATATTCCAACGATGGGCTTCCTCAAATGCCCTAGGTCTTCGTAAGCAAGCAAGTTGGATGCACACCCACTAGTTTCATTTGTTGAGCTTTCATACATATTTAGCTCTAGTGCATCCGTTGCATGGAAATCCCTACTCACTCACATTGATATCTATTAATGGGCATCTCCATAGCCCGTTGATACGCCTAGTTGATGTGAGACTATCTCCCTCCTTTTGTCTTCTCCACAACCACCTCTCTATTCCACATAGTGCTATGTCCATGGCTCACGCTCATGTATTGCGTGAAAGTTGAAAGGTTTGAAAGAATAGAGTATGAAAACAAGTGCTTGGCTGAAATCGGGGTTGTGCATGATATGAATATTTTATGTGATGAAGAGGGAGCATAGCCAGACTATATGATTTTGTAGGGATAACTTTCTTTAGCCATAGTACTTTGAGAAGACATGATTGCTTTATTAGTATGCTTGAAGTATTATTATTTCTTATGTCAATATAGACTTTTATCTTGAATCTTTCAGATCTGAACATTCATGCCACAATTAAGAGAATTACATTGAACAACTATGTTGGTTAGCATTCCACATCAAAAATTCTGTTTTTATCATTTACCTACTCGAGGATGAGCAGGAATTAAGCTTGGGGATGCTTGATACGTCTCCAACGTATCTATAAATTTTTATTGTTCCATGCTATTATTTATGATGTTTTGGATGTTTAATGGGCTTTGTCATACACTTTTATATTATTTTTGGGACTAACCTACTAACCCAAAGGCCCAGTCCAGATTGTTGTTTTTTGCCTGTTTTAGGGTTTTACAGAAAAGGGATATCAAACGGAGTTCAAACGGAATGAAACCTTCGGGAGAGATATTTTTGGAGAAATTCACGCACGGGAGACTTGAGAACCACGGAGTAGGGGCCATGAGGTGCCCACGAGGGTGGGGGCGCGCCCCCCTGCCTCGTGGGTCCCTCATGAGGCCCCCGGTGTCCTCCTTCCTCCTATATAAGCCTACGTACCCCTAAACCATCATAGGAGAAGAGAAAACCCTAGTTCCACCGCCGTAACCTTCTGTTCCCGTGAGATCCCATCTTGGAGCCTGTTCCGGAGCTCCGCCGGAGGGGGGATCCATCACGGAGTGCTTCTACATCATCATCATCGCCCTCACCATGAGTTGTGAGTAGTTTACAACAGACCTTTGTGTCCATAGCTAGTATCTGGATGGCTTCTTCTCTCTCTCTGGATCTCAATACACACTTCTCCTCGGTCTTCGTAGAGATCTATTTGATGTAATCTCTTTTTCCGGTGTGTTTGTTGAGATCCAATGAATTGTAGGTTTATGATCAAGATTATCTATGAGAAATATTTGGTTCTTTTCTGAACTCTTTATGTGTGCTCAAAATATCCTTGCAAGTCTCTTCGAATTATTGGTTTGGTTTGGCCTACTAGATCTATAGTTCTTGCAATGGGAGAAGTGCTTGGCTTTGGGTTCAATCTTGCGGTGTTCTTTCCCAGTGACAGTAGGGGCAGGAAGGCACGTATTGTATTGTTGCCATCGAGGATAAAAAGATGGGGTTTACATCATATTGCTTGAGTTTATCCCGCTACATCATGTCATCTTGCTTAAGGCGTTACTCTGTTCTTATGAACTCAATACACTAGATGCATGCTGGATAGCGGTCGATGGTTGGAGTAATAGTAGTAGATGCAGGCAGGAGTCATTTTACTTGTCTCGGACGTGATGCCTATATACAATGATCATGCCTAGATAGTCTCATAATTATTCGCTTTTCTATCAATTGCTCGACAGTAATTTGTTTACCCGCCGTAGAATAACGCTATGATGAGAGAAGCCACTAGAGAACACTATGGCCTCCGGGTCTATTCTCAACATATCAATCTACATCTACTTTACTTTTTCCGCTTTTACTTTCTGTTCTTATAAACAAAAATACCTAAAATATAAACTATCATCTCTACCAGATCTCACTTTCGTAAGTGACCCTAAAGGGGTTGACAACCCCTTATCGCGTTGGCTGTGAAGTTCTTATTTGTTTGTGCACATGCGAGGGACTCGTGCGTGGTATCCTACTGGATTTATACCTTGGTTCTCAAAAACTGAGGGAAATACTTACGCTACTGTGCTGCATCTCCCTTTCCTCTTCGAGGGAATACAACGCAAGCTCGAGAAGTAGCAACCAGCATGGTGCATTTATTAAAAGAAAAATAAAAAGCACACGACGCTCCAAGAGTTTACGCATATCATGTGAACGAAATGAATCCAAAAACATACTGATACTTGTTGAAGAAAGATGGGAAGCCTTCCGGGGCATCCCCAAGCTTAGACGCTTGAGTCTCCTTGAATATTTACTTGCGGTGCCTTGGGCATCCCCAAGCTTGAGCTCTTGCCTCTCCTCCTTCTTCTCACATTGAGTCCTCCTCGATCCTCTACTTTACTTTTTCCGCTTTTACTTTCTGTTCTTATAAACAAAAATACCAAAAATATAAACTATCATCTCTACCAGATCTCACTTTCGTAAGTGACCCTAAAGGGGTTGACAACCCCTTATCGCGTTGGCTGCGAAGTTCTTATTTGTTTGTGCACATGCGAGGGACTCGTGCGTGGTATCCTACTGGATTTATACCTTGGTTCTCAAAAACTGAGGGAAATACTTACGCTACTGTGCTGCATCTCCCTTTCCTCTTCGAGGGAATACAACGCAAGCTCGAGAAGTAGCAACCAGCATGGTGCATTTATTAAAAGAAAAATAAAAAGCACACGACGCTCCAAGAGTTTACGCGTATCATGTGAACGAAATGAATCCGAAAACATACCGATACTTGTTGAAGAAAGATGGGATGCCTTCCAGGGCATCCCCAAGCTTAGACGCTTGAGTCTCCTTGAATATTTACTTGCGGTGCCTTGGGCATCCCCAAGCTTGAGCTCTTGCCTCTCCTCCTTCTTCTCACATCGAGTCCTCCTCGATCCTCGAACACTTCATCCACACAAAACTTAACCGAACTTTTAGTGACGGGTTTAGTGCATATGATCAATGAAATCTCATCATGTACTGCTCTAACATTATTGTATAATTATAAACAAACAATACCCACTGTATGCTATCATAATTCTATGGCCCCAAGTGTCGGGGAAACTGATCGCCCACGAACACCTATGGGACCGGAGCCCCTTTTCGGTACGGCAAGGGAGCGGAGGGAGCACAAAGAGCAGATCGAGGGGCACACGCGAGCAGTTTACCCAGGTTCGGGCCGCACGGATGCGTAAAACCCTACTCTTGCCTTGGTTGTATTGAGTTCATGGCTCGGGAGCAAGAAGATCTACAGTACTAGCTACACCGAGCGTGGAAGTGATCAAGTTTCGGAACCGAACCCCCTCTACGTTGTGCATGGGCCTCCTTTTATAGTTCAAAGGGGTCACCGATAGGTGTCAACGTAGGTAAGGGTAAAAGCGTAAAATTGGTGGTAGTTGTAACAGTGCATGTACAGTGTGCGCACAGTGGTCTATACCTAACCCAGACGGTGGAGGACAAGGGCATTGAATGCCCGTCGCCGTCGCCCCAAAACAGTGTAAAAAGCGTCCGTCCGGGCGTCTCTGTTCGCCACGATGGAGGCCTTGTCATCGTGGCTTGCCACCGTGTACCCTCAGGCTGCACAGCCATCCGCCACGTGCCCCAGGAAGGGCCCCAGGGCGACGCGTGGCCAGGTGAGCTGGAGCGCAGGCACACAGTGAAAGCTTGCCGGGGCAAGCACCTTGCCGCGGTCGCTACCTTGCCGGGCCCGGAAGCTTGCCGCCCTCCGGGTCTTGCCGGGGTGCGCGGTGCGCCACGGCATGTCTTCTGAAATGCTGTTCTTTGGCCTTCCTGGCAAGCTCCTCTTGCCAGGGTCTTGTGCAGAAGGGATGATCTCGAGCCTGGAGCGGCCTTCCCGGCAAGCTCCTCTTGCCGGGGTCTTGTTTCTTAACTTGAATACTTTGTTCTTGAATGGCTTCAAGGGAACCAGAGTGGGCTTTGGCGGGCGCGTGGTGAGCCTGACCACGGGACGCTGCTACTGCCCGTGCACAAGTCGGGATACTAAGGTACCCCTACTTTAGTACACCGACAGGAGCCCCCGGGCCTGGGCCACACACGGTGCCGAGCGCTGTTGGGCCAGGCCCAAAACATTGCACGGGCACACACGGCCCACGGCGCGCCGTTTCCCACTCCGTATTCGCCGCATCCCTCCCTAACGGCACCCGTCGATTGCGGCGTCGTGGGAGAGATCGTGGCCTGTTTCTTTAATGGGAAAATGCGGAACGTCCCCCACTTCCCCCTTAAAAGCAGAGGAAGCAGGGGCAGTTTCCCCCCCATTGCTTCATTGCGTCTTCAATCTCCAGAAACCCCCGCCGCTCTCCGCCTCCCCAAAGGTCGACAGAGAGCCGAGCCCCACCCTTCCTCCGCCGTCTCCAGCATCCTCGGCGCCGCCGACCCTCCTCGCCATCCCCGCCATGGCCCCGAAGAGCGATAAGGCGAAGAACGCAAAGTCCGAGAAGGCGGCGAAGCTGGCAGCGATGCGGAAGAGGATGGTGGTCTTCCCGCCGAGGCTCGGCGCGAGGGAGCTGAGGGACAAGTACTACTTGTTCTGGGCGAGGGAGACGAAGGCTCATCCGCGCACCAGGGTCCTCCCCGTCGAAGCCTGCGACATGTATCCGGGAGGTTACCATTACTTCGCTCTGTTCTTCCACTGTGGTCTTTGTCCTCCGTACTCTGAGTTTTTCTGCGACGTGATAAATACGTATGGATTCCATCTCCTCGATTTCACCCCGAATGCTGTCCTCACTATGGCCGTTTTCGCACATCTGTGCGAAAACTTTGTCAGGGTCCACCCCAACGTAGCTCTCTTCCGCCACTTCTTCACACCTAGAGTAGAGTCTGGGTCTCCACTCTCCGGTGGCATCTCCTGGATCTTTAGGCTCAACAAGAAAGAGGCGTACTTGATTGGAGAGCTCCGCGGCAAGTGGGATGAGTGGAGGGCCGATTGGTGCTGGATTGTGGAAGAGGAACCCCAGTAGTTTACATCACCTCGCCGGGCCGCAATAGTGCGCGGCAAGGACTGGAGCGATTTGGCCCCGGAGGACGAGAGGCTGAAGATTGCCCTTACTAGGATCCTTCGTCTCCGGGCCGCCAACCTTACTGTAGGTGAGGTCGGGGCGGATTTCCTTCGCCGCCGCATTGCCCCCTTGCAGGACAGGAAGAGGCCCGCTTGTGAATTTGGCAACGCGGCAGACCGCATGAGGCTGCGCCCCGGCCTGAATTACAACTTCACCGTCTTGGAACTCAAGGGAATGGTCCGCTCGCTGTTCAAGCATGACCCCAAGCACACGGAGTGGTTTACCCCGTCGCGGGGAGTAGTTCCATTATGCAACAACTCTTCACTTAGTGCCATACGTGCGGTAATGCCTCTGTGCGATTCCCACGGGGTGGATCCCACTTGGCTGGCGCCTTCAGAAGAGACCGTGCAAACTTTCTTTGATAACCTGGTTGAACGGCCGGTCAATCCCGAAGAGAAGAAGGGTCTCACCCGCGCGACCACCGACCGGGATGTGGCGTATATCGCTAGCAGAATGGAGGAGGCCGCCGCAGCTGGGGCCGCGGGTGAGTTTGGTTACTCTGTGGAGGAGGCAGAAGCAGCGGATGCAGTGAGCAGGGCCGAGGAGGAAGAGATCCTCAAGCTGTTGAAGCCCGCCGGGGAGCCTGCCTGGGAGCCTGCCGGGAGGAGCGAGGCTGCCGGGCAGGGGACCGAGTCCAGTGAGCCCGCCGAGGAGGACGCCGAATCGGGCGATTCCGACGAAGACTCGGGCGGGTCACTGAACCTCGACGACGCTTCTTCATCCTCGGAGAATTCTCCGCCACCGCCAAGTCCTCCGCCACAGCCAAAGAAGCGCCTCCGCAAGACCACTGATATGGTGAAGCAGCCGGCGCCCCGACAGCAGCCGAAGCGTCACTCGACGCGTGCCACCACGACGAGCAAGGTCGTCAAGGAGGTGCCTCGCGCCTCAGCGGCAAGCGGAGGGGGATCTTCCCAAACCGGTTCCGGCGCTCCTCCCGCCCCTCGATCTTCGGCGACGACCGGAGCGGGGTCTTCTCAGCCCACGGCTCCAGAGCCCGCCAAGCGCCCGAGGGAGCCTACTCCTCCAGCTCCTCGCGCTGGGACGCGCGAGGTAGACTTTGACTTCTCCGCCCTTAGTTCCGACGAGGAGGAGGAAGAGTAAGCATTTGCAACTTTTATTTCCTTTGATTATTGTTGCTCTTGTCTTGAATTCTCTTTGCCTAACTCTGATCTTGTTTGGCTTCCAGGACCCTGACCCAGAGGATGGCGAAGAGGGCCAAGATCCCTGTAGCTGATCTTGAGGGGGACGAGCCCGTCGCAGCGGCAGGAGATGCGCCCGCGACAGGCTTGCCGGACCAGCCTGCTGCTCCGGAGAGCAGCCCCCAGCGCAGCCCCCAGCGTAAGTCTCTTGTTCACTTTTCTGCTTGACGGGCGCGCTTGAGTTTCTTATCCTTACTAATGTCCTGTTCGCTTGTTGACTTGTGCAGAAGTGGAGCCGCAGCCGCAGGAGCATCAAGAGGCTGCTCCCGACGAGCCGCTCGTCCCACCCTCCCCGCCAAGGAGGAGTTCCCCGGCGAGGGAGGGTGCTTCGCCAAGGGCGGGTACTCCGCCAAGGGCGAGTACCCCCGCCAAGGGCGAGCACCCCGACAAGGGTGGGCACCCCGCCACGGGAAGGCGCCAGCAGCCCTCCGCCGGCGGGAGCCACTACTACGCCGCCAAGGGAGGACTCCCCGGCAAGGATCCTCGTAGAGGACGAGGCCCGCACAGGTAACCCTTGTACTTTCCTTCTCTTGAATTCTTCTTTTTGGATATTTGCTTGACGATTCTTCCTTTCTTTTTCTCTTGTCAGATCCGCCCGCCCCGGAGTCGATGGAGACAGAGGCCATCGCCGAGGAGGACGTGCGCGGTAATGCTGGCGACGCCGCCTCCGCTGAAGGGATGGCCGGCGCTGACGAGCCAGCCGCCGACAAGCCCCCCCCCCCC
>LR738710.1:712932889-712992757 GCA_902687465.1 Secale cereale | reverse complement strand
CCCCCCCACGGCCACTGACGCGGCAGCTGGGGAGGGGACCGGCGACCGCACTGACGGCCCTGAGGCCGCAGGAGCGCCGGACGCTGCACCGGCCGCCGACCCCTCCGCCGCCGCGGCTGGGTCGGGTGTTTATCTGGAGGCCGCCAACGGGGTCTTCATCCAAGTCCCGTGGGCGTCCTCATCAAGGGCACCCGCGGAGGGGGAGAGCTTCGATGGAGAAGTCCTCGCCTCCGCCGGGCTAAGGCTTGTCGACGCGCCCGGCAGCAGCAGCGAGTCCGAAGAGGAGCAGCTCCTGCGCCGGCTTCTGGCCTTGTACCGGGCCAGACAGGCCAAGCTGGAGTCCCGAGAGGCTCTGGCTGCCAAGGCCGGTGTCGACTTGGAGAAGCGCGCCGCGGAGCTCCACGCCGCCAACCAAGCGGCCCCCCGGAACTTGGCGGAGGAGCGCGAGGAGCTCGCCGGGGCGCACCAGGCATTCATCTTCGAGAAGGCCGAGGTTGAGGAGCAGCAGCGACTGGCCGTCGAGGATCTGTCTCGGCGGGAAGGAGAGCTGAATCAGCGGAAGGTCGACCTCGATAGCCACGAGGACGACCTTGCCGCGCGTGAGCAGTCCATTGGCGGGGCTCTGCAGGAGGCAAGGGACGCCACTGCTGCCGCAGAGACCGCCAAGAGGGACCTGGAGGCGAGGGTGGCGCAGTTGGAGACGAGCTTGAAGACGAGCGAGGAGAGGGTTGCCGCGCTCAATTTGGCGCGGGAGAAAGACGCCCACACCCACTCGGAGCTGCAAGTCCGCCTCTCCGACAAGGGTCAGGAACTCACCGCCGCCAAGGACTCCATCGCAGACTTGGAGCTAAAACTGTCCACCCTCACCGAGTCGCTTGACGGGGCCCGGAACAGGGAGTCCAAGTTGAAAGAAGATCTCCGGGCTGAAAGGGCGCTGCTGGACAGTGCCGCCCTTACGCAGAACAACTTCCAGCGGACGGTGGAGCAGTGGACCGAGGAGCACGTCGCCTCCGCCGCCAACATCGACAAGGAGATGGTGGCGCTGGGGACGGAGCACCTCGTGTACTCCCCCGACGAGAGCCTCCCCCACAGCGCCAAGCTGAGCTTGTTCTTTAGAGGAGTGGTGCCGGCCCTCGCGCAGCTACGGGAGAAGCTCCCCACGCAGCTGGCTAACGAGGCACGCCGGCTTTGCATGGGTACTATGGAGCGAGTGTTGACGAAGATCGTCTACCGCAACCCCGGGATTAATCTTGAGAACATCCTCCGGACCTTGCCGCCCGAAGCTGACCAGGAAGCGTTGAAGGCACAAGTTTCCCACATCGTGGTCAAGGTGGGCAAGATCAGGAGGGTTGACGGAGACCGCGTAGACTAGGCTTCCTTCTTTCTGCTTCCCTTGCCGCTGTCGATTAAGTCATGGATAGTAGTTTGTTAGAACAGCGGCAAGTTATCTTGTAACATAACTTTATTTTGGATAGTCAATGCAGTGTTATCTCCCTTGCTCGATCCCTTTACTTTGTATGCTTCTCACCCTACGCTTCTAGGGAGCTTGCCGGCAAAGGGACCCTTGCCGCGAGCGCTGAGTGCGGGACTTCAGCGGCCTGCTGGTAATGCCCTCGCCGGCAAGAAACCTTGCCGCAGCTAGTCGCAGCACACTTAGGTTGTTGAGCGAACTCGAAAACGAAATAAGGGCGCGACACTTGTCGCAGCTCACTTAAGCCGTTGAGCGTGCTCGAAACAAAGTAAGGGCGCGGCTAGCCATGGGTCGGTTCCTCCGCGCACAGGTTTTCCATACAAAGTGTGGTCGTTCAAGGAAGATAACTAAGAATTTTTAAATTTTTGAATGCTCAAACTTTGGCCACTTAGCTTTTGTGTTCTGTTTGCTTCTCGGCAAGGCTTTCCTTCCTTGAACAGCACTTGGTCCATACCACTGTCTCCTTCCCCCCCGGCAAACTTGTGCGCGAGGAACACTTCTTCTGCTTGAGAGAAAAAGGAAGAGGGGAGGAAACATAGATATGGAGCCTTGCGGCTTGTTATTTCTTACCGGGATCGTGTGCTGCACAAAGTGTCAGATAATACATGCAATGAAAACAAGAATGCATGAAACGACAAGCCGTGCGAAGCACAAAAAGTTTTACTGATGCACGGGGTCTGCGCCCGGCTTTGTACAAAGGTTTACATGCAACAGCGGCAAGACTTGTACAAAAGGTGGTTGCCGGAGCGGATCACGGCAACCGCGCCTCATGGGTGAAACTTGCGAAGATGCTCAATGTTCCAGGAGTTGCTCACCGGTAAGCCTTCTTCGGTCTCAAGGCGGACAGCGCCGGGCCTTGTGACTTGTCTCACCCGATAAGGGCCTTCCCACTTCGGCGTCAACTTGTTGGAGTTCTTGGCGGACTGAACGCGCCGAAGAACAAGGCCGCCTTCCTCGAGACTCCTGGCCTTGACTTTGCGGCTATGATAGCGACGCAAAGCTTGCTGGTATCGAGCAGCTCGTACAGCAGCCTGGAGACGGTCTTCCTCGAGGAGCAATGCATCATCTTGTCGCAGCTGCTCCTGCTCAAGCTCATCGTAAGCGAGCACTCGAGGAGACCCGTATACGAGTTCCGTGGGGAGAACTGCCTCTGCTCCATAGACAAGAGCAAAGGGTGTCTATCCGGTAGCTCGATTTGGTGTCGTCCTGATTGACCAAAGAACCGCCGGCAACTCCTCGATCCAGTTTCTTCCGCACTTGTGCAGCCTGTCGAAGGTTCTTGTCTTGAGTCCGCGCAGCACTTCAGCATTTGCCCTCTCCGCTTGACCATTGCTCCTCGGGTGAGCAACAGAAGCGAAGCAGACCTTGGCGCCAAGGTCTTGGACGTATTGCATGAAGGTGCGACTTGTGAACTGTGTGCCGTTGTCGGTGATGATCCTGTTAGGGATTCCGAAACGGCAGACGATCGATCTGAAGAACCTGACTACTGACTGTGCGGTCACCTTTCTCACTGGTTCCACTTCCGGCCACTTTGTGAACTTGTCGATAGCAACGTACAAGTACTCAAAGCCCCCGACAGCGCGGGGAAAGGGGCCGAGGATGTCGAGCCCCCAGACCGAAAAGGGCCAGGACAAAGGGATCGTCTGGAGAGCTCGGGCCGGCTGGTGTATTTGCTTGGCATGGAACTGGCACGCTTCGCACTTGGTTACTTGTGCAGTTGCATCTTGGAGGGCTTCTGGCCAAAAGAAACCTTGCCGGAACGCCTTCCCGGCAAGTTCTCTTGCGCCAATGTGGTGTCCACATATGCCTCCGTGTATCTCTGCCAACAGCTTCTGTCCATCTTCCCGGGGAATGCACTTCTATCTGACACCATTGAGTCTTCTTCTGTACAGTTCGTTGCCGACGAACTGGTACATACTTGACTGCCTGGTTATTCTCTCTATCTCTTCTAGTTCTTCGGGAAGTTCTCCAGTTTGAAGGAAACGGACGATTTGCTGTGCCCAGGTTGGAGCTTTAGGCTCAACAACAAGGACTAAAGGCATCAGTACTGCTGCGGGAACGTCGGCTTCTACGGCAAGAACCTGCGGCTCTGCCGGAGCTGGACGTTCCTCGGCAAGCCTGCCGGAGCAAGGCTTGCCGGGAACATCTTCTTCAACTGCACGAACCCTAGGGTCCGCAGGAGCAGACTGTTCCTCAGCAACTTGGTCATCGATCCTGGGGATCTTGGCGGCGGCTTCAGGAAGATCCGCCGGCAAGTAGTCACCGGAGACCAACTTTCTTTTCTTGCTCTGCCCAAATGATGGTGTAACGGATGGCTGAGTTAGCTTGAGCACGAAGGTCCCTGGTTCCACAGGTAGCTTCAGTGCAGCACACTTTGACAGGCCGTATGTGATATCATTTTGAGCTCTTGGAACGTGCTCCATCTGCAGGCCTTCAAAGTGTTCTTCAAGCTTCCTCACTTCATCGACATAAGCTTCCATCAAAGGACTCTGGTAGCTCTTGTTTACTTGTCGGACCACCAACTGTGAATCTCCCCGCACAATCAGCTTCTTGATCCCAAGCTCGGCTGCAATTCTGAGGCCGGCAAGCAAACCTTCATACTCTGCAGTATTGTTTGTCGCTTGCTCCTTGGGAAAGTGCATTTGAACAACGTACTTGAGGTGCTCCCCGGTGGGCGCTACGAGTAACACACCAGCATCGGCGCCTTGCAGCGAGAAGGCTCCATCGAAGTACATTATCCATTCTTTACTTGCTTCTTTGACGGGGATGTTTGTCTCTGGAACTTCTTCGTCTGGTGTTGGTGTCCATTCTGCTATGAACTCTGCCAAAGCTCTGCTTTGTATAGTTGAAGTGCTTTCAAACTTAAGACCAAAGCTTGACAGCTCCAGTGCCCACTCGACAATCCTACCTGTTGCTTCTGGGTTTTGCAATATCCTTTTCAGCGGAAAGCGAGTGACCACTGTTATCTCATGTGCTTGGAAGTAATGGCGCGGCTTTCTCGAGGCCATGAGGAGGCCGAAAAGCAGCTTCTGCACCCCGGAGTATCTTGATCTAGCCCCCTGCAAGAGGGAACTTACAAAATAAACTGGGCGCTGCACCATCTTCTTCCGCACTTCTCCTTGTATCTGCGCAGACTCGTCCTTGTCGGGGCCAGAGCTTGTCGGGGAAGCCCCCTGCTTGTCGCTAGATGCGCTTGCCGGGGCTGTGGATTCGTCATCTGCCTCCCTCTCCGCTACCAACGCAGCACTAACCACTTGATTGGTTGCTGCTAAATACAGCAGCAACTTCTCTTGTGGCCTAGGTGCGACAAGTATTGGAGTGGAGGACAGGTATCCTTTCAAGTCATGCAGTGCTGCCTTCGCTTCCGGAGTCCATTTCATATGACCTGCCTTTTTCAAGATTTTGAAAAAAGGCAGGGCGCGTTCTGCGGACTTTCAAATGAACCTGCTGAGGGCAGCCACACAACCAGCAAGTCTCCGTACATCCTTGACGCGCTTCGGAGCTTCGATCTGCTCAATGGCTTTGATCTTGTCGGGATTGGCTTCAATCCCCCTCTGGGACACAAAGAACCCGAGAAGCTTGCCGGAGGGGACTCCGAAGACGCACTTCTCGGGTTTCAGCTTGAGTTGTATCTTGCGCAGATTTGGAAAAGTCTCATCCAGGTCTTGTATCAGGGTATCCTTGTCCTTGCTCTTGACCACTATGTCATCCATGTAGGTTTCTACATTCCTGTGTATCTGTGGCTCAAAAGCAGTGTGGACCACCTTTGCAAATGTTGAGCCCGCATTCTTCAGTCCAAAGGGCATGCGTATGAAACAGTAAGTGCCACATGGAGTAATGAATGCGGTCTTCTCTTCATCTTCCTCAGCCATGAATATCTGGTGATACCCGGAGTATGCGTCAAGAAATGAAAGCAACTCACATCCCGCCGTGGAGTCAACGATCTGGTCAATGCGCGGCAAGGGGAATGGATCCTTGGGACAAGCTTTATTCACATCAGTGAAGTCTATACAAAGTCTCCACTTCCCATTAGCTTTGCGCACGACAACTGGATTGGCCAGCCACGTAGGATGAAGTACACCTCTAACAAGGCCTGCTGCTTCCAACTTCTTGATCTCTTCAGCAATGAACTCTTGGCGCTCCACCGCTTGCTTCCTGACCTTCTGCTTGACGGGCCGCGCGTGAGGACAAACAGCAAGCTTGTGCTCAATTACCTTCCTGGGAACGCCGGGGATGTCAGACGGTTGCCATGCAAACACGTCGACATTCGCCCGCAGGAAGGCAATGAGCGCGCTTTCCTATTTGGGATCGAGCGTAGCACTGATGGTGAAGGTACCACCAGTGCCGTCCTCCTTGGCGGACACCTTCTTGGTTGCAGGTGGAGCTGCCATTCCTTTCTTGCACTTGCTGGTGGAGCTCGATGGTGCTTCCTCGACGGCAGCGCAGCACTCCGAAGAGGTGCGTTTGCCGGTGTGGGCCCCGGAGCTCTTGCCGGAGTGGGCCCACTTGGTCTTGGTCTTCCTCCCGGGAGCTTCAGCGGCAAGTGTCTTGCTGTCTGCCGCGGCTGCTGCATCCCGGTAGATCTTGTCGGCGCAGATAAGCGCGTCCTTCTTGTCGCCGGGGACAGAGATGACGCTTATCGGGCCGGGCATCTTGAGCATATTATATGCATAGTGAGAGGCTGCCATGAACTTGGCGAGCGCTGGACGGCCGAGTATTCCATTGTATGGCAATGGGATATCGGCGACGTCGAAGGTGATCCTCTCAGTCCTGAAGTTTTGCTCTCCGCCAAAGGTCACTGGCAGTGTTATCTTCCCCTTCGGCTTGCTCCTTCCCGGGTTGATCCCTTGGAAAGTTCCGGTTTCCTCGAGCTCGCTGTCGGGGATCTGCAGCTTCTGGATTACAGCAGAGGAGATCAAGTTTAGGTCGGCCCCGCCGTCAACCAACATCTTGGTGACCTTGAGGTTGCGGATGGTTGGCGAAACCAACATCGGCAA
This sequence comes from Secale cereale, assembly GCA_902687465.1. Lineage (NCBI taxonomy): Eukaryota > Viridiplantae > Streptophyta > Magnoliopsida > Poales > Poaceae > Secale > Secale cereale. Next base: position 712,986,289 of record LR738710.1, on the reverse strand, counting down.
GCACCCGACCGCAGTTGTACAGTCAGGGTGGTCCTCAAGGTCGAAGATGATGGGCGTGCTGGACCACTTCAGCAGCTTGCGCGACTCGACGGGTGGCTCAGCTGCATTCACTTCCCACACCCATTGCTTGACTTGGCGGTGGGAAGTGTGCAGAGAGGCACCTCCATCGACGCACAATACTTCTGTGGCCTTCTGGAACTCCTGCTCGCTGTTGTCTCCGTCATCCATGTCTTTGTCATCGTCTTCGTCTTCATCCTTGTCGCGGCCGCGGGGAGGTCTATCTCCTTGCCGCTGCTTGGCCTTGCCGCGGCGTCCTCCCCGGCCATTGAATGGCCGCTTCTTGCCGGACTCTCCTCCACCTCCTTGGGCCTTCTCCTTGTCGCGTCGCTCGTACTCAGCCTTCTGCTGCTCGACGAGGTATTCGACCCTTTTAAAGTTCTGGAGATCGTGGCCCTTGGTGCGGTGGATCTTGCAGTACTGCTTGTCGGAGCCGTCCTGCTTGTCGGCGGCCGCCACAGGGGTGGCCTCCTTGCCGGAGCCACCAGCCTGCGTCTTCTTGGCGGCAGCCTCCTTGCCGGACTACTCGACAACCAGTACTTCCTTGTTCTTCTTCTTCTTGTTCCGCCGCCGGCCTTTCCTTGCCGGGGCGGCATCCTCGCTGTCCGTTCCTCCTGCCCCAGCATCCTCTCCGGGGAGTCTTCTCCCCTCTTCAGCGCGCGCACACTTGTCGGCCAGAGCATAAAGCTCGCTGACGTCCCGGATCTTGGTCATTGCCATCTCCTCCCTCATCCGACGGCTACGCACGTTCTGGTGGAACGCGCTGATAACCGCGGCAGGGTGGACATCCGGGATGTTGTGCTGAACGCGGCTGAACCTCTGGATGTACTTTCGCAGGGACTCTCCCTCCTTCTGGGCAAGAATGTGGAGATCGCTCTTCTGGCCGTGGGGTTTGTGGCCGCCCGTGAAGGCGCCGACAAACTGGTGGCACAGGTCTGCCCAAGAAGAGATGGAGTTCTCCAGCAAGTGCATAAGCCAAGATCTGACGTTTGGCTTAAGCACGAGCGGGAAGTAATTCGCTAGAATCTTCTCGTCGCGTCCCCCGGCAGCCTGCACCGCAATGGTGTAGATGCTGAGGAACTCCGAGGGATGGGTCTTGCCGTCGTACTTCTCGGGTACGTCGGGCTTGAAGATCTTCATGCTGGGCCACTGGACTTGCCGCAGCTCACGGGTGAACGCAGGGCAACCTGCCGCGTACGGCAAGTCACCTGGTTCACCGGGCGCGTGCATATCGACAGCGGTCCCAGCGCGTTGGTCGGACTGTCGTTGTGCTTCTCTTCGACGCTCGATGCGAGTTCGAGCGTCCTCTTGTCGCCTGTCGTCGAGGACTTGGCGCTGATCGCGGCGAGCTCGCGGATCCGACGACGCCGTGGAGTCGTCATCGACGTTGATCTGGTGAGTCGGCGATTTTTGCTTCTGCGGCGGGGAGTGCACGGTAGTTGCACCCCCGGCGGTCTTGTCTCCATCAGCCTTCGCTTGGCTGACTTGCCGCGGCCGTGATGTTGCCGGCTGCTGCGGCGTGTCGTTGTTGGCGAAGGCGATGAGGCTCTGGATTGTAGCCCTCCAGTCTTCGGCCTTGTCCGCCGCTGGAGGGAAGTCGAGGAGCAGCTGAGCCCTAGCTAGAGCTTCTGCTGGAGAGGAGGGAAGCGATGGCGAGCGGTGCGAGGAGCGAGATATGCTCGGACTTCTAACAGCGTTAGAAGGAGCAGGGTCTCGCCCCGGCGACCGCGCCTTGCTCGTACCGACGCGTTGGCCTTGAGCATCCCGCGACCCGCCGGCTTGGCCACGTCCCAGCAAGCGTATGGTACCCTGGGTACCACGCCGCTGCTGGTCCGGCACCTCCTGAGAGGGGCGCGGTGCGTGCACGGACACCGAGGTTTTGGAATGGGCTCGGTCGTCCGTCTTGTCCTTGGACTTGGCGGCGCCGTGAGTTTCCTCGCCGGCGTCCACCCTTCCGCCAGCGTCTACCCTACCAACCGTTGGTTCTGGTGGTGGCGGGATCGACGCGGACGGGCCTCCGACCTCCGAAGCTTTCTTCTTCGGCAGCATGCTGATGCAGTCGATGGGGTTGATGAAGCTGCTGAAGATTGCTCCCGTGTGAGCGCCAAATCAGGTTCGCACAACCTCGACGCCCCCTACCTGGCGCGCCAAAGATGTCGGGGAAACTGATCGCCCACGAACACCTATGGGACCGGAGCCCCTTTTCGGTACGGCAAGGGAGCGGAGGGAGCACAAAGAGCAGATCGAGGGGCACACGCGAGCAGTTTACCCAGGTTCGGGTCGCACGGATGCGTAAAACCCTACTCCTGCCTTGGTTGTATTGAGTTCTTGGCTCAGGAGCAAGAAGATCTACAGTACTATCTACACTGAGCGTGGAAGTGATCAAGTTTCGGAACCGAACCCCCTCTACGTTGTGCATGGGCCTCCTTTTATAGTTCAAAGGGGTCACCGACAGGTGTCAACGTAGGTAAGGGTAAAAGCGTAAAATTGGTGGTAGTTGTAACAGTGCATGTACAGTGTGCGCACAGTGGTCTATACCTAACCCAGACGGTGGGGGACAAGGGGATTGAATGCCCGTCGCCGTCGCCCCAAAACAGTGTAAAAAGCGTCCGTCCGGGCGTCTCTGTTCGCCACGACGGAGGCCTTGTCATCGTGGCTTGCCACCGTGTACCCTCAGGCTGCACAGCCATCCGCCACGTGCCCCAGGAAGGGCCCCAGGGCGACGCGTGGCCAGGTGAGCTGGAGCGCAGGCACACAGTGAAAGCTTGCCGCGGCAAGCACCTTGTCGCGGTTGCTACCTTGTCGGGCCCGGAAGCTTGCCGCTCTCCGGGTCTTGCCGGGGCGCGCGGTGCGCCACGGCATGTCTTCTGAAAAATGCTGTTCTTTGGCCTTCCTGGCAAGCTCCTGTTGCCAGGGTCTTGTGCAGAAGGGATGATCTCGAGCCTGGAGCGGCCTTCCCGGCAAGCTCCTCTTGCCGGGGTCTTGTTTTATTAACTTGAATACTTTGTTCTTGAATGGCTTCAAGGGAACCAGAGTGGGCTTTGGCGGGCGCGTGGTGAGCCTGACCACGGGACGCTGCTACTGCCCGTGCACAAGTCGGGATACTAAGGTACCCCTAGTTTAGTACACCGACACCAAGTCAAGGAGGCATCAACAAGAATTCAAACATATGCAAATAATGAAGCTATAACAGCAATATGTGAAAACAGGACAATATGTAGTAATATGAACATTAACCATACTTCTGTAACCCTAACATTTATGGAAAAATTAGGAAAAATCAACAATTTGTATAGAAATACTTTGCAAAAAGTTTCAGATCCTTTCGACGTTCCAGCAAAAAATGTAAAATCACGCACTACAGCCAAAGTTTCTGTTTTTGCACCGCACAAGCCAACAAGCAGTTTAATCATCCTAAAGGAAACTCTTGGCACATTATTTTTATAATACAATGGAATTGTATAAGGGTATAATTATTTTTATTGAAAAGTTTCTGTAATCAAGGTTCACAAAGTTTCCATGGGCATGAACAAAGTTCAAGGCTAGCTCCCACTTTAACAATGCTCGTCTTTCTCACTTTCGCTTTTCTTTTTGAAAAAGTTTTAGGTTCCCCTCTTTATTTTTTTTGTTTTAAAACTTTATAAAAGCACACAACATAAATAAATGACTCTCTAAAACTTCCGGGTTGTCTCCCTGGCAGCGCTTTCTTTAAAGCCATTAAGCTAGGCATATAGTGCTCAAGTAATGGATCCACCCGGACCCCAAGGTATATCAAAGCCAATTTTAATTAGCAATGATTTGGCATTTAGTAATGAGCACAAAGTGATATGTGTCATGTAAAAACGAAGTCTAACTCTCTTCCTATGCATAGGCATGTCATACAAGAACAATTCATGCACATCACGTAAAGGCCAATGCATAGTATAAGCAGTTTCTTGCAATTTTATCATGTCGGAAACATAGAGAGGCGGAGATGTAGTTCCTCTCTCATAATAATTGCAAGTAGGAGCAGCAAGCACATGCATATTATATTCATCAAAATCATCATGTGTAACGGAAAAAGGCATACCATCAATAGAATCCTTAATGAGTGCAAACTTCTCCAATATAGTGTAGTTTGGAGAATTCAAAAACATAATAGGACTATCATGTGTGGGTGCAATAGCAACTATCTCATGTTTAACATAAGGAACTACAGCAAGTTCATCTCCATAAGCATAATTCATATTGGCATCTTGGCCACAAGCATAGCAAGCATCATCAAAAAGGGATATTTCAAAAGAATCAACGGGATCATAGCAATCATCCTTCGGTAAGCACGAATGGAAATTAAACAATGTATGAGTTGAAGAGTTACTCGCATTAGAAGGTGGGCATGGGTAGCTAATCCGCTCTTCCTCCTTTTGTTCATCGCTCTCCTCCTCATCTTTTTCATCTAATGAGCTCACAATGTCATTAATTTCTTCTTCCATTGACTCCTGCAAAATATTAGTCTCTTCTTGGACAGCGGAGGAGTACTCAATATATGGTTTAACATAGGCATTAGAAGCATAATTATCATAATAATATTTAAATATGGCAAAAATTTCATATTTGTAAAGAGTAGCATCATACTTTTCAATCAAAGAAGCAATTTCATAAGCACCCTTAAAAGCAACAAATTCTTCAATTTGTTGGACATCATAGTAACTATAAACACCCTTAGCATACGAAGATACGATTCCATTATCACTAAACTCACATTGGTAGGGAAGGTGTTTCTTAGGGTCTTCAGAACAACAAGTAAAATCATATATTTCACATAAATTCCAAGCATAGCATTGCAAACGATGTATTTGATCCCGTAAAAGTTTCCCTTTTCAGATATGTGGTGTCGCACATAACAAGCATGCTCATCTAAAGATTTTCCCTCAACTAAGCTAGTTGGGGTTTCAGCCCGAGCACAAAGGGATCCAAGATGATCCAAGTAATAAGCTTCAGTAGTGTTATAGATTTTGAGTGGTTCTTCAACCATTGGTACAGTAGGTACCACTAATTTTTTTGGTATTTTGCGTTTCCTACCCATAACTAAAGATAGAAAACAACTTAGAACAACAAATAAAATCTACTTAGTGATAAATCAAACAAGCACACACGAGAATATTCACCCCACGCTATTGCTCCCCGGCAACGGCGCCAGAAAAAGGTCTTGATAACCCACAAGTGTAGGGGGATCAGTTGTAGCATCTTTCGATAAGTAAGAGTGTCGAATCCAACGAGGAGCTAAAGGCAGAAAAAATATTCCCTCAAGTACTATCGACCACCGATACAACTCTACGCACACTTGACGTTTACTTTACCTAGAACAAGTATGAAACTAGAAGTACTTTGTAGGTGTTTATGGATACGTTTGCAAGAATATAAAGAACACGCGAATATAAACTAGGGGCTGTTAAGATAAAGAAGCAACTAAATTAGTTTTAGTGAGTGTGGAAAAGTGGTGGTAGGAGTTGCGAAATTGCCCCTAAGCAATTGACTACGTTACTAGACCGATAGCAAGTTTTATGTGGGAGAGGCCACTGCTAGCATGTCATCCCTTACTAGGAATTCTATGCACTTATGATTGGAACTATTAGCAAGCATCCGCAACTACTAACGTTCATTAAGGTAAAACCCAACCATAGCATTACAATATATTGGTCCCCCTTCAATCCTTTATGCATCAATTCTATGCTAGGTTGAAGTTTGTGTCACTCTTGCCCTCCAATACGTAATCCTATCAACATACAACTAACCCTATGGTGTGATCCATGCGCGTGCTCATATGATGGGCACCAAAGGACAACAACATAACCACAAGCAAATTAAATCAATCATAGCAATTCACCAATCACCGATAGGACAACGATAATCTACTCAGACATCATAGGATGGCAACACATCATTGGATAATAATAAGAAGCATAAAGCACCATGTTCAAGTAGAGGGTACAGCGGGTTGCGGGAGAGTGGACCATTGTAGATAGATGGGGGAAGGTGATGGAGATGTTGGTGAAGATGACGGAGGTGTTGGTGTAGATCGCCGTCACACGATGATGGCCCCGGTGGCACTCCGGTGCCACCGGAAGCGAGGGGGAGAGAGCCCCCCTCCTTCTTCTTCTTCCTTGACCTTCTCCCTTGATGGGAGAAGGGTGTCCCCTCTGGTCCATGGTCTCCATGGAGGTGGAGCGGCGAGAGCCCCTCCGAGATTGGATCTGTCTCTCTGTCTCTCTCTGTTTCTGCGTTTTCAGATTATGTCCCTTCACCGTTTCTTATATTCCCGGAGATTCGTAACTCCGATTGGGCTGAACTTTTTACACGTTTTTTATCCTGATATTAGTTTTCTTGCAGCGAAATAAGGGAATCAACCGCCTTACAGAGTGGCCACGAGGGCCCAGGGCGTGCCCCCCTGCCTCATGGCCCACTCGGGCATCATCTTGTGTTGGTTCCGCTTCCCAAAATTCACATATATTCCAAAAATAATCTCCATCCGTTTTTATTTGTTTGGACTCCGTTTGATATGGATATTCTGTGAAACAAAAAACATACAACAAATAGAAACTAGCACTGGGCACTAGATCAATATGTTAGTCCCAAAAAATAGTATAAAAAGTTGCCAAAAGTATATGAAAGTTGTAGAATATTGGCATTGAAAAATCAAAAATTATAGATACGAGGAAGACGTATCAGTCCATGTACCCTGAAAACATCGAGGCAACAGAGAAAACCCTAATTCCTCCGCCGCAACCTTCTGTTCCCGTGAGATCCCATCTTGGGGCCTGTTCCGGAGCTCCGTCGGAGGGGGGATCTACCACGGAGTGCTTCTACATCAACACCATAGCCTCACCAATGAGTTGTGAGTAGTTTACCACAGGCCTTCGGGTCCATAGTTATTAGCTAGATGGCTTCTTCTCTCTTTTTGGATCTCAATACAAAGTTCTCCTCGATATTCGAGGAGATCTATTCGATGTAATCTTTTTGCGGTGTGTTTGTCGAGATCCGATGAATTGTGGGTTTATGATCAAGATTATCTATGAACAATATTTGATTCTTTTCTGAAATCTTTTATGTATGATTATAATATCCTTGCAAGTCTCTTCGAATTATTGGTTTGGTTTGGCCTACTAGATCTATAGTTCTTGCAATGAGAGAAGTGCTTGGCTTTGGGTTCAATCTTGCGGTGTCCTTTCCCAGTGACAGCAGGGGCAGCAAGGCACGTATAGTATTGTTGCCATCGAGGATAAAAATATGGGGTTTATATTATATTGCTTGAGTTTATCCCTCTACATCATGTCATCTTGCTTAAGGCCTTACTCTGTTCTTATGAACTTAATACTCTAGATGCATGCTGGATAGCGGTCGATGTGTGGAGTAATAGTAGTAGATGCAGAATCGTTTCGGTCTACTTGTCACGGACGTGATGCCTATATACAATGATCATGCCTAGATATTCTCATAACTATGCACTTTTCTATCAATTGCTCGACAGTAATTTGTTCACCCACCGTAGAATTCTGCTTTCATGAGAGAAGCCACTAGTGAAACCTATGGCCCCCGAGTCTATCTTTATCATATTACTTTTCCTTCAATTTCTGCTGGTGTTGCTTATTTGCTTTATTTATTTTCTGTTCTGATACCAAAAATACCAAAAATATTATACTATCCTATCTATCAGATCTCACATTCGTAAGTGACCGTGAAGGGGTTGACAACGCCTTATCACGTTGGCTGCGAAGTTCTTATTTGTTTGTGCAGGTGCGAGGGACACGCGCGTGGTCTCCTACTAGATTGATACATTGGTTCTCAAAAACTGAGGGAAATACTTACGCTACTGTGTTGCATCACCCTTTCCTCTTCGCAGGAATACAACGCAAGCTTGAGAAGTAGCAAGAAGAATTTCTTGCGCCGTTGCCGTGGAATTCTTCTCATTTTCAAGGGATTCAATTATGATAATTTCTCTTTAATAGATTTTATTTCTTTGTTGCAATCCGTGCTAAATTCTCCTCATGCTTATAGTCAAAATCAAGCTTTTACCAAACACATAGTTGATGCTTTACTGCAATCTTATGAAGAAAAACTTGAATTAGAAGTTTGTATCCCTAGAAAGCTTTATGGTGAGTGTGAACCTACAATTAAAATTAATATTAAAGATCATGAATGATTTGCTTTGTGTGATTTGGGTGCAAGTGTTTCCACAATTCCAAAAGCTTTGTGTGATATGTTAGATTTCCATGAACTTGATGATGGTCTTTAAATTTGCATCTTGCGGATTCTACCATTAAGAAACCTATGGGAATGATTAATGATGTTCTTATTGTTGCAAATGAAAACTATGTGCCCGTAGATTTCATCATTCTTGATATAGATTGCAATCCTACACGTCCTATTATTCTTGGTAGACCTTTCCTTAGAACGATTCACTACTAGGAAAAGGCATGCTAGTGGCGCACCACTTTTGCCTACTAATGGAGCACTAGTGGTGCGCCACTAGCACCACGCCATTAGAATTTTTTACTAATGGCGCACCACTGGTGCGCCATTAGTATCTGGTACACTAATGGCGCACCACATGGAAGTGCATCACTAGTAACATTTTTTTAAAAAAATCAGAATTTTTTTTTAAGATTTTTTCCCCAGAAATTTATTTATTTATTTATTTTCAAAAAAAAATCGTTTTTTTCTTAATCTCAGGTCACTATGGCTTAATCTCGGGTCAATATTCTTAATCTCAAGTCAAATCGCACTCTATGGTCAAACTTTCCGGAAGGTCACCCATCCTCACACTACTCCAGCCCGAGCATGCTTAACTTCGCAGTTCTATCCAACCCCAGCACCAGCTCACTTCAGAGGCACTTGTTGATATATCTATTATATCAATCCTATTAAACCTTATTGATGTCTAGGACTTTGTTCATGTTCATGAGTATGACGAAATTTTGAAAAAATATTTCAAACTTCCCGGTCATATTACGTATCATATTTTGAAAAAAAAAAACCGATTTTTTTGTTTCTCGAAACCAATTTTTTTCTGTTACTAGTGGCGCACCTAGCAAACGGTGCGCCACTAGTAAGTTTGAATTTTTTAAATAAAAAAATTGCCTCTAGATCTTAAAAGCCCCGTAACTTTTTTTCTGTTAGGTTTTTGGGGATTTTGAAAATGTTTAACGGGGTTCGGATGTAACTTTTCGAGTAGATGATTTTTCATATAAATTTTTTTTAATCCGATTTCGTATGCAAAAGTTATTCCCATTTTACAAATTCCAGAGATATTTTGCAAAAAAAGTCGAAATTCATATTTGTAAATTTTCCCAACAAGTAGACCACATATCACATGAGAAACTTAATTTCTTTTATTTTTTGGACATTTCCATCATTTTCTTTTATTTTATTTTTAAACTGAAAAGGCGGTGCACTGGGAGGGGCTACATTCGGTGGAATATTTGGGCCAGGTTAGTAATGGCGCACCGTGGGAGTGGTGCGCCATTACTAGTTCAACTAGTAATGGCGCACCACACACATGGTGCGCCATTACTAGTTTTGAAAAAAAAATGAAACAAAATTTGAAAAAAATTACTAGTGGTGCACTGTGGATGTGGTGCGCCATTACTAGTTTAACTACTAATGGCGCACTATCCACTGGTGTGCCATTACTAGTTTTTTTTAAAATAAAAAAATTAGAAAAAATGGAAAAATAATTACTAGTGGCGCACCGTGGATGTGGTGCGCCATTACTAGTTTAACTATTAATGGCGCACTATCCACTGGTGCGCCATTACTAGTTTTGAAAAAAAATGTGACTAATGGCGCACCAACACATGGTGCGCCATTAGTATATAGTAATGGCGCACCACATGTCTGGTGCACCATTAGTGACCATATAATCTATAGCCCTTTTCCTAGTAGTGATTGGTGCGATTATTGATATGAAGGAAGGAAATATTAGATTCCAATTTCCGTTAAGGAAAGGCATGGAACACTTTCCTAGAAAGAAAATCAAGTTACCTTATGAATCTACTATTAGAGCCACTTATGGATTGCCTACCAAAGATGGCAATACGCTGATCTATTCTTGTATCTTGTCTAGCTAGGGGCGTTAAACGGTAGCGCTTGTTGGGAGGCAACCCAATTTTATTTTCTTTGCTTTTGCTTCTGTTTAGGAATAAATATTGCATCTTGCTTCTGTTTAGATGTGGTTTTGTGTTTTAGTTAGTGTTTGTGCCAAGTAGAACCTTTGGAAAGACTTGTGTGAAGTTTATGCGATCATGCTGTAAAAAACAGAAACTTTAGCGCTCAAAAGGTTAGCTACCATTTTACTGGAGAGTGCTTTTTAGTTGATTCTTTTTGCAGATGATTAATAGACAAATTCCACACGTACAACAATTTATTTCAATTTTTTTAGAGTTACAAAAGTATTCGAATTTTATAGATTGCTACAGATTGTTCTGTTTTTGACAGATTCTGTTTTTCGTGTGTTGTTTGCTTATTTTGATGAATCTATGAGTAGTATCGGGGGGTATGAATCATAGAGAAGTTGGAATACAGTAGGTTTAACACCAATATAAACAAAGAATGAGTTCATTACAGTACCTTTGAGTATTTGTTTGTTTTCTTATACTAACGGAGCTCATGAGGTTTTTGGCTAAGTTTTGTGTTGTGAAGTTTTCAAGTTTTGGGTAAGGATTTGATGGACTATGGAACAAAGAGTGGCAAGAGCCTAAGCTTGGGGATGCCCAAGGCACCCCAAGTTAAAATTCAAGGAAAACCAAAAGCCTAAGCTTGGGGATGCCCCGGGAAGGCATCCCCTCTTTCGTCTTCATCTATTGGTAACTTTACTTGAGACTATATTTTGTTTCACCACATGATATGTGTTGTGCTTGGAGCGTCATGTATGATTTGAGTCTTTGCTCTTTAGTTTAACACAATCATACTTTCTGGACACACCTTTTGAGAGAGATACAAATGAATCGGAATTTGTTAGAATACTCTATGTGCTTCACTTATATCTTTTAGAGCACGGTGGTGGTTTTATTTTGTAGAAATTATTGATCTCTCATGCTTCACTTATATTATTTTGAGAGTATTTTAGAACAGCATGGTAATGTGCTTTGGTTATAAATCTAGTCCTAATATGATAGGCATCCAAGATGGGTATAGTAAAAACTTTCATATAAAGTGCATTGAATATTATGAGAAGTTTGATGCTTGATGATTGTTTTGAGATATGAGGATGGTGATATTAGAGTCATGCTAGTAGAGTAATGGTGAATTTGAGAAATACTTGTATTGAGGTTTGCAAGTCTCATAACATGCACGTATGGTAACCGTTGTGTGACAAATTTGAAGCATGAGGTATTTCATTGAGTGTCATCCTTTGTGTGGAGGTCGGGATTGCGCGATGGTTAACTCCTACCAACCCTTCCCCTAGGAGCGTGCATGTAGTACTTTGTTTTGATGACTTGTAGATTCTTGCAATGAGTATATGATTTCTTTATGACTAATGTTGAGTCCATGGATTATATGCACTCTCACCCTTCCACCATTGCTAGCCTCTCTTGTACCGCGCAACTCTCGCCGGTATCATACACCCACCATATACCTTCTTCAAAACAGCCACCATACCTACCTATCATGGCATTTCCATGGCCATTCCGAGATATATTGCTATGCAACTTTCCATCGTTTCGTTCATATGACACGCTTCATCATTGTCATATAGCTATGCATGATCATGTAGTTGACATCGTATTCGTGGCTAGGCCACCATGCATAATTTTTCATACATGTCACTCTTGATTTATTGCACATCCCGGTACACCACCAGAGGCATTCATATAGAGTCATACTTTGTTCTAGTATCGAGTTGTAATATCGAGTTGTAAATCAATAAAAGTGTGGTGATCATCATTTTTAGAGCATTGTCCCAAAAAAAGAAAAAAAAGAAAAGGCTAAAGAAAAAAAGAAAGGCCCAAAAAAGAAGAAAAAAGGACAGTGCTACTATCTTTTTCCACACTTGTGCTTCAAAGTAGCACCATGATCTTCATGATAGAGAGTCTCTTGTTTTGTCACTTTCATATACTAGTGGGAATTTTCATTATAGAACTTGGCTTGTATATTCCAATGATGGGCTCCCTCAAATGCCCTAGGTCTTCATGAGCAAGCAAGTTGGATGCACACCCACTTTGTTTCTTTTGTTGAGCTTTCATACATTTATAGCTCTAGTGCATCCGTTCCATGGCAATGCCTACTCACTCACATTGATATCTATTGATGGGCATCTCCATAGCCCATCAATACACCTAGTCGATGTGAGACCGTCTTCCTCTTTTGTCTTCTCCACAACCACCACTCTATTCCACCCATAGTGCTATGTCCATGGCTCACGCTCATGTATTTTGTGAAAGTTGAAAAAGTTTGAAATTTTTTAATAATGAAACAAGTGCTTGGCTGAAATCGGGGTTGTGCATGATTTGAGTATTTTGTGTGACAAAGATGGAGCATAGCCTAACTATATGATTTTGTAGGGATGAACTTTCTTTGGCCATGTTTTTTTTTTGAATCATTAATGACAGTAGGAGAGTATCCTACTGACTTCCATACACACAACAGAAATTACATGTTTGTCAGGGTGTCTCAGGGCAGGATGTGGGCCCCCAGTTCAGGGGCCCTCCATCAAGCCGATCACTCCCCAGGCCCAACTGTTTAGAGAAAGTTTCCTAGCTTTTTAGTCTAGAGGTCTTAAAAAGTCTCCTACAAACTGTCCTAGGGCGGGTTTAACCCGGTGTACAAGCAGGCCAAAATCTTTCTTAAACCTCTCCTGCCAGGAGGCCACCGAGGGGGGGGTCGCCCTAAACACTTTGCCGTTACGTTCCTTCCATATGCTCCAGGCCGCCGTGAGGAAAATCTCCATAAACATGGGTTTGGTCCATCGCCGTCGCCCAGAGTGTACTATCTGCATGCGGTTTCCAGTGTGTGTCCAAACTATCCCTAGCCTCCCCCAACAGGTTCTGCTGAAGTTGCAGTTGAAGAAGAGATGCTCCACGGTTTCTTCTGCCCCACTCGCACAAAGCTCGCACACCACCCCATCCGAAACACTATAGTGTCGTCGTTTGAGCATGTTTTTAGTGTTCACCCTATCCATCATCAGCAGCCACGCAAATACCTTAATCTTCATTGTGCATCTGCTCCTCCAGATCCATTTGAAAGCCTCATCCACCATCACTTCCTTGAAGCAGCTTGCATAGTATTTGCGGGAAGAATATCGGTCCCCCCATAGGCAGGTCCAGGAATCACTTAGGTCATCTACGGGGGTGGTGTCTCTCGAGAGGTTTTGCATGTCAAGCACTTCGTCCCTAGCCTGTTGGGAGAGGGGCAAATAGAATCCTTGCTGCATGTCTGTGATTGCCAGAAAATCCTTGACCGACGCATCTTCCATCGTAGTGTAGGAGAAGGCTCGTGGATGCGAGAGCTCAAGGGTTTCATCTAGCCACAGGTCCTTCCAGAACAGCACCGACGAGCCATCACCCACCGCAACCCTAGTAATACCTCTGTACTTATCATTCAACTTCATTACGTCCCTCCACCAGAACGAGCCACAAGCATCCGTCGCATGCGGGACTTGGTGTTCATAGTACGCGTCCCAGATCAGCGAGCACCAGGGGGTATCTTTTTTGTTATAAAAGCAGTGAAGGAATTTAAGGAGCAGCCCTTCGTTCTGGATTCTGATGTCAAGAACACCCAGACCCCCATGCTTCTTAGGCCTACACACGAGAGCCCAAGAGGCCAGGGAGCTACAAGTTTCCCCTTGTTCCGTTTTTTTGCACCACAGGCATCTGCGACGAATCTTGTCCAGATGCTCAATCAATTTGAGCGGGAACTTGAGAGTGCACATTGGGTAAATCATGAGGGAGGTAATCATGGAGTTCAACAGCGTCAACTTACTCCCATAGTTCATCAAGCAGAGGGAAGAAGAGAGCCTACGTTCTGCTCTTTCCACCATTGGCATAAGCTCATTCACCGTAGGTTTGGTCGTTCCCATGGGTAATCCCAAGTAGGTGAATGGCATACCCCCAACCGAGCACTGCCAGATATCCGCTAGGTCCGCAACAAGGCGATCGTCCACGTTAAGTGGCACAAGAAGGGATTTGCTAAAGTTTATTTTGAGGCCGATCGAGTCTGCGTAGTCTATCAGGATTTGTTTCATGGTCCGTGCTTGCGCTAGGTCGGCTGGCATGACCAGGATTGTGTCATCAGCATATTGTATCACCGGGTAATCCATTCCAGTACGAGAGGGTATCGGTAGTTCGACAAGTCCATTCTGGTACGCGTCATTGATGGCAGCCTGTAGTAGATCACCCGCGAGGACGAATATGAGGGGAGAGAGCGGATCCCCCTGCCGTACTCCGCAGTTACAGTCAAATTGTCGTCCGGGAACTCCATTTAGAAGGACCGAGGATTTGCCAGATCCAAATATGCTCTTGATCCACCCCATCCACCGATCATCGAATCCCATGTGGTGCATGATCTTCATCATAGCAGAATGGTTGATAGTGTCAAAAGCTTTTGCAAAGTCCAGTTTAAGCAGCACAATGGGTTTTTTCGATCGCTGGCATTGATAAATATATTCAAAGGCCCACGCCAGGCAATCTTGAATGGATCGGTTCTTCAAAAAACCGTATTGGTTTTTATGTATGATCTTGAGGATAACGGCCTGCAACCTGTTTGCAAGTAGCTTTGTAATGATTTTCAGGCAGCAGTTTAAAAGAGTGATTGGGCGGAAGTCATTAGCCGACTCAGGTGAGTTGGTTTTGGGGATGAGCGTGATAAACCCTGTGTTGATGCTGGTGAGGTCAAGATTACCGTTGTAAAAATCCTCGCACAGTTTATAGAAGTCTTGTTTGACAATGTGCCAATAGGATTTGATAAAGTGTCCATTGAAACCGTCAGGGCCAGGGGCACGATCAGCGGGCATGTTCTTAACCACTTCATTAATCTCAGAGTGTGTAAAAGGAGTTGACAGTACTTCAAGACCCTCTATTTTTTTGATGATTGTGGCTAAGTCAAACTTCATAGCCGGGGTGGAAGAAGTTCCAAGTCTCCCCTTGTATGTATCAAACAGTACCTGCTCCTTCGATTTATGGTCTGTAACCACAGAGCCATCTTGAAGTTTGAGTGAGGAAATGAAGTTTTTTCTGTAGCGTTCAGTTGCCAAAGCATGGAAGAGTTTCGTGTTTTCTTCACCAAATTTGATGTAACGAATCGTGCAACGCTCTCTCCAAAATTGGTTCTGGTATTGTAGTAGTTTTAGCAGGTGGGCTTTGAGAATTTTCCTGAAGTTTTTCTCAGGCACCGTGAGGGGCCGCCGGTCTTCCAGCCCATCCAATTCCGCGAGGGCCCAATTGCAGTTTTGAATGAGGATGGAGAGGCGGGAGATTCCTTTGCTCCATTTCTTAAGATCATATCGTAGGCGCTTCATCTTTTTGCATATAAGAGCAGGGGTATTTTTTGCATAACAGTATTTATCCCAGGACCCCTGCACCACCTCAAAAAAACCGGGGTGGTTAGTCCAATAATTTTCAAAACGAAAGACCTTACTCTTGGGTATGGTGGTTTTGATTTCGACCACACATGGTATGTGATCAGACACAGGTTTTCCCAGTGGGGTGACTATTGTGTTTGGGTATGATTGGGTCCAATGACATGACGAGAGGAACCAGTCTAGCTGTTCCAACAAGGGATCATTCTGCATATTGCTCCAAGTATAGGAACGTCCTTTTAGGGGGATTTCTACCAAGGCTTGTGCTCGTATGACGTCATTAAAAATGAGTATGTCATTGGCATCTCCCCCTGGCTTATTTCTGTTGTTGGATGATCGAATGTAATTGTAATCCCCTACCAGAAGCCAATCCTCTGTATCCGGTATTTCCAATTCATAGAGCCAATCAGTGAACGTCACTCGATCATCCCCCCTACATGGCCCATAGATATTGAATAACGTCCATGCGTGATCGGACACCTTCGAAGTTAACTTTACTCCTAAAGCAAAGAAATCCGAAAAAAGCCTGTTCCCATCAAATAGAGAACCATTCCAAACTGTAAGAATACCCCCCGAGGCGCCACGCGAAGGAACGAAGGCAAATTGATCAAGACAGCGTGGACAGAACGTCTTAATGTAAGCAAGATCAAAAGAGGTTCGTTTAGTCTCCTGAAGGCACACGATATTACAACCCGAAGCTGCAATCGCATTTTTGACTGCTAAAGTTTTTTCTTCCGAATTAATGCCACGGATATTCCACACTAACACCTTCCAGTGCACTTGATTAGCCATTGAGATTAGTTGGTGGAGGTGGTGGCAGCGGGCTCCTCTTCCTCCAGCGGCGCCATGAGCTTGGACTCGGCGAGCTCGGCTGCAGGAATTCCACAGCGCACCGTGCCGATCTGCTGCATTTGGGAAATAGGAGTTGGTGGCGGGACCTCATCAGCAGCAGGTTTTGCATAAAGTGAAGAAACTCTGAGAGGAGCCGAGGGTGCTTGCCGTGGTCTAACCTTAGACTTGTGCGGGCGCGATTCAGCCATGGAAGGGGCCTTAAAGCCATCGTAACGATTGTTCCTGGTGCTACGGCGGAGAGGCATTGAATCGCCTGTCAGCTTGTTCTTCTTGGCAGAGCGTGCCAGCACCCGTGAGTCATCTCCAGTTTCAGTGATCGCCACCGCGTTCTCTCGGGGCCCATTCCTTGGCTCCTCAACTGCGACCATGGTGGCATCCGTCGGCTGGCGAAGAAGCGGAGCAAAAGCTGCATCCCAGGTGCGCTTGTCCAATTTCACAAGGAGAGTGTCTGATATTGTGGCAATTGGGGTATACCAGGATCTGATTGCATATGCCACAAACAGGTATTGGAGCGATCTACAGAACTGGGTAGTCTTCTCCAGCGATTCGTTAGCAGGGAGGAGCATGGGGAACATGGGCTTGTAGATGTATGTCCTGAGAAAGGAGATCAAACGCGCAAAAGGTAGGACTCTGAGGTTTGCCTCCTCCGCCGTTCCTCTGACAAAAGTGAGGGTGCTGTGGTGCACGCCCAGAACGATATCATCTGCCGCCATCTCAACCTGCGCTACATGCGCATTCCAGGCCTCCAGACCATCATCAAGCACATTTTCTTCAGGTGTTACGCCGTCCATCATGGACGGACCAGTGTATCCGGTGATCTGACGCCAACTCTCACCCTGGTACTGCGGTGGAACTTCCGGCCAGGGTTGCCATCCATTGGCCAGTGGCTGCTGTACAGGCGGCTGAAGATCTTGCCCCCAGGCCGCATTCGCCTGTTGCTGCTGTGCAACCATGGCTTCAAAGGAAACTTGCTGTGAAGCAGTCAGGAACGGCAGCTCTCTGGGATGCGGCGAGGCGTTCATTGGTGGCGGCGGCTCCTCTGTGCCCGCATTGGGCGGGTTAGTTGGCCAGTTGGTTAGGATATAGACCGGAATAGTCCAAGATCTTCCCAGCCCTCCAAACACGTTGGCCCTTTTAATGATCAGACTATGCGGCACATTGGAGAATTGATTGATAAGCACACGAACAAGAACTCTAGTCTTGACTTGCCCAGGGTTATGCCAAATCTCAAAGTTACCAAAACAACTAACCGCCTTGTTCACATAGTATTCATTCTGGTAATCAAGAGGAAAACCCAGGAACACTACCCATGCAACAGCTTCAAAAATAGGTATGCGCATGTTAGGTCCTTCATCATGGCGGGCGAAGTAGAAGGTCCTATCTTCATCTATCGGATGCGGCCCAGTAGTGATAAGAAAGTCTCTGACAGCAGCTGATCTAAATCCAATCATCCCAACTCCTAGATGAAAGATGTCAGAGTAAATCACCTCGGCATTGAAGTCCTCTGCCAATATTTGTAGAATTTCCGCGAGCACCATAGGACGCTGAAGATCGGGCGTCGGAGGATTGGTGAGGACGAGCGCATAGTTTTCGTGGTGCAGAGGAGGAGCGCCGACGACCATCATGTTCCTCTGGAGCCTATCGGCGGGGCCATTGAAGATGGCAAGGGGGCCAGGGATGAACTGGAAGGGCATGACTGGGAAGTTCGCCATGGGAGTAGGAGTGGAGGTGTGCGCAGGGATGCTAGCGGGCGGAAGAGCCGAGAGGCGTTTCTGGCGATGGGAGGAAACACTAGCAGGCGGATGAATTGATGGGGGCTGCTGGCGATTTGGTAGTGGGGGTGGCAGGTTGGGTAGGCTAGGAGCGCTCGAAGTGATAGGACGTAGGGTAGGGGGATGCGGACCGTCACCCCCAATGGGTAGAGCGCGCGTGCCCTGGCTCTGCGAATCGTTTGATTTGATATGCCATGCCATTTTTTGTTTTTTGTTTCCAACCCCGCCTCTAGAAATCCCAACGGGAGGGGATACTATACTAGTTTTAATCCTCCAAGTCCAGGAATCATTGGAGGGTTGCCGCGGTTTGAAGATCTTCCGCTTATGGAAAGATTGGCTATTATTCGGAAGGGGTATATCTTTGGTGGGGACATTCAGAAATTTTGGTTTCCAAAGAAAATGGGGAGAGGTTTCAGCGAAGCAAAATTTCGCAGTGTGATCGAGGAAACCACAGGATGAACACAACATCCTAGCCGGGCATGCAAAGAAAAGGTGATGAGTAGAGCCGCAGGTCGTGCAGACAGAATGGCCCGGCCCAACATGGGGTTTAGAGATATTCATCAGTTTAAGTATTTTGCCCTCAGGACATATACTCTCAAGGTGGCCCAATTGGTGGCAAGCAGCACATAAATTCAAACGTTTGTAAATTACCTCTGATGGCGGGATAGATTGTAGATTCCATATTGAGGCAATCTTCTCATCAGAATAGCCGAACACTCGTTGGTCCAATATATGGAATAGCATAAAATCCGGGATGTGTTCCCAATTCTTTGGCTCAAATTTAATGCCCTGAAAAGCTTGATTCCCGGCCGACGATGAAACATTAAATGCATTTTGAAAACTGCCAAAAGAGAGATAATCCTTGTCGGGAGGCGGAACACATGCATCGTTTGAACGAACTGAATCAAAATTGAGATGCTTCACACATGTATGCTTCCCCTGAGTGCCCTGATGAGTGTCCATGAAATGAAACCCAAATTTCGAGAGTTCATCGTTAGCTGAATGATCTTTTCTAGCACTTTTCCGGAGAAAATCAAGGTTGGGTTTGATTGCAATAGGGGTTCGAGCAGCCACTTCCCCAAGCTCATTATCCAAATGCCAACCATTGTCCAGACTTGAATAATTCATCGACGATTTGAACAAGTGAAAATGACAAACAAAATCCGGCCAAACCCGATCTTTCAACTTGTAAATGAAGTGTCCCACATTGTTGGAAGCAACGGAGAAGCGAAAAGACCTTTTGCCCAATTGAAGAACATTAAATCCCGACGGAGAACCACCAATACAGCATTGTAGCACTAGGCCAACTGATTCTGTCGTGAGAGGGAAAGATGCCGAGGAAAAGGAGACAACCAAGAAGAACTCCTTGGTATGGGAAGAGGGGGAAAAGTGCACCGATGAACCAAACTTTGTGCGCACCTGTTTAGCCACAGAGATCCCAGGGTTGAGATCCCAATGGAGGAGGCTAGCCATTCGTAGGCTAGTCTAGAGAACGCCATGGGTGCTCGCCGGCCGTCGGTGGTGGTGGTGGTGGTGGAGGTGGGAGGAGAGGTGGAGAGGTGGGGAGGGAGCCATCTTTCCCTCAAGTGGAGATTTGAAGGAGAGCTCTAAGGGGCCGAGTTGGATCCTCTCTCTTTGGCCATGTTATTTTGAGAAGACATGATTGCTTTGTTAGTATGCTTGAAGTATTATTATTCTTATGTCAATATAGACTTTTGTCTTGAATCTTTCGGATCTGAACATTCATGCCACAATAAATAAAATTACATTGAGAATTATGTTGGTTAGCATTCCACATCAATAATTCTCTTTTTATCATTTAACTACTCGAGGATGAGCAGGAATTAAGCTTGGGGACGCTTGATACATCTCCAACGTATCTATAATTTTTGATTGTTCCATGCTATTATATATTCTATTTTGGATGTTTAGTGGGCTTTATTATACATTTTTATATTATTTTTGGGACTAACCTACTAACCCAAGGTCCAGTGCAAATTGTTGTTTTTTGCCTATTTTAGTGTTTCGTAAAAAAGGAATATCAAACGGAGTCCAAACGGAATGAAACCTTCGGGAGAGTTATTTTTGGAACAATATCAACACGAAAGACTTGGAGTACATGCCAGGAAGCGAAGGAGGTGGGCATGAGGGCAGGGGGGCGCCCAGGGGGTAGGCGTGCCCCCACCCTCATGGGCCACCTGTTGACCCCCCCCCCCCCGACATGCCTCTTCAGCCTATATATACTCTCATACCCTAAAACCATCGAGGCAATAGACAAAACCGTAATTCCACCGCCGCAACCTTCTGTTCCCGTGAGATCCCATCTTGGGGCCTGTTTCGGAGCTCCGTCGGAGGGGGCATTGATCACGGAGGGCTTCTACATCAACACCATAGCCTCTCCGATGATTTGTGATTAGTTTACCACAGACCTTCGGGTCCATAGTTATTAGCTAGATGGCTTGTTCTCTCTCTTTGGATCTCAATACAAAGTTCTCCTCGATCTTCGAGGAGATCTATTCGATGTAATCTTTTTGCGGTGTGTTTGTCGAGATCCGATGAATTGTGGGTTTATGATCAAGATTATCTTTGAACAATATTGGATTCCTTTCTGAAATCTTTTATGTATGATTATAATATCCTTGCAAGTCTCTTCGAATTATTGGTTTGGTTTGGCCTACTTGATGTATAGTTCTTGCAATGGGAGAAGTGTTTGGCTTTGGGTTCAATCTTGCGTTGTCCTTTCCAATTTACAGCAGGGGCAGCAAGGCACGTATAGTATTGTTGCCATCGAGGATAAAAAGATGGGGTTTATATTATATTGCTTGAGTTTATCCCTCTACATCATGTCATCTTGCTTAAGGCCTTACTCTGTTCTTATTAACTTAATACTCTAGATGCATGTTGGATAGCGGTCGATGTGTGGAGTAATAGTAGTAGATGCAGAATCGTTTCGGTCTACTTGTCACGGACGTGATGCCTATATACAATGATCATGCCTAGATATTCTCATAACTATGCACTTTTCTATCAATTGCTCGACAGTAATTTGTTCACCCATCGTAGAATTCTGCTATCATGAGAGAAGCCACTAGTGAAACCTATGGCCTCGGGTCTATTCTCATCATATTTATCTTCCATGAACTATTTACTTTACTTTTGCATTATTTATTTTCGATCTATATACCAAAAATACCAAAAATATTATCTTATCATATCTATCAGATCTCACTCTCGTAACTGACCGAGAAGGGATTGACAACCCCTTTTATCGTGTTGGCTGCGTGGTTCTTATTTGTTTGTGCAGGTGCGAGGGACTTGCGTGTGGTCTCCTACTGGATTGATACATTGGTTCTCAAAAACTGAGGGAAATACTTACGCTACTGTGCTGCATCACCCTTTCCTCTTCGAGGGAATACAACGCAAGCTCGAGAAGTAGCATTATGTTGATGTCCTTTGGTGCCCATCATATGAGGCGCGTGTGGATCACACCATAGGGTTAGTTGTATGCTGATAGGACTATGTATTGGAGGGCAAGGGTGATAGCAGATTCAGCCTGGCATAGAAATTGATGCATATAGGATTGAAGGGGGACCAATATTTCTTAAGGCTATGGTTGGGTTTTACCTTAATGAACGATAGTAGTTGTGGATGCTTGCTAGAGTTCCAATCATAAGTGCATAGAATTCCAAGTAAGGGACGATATGCTAGCAGTGGCCTCTCCCACATATAAACTTGCTATCAATCTAGTAACGTAGTTGATGGCCTATGGACAAATCATTCTCTTGTGTTGCAAAAAGCTTGCTACTACTCTACTTTTATTGTCTTGCAAAGTACTTTATTCCAAGTTACCACTAAGTACTTCTACTTTTATTTCTATTTTAGATAAAGCAAACGATAAGTGTGCGTAGAGTTGTATTGGTGGTCGATAGAACTTGAGGGAATCTTTGTTCTACCTTTAGCTCCTCGTTGGGTTCGACACTCTTACTTATCGAAAAAGGCTACAAACGATCACCTACACTTGTGGGTTATCACCGTTTAACCCACGTTAATATGAGATCTTTGCAAAGTCTTCTCGAGGGGAACCATGTCCATGGACTAACAAATGTTAGTTTTGCCAAAGATCATGCTTGCAGTGCTTGTATCGAAGGAAAGCTACATGAGAAGGCTCACCCTCCCACGACTATCATCTACTCGACGAGGCCTCTGGAGCTCCTTCACATGGATCTCTTTGGGCCTCCATCCTTTGATAGTCTTGGGGATAAAAGTATTGCTTGGTGATTGTTGATGATTATTCAAGATACACTTGGGTATAGTTCTTGAAGAGGAAGAGTGATACCTAACAAACAGTCATCAACTTTGCAAATGAAGCTCAACATCAACATGATGCAAAGATCTTGATGATTCGAAGTGACAACGGCACCGAGTTCAAGAACTACACATTGGATGAGTTTCTTAGTGATGAGGGGATCAAGCATCAATATGCCGCGCCTTATACCCCTCAACAAAATGGTGTGGTTGAGAGGAAGAACCAGACATTGATGGACGTGGCAAGGACCATGATGGCGGAGTTCAAATCTCCGTACAACTTTTGGGCCGAAGCCATCAACATCGCTTGTCATGCATCCAATCGACTCTATCTCCGCAAAGGCTTGAACAAGACTCCATATGAGATACTTACCGGTAGCAAGCCCAACCTCAAGTACTTCCGGGTGTTCGGTTATAAGTGTTTCATACTCAAGAAAGGTGTTGTTTGTCTAAATTTGAAGCTAGAGCTCACGAGGGCATATTTGTTGGTTATGCTACAAATTCTCATGCTTACCGTGTCCTCAACAAGTCCACCGGACTCACTGAGGAGACTTGTAACGTGGAGTTTGATGAGAATAACGGCTCCCAAGTGGAGCAAAGTGGTACTTCTGATGTAGGTGATGAAATTCCTCCCCAAGCCATAAGAAGAATGGGTGTTGGTCATATCCTACCCGCTGAGGAACCCCTTGTGGCCGAAGGAGAAGGACAGTGTTCTACTAAAGTAGAACCATCACCGACCCAAGACCCACACGCTTCCAAAGAACAAAATGAAGGCCCTCAACCCAATGAACAAGGCCAAGTGCAAGATCAATCGCAAGATGGTGATGATTCACCAAGTGATGCACAAGGCCAAGTTCCTCCTCCGGAGAAAGTTCAAGATCAAGAGCAAGCTCAAGATCAAGAACAAGCTCATGATGACGCTCAAGATGATCAAGTTACCGCACCATAACTCTCTCTTGAGGAGCAATTGGAGTGTCATGCCACCAAAGTTGCTTCCAGGCTCGCTTCTAGAGAGCATCACATGGAGAATATCCTTGGAAGTATCACAATGGGGGTAAGCACTCGTAGACAATTACCAAACTATTGTGCTCATCATGTGTTTGTCTCTTGTGTTGAACCCCAAAAGGTCCATGAGGTGCTCGAAGATCCGGATTGGCATGCCATGCATGAAGAACTCCATAACTTCGAATGCAACAAGGTGTGGCGGTTGGTGCTAAGGCCAGAGGAGAACCACAATGTCATTGGAACCAAATGGATCTTCAAGAACAAGCAATATACTCACGTGATTTTCATCCGCAACAAGGCTCGCTTGGTGGCACAAGGCTATTCCCAAGTCGAGAGTATCGACTACGGTGAAACCTTTGCTCCCATTGCTCGCTTGAATCTATTAGTTTGTTGCTTGCTTATGCTTCTCATCGAACTTTAAGTTGCAACAAATGGATGTGAAGAGTGATTTTCTTAATGGTCCTCTTAATGAGTTGGTTTATGTCAAACAACCCCCGGGGTTTGAGGATCCCAAGTTCCCCAATCATGTGTATCAACTCGATAAGGCGCTCTATGGCCTTAAACAAGCCCCACGTGCGTGGTATGAGCATCTTACCGAGTTGTTACAAGATCGTGGGTTTGAAATTGGGAAAATCGACCCCACTCTTTTTACTAAGAAGGTTAAAGGGGAGTTGTTCGTAGGCCAACTATATGTTGATGATATTATTTTTTGTTCTCCTAACAAAGCTTTCAATGATGAGTTTGCCGCACTCATGACCGCGGAGTTTGAGATGTCCATGATGGGAGAGTTGAAGTTCTTTCTCGGGTTCGAAGTCAAACAAAGACGAGAAGGGATCTTCATCAACCAAGCCAAATACACTCAAGACATGTTCAAGAGGTTCAATCTAAGTGATGTCAAGCCGGCTTCTACTCCAATGCCTACCAAATGCCAACTTGACATTGATCCCAATGGTAAAGCATGGATCAAAAGGTATATCATTCTATGATTGGATCCTTGCTTTACCTTTGTGCATCTAGACAAGATATCATGTTGAGTGTGGGAATTTGTGCACGGCTTCAAGCCTCACCTAAGGAAAGCCACTTTGTGGTGGTCAAGAGAATCTTTCGATATTTGGCTCATACCCCAAACTTTGGCTTATGGTACCCAAGAGGAGCAAACTTCAATCCTGTAGGATTCTCGGATTAGGATTGGGAGGGAGACAAAGTGGATAGGAAGTCAACTTCCGGAGGGTGCCAATTCCTTGGTTGCTCTTTGGTGAGTTGGTCTTCCAAGAAGCAAAGTTATGTATCTCTCTCATCCACTGAAGCCGAGTATGTGGCAGCTAGCAGTTGTTGTGCTCAACTTTTATGGATGAGGCAAACTTTAAAGGATTACGCTGTCATTTGTGACAAAGTTCCTCTTTGGTGTGACAATGAAAGTGCCATCAAGATTTTTCTCAACCCAGTGCAACACTTCAAGACGAAGCATATTGAGATTTGGTATCACTTCATCCAGGAGCATATTAGGCCAGGGGAGATTGATCTTCTTTATGTCAACACTCATGACAACCTTGCAGACATTTTCACGAAGCCTTTGGATGAATCAAGATTTCGCGAGTTAAGGCATGAGCTAAATATCATCAATTTGAGCAATGTGGCTTGAAACCTTGCATACCCCGCCTCACTCATCATGTTGTCTTGTTTAGATGTAGGCATGAACATAGGGGGAGTGTTGTTCTCACAATGAACTCTCCCTCTCCCCATTATGCATAAATTGATCAACTCTTTCACATTAGCCATTTTTTATGGTACTTGTGCTTCAAAGACGAGTTTTGGTCATGGGCCCAAGGATAATTCTTCTCGGTGCCATACCAATTGACTCAAACATAGGTGGCTCCGGCCACCGCCCTCTTTTTGCAGAGGTTGTGTCTCGTGTTTGGTCCTTCTTATCTTTTGCCTTCCCTTTGAGCTGTGTTTGTGTTTGAGTTGCCTCGTGTGTGTGCTCTTTTACGTGTCCGGTTGTTTGAAGGTTGCATTGCAAAGGCCTCGCTCTTCTTGTTTTCTTTGAAACTTGCACTTTCTTAGGTTACGGTACTACCGTGGCAAGACACGATACTACCGCAGGAGTTGGGGTGCCATGTACGTGCACAGCTGTATCCCGGGCACGGTACTACCGCTTCCATCGTGGTAGTAATTTATTTATGCCACTGGAAGAGTGGTACTACTGCCTTGCGTGCGGTACTTCCGCCCGGGCGGTACTACCGCGATGACCCGCGCTACTACCGCGCAGTCGCGAGTGGTTGGGGGTTAAGAGCAGGCAGGGGGAGTTTCAACTCCCCCACACCCATTCATCTCTTTTTCCCCACCTCGTCTCTCTCTCCTGCCGAATAACGGCGCCGGAGGACCTCGCCGGATCTCCATCTCCGGACGCTCTCCTCGCATTCCGACCAGTGGTATTGTTCCCCACCTCGCCTCTTGCCATGGACCCCAGTATCTCCCCTAGTCCCTCTCTTTTTGCTCCGTTTTGTGTTTCTAGGTCTTGGGGAGATGCATGTGCAGTTCTTGCGATTTTTGGCTAAATCTTTGCAAGAGGAGATTGTAAGAGAGTACTAGTGCAGCAGAAATGCTATTTGGTGTGATGCAACAGTGTAGTTTTGATCACCGGTAGTAGCGATCTAATTTTGCGGGTGTTTCCAGATCCATAGGTGGTGTTCTCGTGCAGGTTTGAATCCGTGCGGTACTACCGCTCCTCCT
The DNA here is from genome assembly GCA_902687465.1 of Secale cereale. Lineage (NCBI taxonomy): Eukaryota > Viridiplantae > Streptophyta > Magnoliopsida > Poales > Poaceae > Secale > Secale cereale. The sequence goes on along the minus strand of LR738710.1, from coordinate 712,960,015 downwards.
GGAGCGGTACTACCGGTCGCTTGCCCGAGCACCGTCCCGTGCGGTACTACATCTCGAGGCACGGAAGTAAAATTTTACTTCTGCTCCAGGCGCGGTACTACCGTGCCCCTGGCACAGTACTACCTCGGCTAGAGCGGCTGTAAAATTTTACATCTGCACCCTAGCCCGGTACTACCATAGTGCTTCCAAATTATGCTGTTTCATCTTCCCAATCTCATTTCCACTTGTTTCTTTTGGTTTTGGCCTAATAATTGAAATAATCCTTCTCGGGTTTTCTCGTGTTTGTGTTGTGTGTCATTGGTGGTGGCTCCGGTTCCAATGTCCGACACTCTAATCCTGGCCGTGACACAAGTTCCAAGCGGCTCCGCAACCAAGAAGCTCCAGAGGGGTCCGATGCCCCCCAACGTCATGTCAAGACCACAGCTGGCTAGTTCAAGGAGCCCAATATGAGCATGGTTGAGATTCCTCTAGCCGATTTTTTCACTTGAAGAAGGCTCGACCCCTATGTGAAGCCTCGTGAGAATGTCAGTGGCAATGAATTGTTCTGGACTAGGCAGCAAAATCTCATCTACCTCGATGTGATCAAGTCCAAGCAGAACATCTATGTTCATGTTCAGTGGATTGATTTGGATCATATGAAGAAGGACCGGGCATACTTTGGTGAGCCATTGGATTTGTTGGAGCATTTTTGCATTAAAGATTTTGTCTCGTTCCAAATTGACTTTGACCCTAAGATCGTGGCTCAGTTCTTTGCCTCCGTCCACTTCCACACGGGGAGGAGAGGACTATGACTTGGATGACCAATGGGAAGAGGATGTATGCTACTTGGAAGTATTTCATGAAGTTGCTGCACGTTCGTGATGAAGGGCTAAATGTGCCTATTGGTGTTCGCCCTCATGCCAACCCAGAGTCCACCAAGAAGAACAAGCTTCAACCGTTTCTTGTGGAGAAGAAGTTAGACAATGGCAAGTCGTCTTGGGTGCTCAACCCTTTTCTTGACGTCATGCACCGGATCTTCCGCAACACTCTCTTTCCGCGCATTGGGGACAAGGACAAGGTGCATGCTTATCTCGTGCATATGATGCTTCTATGTGAGGAGGCGCTTCATCAAGCTCCTCGACCAATTGATGTCTCTCACATCATGTGGATTCAGCTCCGGTTTGTAGTATTCAATCGCAAAGTTCCCATCTATGGACCATACATGCATCTCCTGATCTCGAAGACTTGGGAGAAGCTCTTCCCAGGTGAAGAGTTTGTTACTCCTGACTGGGTTCGCCATGAGCCCATCAAGCTGCGTCACAAGAACAAGTGGGCTAATACCACTACTCGAGCAGAGGCTGAGGCTGCTAGGATGGATGTTGATGAGGACGTTTGTGAGGAGGAGGAGGCTGACAACAGTTCTGCGGGGTACGCTCCTCCGTCTACTAAGCCCTCTTAGGCTAAGAGGCTGAAGACCAAGATGAAGGCACTTTTATGCATGCATGCCAAGGGGCAGTACAAGTCCCATGTATCTCAGAAGGAGAGTCGCCGGTGCGACAAGAGGATCTTGAGGACGTTCGGTGAGCACGTGTCAAGCGGGTCCGAGAAGGACATCACTCCGGAGGTTGACTGGATGGAAAAACAAGGCTATAAGTGGACTGAGTCAGAGGAGGAGTCCATTCCCGCTACCGAGACAGATGAGGAGATTTATGGATGATCACTGCAGAGGGAGCTACCACATGTGTCGTAGGTGTCCTCTCTGCCTTTTCGGTGTTTCGATGCCAAAGGGGGAGAGAGTGTAGGATTTGCGAGTCGAGACTTGTGTCGCTTTCGCTTTGCTTTCGTTGAACTCTCTCGTTGCTTTGGTTTGATGGTTTGTGTTGTGTTTGTGTGAGACTAGGAGACTATCATATGGTGTGAGACATATGCACTCTAGCCTATCTTATTGTCTTATCTTAATGTCTAGGTTGCTTAGTAGATTGTGAGCTTATGCTATCTTGTCCCCTTTACTTTATCCTCACGTACATTACCTTCCATCCATGCTTAGTGTCATTTACTTTGTTGCAAGAATTTCTTTGTTTATAAAATATAGGGGGGGTGTTGATCCTAGTATGTGTGTCGTGCAGTCCAAAGAACTTATCTAAGAATGCACACATGTAGGGGAGCTTGTCTATATTTTATAAATGTTGGGTTTGCTTGTGTTCCATTCTCATCCCTATGTGCAAATCTCGTATTGTTATCAATCCACCAAAAAGGGGGAGATTGTAAGGGCATATTTCTCCCTAAGTGGTTTTGGTGATTGATTACAATGCATTTGCGGACTAATCGTGTGCATTGAGCATTTCAGATATCTCATGTCTAGGCACAAGACGATTCAGTGCCCCTCGGAGCCTATTGAAGACGGCGTTTCTCTATATTTCTTTTCGGTGGAATTGAGTCGTACGAAAGCCATACTATTAAGAGGGGGTCCGCTTCGGAAAGGTTAGGGTGGAATCAACACGTACACATCTGTTCTTTGCACCCCTTTCCTTTGCTTCATTGGAGCACCAGTCGTTTCCCTTGTCGTTGCGAAGATGAAGGCTTCCAAATGCTAATGTTCTGTGGCGTGCGTAGTACTGCTCAAGGGAGCAGTAGTACCGCAGCGGGCGACGATAGTACCGCAGCGGGCGACGATAGTACCGCCCATAGCTGAGGTAGTACCACTCCTAGCTGGCGGTAGTACCGTGGCCTCTAGCCCAGTACAGCGGCATGTGCGGAAGTAATTTTTTACTTCCGCACCCTACGCGGTAGTACCGCTCCCTGTGAGCGGTAGAACCGTGCCGGATTTTTGCAACGACCAAAGCTCAGCGGAAGTAGCCACGAATGTATTTTTATTAGTTCGTGCCTTTCCAGCCTATTCAAACCCTGCCTTGCGGTAGTACTGCAAGGACGCGCGGTAGTACCGCTCGGTGCTTAACGCAACAGGGCCTCGCCTGGCTCCTGCCGCGCAAGCGGTATACCGCACTGCCTTACGGTAGCACCGCATGTCCAGGGCTAAGTAAGTGGGTAACGGTTGGATCCTTCCTCTTACTGTATAAGGGGAGTCTTCTTCCCCAAGTTGACCACCTCTCTTCCCTCCCTAAGCTCCATTTTTGCCCGATCTCTCTCCCTAGCCAATCAAACTTGTTGATTTCCTAGGGATTGGTTGAGAAGACCCTAATCTACACTTCCACCAAGAGAAATTTGATCCCCCCCCCCCACTAATCCCTTGCGGTTCTTGTTACTCTTGGGTGTTTGAGCACCCTAGATGGTTGAGGTCACCTCGAAGCCATATTCCATTGTGGTGAAGCTTCATGGTGTCGTTGAGAGCCTCCAATTTAGTTGTGGAGATAGCCCCAACCTTGTTTGTAAAGGTTTGGTCGCCGCCTTCAAGGGCACCTCTAGTGGAATCATGGCATCTCGCACTGTGTGAGGGCGTGAGGAGAATACGGTGGCCTTAGTGGCATCTTGGCGAGCATTGTGCCTCCACACCGCTCTAACGGAGACGTACTTCCTCTCAAAGGGAAGGAACTTCGGTAACACATCCTCGTCTTCTCCGGTTCCACTCGTGGTCATCTCTAACCTTTACTTGTGCAAGCTTTTGTTGTGTTGTATCTCTTGCTTGCTTGTGTGCTTGTTATTGTTGCATCATATAGGTTGCCCGCCTAGTTGCATATCTAGACAACCTATTTTGATGCTAAGTTTAATTTGGTAAAGAAAAGCTAAAAATTATTAGTTGCCTATTCACCCCCCCCCCCTCCTCTAGTCAACCATATCGATCCTTTCAGTAGTAGATGTAAATCTTGGGTATTTATTATGGCACTAAGTGTATACACATGAATCAACATATACTTTTTCCCTAGGGTTGTAAGTTTGGTTTCTCTATCCGATGGTTGAGAAAACAAGGTTAGTTATTTTTACTGGATACTATAGGGAAAACCCCCCACGGCCTTATTTAATAATATAGAAAAATACAATATGTAAGGGTTGAGAAAACAAGGTTATTCGTAGCATTGACGGGGGTGGGGGGGGGGGTTTCTTTTGCACATCTATATCCACTTATGTGCGTGGGTGTATTACAACAATTATAATAGCTCGATGCTTTTATAGCACATTGTTTCTCGTTATCTTCGATCACTATAGATGTTTATTGAATACACATATGACTGAAGACATTCATAAAACCTGATCTCCGACCTTGCAGTTACACGTGTGTTGCACATAGTTGCATAACCTAACTTAGCCAATGTGATTCTCTTTCAGAACCATATTAGCACGTATTGTCCTATCATCGACAAACAAAATTCTAGAGGGCTCATATGAAAAGAACCATTTATGACCATCATGTTGCCACACAAATTCCTTGGATTTGTATTTAAATCCATAAACGGAGTCATCTTTGGTCGACCGATGGTTCCCTGGCTGTGGCAGACCTAAACAGAATCAGCTAGGGGCCGAAACACAAAATATAAGTATCAGGGGAGGGCAAAAGCAAAAAAAAGAATCATCTAAGCCCTTGCAAAAAGTTCCTTCGTAAGTTAGTCAAAGCGAGGAGGCATCCCCAACAACACACATAGCTCCGCCGTTGCTGACTAATTAAGACGAGCATAACCCACCACCACCAACAAGAACTAAGGCATATCATCATAGTGGCAATGGTGATATCATGCTCTGCAGCCCTCGGAACTATCATGAAAAGGGTGACCCTAGTGCCCGGTTTCACGCCCACCCCACTATCTACTCTCTCAGTGGACTCATCGTCGGACTACTCCTGGTTATAGGTAACTTCCTTTTACCAGAAGTCATTTATTATTAAGTTTATTATTATTATTATTTGAACCAGTTAGACGACCCACTGAACCATTTTTATAAAGAAGGAACAATATAGTTTGCAAGATATTTGTGTAAGATACAAACATCTAACACACAAGTAAACACCCAAGCCAACGCCTAGTTCTTAGAAAGCCCATGTTTATCTGTCCATGCAACCACACTCCTTAATTTCTTTCTCACATGTCCGATCACTTGTCCTCCGTTCCTAAATATTTGTTTTTCTAGAGATTTCAACAAGTGACCACATACGAAGCAAAATGAGTAAATCTATAATTGAAAATATGTATACATACATCTGTATGTTGTAGTTCATTCGAAATGTCTAGAAAAATAAATATTTAGAAACGGATGGAGTACATGATTGTGGAGATGAAGAGAGAGAAGGAAAAAAAAGATAAAGAAAAACAAATGGTCCACGTCTTATGTGGCGAACTGATCGGACTCGTCCGCGGTCCGGTTGGGTAACTTTTTCTCTCTCTTATGTCTGGTCACTAACCAGTCACATCCGCGAGTCACTGACCGGTCGTGTCCACGATGCGGCAAACTGATCGGACGCGCCCGTGGTCCGGTAGGGTAACTTTTTTTCTGTCTAGTCACTGACCGATCGCATCCACGAGTCACTGACCGGTCACGTCGGCGGACGGTTGAGGATGCCAGCTATAGATGCTCTTTTACCATTTTTTTATTTTTGATAAAAAGGAGAGTGGGGCGTTTTGGAGCTCGGCCCCCATTGTTAATACAGTGTCAACACATATGCCAATGCACGGCTTACCTACCTGCTGTTTACTCTGATGTCATATGCAATGCCAACAAAAGTTCAGGTTCTGGAACCTTTGGCTGTTTGAGTTGATGGAAAACATATGCTCCACAAGATATTTCATTTACAAGAACAACGGATGTCACACCTTACATCCACCCCTTGTATATTCTTCATTTTCTGCATGAACCTTGTGCAGTAGTAATAGATATGGGCATCATTACAGATTCATATAGCTAGGAAGCCTGAACCTTGTGTGTGCAGATAGCTCAAAGTGTCAAATCATCTAGAGTATGTTCTAAAATCTGTACAGATGATAGTTATGCATCCACAGCTATCTATAGGAGTTGTACAGGTAGTCCGCCATTATACTTAATATGCATGGCTAATAAAATTTAACAAATAGTACCGCCGTTCCTCTATGTTAGGTGTTTTCTCTTGGGCACGGTAACCAAGGCAACAAACTATAGATAATTTAGGACAGAATTACCCTTGAACAATTTAGTGGTTAGTGACAAGTAAATCAGTTAGGCTAGGAAATGAAAAGATACAAGCAATCAGGGAAGATATACTTTCCTTCTTTTTCTAAAAATAGAGATACATGCAATCGGGGGAAAGATACTTTTTTCTTCTTCTGAGGGGCTAAAAAAGGATTATTAAAAATTAGAAATGCACCTTACATTATGGAATTTTATCAAAAAACAAATACACCTTATATAAAGGAACTGAGAGAGTAGCTATGCATCTGTAATAAGTGCCTATTAAGGGTTCGGCAAAGCGTTACTTCTAAGCATTGAAATGTCTTCTTTTTTAAGAAGCATGGTTTATAACACCAAACTACAGAGATGGCAACCTTGTATCACAATAGCAACATAGCATGACTTAGCACATATCCTGCATTACACAACCTGGATGTAAAAATATAAATAAGCCTCACATGTTGTAAGTTCAGTTCACAACTCAATTCTCTCAGCAAACCCAATCTAATCAGGTTTTGTGACAGGATAACATCGCACAATAGTATAGATAAATCTATTTATTCGGTGGAGCTAATAAGTAGGAACTCTCCCTCACATACTATGTCACCACCCACATAAGCTTTTCCTTCCATCTTTGCAAGCCCGAATTTCTTCTGATACTTTGTCAGGGTCATCCTCATGACCAAAGTGTCACCAGCAGTTACTGGCTTCCTGAATCTCACCTTATCAACCCCTGCAAAATAGAAATTGTCTTGGGATCCACCAACTTCAGGCTGCAGCATCACGATACCCCCAACCTGGGCCAGGGCCTCAACCATGAGAACGCCGGGCATTATTGGGCGCTCCGGGAAGTGCCCGGGGAAGAAGTTGTCATTTATCGTGACATTCTTGATCCCAACAGCATATTCTCCTGCCTTGTACTCGATCACTCTATCTACCAGAAGGAAGGGGAACCTGTGGGGCAGGATCTCGCGGATCTGGTTGATGTCCATGATGGTCGGGAAGGCGGCGAACCTTTTCTCGATGGGGGCCTCCACCGCAGCATTGTCGTCGGCCGCCGCGCAGCGCGCGACGAGGCGCTGCCTCAGCCGTGGCGCCCCGGAGAGCGCCCGGCGGGGGAGCACAACGCGGCCCTGGAGCTTGAGGGGAGCCGGGAAGGGGAGCGCGGCACGACCGGCGGATCTGGGCAAGGACACGGCGGCGGCTGTCTCCATCGGGGACGCGAGGGTGGGAGGAGCAGACTGGGTATGGGATGAGGGAGTAGGGTCGCGATGGGTGCTTGAAATCGAGGGGGAGGAGGGGTGGCGGCGATAGGAACGAGGAGGGGAAGAGGGACGAGGGTTTTGGTTTGGCTTTGGAAGCTCCGCTGCGTTTTGGTTTGCCACGGCGATATCTCTGAGGTGGCCAAACGGGCCGAATTTCGCGCGCAGGCATGGCCCAGCCCGGCACGGGACTAAACAGACTGTGCCTGGCCCGCGGCACGCGACATGTTGGGCTCGTCGGGACCTATGTGGCGCCTTAAGTGCAACTAGCAAAAATGCCCGTGCGTTGTAACGGGAGAAAATTTAACTTCCCTAGCATAGACTAAAATATAAACCATTATTTAATTTATGATCCACGACAATTATTTCTAAGATGAAAAAGAATTATGCTTTCAATCGTACCGTCTTTGCAAAATGATCACAATTATGTTTGCGGCTTCATAGTTTCATTCTCGTCTCCATGCCACAATCAAATGAGAAGAAAGGAAAAAATGTTTCGGAATAGGCTCATCTTGGTAGACGTATGGGAGAAATAGAAACATATTATTTTTCTCTGCTCCACAATTGAATCGAAGAAAGAAAAAAGTGTGAAGCATCCTAGCTCGGCCCATGAGTCGAAGAAACAAAAAAGGTGTGTGATATATTGGTAGGTAGATGCCGGCCGAAACTATAATTGAACGGAAGAATCATTCCTTCCTTTAATATTAATAAAAATAATTACTGTATATAAAAAAGGGATTAGGGCAACAAAGTGACACAAATTTTACATTGGGGCAAAATTTCAACGACCTCATCGAGGCGATGACGGAGTTTGCAACATCTGGTTCATGGCCATGGATTGCACGGATCATGTTCCGTGCAGCCAACAACAACAATCAAACCATTAACAAAATCTAGGAGGTTGAACGCATCTCGATGAATATTGTTGTGAGTAATTGGAAATTTTCTTACAAAGCAAGATGATTATTTTTTGAATGGATGAACATTTTTTATAACTTTTGAACATTTGTTTCAAAATGCACACATTTTTGGAATGGGTGAATATTTTTTGAAATTAATGAAAAACATATTTGACGAACATTATTTATTAATGCATGAAGATTTTGAATTATCGAACATTTTTTGAATTGATGAACTTTTATTAAAATTCACGAACATTTTTAAAAAAAATTTAACATTGTTTTAGAAATTAATGAAGATGTTTTGAATTTGCAGAATTTTTGTTAAATTCATAAACATTTTACGACTTCTGAAACATTTTTAACATTCACATCTTTTTAATATGGAACTTTTCTGAAATCCCAAATTATTTAAAGAGGAAACAAAATAGTGGCGTCCCTCCACGCTCATGGGCCAGCCTAAGAGGGCGCACGGTTTCTAAAACATTTTTCAATATTCACATTTCTTTTGAAATTTGGAACTTTCAGAAATCCAAAATTATTTTAAATAAGAAAACAAATGAAAAAAACGAAATATGAAAAAGGGGAGCCCCTCCCTGCTAATGGGCCGGCCCAATAGGGTGCGCGGGAGAGGAGCATATATAAGGTAATATTCCTTTGTTGTTTCAAGAAACACTGTGTCTAGGTGGACTTGTTGTTGCATTGCATCTCCACAGAAGTGGGCAGGGGTTCCAAGAGCATTTTTTTATACTCCCTCTGTAAACTAATATAAGAGCGTTTAGATCACTATTTTAGTATTTTAAACGCTCTTATATTAGTTTACGGAGGGAGTATTTTTGAAACAGCGAGGGATAAAAAACAAAAGACGACGTACGAAAAACATCGATGGACCAAAAATAGTGGAGAAACAATCAGTCATTTAATATTAGGTATAGATATAGATATAGACTAGGTGCCCCTAAAAAACTGCCACTTGGAGGAACCGGCGCTCATGAGAACACCAACCATTACAAATTAAAAAGATGTTCACAAAATTCAAAAAAACTCGTGACTTCAACAATGTTTACAAAATTTGAAAAAAATGAACTTTGAAAAATTCATCGAATTTGAAAAAAAGTCCATCAATTTTGAAAAAACTTCATTTTAAAAAAACATCGAATTTGAAAAATATCATCTTGTTTGAAAAAAAGTTCATTAATTTTGACAAAGCTTCATCGATTTTGAAAAAACAATGCAAAATTTAGCATGGTCCTCTCCCGTTTTCACATGAGAGGTAAGAATACATGATACATCTGAGCCAATTATTTGACTAACTAGTGGTCTGATTAACTTTTACTTTCGTACATCTCATGTGAAAAGAGGGCATAAGAGAGAGCATGTTAAAATTACTCAAAAAACAATCTTCAAATTTGAAAAAAAAGTACATCGAATTTGAAAAAAACAATAATTTTGAATAAAAATCATCAACTTGGACAAAATTTCATCGGTTTTGAAAAAAAAAATTGAATTTGAAAATATGTTCATCAACGTTGAAAAAAGTTCATCGATTTTAAAGAAAAAAATCATTAAATTTGATAAAAAGTTGATCAATTCTGGAAAAAAAAAGTCATCCATTTGAAAAGGTTCAAGCATTTAAGAAAACAAAAAAAGGAAGAAAGGAAAAAAGAAAACACAGAAAACCCAAGTGGAAATGCAAAAAACTGAAAAGAAAAGGCAATGGGTCGCCGAACCAAGTTTTTGTGTAGGTCGCATGCAGCGTCGCACATACCTTGTAGGCCACACGATGCCTCTACACTCTTGCTTCTCTTGCTTGGTTTCTCCGTGGAGCTCGTGTTGTCCTCCACCTTGTCTCTTCTCCCGCTGCCTTATACTCTCTTTCTTGTTGCTCTACTCCCTGATTAGTCCATTTTATACGATAAATTTGCTAGATATTTTGTACCACATGGTAGACTTTATGGAATTTCACCGCGTCCACGCAACTCTTTTTGTTTATAATCTCTCAGGTAACGATTTTTTGGACCACTTAGCAAAACGGTAGTGGAATAATGTATTTAATGTGATAATAACCTACCATAAAAGAATCAATAACAGTGGAGGAACTGCTTTTGGTGTTTTGGGCCATTACTTTGTAGCGCATGTAACAGTGGAGGAACTCCGGAAACATCAGCGGTATAAGCAAAGGGGGAAAAAGAAATGGCGATGGACGAACCCTAGCAATGGCAAACGGTTTCTAGCAAAACCGAATGAGCAATGGTAGCAGTAAACGAAAAAAAAACTACAAGCCACTATGGACGAACTAAAGCGATTAACTAATGAACTACTGCTGCGGGCAAGCCATAGTGCCGGCACAACAAACAAAAGGAGGAACTTACAGATTGGGCGGCACAAAGACGGCGGTATACGCCTTGTGGTGGTTGTAGATAAACCACAATGATTGTGGACGAGCTTCGGCGAAGATTGGATGGGTTGTGCTAGAGGTGGAACACGGAGTGTAGGCGTCTAGGGTAAAAAATGAATCTGGGTGCCCCACGCACTATATATAGGCAGGGTAAAACCCTAACACTGTAGTAAAATTTGCAAGGGATTCTCTAGGTTTACGCGCTTGATACGTCTCCAACGTATCTATAATTTATGAAGTATTCATGCCATGTTTACAACAATTCTATATGATTTTGGTGTGATTTGCATGGAACTAACCCGGACTCACGTTGTTTTCAGCAGAACTACCGTGGTGTTGTTTTTTTGTGCAGAAATAAAAGTTCTCAGAATGGGTTGGAACTTTTTGACGATTTTTTTGGAACAAAAGAGACCACCGAAGCTTTGTGGGAGGGCCAGAAGAGCCACGAGGAGGGCACAACCCACCGGGGCGCACCTGGAGCCCAACCCGTGCCCCGGTGGGTTGTGCTCACCTCGAGGCCCATCTTCGCGTGAAGCCGACGCCTAAAAATCCTATAAATAGAGAAACCATCAGAAATAACCCTAGATCAGAAGTTCCGCCGCCGCAAGACTCTGTAGTCCACGAAAAACCAATCTAGCCCCGTTCCGCCGCAAGCCTCTCTATCTTGTTGCGATGAATTGAGTTTTCCCTTTGAGATTTCTTTGGATTGAATACTTTTATGGATTTGAGAACACTTGATGTATGTCTTGCTATGAATACCCGTGGTGACAATGGGGTATCATATTGATTCACTTGATATGTGTTTTGGCACTCAACTCGCAGATTCCCGAGGTGACATTGGGGTAATCTATGCATAGGGGTTGATACATATTCTCGTCTCTTGATAGATCGATCGGAAAGGATAACTTGATGTTATTTTAGTACGAACACTTGGTAGATCGATTGGAAAAAATAACTTTGAGGTGGTTTTGTACCCTACAAACAATTTCTTCTTATGTTCTCCGCTAGATAGGAACTTTGGAGTGATTCTTCATCACACATTGAGGGATGGTTATGTGATCCAATTATATTAGAATTTTTGAGAGATTGCACTTGCGAAAGTACGAACCCTAAGCCTTGTTTTCAAACATTGCAATACCATTTGTGCTCCGTTTAATCACTTGCTACCTTGATGTTTTTTATTGTTCCTATTAAAAAATCAATATCTACTATCCATATTACACTTGTATCACCATATTTTCGCCGAACTAGTGCACCTATTCAATTTAGCATTGTATTTGGTGTGTTGGGGGACACAAGAGACTCTTTGTTATTTGGTTGCAGGGTTGTTTGAGAGATACCATCTTCATCCTACGCCTCCCATGGATTGATAAACCTTAGGTCACCCCCTTGAGAGAAATTTGCTACTATCCTACAAAACTTTGTGCTTGGAGGCCCAACACGAGTCTACTAGAACAAGTTGTGTAGTAGACATCAATCTCTTTTCTGGCGCCATCGCCGGGGAGGTGAGTGCTTGAAGGTATATCTTTAGACCTTTCAATCGAATCTTTTAGTTATTTGTTTATCACTAGTTTGTTTTATGAAAAGAAAACTACAAAAAAATGGAATTGAGTTTGCCTCATATTATTTGTCTTTATCATGTCTTTCTTGAAAATGATGGAAAGAAAAATTGTGCTCAACTGATAGAAGAAGAATTCAATAAAATGTTTGGCATAAATGATGAGCATGATTGCAATGTTGTTATTATGAATTCTATGAATATTCATGATGCTAATGATATGCAAAGCCATAAGCTTGGGGATGCTATGTTTGATGAGATGATAATTTTAGTCCCCCAAGATTTGATGTGCAAATTTGTTATAATGGTAGCATGCCTCCTATTTATGATGATTACGATGATGACATGTATGCTATAGAGAATAATGATAACCATGAAACTTGTCATCATGATTTTAATGCTCAAATGATCCTGCTAATCAAGTGTCTCATGATAGTTATTTTGTTGAGTTTGCTCCCATTACTATTCATGAGAATAAATTTGTTTATGCGAAGAGTAATAAAATTTCTATGCGTGTGGATCATGAAAAGGATGCTTAATGTAATAGTTATATTGTTGAATTCAGTCATGATGCTACTGAAAATTACTATGAGAAAGGAACATATGCTTGTAGGTATTGCAATAATATCAACTTTCCTCTCTACGTGTTGAAAGTTTTGAAGTTTTGCTTGTTTTGCCTTCCTATGCTACTTGATTCTTGTTCCCATAATTTGTTTGCTCACAAAATCCATATGCATAGGAAGTGGGTTAGACTTAAATGTGCTTGCCATATGATTCATGATGCTCTCTTTGTGTTTCAATTCTTTACTTCTATGTGAGCATCGTTGAAATCATCATGCCTAGCTAAAAGGCATTAAAGAAAAGCGCTTGTTGGGAGACAACCCAACATTTACCCATACTGTTTTTTGTGTCTACACATGATTAAGATATTGTAATAATAATTTTTTATATCTTTTGTTTCAATAAAGTGCCAAGTAAAGCCTTTGGGAAAGTGTGGATGATACTTGACATGATTCTGTCCAAAAACAGAAACTTGTGCGTCCAGTGCTGGAATTTTCTGTGCTTTACTGGAACGTGATAAAATTCGGAATTTTTTCCAGATTTTTTATATACAAATTGTCTACTCTTCCACAATTTTCAGAATTTTTAGAGTTTCATACGTATGAGATCAATTCAGATCATTACAGACTGTTCTGTTTTTGACAGATTCTGTTTTCAACGCATAGTTTGCTTGTTTTCTAGTTTATATGGATTATATTGATCAATATAAATTGTAGAAATGATATGCTACAGTAGGCATTGTGTGGAAACAATTATGAATCTTGTCTTTGACAATACCCAAAGTGAATGATTTGCTTTATCATATTAACGGATCTCATAAAGGTTTTGTTAAGTTTTGTGTGATTGAAGTATTCAAGATTCGGGTGAGAAACCGATATGAGGAGAATAAGGAGTGGCAAGATCCTAAGCTCGGGGATGTCCAAGGCACTCCAAGGCAATATTCAAGTAATACCCAAGCAACTAAGTTTGGGGATGCCCCGGAAGGCTTCCCCTCTTTCGTCTCTAACATTATCGGTAACCTCACTTGAAGCTATATTTTTATTCGTCACATGATATGAGTTTGTTTGAAGCATCATTTTATTTTGTTTTGATTTGCTTGATGTTATTTAGAATAATGTTTCGTATCTTTTATTAACAATAAAAGTGTCAATGATAGCCTTTACCATGCTTATTTTGCAAGACTATATGTTGCTGCTTGAAAACAGAAAGATTTATATCATTGTGTGAATTCTTCTGGATAGTCTGAACGTGATAAAATCTTGAAATTTTTACATAGTGAGCATTAATAAGTTCTATGTGATGTGGTAATTTTTCAGAATTATTTTAGCAAGGTAAGTATGAGGAAAATTGCACGCTTTACAGACTGTCCTGTTTAGACAGATTGTTGTTATGTTTGCATTGTTTGCATATGTTTGCGTGTTTAATGATTCTATTTGAGGATAGGAGTATTAAATATGCCGAGGCATTTAGTATGCAATGTTAAATAATATTGTTTATGATTTACTACAGTAGAGAATGATAAAGTTTTGCATTGATTTCTACTAATTTATCTCACGAGTTCTTGTTGAGTTTTGTGTGGATGAAGTTTTTGAGATTTAGGAAACCATGATATGATAAGAATTAAGGAGACACAAAATATCAAGCTTGGGGATGCCCAAGACATCCCAAGATAATATTTCAAGATATCTCAAGTATCTAAGCTTGGGGATGCCCCGGTAGGCATCCCACCTTTTTTCATCAACAATAATCAGTTAGTATTGGTTGAGCCTAAGTTTTTGTTTCTTCACATGAGTTGTGCTATTCTTGAAATGTCATTTTGTTTTTTATTTTGCTTGCTTTTTGAATAAAATACATAGATATGAAAGTTTTTAAATGGAAGAGAGTCTTCAAATAGCTACCCTTTTACTTAACTAATCATGTGAACTTCATTTATATCTTTTTGGAGTAGTTTGCCATTTGCTCTTGTGCTTCACTTATATTATTTTGAGAGTTCATAATAGTGATAACAATTTGCACAAGCTATGAAATTGGTCCTAATATTATGAAGATCGAAGAAGGACATAATAAAAAAAATTCATGTAGATCATTGGATATGATAAGTTTGATTCCTTGCAATAGTTTTGCGATATGGAGATGATAATATGTTAGTCATGTTAGTGAGTAATTCTGGTTTAGTAAGAATATTAGTGTTAAGGTTTGTGATTCCCTATGCATGCACATTAAGTCAATAGTTATGCAATGAAATTACATCCTACTTGCATTGCATTATTCGGTGTTAGTTATGCTTACTGTTCTTTTATGATGATTTTCGTTCCTTGGTTGGTCGCTATAATAAATTCCTTGGAAAGTGTTGGTATGGACGGTACCCGTGTATACGGCTAGCCGTGGAATGTGAAAGTATGGTAGAAAAGGTAATAAACTTTATTTTATGTTTGGGAACTGCCTATGATGTATTTAGCATGGAAAGTATTGGGAACTCTTAGTCGTTCTCGTTGACGAGAAAAACATGCTACCCAAAATAATTTTATCTCTCAATTTAAACTTTGAGCTCTAGCACCTCTATAAATCCCTACTACCCTTTTCAAAGGGCCTATCTATTTACTTTATGAAAATTTTATTTTTATTTGAGTCTCATCTTCTCTTATAAAGCACCAACTTCGGAACACTATTATCACACTTGAGCATTGGATGTAGCTAATATTTGGATATGTTGCATGAATGGATCAATGACTGAGCATGATGGGCTAGGGATAACTTTCTTTAGCATTGATATTTTGAAATACATGGTTGCTTATTAGTATGCTTGAGTATTGATTTCTTCATGTCAAATTATAGACTATTGCTTTGAATCATTCAAGTCCAAATCTCCATGCTACAAAACAAAAAAGTATACGTTGAATATGATAAGTAGCATTCCACATCAAAAATTCCATTTTCAATTGCTAATTTATTGTGATGAGTTTTATGAGAAAGAGTTGCTGTTATGATGCTAGGAAAAGTGATTGAAATTATCATTGATCAAACTTATGCACTATGCTAGCATTCACACTTCATAAATTATTTCTTTTATCATTTACCTACTCGAGGACGAGTAGGAATTATGCTTGGGGATGCCGATACGTCTACAATGTATCCATAATTTATGAAGTATTCATGCCATGTTTACAACAATTCTATATGGTTTTGGTGTGATTTGCATGGAACTAACCCGGACTAACACTGTTTTCAGCAGAACTACCCTGGTGTTGTTTTTTGTGCTAAAATAAAACTTCTCGGAATGGGCTGAAACTTTTTGATGTTTTTCTGGAACAAAAGAGACCCCTGAAGCTTTGGAGGGCCAGAAGAGCCATGAGGAGGGCACAACCCACCGGGGGGCGCCTGGAGCCCAACCCGTGCCCCAGTGGGTTGTGCTCACCTCAAGGCCCATCTTCGCGTGAAACTGATGCCAAAATCCTATAAATAGAGAAACCATCAGGAATAACCCTAGATCAGACATTCCGTCGCCGTAAGAATCTGTAGTCTGCGAAAAACCAATCTGGACCCGTTCCGGCACCCTTCCGGAGGGGGAAATCATCACCGGTGGCCATCTTCATCATCCCGGCGGCCACCATGATGAGGAGGGAGTAGTCCACCCTCGGGGCCGACGGTTTGTACCAGTAGCTATGTGTTTAATCTCTCTCTCTCCCTCCCTCCCTCCCTCTCTCTCTCTCTCTCTCTCTCTCTCTCTCTCTCTCTCTCTCTCGTGTTCTTGAGATGGCCTGATCTTCATGTATCGCGGGCTTTGTTAATATATTCGGATCATATGGTGTTTTCCCCTCTCTATCTTGTTGTGATGAATTGAGTTTTCCCTTTGAGATTTCTTTGGATTGAATACTTTTATGGATTTGAGAACACTTGATGTATGTCTTGCTATGAATACCCGTGGTGAAAATGGGGTATCATATTGATTCACTTGATATGTGTTTTGGCACTCAACTCGCGGATTCCCGAGGTGACATTGGGGTAATCTATGCATAGGGGTTGATGCATTTTCTCGTCTTTGTTTCTCCGCTAGAAATCTTGGGGCACTCTTTTAGTTTTTTGTGTTGGATTGAGTATTATGAATCTGAAATTGTTTGATGCATACTGTATAATTAACTCATGGGTACTCGCGGTGACATTGGAGAATCTAGGTGACATTAGAGTTGGTTGATGTGTATCATATGGTGTTATTTTAGTACAAACTCTTGATAGATCGATTGGAAAGGATAACTTGATGTTATTTTAGTATGAAGTCTTGATAGATTGATCGGAAAGAATAACTTTGAGCTGGTTTCATACCCTACAAACAATTTCTTCTTGTGTTCTCCGCTAGATAGGAACTTTGGAGTGATTCTTCATCGCACGTTGAGGGATGGTTATGTGATCCAATTATATTAGCATTGTTCGGAGATTGCACTAGCGAAAGTACGGACCATAGGCCTTGTTTTCAAACATTGCAATACCGTTTGTGCTCCGTTTTATCACTTGATACCTTGCTGTTTTTTATTGTTACTATTAAAAAAAATCAATATCTACTATCCATATTACACTTGTATCACCATCTCTTCGCAGAACTAGTGCACCTATACAATTTACCATTGTATTTGGTGTGTTGGGGACACAAGAGACTCTCTGTTATTTGGTTGCAGGGTTGTTTGAGAGAGACCATCTTCATCCTATGCCTCCCATAGATTGATAAACCTTAGGTCATCCACTTGAGCGAAATTTGCTACTGTCCTACAAAACTCTGTGCTTGGAGGCCCAACATGAGTCTACAAGAACAAGTTGTGTAGTAGACATCAGCGCTCGAGATAAATTGACCTAGGTCAAAGTGCATGACAGGAATGACGCAATTTGTCATATCTTGACACGTGTTGACTGAAGAGAACCACGTGCAATGCATAAAGTCAATCCTAAAAATATGCTCTCAATCATGCTGCCTATACGGGCCTTCCAGAAGGACCTGTCGGAATAGCATGAGAGGGGCCAAGAGGTGTATGAACTCAAATTGGACAAAAGCCAGGTCCATTGGGCACATTGGAAGGAGCTAGCCCATTTATGTGGCCCGGAGACCCGAGCTTTATCCTTAACATGTTTATCTACTTTATTTCAAGAGCTTATCATGGAAGCTAACCTCGAGGCTAATGTTGGGGGAATTACCCGTGGCCTTGATATCGTAAAAGGAGCCTGAATACACAACCCACTAGGCCGAGGAGGCCCAGGACTAGGTCACCCAGGAGGCTGCCTGGCATGGGTCTCAATGGACCAGAACGCATGAAGGGAACCCGACGAAGGAAGGAAGGACCCGGTGTCGGTGTCAAAACTGGCAGATCTCAGGTAGGGGGTCCCAAGCTGTGTATCTGAGGATCAATGGTAACAGGGGGGAAACAAGGACACGATGTTTACCCAGGTTCGGGCCCTCTTAATGGAGGTAAAACCCTACTTCCTACTTGATTGAATATGATGGATATAGGGGTTACAAGAGTTGATCTACCTCGAGATTGTATTGGCTAAACCCTAGATGTCTGGCCTGAGATTTTTCTGATGGCCTATACGGACTAAAACCTCCGGTTTATATACACACCGGAGGGACCTAGGGTTGTACAAAGTCATCTTGCAGAGGAAGGAAACATTACACCCGGACACAAAACTTGCCATTCTACGCATGTAGGAGTCCTATCCGGACACGGGGGATAATCTTCTGCTTCATCTTCACAGCCTATCAGTCTGGCCCATATCGAGTAATCCGGACACCCGAGGACCCCCTAGTCCAGGACTCCCTCAGTAGCCCCTGAACCAGTCTTCGATGACGATGTGTTCGGCACGCATACTATCTTCGACATTGCAAGACGGGTTCCTTATTCCAAACATATGAAGTTTACTTCCTGCATAAAGGAACTATGTTCGGCTCTGCACAATTAATGCAACCCTTAGCAATGAGGGCATAAACATCCAAATAGGTACAGTGTCTTTACTGACAACTTTTTTCGGCAAAACGTCACACTTGACCCTTTAACATTTCGAACTGTTTTCTTGCCTCTTGTTTCGAGTTTCGAGGCATAGCCTCCATTGGCACGTCTTGTCAAAATAGAGATCGTGCCCACCCATTACGGGATCCTCATCAATATGGTTTGGGTAACCCAACCACACGATTTTGTCGGGAACAGGCGAGTTTCATGGCCTGGGTGGGGGACATTTGGTATTTCTACCATCTATAAAAGGGTAAAGGCCTTTTTCCTCACGCTTTCCTCTAGCCTTTGCTCCCCAATCTCCTAGCTCCAGCGCCCATAGCTCCAATCTTCTACACCACCACTTTCTTTTCCAGCAATGTCCGGATCCGGCTCCAAGGGCAAGTGGGAGGCCTCCACCACCACTGAGAAGGCCATGAAGGATCTCCGGAGCGCATGCTATCTTTCTGCAAACATAGCGCACCAGATTCCTGACAAAGATCAGGTGATCCCTACTCCAGGGCCCGGTGAGAGGGTTGTTCATCCCTCATTTTCTTCGGAGGCTTGGATTTCCCCTCCACCCCTTTGTCCAGGGCCTTTTATTCTTCTATGGGCTAGATTTCCATGATCTAGCCTCAAATTCTATCCTACACATATCGGCTTTTATAGTCGTGTGTGAGGCTTTCCTCCGCGTCCCCCCCACACTTTGGCCTATGGCTCAAGGTCTTCAATCTGAAGCCGAAGGTGGTCGACGGACAACATGCGGACTGCGGCGGAGCCATGGTAAGCAAGCTCCCCAATGCCACCTAGCCCAAAGGGGCCTTTGTGGAAACAGTCAAAATATGGCAGCAGGAGTGGTTCTACATCACCGAGCCCCGCGAAGGCACCTGGGCGGCCATACCAGATTTCAGATCCGGACCCCTAGAGAGACTCACCTCATGGACCACCAAGGGCCTTGAGTGGGGGTCCAAATCGGAGGTGAAGATGATCCAAAATACCATCTCCAATATGCTGGCGGGGGGCACTAATCTCACTAACGTGATTCAAGTGATGCTCTTCCGACGCATTCTTCCGTGCCAGCTCCGGGCCTCCCGCTTGTAGGAGTTCGATCCGGAGGAGCCACGGACCCTGAAGCGCTTCTTCGGCACCACACATGATGACATCTGGAAGTAACTCTTCAAGGTCCAGAAGAAGTGGTCGTAGAAGAATGAAGACATCAGATTCGACAGCGAGACTCCACCTACGGCGGTAAGCACGATTTTGCCGAAGCCCTATCCGGTAAATATTTCAAGTATAACAGGAATTAGAATATTAGCATTCCATACAGGCTTGGACGGCAAACGCGGAGCAGATCAACTGTCCGGCTCCGCTACCCGAGGACATGGCCACACACCAACTGGGAGATATGCTGGTACCGGCCCCGGATCAAGCGCCGGAGAAGAAGTCCAAGAAGAAGAAGGGCAAGGAGGCCAAGGGCGGCCCCCGCCCCAAGGGTACTTCGGAAACCATATCCAGAGAGACCGAAGCCCCCTCCTCCCACGACGAGGAGGAAGAGGAGGAGGAGGTGGAAAGCGACTCACCCATTAAGGGGGGGAAGAAGAAGAAGAGGGCGGCCCCCGAAGACACGGAGGAGGGGGCGCCCAGGAGGAGGAAGCTGAACCTCCCGAACAGTTCGGATTCAGGATCCAAAGCTGTCCCTCGAAGACAGCCCAGGGTTAAGCCCATGACCGAATCGTAAGTATTCGTAAATTTATTATTGTCTTCGGTCCACTTGCTTTCATTGTATAAGTTATCTTGTTTGTTGTCTTTCAGTCCTCCCCGCACACTCCCCAATACATCATCGCATGGGAACTCTCTGCCAGCCAAGATGGCAGAGAGCAAGACACCGCCGCGAGCCCCCTCACCTACCGTCAGGGGGACACCAAAGTGTCGTCCTTGCGGACATCCCCTGCCCAAGAGGGGTTGAGTGGGCCCGACAAGAGGGTGCACGAGGTTAACACCTCGATCACCAAAAACCAAGGGGAAGCGGTCCCTATGGCGACCAATGGCGGGGAGCCCACGTAGTCCGAGCTCCAGCTGAACACCGTCCTAGACACCAGGACGGCTCCGGGGCCGGAGAATCAACTTCCTACGAGAGGGGGAGGAGCACCAGCTCCAGCGGCAGCCTCCGTTAATTCGGAGGTGCCCAACGCTCTGGAGGAAGCACTGCAAAGCGCTTCCATTGTGGCGGAACTCCACACCCATTCTTGATGGGTGCGGTTATGGAGAAGATTCAGTCTACTAAGGGCGGACTGAATGAAGCCTTCTACAGCGTACTGACAGGCTTTGAGGTAGGCGACGTAATACTCTATGAAGAACTTCATATTTCATTCGTGTAGGATAATAAATCTATGTACGGACGATAGCCCCCGATGCTTTGTCCGATTTGAAATGAATCAGACAGAGGATCCATATAATATTTGGGAATATAATATACTGTGCCGTTTATTGAAACATACTTCCATGTGGGCGGCAACCGCCCATGCCGCAGAGGTTTTCGAGCTCAATCGGAAGCTTCAGGAAGCCTACGAGGAACTCAACCGCATTAATAAGCGGTTCGATGAAACGCAAGGTATGCGGGCTTATAATTTTTTTATTTTTATATCAAAGAAATGATATGTATGTTGACAGTTTAACTCATCAGATAATGTGATTATGATCACAGTTGGCGCAGCCGAGGTCGAGACCCTCAAGGGCGCCCTTCCCCGGGCCAAGAAGGAGGCTGAGGTGAAAAAGGCAACCGCTGACAAAGCGGCTGCCGAACTGGAGGCCGAACAAGCTGCCCGCTTCCAACATGAAGCTCGGGTGACCGAAATCGAGCAGGAGCTGAAGGACGTCATTCGCAAATGTGAGGCGTTGGAGCAAAAGACTTTGGACCAATCATCCGGGCTTACCAAGGCTCTCCATGACGCCAAAGAGGCGCGGAGCGAGTCGCGGAGTGCTCGCGAAGAGATCCACCAGGCAAGGTAGATAGTGGCTGGTATGGCCTTTCTTTTGGAGAGTATCTTTGGAGGTCAGAGGTATGCATTGCTCACCTGGGTGTGGAGTTCTCCAAGCATGTTTGCGGATCTCCCGAAGAGTTCCACCGACGCCGCACAGTTCTTCAGAGCCCAGGAGGGGAACTCAACGGAGAAGTTGTTCTGGTTGGAATTTCTTCCACCGGAACAACCGACGCCTCTCAACGACCAGCTGAAACAGCTGGTGGAGCTGCATGGGGTGGCAGGTTCGGCTATGAAGGACTTAATAGTCCACCTCTGGCTAACCGAGCCCATCCCTAGTAGTTACTTTGGCTTGGTGAAGCGGCTCGTCGATGCGCAGCCGCAGATTGATGTTGTGAAGTGCTCGGCCTGCATAGAGGGTGCCCAGATGGTCTTCGCTCGCGTCAAGATGCAATGGGCAAAGATGAAGGCCACTGAAGTGGCGACCGCAGGCCCGCCCGAAGGAAAAGATCATCGAAAGCCAAGAGGTACTTCGATGACGTCCTAGAGGGAGCCCGCATTATAGAGGGCCAATGTTCAAAGGATGTGATTTTTAGTTAAGTGTGTTCGGGTTGTAAAAACTATGTTCTAAACCCATGCTACTATGTATGACTATGTTTTTGCACCTTCTATTCTAGCGACTTCTCCTCCTGTGCGGCCGTTTATTTTTATACTTCTGAAAGTTATCAGTCGTCGGCTTGAGCCCCCATGTAGATGCTACATGGGTGTTCGGCATGATGTGTGACCACACTTTATCCAATGTCCTGGTTCGTAAATGAGGTGTCCGTGGGGTGAACCAGGCAATCAGACCATGCGGCTTTATTACTTTCACTAATTAGACATATGAGTTTGACTATGGGGCTAGGTACTAGCCCCTTGTGCATGTGCGGTTATCCGTATTATGATGCCTCTTCCACGTGGCTGGGCGAAGACCAGCCCCTCGTGTAACATGGGGTGAATCACTAATGATCTGTAGTATAGTACTAAGTTGCCGAATCACTGACTAGCTCTCGCTTATCATGATCCTCAGTTTTCGTCTTTCTCTACTGAGGTACTTGACCGGACGAATCCGAAAATACAATCGCAGTAGTTCTCCCATTACTACCTTAGCCGAACAAGCGGAACGTAAGGTGGTAAGCACAGGAGCCGGGCAACCCAACTATAGACCCAAGACATGATTCGGAGCTGACGCATATAGTGCAATATCCAGGACGCCGAGGTGTTCGGACTTTGAAGTGTGCTAGGCCGCATACAGCCCCCGGTGTTAGGGCCGGATTGAAGAATGCGTGGCAATCTGAGGTAGGGAGGGAACACAGATGATAATGTAAGATAAAATAAATTCCAAACAAAGTGGGAATCAACTGCTTCATTTATACCCTGATTAATACTGCGAGCCATGTAGTTACACATAATGCCAAAAACATCAAGGACATTTTACATGCGAAAAGTTTATACAAGGGAAAGGTTTACACAGAGCCTAAATGGAATGATTTAAAAATCCCAATGATGCCATGTTGCACGTCTGCGCCGTTTCTCCTTGGTGACATGTCCTTGAAGGAGAGGAGTCTGATGGTCGTCTGCGAAAAAGAGGAATCTGGAAAGAGGTCCCCGCACAACCATAGATAAAGTGGGTTCCTTAACGAACCTGCAGTGAAAACATATTTAAGGTCCGAATAGGGTCAAGTCGTACTATGGACCGTATTCCGAAGTGTGCCTCTGATACGTCTCCGTTGTATATACAATTTTTTATTGTTCCATGCCAATATTCTACAACTTTTACATACTTTTGGAAACTTTTTATACTATTTTTGGGACTAACATATTGATCCAGTGCCCAGTGCCAGTTCCTGTTTGTTGCATGTTTTTTGTTTCGCAGAATATCTATATCAAACGGAGTCCAAACGGGATAAAAACGCACAGAGTTTTTGTCAGGCCCAAGATGCGATTCTATCCCGATCACGTGACACATACGTGATTGGGGCACAACCGCATTTCGGGCGCTTAGCAAGATGGATATCATTACATCGTACCATTACATACATACATGGGGAATACAACAATTCATACAAGTCACTTGAATACATCAACATCAATACAAGACATCCGACTACAGATGCAAACATGAAAAGCACACGACATCCATCTGCTATCCCAGGCTGCCGACCAGGAACCTAACCCAAGACTGACGAAGCTGAAGAAGAAAGAACTCCAACACAAAGAACATCGCTCTCACGTCAAGTCATTGGAAACCTGCACCTGCAACTGTTGTTGTAGTATCTGTGAGCCACAAGGACTCAGCAATCCCATAACCATGGGTAACAAGACTAGCAAAGCTTAATGTGTAGGAAGAGGTAAAGCGGTGAGGTTGCAGCAACGGCTAAGCATATATATGGTGGCTAACTTACGAGTACAAGAATAAGATGAGCATCTACACAAACGGTCGCAAGCTAGTAGTGATCGCTAAAGATCCTGAACTACCTACGAGTCAAACATAACCCCACCGTGTTCTCTTCTCAACATGAAAAGAGACAGTCACGGTTACTCTCACAGTTGTGTGTTTTACTTCAGATCCTCTGATAAGTTTTCTACAACCGGACATTAACAAATTCCAATCTTCCACATAACCGCAGGCACGGCTTTCGAAAGATCATAACCCTGCAGGGGTGTCCCAACTTAGCCCATCACAAGTTCTCACGATCAGCAGAGATAATAATAAAATTACCCCTTATCATAGGGAAGGCCCGATCAGACTCGGAATTCCTGGTGCACAAGACATTTCGACAATGGTAAAACAAGTCCAGCAAGACCTCCCGGCGTGCCGACACCCTGATAGTAGCCGCGCATATCTCGTCTCAGGCCACGTCCGGATGACCAATATGTACGGCAACCGAAGACCCCAGATAACTGGGTGGCACCGCAAGTGGCTCTAGTTTGGGACCAACACCATCAGCACTGGCCCCCCTGTTATGTAGAAAGAATCCTCGGGGACGCGACCCCCTATACAATTTAATTAATTAATTAAGTTATTATTATGTTGGAAATTCAAACCAATGTTGGGCTTTGCTGGAGGAGTTTTATTCAAAGACAAACTGTCAAGGGGTCCCTATATACCCAACCGTGTAAGGAACGCAAAATCAAGGAACATAACGCCGGTTTATCGGCTCCTAAGGTGGCATGAGTGGAACAAAACACCGAGCAAAAGGCCAAGCCTTCCAACCATTGCCAAGTATATAGGTGTGTTAATATATATATATATATAAGATATATTGTGATATTCCAACAACAAGTTCCAACATGGAACGATCTCCATCTTCACCTGCAACTAGAAACGCTATAAGAGGGGCTGAGCAAGGGGGTAACATAGCCAAACAATGGTTTGTTGGGAAGGTGTCAAAGGTTAGAGGTTTCATGGCATCAAGGAGAGGGGCTGGCAATAAAAGATGGGTAGCGCGACATATAACGACAGCATCGAGACATCTAGCATAGCAATGATAGTAAAGGCATCCAAGGTGATGGTCATCTTGCCTGAGCCCGCAAGGAAGAAGAACGAATCCATGAAGTAGACGAAGAAGAAGCCTTGAAGACGAACCAAGTGTAGTCGAACGAATCCTCACGATTGCAACGGAACAAGCACTAACGAGAAGAAGCAAGCAACACGGTAAACACACAACACAAGAACATGACAAGATGCTCAACCAAGTATGATGCAAGACAAGTCTATATGATTCAATTCATGGCAAGGGATGAAACACACAAGAACAACACCAACCAACAAGTTTAAATGAGGCCGGAATCAACATATAGCAATTCCGGTAAGTCCTCATATGCACACTTTGAATTTGGTCCAGATCTGAACAAACCTTAAGTTCAAGTTGTTAAACAGCAAGTTAACATGCACCATTATGATCTACACAAAATTCTAATCAAGTTTCATATAAAGTTTGTTTAATTCGGAGCTACGGCCTAGAAGATATGAGCAAAGCAAGACAAGCGTGTCAAATGTACAAGATGCATCCAAACAACATGCAAACACACTCCAAACATGTAACCAACATGATATTATGCTTCTACCTGCAAAAAAACACACAAGTTTCATATATGACACGCTCAAAACGGAGCAACGGTTCAACACATACACATGAAACAAGATTAACAACAAGCTGTCCAAAATCAGCAACATAGCAACTTTGGAGCAAGGTAAATATATGCTACAGTATCCAAACATGATAACAAGAGGCATGGATGTGAAATAGACATGATACTCAACAAGCATGAACTTATAACACACCCAAAAACTTACTGGAACACAATTAAACAAGCATGGCAAGTTACAATAAATTTATCCAGACTTAGTCAAAATTTGGGAAGGCAAAAACATCACCAATGCTGCCTTCGGAGGCATAAAACAACAAGCATATCACTCTACTAAGTATATAAAGACCATGGACATGCAATAGAAATATCATACATCCAACAACTCCATTGGAGCAACTCCATAGGAGGCATGTATCAATAACAACAAGCTTCACCAAATTGATCATGCTGATAACAGGCTGACAGGTAAATTTATAGCAACTTGAGAGCAAGAAATAAATAAGCTACATCAGGGCATATATGCAAACAAGGGCATGGATTGATAGACAATAACATGGACAACAAGGCAAAATCATTGGCCAACCCAAAACATGCAAGGATATGAGTGGGGCATCAAGCAAACATAGCATCAGGTTTAACAGTTTCAGACTTAGCAGTTTTTTTCACTAAGTATAAAACAACAACATTGGTATGGCATGTTTACAAGCTTGTTTAAGTCACCTCAAGGCATATCATGGAAAGTGGATTGCACCACAACAAATACCATATGATTGAGCTTCTAAAACATATTGACATGTGGCATGAAGACAAACACAACAATAGCAATGAGCAAGTCAAATCAACATCTCATAACAAGTTTCAGCACTTAACAGCCACATGCACTTTTGCAACAGAGATTAACATGGCAATATGGCATCTAACATGAACGCTACAGCAACCAACATGTAGAGCACTTCACAATGAACATTTTGACATATCATATGCTCCATTTGGATAAACATGCACAAAGTTATCATCACCACAAGCATGCAACAAATTTATAGTTAACATCAGTTTTAAACATATAACACTCTTGCAACGATGATTAGGGCATCAAGATGAACTCAAACAATCATGCCACAATGGAACAAAATGAAGAGCATGTCACAATGATCATTTGGACATATAATATGCATCATTAGGATCACCACGCAAAAAGTTACAGCTACACAAAGATGCACACATATTTATGACAGAAAAGGACTTAGCCATTTTTCACAGAAAACAACGAGCGCAAGATAGTATAACGTCGCACGGGGGGG
>LR738710.1:712881673-712932789 GCA_902687465.1 Secale cereale | reverse complement strand
GGGGGGGGGAATAGAGGGTTCTCACCAATGGGCCTCGCCCAAGTCGGCGTGGAGGTCGAGCAGAGCAGGCCGGCGGGTGAGGAGACGGGTCGGAGGGTAGGAGGCCCATTCGGCCGGCGGTAGCTGGGCCGGCGGCCAGGGAGGAGCGAGGTGGGCCGGCTGGCGTCGTCATGCTCTGCACCGGGCGAGCAGGAGGCTGACGACGGCGCCGGCGTGAGGGGGCGGGGAAGGCGCGAGCGACGGGATCTCGTCGGATCCGCGCAGATCCGGGGCAGAGGGTCCCATTCCCGACGACGGACGGTGGCGCTGACGAACTCCGGCGGCACGACTTGATTCGGAAGAAGGAGCGGTGGTGGTGCACGAGGGCGCTTGAGGACGAGGGGGATCCTGCGGGGACGGCGGCGCGGATGGCAAGGACGGCGGCGGGGTCCGGCGCGCGACCGACGATGGAGGCGGCGCGGCGTCGGGCGCCTGCGGGGCGGCGAAGTGCTCCGGCGACTTAGTCGGCAAAGTACGGCGAGCCTCGGTGAACGGGTGCGGGCGGCGGCGCGCACTCGGGCCCCGAGGGCTCGGGCGGGCCCCGCGCGGGCTCGGCGGGCCGCGGTCGCGAGGTGGACTGGGGGAGGGACAGGTGGCGGCCGCGGAGTTGTGGAGGGGTGCTCGGGGGTGATATGGCACGCTCTCATTGGCTGCGGGGATGTGGCGGCGGACATGTCCGGCACGGGACGGACGTGTCCGGCTACGCGAGGTGGAAGACGACTAGGGTTTGGACCCGAAATTTCAGAGGAGGGGGCTGTTTTATAGGTAGAGGGAGCTAGGAGACTCCAAATGAGGAGCGGTTTTTGGCCACACGATCATGATCCAACGACCGAGAGCATGGAGGTGATTGGGATGGGCTAGTGGGGTGTTGTGAAGGGGCTCTGGGCCAAAAGAGAAAAGGCTTCCGGCAGTTAACACGGTTAACCGTTGGGCTATCAACCGAGCTTCGAATGCGATGAAATTTGACAGGCGGTCTACCTATGCTATAATAAGACCACACGCTAAGTTTCATCCCATTTCAAGAACATTTTCTGCCCCACTCATAAAATAAATATTCGGAGGTGCCGCGGGCACGTGCAAGTGTGTCTGGGCTCAGAACGGACAACGGAGAGGACGAGGGGGCTCGGACGGATGCAAGTTTGAAAACATGCTGATGCAATGCATACGATGACAAGGCAAAGATGCAACACACAAGTAGATGACATGGCAATGACGACGAATAACTGGCCGACACCTGGTGCATCGGTCTCGGGGTGTCACAGTTTTTTTTGGAATATTTATGATTTTTGGGAAGAAGAATCAACGCGAGACGATGCCCGAGGGGGTCACGAGGCAGGGGGTGCGCCCTAGGGGGTCAGGCGCGCCCTGGGCCCTCGTGGCCACCCCGTAAGGAGGTTGGTGCCCTTCTTTCGCCGCAAGAAAGCTAATATCTGCATAGAGATCGTGTCCGAAATTCAGCCCAATCGGAGTTACGGGTCTCCGGAAATATAAGAAACGGTGAAAGGCCAGAATCTAGGAACGTAGAAACAAAGAGAGACAGAGAGACAGATCCAAGCTCAGAGGGGCTCTCTCCCCTCCTATGTCATGGAGACCAAGGACCAGAGGGATAACCCTTCTCCCACCTAGGGAGAAGGCCAAGGAAGAAGGAGAAGGAGGGGGGCTCTCTCCCCCTCGCTTCCGATGGCGCCAGAGTGCCACCGGGGCCATCATCGTGCGACGACGATCTACACCAACGCCTCCGTCATCTTCACCAACATCTTCATCACCTTCCCCCATCTATCTAGAACTGTCCACTCTCCCGCAACCCGCTGTACCCTCTACCTAAACATGGTGCTTTATGCTTCATATTATTATCCAATGATGTGTTGCCATCCTATGATGTCTGAGTAGATTTTCGTTGTCCTATCGGTAATTGGTGAATTGCTATGATTGGTTTAATTTGCTTGTGGTTATGTTGCTGTCCTTTGGTGCCCATCATATGAGTGCGCGCGTGGATCACACCATTGGGTTAATTGTATGTTGATAGGACTATGTATTGGTGGGCAAGAGTGACAGAAGCTTCAACCTCGCATAGAAATTGAAGCATACGGGATTGAAGGGGGACCAATATATCTTAATGCTATGGTCGGGTTTTACCTTAGTGAACGTTAGTAGTTGCAGATGCTTGCTAATAGTTCCAATCATAAGTGCATAGAATTCGAAGTCAGGGATGACATGCTAGTAGTGGCCTCTCCCACATAAAACTTGCTCTCGGTCTAGTAACGTAGTCAATTGCTTATGGACAATTTCGTAACTCCTACCACCACTTTTCCACACTCGCTATATTAAATTTATTCCTTCTTTACCTAAACAGCCCCTAGTTTTTATTTACGTTCTCTTTATATTCTTGCAAACTTATCCCGTTACACCTACAAAGTACTTCTAGTTTTATACTTGTTCTAGGTAAAGAGAACGTCAAGCGTGCGTAGAGTTGTATTGGTGGTCGATAGAACTTGAGGGAATATTTGTTCTACCTTTAGCTCCTCGTTGGGTTTGACACTCTTACTTATCAAAAGAGGCTACAATCAATCGCCTATACTTGTGGGTTATCAAGACCTTTTTCTGGCGCCGTTGCCGGGGAGTTATAGCGTGGGTGAATATTCTTGTGTGTGCTTGTTTGCTTTATCACTAAGTAGTTTTTATTTTGTGTTCTTATTTTCTATCTTTAGGTATGCGTAGGAAACGCAAAATACCAAAAAATTAGTGGTACCTACTGAACCAATGATTGAAGAACCACTCAAAATCTATCACACTACTGAAGCTTTTTACTTGGATCATCTTCGATCCCTATGTGCTCGGGCTGAAACCCCAACTAGCTTAGTTGAGGGCAAATCTTTAAATGAGCATGCTTGTTATGTGCGACATCGCATATCTGAAAAAGGGAAACTTTTATTGGACCAAATTCATCATTTGCAGTGCTATGCTTGGAATTTATGTGAAATATATGATTGTACTTGTTGTTTCTAAAGACCCTAAGAAACACCTTCCTTACCAATGTGAGTTTAGTGATGATGGAATCGTATCTTCGTATACTAAGGGGTTTATAATTACTATGATGTTCAACAAATTGAAGAATTTGTTGCTTTTAGGGGTACTTGTGAAATTGCTTCTTTTATTGAAGAGTGTGATACTACTCTCTACAAATCTGAAAATTTGGCCATACTTAAATATTGCTATGATAATTATGCTTCTAATCCTTATATTAAACCTTATATTGAAGACTCCTCCACTGTCCAAGAAGAGACTAATATTTTGTAGGAAACTATGGAAGAAGGAATTGATGACACTATGAGCTCATTAGATGAAAAAGATGAGGAGGAGAGCGAAGAACAAAAGGAGGAAGAGCGGATTAGTGTCGGTGTACTAGAGTAGGGGTACCCTAGTATCCCGAACTTGTGCACGGGCAGTCGCAGCATCCCGCGGCAAGGCTTGCCGGGTGACCGCCAAGGTCCTCCGTGGTTCCTTTGGAGCCATTCAAGAACAAAGTATTCAGGCCCAGGAGACAAGACCCCGGCAAGAGGAGCTTACCGGGAAGGCCAACCAAGGCATCTCAAGGAACTTGCCGCGACGCGCCACGCGTCCCGGCAAGGCCCAGTGAGTGACAAGCTCCTGGACGCGACAAGACATCGACCGCGGCAAGACGCTTGCCGCGGCAAGCTACCACTCTGTACCCGCGCTCCAGCACATCCACCAACGTGTCGCTCTGGGACCATTCCAGGCGTACGTGGCGGGAGGCTGTGCAGCCAACGGTGCGCGGTGGCAAGCGGTGCTGACAAGATTGCCATCGTGGCGAGCGGTGGCGTCCCTGACGGTCCCTTTTGCACTATTTGGGCGACGCAGAAGGGCATTTAATGCCCTTGTCCCCTGCCGTCAGGGTTAGGTATGATACACTGTACAGGTAGTTGTACCAACCGCAACACCTTTCCATTTTTACCCTTGTCTACGTTGCCACCTGTCGGTGACCCTTTGAGCATATAAAAGGAGGCCCATGCGCAACGTAGAAGGGGGGAGGAGAACACTCACGCTCGGTCTTGTTAGCTGCTGGTGTGTACTGTAGCACTCAGCGCTCCCGAGCAAGAACTCAATACAAACCACAAAGCAGGAGTAGGGTTTTACGCATCCGTGCGGCCCGAACCTGGGTAAACTGCTCGTGTGTTTCGCCTCGATCTGCTCTTTGTGCGATCTTCGCCCCCGCCGAACCGAAAGGGGCTCGGTTCGCCGGTCCCCATAGGTGCTCGTGGATCAGTTTCCTCGACATCCCGGGCCTGGGCCATACAATTAGCTACCCGTGCCCACCTTCTAATGAGAGTAACTCTTCAACTCATACATTGTTTAATTTCCCTCCGTGCTTACCGAAGGATGAATGCTATGATGATTGCTATGATCTCTTGGATTCGTTTGAAATATCCCTTTTTGATGAAATTAATGCTTGCTATGCTTGTGGCCAAGATGCCAATATGAATTATGCTTATGGAGATGAACTTGATATATTTCCTTATGTTATTAATGAAATTGTTGTTATTCCACCCACGCATGACAGTCCTATTATCTTTTTGAATTCTCCCAACTACACTATTTCGGAGAAGTTTGCTCTTATCAAGGATTATATTGATGGGTTGCGTTCTACTACACATGATGATTTTGATAGATATAATATGCATGTACTCCCTGCTCCTACTTGCAATTATTATGGGAGAGGAACTACATCTCCGCCTCTCTATGTTTCCATTACGACAAAATTGCAAGAAACTGTTTATACTATGCATTGGCCTTTACTATGTGTGCATGAATTGTTCTTTTATGACATGCCGATGCATAGGAAGAGAGTTATACTTTGTTGTTGCATGATATATGTTACTTTGTGCTCACTACTAAATCACAAATCATTGTTAATTAAAATTGGCTTTGTATACCTTGGGATCCGGGTGGATCCATTACTTGAGCACTTTATGCCTAGCTTAATGGCTTTAAAGAAAGCGCTGCCAGGGAGACAACTCGGAAGTTTTAGAGAGTCATTTATTTCTGTCGTGTGCTTTTATAAAGTTTAAAAAAAGGGGGAACCTAAAACTTTTTCAAAAAGAAAAGCGAAAGTGAGAAAGACGAGCATTGTTAAAGTGGGAGCTAGCCTTGAACTTTGTTCATGCCCATGGAAACTTTGTGAACCTTGATTACAGAAACTTTTCAACAAAAATAATTATCCCCTTGTACAATTCCATTGTATTATAAAAATAATGTGCCAAGAGTTTCCTTTAGGATGATTAAACTGCTTGTTGGTTTGTGCGGTGCAAAAACAGAAATTTTGGCTGTAGTGCGCGATTTTACATTTTTACTGGAACGTCGAAAGGATCTGAAACTTTTTCCACTGTCTTGCTATACAAATTGTTGATTTTTGTTAATTTGGTCAGAATTTTTAGAGTTACAGTAGTATGATTAATGTTCAGATTACTGCAGACTGTCCTGTTTTCACATATTGCTGTTATAGCTTCATTATTTACATATGTTTGAATTCTTGTTGAAGTCTCCTTGAGTTGGGACCATAGAATTGTGATAGAATACATTGGGTAATGTTTGTTCATAATTATACAATAATTTTAGAGCAGTACATGATGGGATTTCATTGATCATATGCACTAACCCCACCACTAAAAGTTCGGTTAAGTTTTGTGTGGATGAAGTGTTCAAAGACCGAGGAGGTCTCGATGTGAGGAGAAGGAGGAGAGGAAAGAGCTCAATCTTGGGGATGCCCAAGGCACCCCAAGTAAATATTCAAGGAGACTCAAGCGTCTAAGCTTGGGGATGCCCCGGAAGGCATCCCATCTTTCTTCAACAAGTATCGGTATGTTTTCGGATTCGCTTCGTTCACATGATATGCGTAAATTCTTGGAGCATCGTGTGCTTTTTATTTTTCTTTTAATAAATGCACCATGCTGGTATGAGATAGTCTTTGGTTGATTTATAGAATGCTCTTTGCACTTCACTTATATCTTTTGAGTATGGCTTTATAGAGTGCTTCATGTGCTTCACTTATATCATTTGAAGTTTGGATTGCCTGTTTCTCCTCACATAGAAAAACCGCCATTTGTAGAATGCTCTTTTGCTTCACTTATATTTGTTAGAGCGTGGGCATATCTTTTGTAGAAAGAATTAAAACTCTCTTGTTTCACTTATGTCTATTTAGAGAGTTGATAGAAATTGGTCATTCACATGGTTAGTCATAAAATCTTACATAAATGTGTAGATCGTTAAATATGATATGTTTGATCCCTTGCAATAGTTTTGCGATATAGAGATGATAATATGTGGGAGGTACTAGTGAATGATTGTGGTTTAGTAAGAATATTGGTGTTAAGGTTTCTGATTCCCGAAGCATGCACGTATGGTCTCCTAACTATGTAACCAAATTGGCGCGCACTGTATTTTGATTGTTTATCTTTGCGTGAAGGTCGGGGGCACGCGATGGTTAACTCCTATCAACCTCCCCCCTAGGAGCATGCGTTGTAGTATTTTTGCTTCGACGGCTAATAGGTTTTTCGCAATAAGTATGTGAGTTCTTTATGGCTAATGTTGAGTTCATGGATTATACGCACTCTCACCCTTCCACCTTACTAGCCACTCTAGTACCGCGCAATTTTCGCCGGTGCATTACCTTATACCCTTTCTCAAAACAGCCACCATATCTACCTATTATGGCATTTCCGTAGCCATTCCGAGATATATTGCCATGTAACTCCACCATTCCGTTTGTTATGACACGCACCATCATTGTCATATTGCTTTGCATGATCGTAAGATAGCTAGCATGATGTTTTCATGGCTTGACTATTTTTTGATGTCATTGCTATGCTAGATCATTACACATCCCGGTACACCACCGGAGGCATTCATATAATCATACTTTGTTCTATCATCGAGTTGTCATATCGAGTTGTAAGTAAATAAAAGTGTGATGATCATTATTATTAGAGCATTGTCCCGAAAAAAAGGCCAAATACAAAAAAAGGAAGGCCTAAAAAATAAGATTTTTTTAAAAGGGGACAATGCCACTATCTTTTTTTCCACACTTGTGCTTTGTCATAGCACCATCTTCTTCATGATAGAAAGTCTCCTATGTTGTCGCTTCCATATACTAGTGTGAATTTTCATTATAGAACTTGGCTTGTATATTCCAACGACAGGCTTCCTCAAATGCCCTAGGTCTTCATTAGCAAGCAAGTTGATGCACACGTACTAGTTTTCTTTTGAGATTTCATACACTTATAGCCCTAGTGCATCAGTTACATGGCAATCCCTACTCACTCACATTGATATCAATTGATGGACATCTCCATAGTCCGTTAATTTGCCTAGTCGATGTGAGACTTTCTCCCTACTTTTGTATATCACCACCTTCTATTCCACACATAGTGCTATGTCCATGGCTCACGCTCATGTATTGCGTGAAGAGCTGAAAAGGTTCAAAAAAGTAAAGTATGAAAAAATTGCTTGGCTGACACCGGGATGGGCATGAGGGGTACCTTGTGTTAAGAAAAGGGAGCATAAAAGACTATATGATTTTGTAGGGATAACTTTCTTTAGCAATGATATTTTGAAAGACTTGATTGTTTGTTGGGATGCCCGAGTATTAAATTCTTTTATGTCAAATGATAGACTATTGCTTTGAATCACTCGTGTCTTAATATTCATGCCATGATTAGATTACATGATCAAGATTATGCTAGGTAGCATTCCACATCAAAAATTATCTTCTTTTTTTCATTTACCTACTCGAGGACGAGAAGTAATTAAGCTTGGGGATACTGATACGTCTCCGTCGTATCTATAATTTTTGATTGTTCCATGCCAATATTCTATAACTTTTACATACTTCTGGCAACTTTTTATACTATTTTTGGGACTAACATATTGATCCAGTGCCAAGTGCCAGTTCAAGTTTGTTGCATGTTTTTTGTTTTGCAGATTATCCATATCAAACGGAGTCCAAACGGATAAAAATGCATGGAGGTTTTTTTTGAATATTTATGAATTTTGGGAAGAAGAATCAATGCGAGACGATGCCCGAGGGGGCCACGAGGCAGGGGGCGCGCCCCAGGGGTCAGGCGCGCCCTGGGCCCTCATGGCCACCCCGTAAGGCGGTTGGTGCCCTTCTTTCGCCGCAAGAAAGCTAATATCCGGATAGAGACCGTGTCCAAAATTCAGCCCAATCGGAGTTACCGATCTCCAGTAATATAAGAAACGGTGAAAGGCCAGAATCTGGGAACGCAAAAACAGAGAGAGATAGAGAGACAAATCCAATCTCGGAGGGGCTCTCGCCCCTCCCATGCCATGGAGACCAAGGACCAGAGGGAGAACCCTTCTCCCACCTAGGGAGAAGGCCAAGGAAGAAGGAGAAGGAGGGGGGCTTTCTCCCCCTCGCTTCCGGTGGCGCGAGAGTGCCACCGGGGCCATCATCGTGCGATGGCGATCTAAACCAACACCTCCGTCATCTTCACCAACATCTTCATCACCTTCCCCCATCTATGTACAGCGGTACACTCTCCCGCAACCCGCTGTACACTCTACTTGAACATGGTGCTTTATGCTTCATATTATTATCCAATGATGTGTTGAAATCCTATGATGTCTAAGTAGATTTTCGTTGTCCTATCGGTAATTGGTGAATTGCTATGATTGGTTTAATTTGCTTGTGGTTATGTTGCTGTCCTTTGGTGCCCATCATATGAGCACGCACGTGGATCACACCATTGGGTTAGTTGTATGTTGATAGGACTATGTATTGGAGGGCAAGAGTGACAGAAGCTTCAACCTAGCATAGAAATTGATGCATACGAGATTGAAGGGGGACCAATATATCTTAATGCTATTGTTGGGTTTTACCTTAATGAACGTTAGTAGTTGCGGATGCTTGCTAATAGTTCCAATCATAAGCGCATAGAATTCCAAGTCAGGGATGACATGGTAGCAGTGGCCCCTCCCACAGAAAACTTGCTATCGGTCTAGTAACGTAGTCAATAGCTTAGGGACAATTTCGCAACTCCTACCACCACTTTTCACACTCTCTATATTAACTTTATTTCTTCTTTACCTAAACAGCCCCTAGTTTTTATTTACGTGCTCTTTATATTCTTGCAAACATATCACGTTACACCTACAAAGTACTTCTAGTTTTATACTTGTTCTAGGTAAAGCGAACGTCAAGCGTGCATTGAGTTGTATCGGTGGTCGATAGAACTTGAGGGAATATTTGTTCTACCTTTAGCTCCTCGTTGGGTTCGACACTCTTGCTTATCGAAAGAGGCTACAATTGACCCCCTATACTTGTGGGTTATCAGCCTCTGGTGCTGCCCAAGGTATTTCAAGGGCGTAATTTTCTACGCGAGGTACGTATACCGCAAGCTTATGGGGCAGTTGGCGGAGGCTAAACTGCTATTTCAGCTTAGGGTCCATCGAGCTACCGCGTTGTAATGCAGGTCAGACACATTTAGCAGTGTCTTGGGTCTTGATGACCGATGGGTTGTTTGTCTTCATAAGACCGCCTTGAACATCGGCTGCAAGGGCCGCGGTAGTCTCCTCAGTACGGAGGGAGCGCTCCATGTTCCCGTTTACTGTAATAACGCCATGAGGTCCAGACATTTTGAGCTTGAGATAAGCATAGCGCAGGACTGCGTTAAAGCGGGCGAAATCGGTTCGTCCGAGCAGTGCGTGATAACCACTGCGAAAGGGGACGATGTCGAAGTTCAATTCTTTGCTTCGAAAGTTGTCTGGGGAGCCGAATACTACCTCCAGTGTTAATGAGCCCGTGCAGCAGGCCTACACGCCAGGTATCACTACTTTAAAGGTAGTGTTGCTAGGCTTGATTCTTGACGGGTCGATCCCCATCTTGCGGACAGTATCCTGATATATCAGGTTGAGGCTGCTGCCGCCGTCCATGGGGACTCTAGGGAGATGGTATCCGTCGATGATAGGATCAAGTACCAGGGCCGCCGAACCTGCGTGATGGATACTAGTTGGATGGTCCCTACGATTAAAGGTGATTGGACAAGCCGACAATGGGTTGAATTTTGGGGCGACAAGCTCTACAGCGTAGACGTCCCTTAATGCTCGTTTGCGCTCCCTCTTAGGGATATGGGTGACATATATCATGTTCACCATTTTCACCTCAGGGGGAAATATTTTCTGTCCCCCAGTGTTCGATGGCCGAGTCTTGTCATCATCCTCGCTTTGAGGTCCTTTCCCCTTGTGTTCGGTATTTAATTTACCGGCCTGTTTGAAAACCCAACAATTTTTGTTGGTGTGGTTGGCAGGCTTGTCAAGGGTGCCATGAATCTGGTAAGGCCTATCGAATATTTTGTCCATGTTGGATGGATCGTCTCGATTTCCCTTGAACGACTTCTTTCGCTGGCCATATTTCGAGCCACTGAATCCGGCATTTACTCTCGTATCCTTTGCTTCTCCATTGTTGTTCCGGTGCTTGTTTTTGTTGCGTCATGGCCTGCCATTGCCATCCCTGACCTCCGAAGTGCCGGGGTCGCTGGTACTGTTGCTTCTATGAGCCAACTAGCTATCTTCGCCCACGCAAAAGCGGGTCATTAGTGTAGTGAGAGCTGCCATGGTCTTCGGCTTCTCTTGGCCGAGGTGTCGGGCGAGCCATTTGTCACGAACACTGTGTTTGAATGCCGCTAAGGCTTCAGCGTCTGGACAATCGACGATTTGGTTCTTCTTAGTCAAGAACCAATTCTAGAGTTTGCGGGCCGACTCCCTGGGTTACTGGACTATGTGGCTTAGGTCATCAGCATTCGATGGCCGGACATAAGTGCCCTGAAAGTTGGCCTGAAAAGAGTCCTCTAACTCTTCCCAGCTTCTAATGGAGTTCTCTGGGAGGCTGTTCAACCAGTGTCATGCTGGTCCTTTCATCTTTAGAGGGAGATATTTGATGGCATGGAGGTCATCTCCGTGAGCCATGTGAATGTGGAGAATAAAGTCTTCAATCCATATGACAGGATCCGTCGTTCCATCGTACTGCTCGATGTTCACGGGTTTAAACCCTTCCATAAATTGGTGATGCATTACCTCATCGGTAAAGCACGTAGGGTGTGCGACACCTGCATACCGGGCGACATCACGACAGAGTTCGGATGACATTTGTGTTCGGTGCTTACTCCTAACTGGATTGTGTTTGTTGTGCCAGGCTTGATAGCCGTCATCCTGTGGGGGAGCACGTCCTCTTGATTCGTAGATTGATCTAGTCTGACCGGCTCTATTGGCCAGGTCCTGACGTAGGTCGTACTTGTAGCCCGGAGCCGTTGTCTCCTTGCCTTTATGGTGGGCGGGTGTGGCTGGTGTTCTACATTATTGGCCGCTTTGTCCCGTCCACGTGGTGGTCAGTCAGGTTGATCGGTCTGATTGTACCACGACGGTATTGGCGCACGGTGAAGGAAATATGCCCTAGAGGCAATAATTAAGTTGTTATTTATATTTCCTTATATATCATGATAAATGTCTTTTATTCATGCTAGAATTGTATTAAGCGGAAACTTGATACATGTGTGAATACATAGACAAAACATAGTGTCCCTAGTATGCCTCTACTAGACTAGCTCATTAATCAAAGATGGTTAAGTTTCCTAACCATTGACATGTGATGTCATTTGATGAACGGGATCACATCATTAGGAGAATGATGTGATGGACAAGACCCATCCGTTAGCTTAGCATATTGATCATTTAGTTTTATTGCTATTGCTTTGTTCATGACTTATACATGTTCCTCTGACTATGAGATTATGCAACTCCCGAATACCGGAGGAACACCTTGTGTGCTATCAAACGTCACAACATAACTGGGTGATTATAAAGATGCTCAACAGGTGTCTCCGAAAGTGTTTTTTGAGTTGGCATAGATTGAGAATAGGATTTGTCACTCTGAGTATCGGAGAGGTATCTATGGGCCCTCTCGGTAATACACATCACTATAAGCTGCAAGCAAATTACTAATGAGTTAGTCACGAGATAATGTATTATGAAACGAGTAAAGATACTTGCCAGTAACGAGATTGAACTAGGTATGATAATACCGATGATCGAATCTTACGTAAGTAACATACTGATAACAAAGGGAACAAAGTATGATGTTATGCGGTTTGATCGATAAAAATCTTCGTAGAATATGTAGGAGCCAATATGAGCATCAAGGTTCCGATATTGGTTATTGACCTGAGATGTGTCTCGGTCATGTCTACATAGTTCTCGAACCCGTAGGGTCTGCGCGCTTAATGTTTGATGATGATTTGTATTATGAGTTATGAGTTTTTAGTGACTGAAGATTATTCAGAGTCCCGGATGAGATCATGGACATGATGAGGAGTTTCAAAATGGCCGAGACATAAAGAATGATATATTGGATGATGTTATTCGGACACCGGATGAGTTCCGAGGGGTACCGGATAACTATCAGAGTGCTAGAGGGATATCGGAACCCCTAGAGGAACTAATGGGCCTTCATGGGCCTTAGTGGAGAGAGAGGAGGGCCACAAGGGGTGGCCGCGCCTCCCCATGCATGGAAGTCTGAATAGGACAAGGGGAAGGGGGGTGGAGCCCCCCTTTCCTTTTCCTTCTCTCCATCGACTTCCTCCCCCTCTCTTCCTTGGAGAGGAATCCTACTAGGACTAGGAAGTCCTAGTAGGACTCCCTTATTGGCGCGCCCCTAGGGCCGGCTGGCCTCCTCCTCCTCTTCCTTTATATACGTGGGGAGGGGGGCACCCTAAGGACACACAAGTTTCTCTTAGCCATGTGCGGTGCCCGCCTCCACAGATTAAACCTCAGATCATATTGTCGTGGTGCTTAGGCGAAGCCCTGCGCGGATCACATCACCAACACCGTCGCCACGCCGTCGTGCTGATGGAACTCTCCCTCAAGCATCTGCTAGATCAAGAGCTCATGGGACATCATCGTGCTGAACATGTGCTGAACACGGAGGTGCTGTACGTTCGGTACTTAGATCAGTTGGATCGTGAAGACGTTCGACTACATCAACCACGTTAACATAACGCTTCCGTTTTCGGTCTACGATGGTACGTAGACACACTCTCCCAGTTTCA
Organism: Secale cereale; assembly: GCA_902687465.1. Classification (NCBI taxonomy): domain Eukaryota; kingdom Viridiplantae; phylum Streptophyta; class Magnoliopsida; order Poales; family Poaceae; genus Secale; species Secale cereale. The sequence goes on along the minus strand of LR738710.1, from coordinate 712,919,617 downwards.
TTGCTATGCATGTCCTAGATAGATCTTGCGTGAGCGTAGGAATTTTTGAAATTGCATGCTACATTCCCAACACAAGGGCCTCGTCATCGAATTGTGGTAGTAGCTTGCGCTTGGGATAGCTCTTTGTTTGGCACTCACGGCCGTATCTTTCCTCAATGTCTACCACTTGATTTCATCTGTGGTTGAGTGTATCTTGTTTGGCTTTAAGCCGCCGCTGCTACTTTTTCAGGCACCTTGCTGTGGTGACAAGCCATCGCTGGAAACGTTCTTGCTCGAGGGGTTCCTCCGGGACAATGAATTCTTCGTCACCAAGGCTGGCATCCTCTTCGGAGATAGGTAAATAGTTACTATCTTCTGAATCATTGTGATTGGCGAGCTTTGCAGGACATAATAGACCCTCCTCCCTTTCTCTTGCTCTAACGCTGGTTCCATGGGGTTTTCGGGGTCTTCAACGTTATCCGGAGTGTCATTGTCTCCGGTGCCGGTGTTGCTTTCCCTTCCTCGGTGCGATCGAGAGCGGCGCAGCTGACGCCGTTGTTTTGGTGGTTCCTCAACGGGCTTGTCGTCGTCTAGATCTTTAGTGTCGTCGTCGTCCTTCTTCTCAGGCGTGTCCACCATGTATACATCGTATGTAGAAGTAGCCGTCCAGCGCCCGGTGGTGGTGGGTTTTGACTTGGTTCTGTTTCGACAGTGTCGTCCTTGTTGGAAATATGCCCTAGAGGCAATAATAAAATGGTTATTATTATATTTCCTTGTTCATGATAATTGTCTGTTATTCATGCTTGAATTGTATTATACGGAAACAGTGATACATGCGTAAATACACATACCACAACGTGTCCCTGGTAAGCCTCTAGTTACTAGCTCGTTGATCAACAGATGGTCACGGTTTCCTGACCATGGACATTGGATGTCATTGATAACGGGATCACATCATTTGGAGAATGATGTGATGGATGAGATCCAATCCTAAGCCTAGCACAAGATCGTTGTAGTTCGTAATGCTAAAGCTTTTCCAATGTCAAGTATCTTTTCCTTAGACCATGAGGTTGTGCAACTCCCGGATACTGTAGGAATACTTTGGGTGTGCCAAACGTCACAACGTAACTGGGTGGCTATAAAGGTACGCAACGGGTATCTCCGAAAGTGTCTGTTGAGTTGGCACGAACCGAGACTGGGATTTGTCACTCCGTATGACGGAGAGGTATCTCTTGGCCCACTCGGTAAGACATCATCATAATGAGCTCAATATGACTAAGGAGTTAGTCACGGGATGATGGATTACGGAACGAGTAAAGAGACTTGCCATGAGGAGATTAAACAAGGTATCGGTATACCGACGATCGAATCTCGGGCAAGTACCGTACCGATGGACAAAGGGAATAGCATACGGGATTGAGTGAATCCTTGACATCGTGGTTCATCCGATGAGATCATCGAGGAACACGTGGGAACCAACATGGGTATCCAGATCCCGCTGTTGGTTATTGACCGGAGAGTCGTCTCGGTCATGTCTACGTGTCTCCCGAACCCGTAGGGTCTACACACTTAAGGTTCGGTGACGCTAGGGTTGTAGACCTTTATGCACACGGTAACCCGAATGTTGTTCGGAGTCCCGGATGAGATCCCTGACGTCACGAGGAGTTCCGGAATGGTCCAGAGGTAAAGAATGATATATATGAAGTCCAGTTTCGGCCATCGGGAGAGTTCCGGGGGTCACCGGTAGTGTACCGGGACCACCGGAAGGGTCCCGGGGGTCCACCGGGTGGGGCCACCCATCCCGGAGGGCCCCATGGGCCGTAGGGGGAGGGAGACCAGCCCCTAGTGGGCTGGCGCACCCACCTTGGGCCTCCCCCCTGCGCCTAGGGTTGGGAACCCTAGGGGTGGGGGGCGCCCCCCCTAGGCTTGGGGGGCAAGCCACTCCCCGTGGCCCCCGCCCCCCTAGGAGATCCAATCTCCTAGGGCCGGCGCCCCCTGGCCCCTATATATAGTGGGGGGGAGAGAGGGCAGCCGCACCTCAGCCCCTGGCGCCTCTCCCCCCCGTTACACCTTTCCCTCCTCCCGCAGGGTCTTGGCGAAGCCCTGCAGCTTTTCCCGTTGCATCCACCACCACGCCGTGGTGCTGCTGGATCTCCATCAACCTCTCCTCCCCCCCTTGCTGGATCAAGAAGGAGGAGACGTTGCTGTACCATACGTGTGTTGAACGCAGAGGTGCCGTCCGTTCGGCGCTGGGATCATCGGTGACAGGGATCACGACGAGTACGACTCCATCATCCACGTTCCTTCGAACGATTCCGCTCGTGATCTACAAAGGGTATGTAGATGCACTCCTTTATGCTCGTTGCTAGATGACTCCTTAGATTGATCTTGGTGAAGCGTAGGAATTTTTTTGAATTCTGCTACGTTCCCAACAGTGGCATCTGAGCTAGGTCTTTGCGTAGCATCTTGCATGAGTATAACACAAACAAGTTGTGGGCGTTGATTTTGTTCAATTCTCTTGCCGCTACTAGTCCAATCTTGATTCGGCGGCATCGTGGGATGAAGCGGCCCGGACCGACCTTGCACGTACGCTTACGTGAGACTGGTTCCACCGACTGACATGCACTAGTTGCATAAGGTGGCTGGCGGGTGTCTGTCTCTCCCACTTTAGTCGGATCGGATTCTATGAAAAGGGTCCTTATGAAGGGTAAATAGAAATTGACATATCACGTTGTGGTTTTGGCGTAGGTAAGAAACGTTCTTGCTAGAAACCTATAGAAGCCACGTAAAAACTTGCAACAACAATTAGAGGACGTCTAACTTGTTCTTGCAGCATGTGCTATGTGATCTGATATGGCCAAGAAGATGTGATGAATGATACATGTGATGTATGAGATTGATCATGTTCATGTAATAGGGAATCACGACTTGGATGTCGATGAGAATGACAACCGGCAGGAGCCATAGGAGTTGTCTTATTTATTGTATGACCTGCGTGTCACTGAATAACGCCATGTAATTACTTTACTTTATTGCTACACGTTAGCCATAGTAGTAGAAGTAACTTTTGGCGAGACGACTTCATGAAGACACGATGATGGAGATCATGGTGTCATGCCGGTGACAAAGATGATCATGGTGCCCCGAAGATGGAGATCAAAGGAGCAAAATGATATTGGCCATATCATGTCACTTTATTTGATTGCATGTGATGTTTATCATGTTTATGCATCTTGTTTACTTAGAACAATGGTAGTAAATAAGATGATCTCTCACTAAAAATTTCAAGAATTGTGTTCCCCCTAACTGTGCACCGTTGCTAAGGATCGTTGTTCCGAAGCACCACGTGATGATCGAGTGTGATAGGCTCTAACGTTCGCATACAACGGGTGTAAGCCAGATTTACACACGCAATACACTTAGGGTTCACTTGACAAGCCTAGCATGTACAGACATGGCCTCGGAACACGGAAGACCGAAAGGTCGAACATGAGTCGTATAGAAGATATGATCAACATGAAGATGTTCACCGTTGATGACTAGTCCGTCTCACGTGATGATCGGACACGGGCTAGTCGATTCGGATCATGTATCACTTAGATGACTAGAGAGATGTCAATCTGAGTGGGAGTTCATTAAATTTGATTAGATGAACTTAATTGTCATGAACTTAGTCTAAATTCTTTACAATATGTCTTGTAGATCAAATGGCCCATGCTCATGTCACCCTCAACTTCAACGCGTTCCTAGAGAAATCCAAGCTGAAAGACGATGGTAGCAACTATACGGATTGGGTCCGTAACCTGAGGATCATCCTCATAGCTGCCAAGAAAACTTATGTCCTAGAAGCACCACTAGGTGACGCTCCCGCCCCGGCAAACCAAGATGTTATGAATGCTTGGCAGTCACGTTGTGATGATTACTCCCTGGTTCAGTGCGGCATGCTCTACAGCTTAGAATCGGGGCTCCAAAAGTGTTTTGAGCACCACGGAGCATATGAGATGTTCCAAGAGCTGAAAATGGTTTTCCAAGCTCATGCCCGAGTTGAGAGACATGACGTATCCAACGCATTCTACAGCTGTAAGATGAAGGAGAATAGTTCTGTCAGCAAGCACATACTCAAGTTGTCTGGGTTGCACAACCGCTTGTCTCAGTTGGGAATGAATCTCCCAGACGAAGTGGTCGTTGACAAAATCCTTCAGTCACTCCCACCTAGCTACAAGAGCTTCATGTTGAACTTCAATATGCAAGGGATGGAGAAGTCCATTCCCGAAGTGTATTCAATGCTGAAATCAGCGGAGGTGGAGATCAAGAAAGAGCATAAAGTGTTGATGGTGAATAAAACCACTAAGTTCAAGAAGGGCAAGGGTAAGAAGAACTTCAAGAAGGACGGCAAAGGAGTTGCCGCGCCCGGTAAGCCAGTTGCCGGGAAGAAGCCAAAGAATGGACCCGAGCCTGAGACTGAGTGCTTTTATTGCAAGGGAACGGGTCACTGGAAGCGGAATTTCCCCAAATACTTAGAAGACAAGAAGGCCGGCAACGTCAAAGGTATATGTGATATACATGTTATTGATGTGTACCTTACCAGCGGTCGTAGTAGCTCCTGGGTATTTGATACTGGTGCAGTTGCTCACATTTGTAACTCAAAGCAGGACATGCGGAATAAGCGGAGACTGGCGAAGGACGAGGTGACGATGCACGTCGGGAATGGTTCCAAGGTCGATGTGATCGCCGCCGGCATGCTGCCTCTACATCTACCCTCGGGATTAGTTTTAAACCTTAGTAATTATTATTTAGTACCAGCTTTGAGCATGAACATTGTATCTGGATCTCGTTTGATGCAAGATGGCTACTCATTTAAATCCGAGAATAATGGTTGTTCTATTTATATGAGAGATATGTTTTATGGTGATGCCCCGCTGGTCAATGGTTTATTTTTGATGAATCTCGAACATGATGATACACATATTCATAGTGTGAATGCCAAAAGATGTAAAGTTGATAATGATAGTCCCACATACTGTGGCATTGCCGCCTTGGTCATATTGGTGTCAAACGTATGAAGAAGCTCCATGCAGATGGACTTCTAGAGTCTCTTGATTATGAATCATTTGACACGTGCGAACCATGCCTCTTAGGCAAGATGACCAAGACTCCGTTCTCCGGAACAATGGAGCGAGCGACCAACTTATTGGAAATCATACATACCGATGTGTGCGGTCCAATGAGTGTTGAAGCTCGCGGAGGCTATCGTTATGTTCTCACCCTCACAGATGACTTGAGTAGATATGGGTATGTCTATTTGATGAAACACAAGTCTAAGACCTTTGAAAAGTTCAAGGAATTTCAGAATGAGGTTGAGAATCAACGTGACAGAAAAATAAAGTTCTTACGATCGTATCGTGGGGGTGAGTATTTAAGTCACGAATTTGGCACGCACCTAAGAAACTATGGAATTGTTTCACAATTGACACTGCCAGGAACACCTCAGCGTAATGGTGTGTCCGAACGTCGAAATCATACTCTGTTCGACATGGTGCGATCTATGATGTCTCTCACCGACTTACCGCTATCTTTTTGGGGTTATGCTTTAGAGACTGCCGCATTCACTTTAAATAGGGCTCCGTCGAAATCCGTTGAGACGACACCGTATGAACTTTCGTTTGGCAAGAAACCTAAGCTGTCGTTTCTGAAAGTTTGGGGTTGCTATGCTTATGTCAAGAAACTTCAACCTGAAAAGCTCGAACCCAAATCGGAAAAATGCGTCTTCATAGGATACCCAAAGGAAACGATTGGGTACACCTTCTACCTCAGATCCGAAGGCAAGGTTTTTGTTGCCAAGAATGGATCCTTTCTGGAGAAAGAGTTTCTCTTGAAAGAAGTGAGTGGGAGGAAAGTAGAACTTGATGAGGTGACAGTCACCCCTCCCGAACCGGAAAGTAGCGCAGCGCGGGACATTCTTCCTGAGGTGCCTGCACCGACAAGGGAGGAAGTTAATGATGATGATCATGAAGATACAGATCAAGTTACTACTGAACTTCGAAGGTCCACAAAGACACGTTCCGCACCAGAGTGGTACGGCAACCCTGTCATGGAAATCAAGTTGTTAGACAACGGTGAACCTTCGAACTATGAAGAAGCGATGGCGGGCCCAGATTCCAACAAATGGCTTGAAGCCATGAAATCCGAGATAGGATCCATGTATAAAAACAAAGTATGGACTTTGGTGGACTTGCTCGATGATCGGCACGCCATAGAAAATAAATGGATATTTAAGAAGAAGACAGACGCGGATGGTAATGTAACCATCTATAAGGCTCGGCTTGTCGCTAAAGGTTATCGACAAGTTCAAGGGATTGACTACGACAAGACTTCCTCTCCCATAGCGATGTTGAAGTCCATCCGAATCATGTTAGCAATTGCCACATTCTATGATTATGAGATATGGCAAATGGATGTCAAAACGGCATTCCTTAATGGCTTCCTCAAGGAAGAACTGTATATGATGCAGCCGGAAGGTTTTGTCGATCTTGAAAATGCTAACAAGGTATGCAAGATCCAGCACTCGATCTACGGGCTAGTGCAAGCATCTCGGAGTTGGAATATTCGCTTTAATGATGTGATCAAAGCGTTTGGTTTTATACAGACTTGGGGAGAAGCCTGTATTTACAAGAAAGTGAGTGGGAGCTCTGTAGCATTTCTCATATTATATGTGGATGACATATTGCTGATGGGAAATGATATAGAATTCTTGGAGAGCATAAAGGCCTACTTGAATAAGGGTTTTTCAATGAAGGACCTTGGAGAAGCTGCTTATATATTAGGCATCAAGATCTATAGAGATAGATCGAGACGCCTTATTGGTATTTCAGAAAGCACATACCTTGACAAGATATTGAAGCAGTTCAATATGGATCAGTCGAAGAAAGGTGTCGGGACCCCGATCCTAAGCCACACAGGTCTAGCCTGTAACACATCATATCACTTTGCGGCCTCACGCACGGTATTCCCACGGGTGCCACCTTACCTGGCCCGGGACCGTTTGCGCATTTTGGCACACGTATATGATAGTGTCGCTAGCATCCATATGACAGAGAACCCGGGCCGACATGACCAGTTATAAACCAAAAGTGGCACTAAATTACAGAGACAGGCTACATGACCCAGCAACGAACGTGTCGGTCATCAACGTATGAACCCAAGTCGTAGCAAGCTACAAGGACTTAAAGGAACAACGCGTGACATTTCCCCTAAGGGACAGACACAGGAACGAAGAAGGACACATGCCGGCCAGCCTAAGTGTTCCGGAGCAGTAGCAAGCTACCAAGGCTCAGTGGAAGCACTAGGAGACATTTCCCTGTAAGATAGGCTACCAAAGGTAAACAACTAGGTGTCGGATCCCACACATAGCAATACACATTACACATACGCATAACATGCAAGTATGTGTTGTACAACATGGCATCACAACATAACTCAACAACTCATATAGATAATGCCCAGAAGAGCCATCATAGCATTTATTACAATCGAAGGTCACATGACCCAACATACAGAGCATACAGGCAACGGAAGCATAACATGTCTGAGTACAGACAACTACAAATGAAAAGGCTAAGAAGCCTGACTATCTACCAGGCCCTCCCAAGGGCACAAGATCGTAGCTGAGGTAACAAGCTAAACGTCGAAGTCCACGCGGAACCACTAGCGAGACTGAAGTCTCTCTGCAAAAACATAATTTAAGCAAACGTGAGTACAAAGGTACTCAGCAAGACTTACATCAGAACTATCTACATATGCATCAGTATCAACAAAGTGGTGGTGGAGTTTGACTGCAGCAAGCCAGCTTTGACTCGTGGCTATCCTGAACTACGACTGCAAGTAACTCTTTGAGGTGGCGCACACGAGTCCACATATTCACCAATCAATACACCACTATGGATCCGCTCCCGTCTCCCTACGAGAAGGCCATCCATAGTACTCACACTTGTCTTGAGTATTTTAGAGTATCCACTTTCGATTGTCTATGTACCACGTAAGCATCCAAGAAGTCCAAATCCGCGGACCCGGCTATTCGAATAGATCATGTTAACCCTGCAGGGGTGTACTTCTTCACACACGCTCTCGCCACTTACCGCCATGTACACGTCGTGTATCTCGGCAACCTTCAAGCGGAAGCCTGGCGAGGGTGTCGGCCACGACCTGACTAACCACACAAGTCTCTCGTCCAGGTTTATCGCCTATTCGGGTTCCATCCGTGGGGAGATCCGGCCGGGGTGGCGCTCACGGCCCCAAAAGATGTGCGCAGGGTTCCCAAGCCCACCTTGTCGGATGGATCTACGCTTGGTACACCGTGCCACGGTGCCTAGTCTGACCCAAGCCCACATGTACCGTGTGCCACTTGGTAGACTACTAACACTACCTACAAACACCAGAAACTAGTTGCAACTCCTGGACAGAGATCTAGTTGATTAATAAGTCGAGAGGGGTCGAGTTACCGGAACCCAACATGTGGTAGTAACTATGTCATTGGACAACTTACACAGAACTCAGTTCTTAAGGACGGCTCCAGTGAGACAACCCACCATGTACTCCTACATGGCCTCTCACCGCTACCTTTACCAAAACGTGTTCACACTCTTAGCTCACACACAGTAGGACATGTTCACCACATTCCAATTCATCCCCGATGAATCAGACCTGACTCAACTCTAAGCAATAGCAGGCATAACCAGAAAGCATGAATGAGTAGGCACAACATGGCTCAAACAACTCCTACTCATGCTAGTGGGTTTCAACTATTTACTGTGGCAATGACAGGTCATGCAGAGGAAAAGGGGTTCAACTACCGCAGCAAAAGCAGTTCAATCGTTGTTGTCCTAGTGCAATAAAAGAGAGCAGGAGCGAGAGAGTGGGATTGTATCGGGATGCTCAATGGGGGTTTGCTTGCCTGGCACTTCTGAAGATATCAATGAGTCTTCATCGGTGTCATCGATCACATCGTCGGAACGTCGTCTACTGAGAGGGGACAAAACCGACAAACAGAGAAAGAACACAATCAATGCAATGCAACAATATGATGCATGAACATGACATGGCAATATGATGTGATTTGGCCTAATGCAACTAGCAACCAATTAAATAAAGTTGGTTTGAACCAAAGGTTCAAATTCAAACTCCATATGTGATTATTCAAATGCCATTTATTCAAATTGTCCTAAACAGCAGTCTTAAGTTGTTCTAACATGCATGAAAATGCCATAAACAGATTCCTTGGATTTTTCTGATCAATTTTCATATATAAATTATTTTCATCTGAGCTATAGATTATTTTCTGTGATTTTTAGAAGTTCTGGCTATTTTCTGAAATAAATAAATCATTTCTGATTTATTTAAAAACCCAGAAAACATTTATGACATCAGCACTGTGTCATTCTGACGTCACCTAGTCAACAGGGTCGGCCAGGGTCAAACCTGACCAGTGGGCTCCACTGGTCAGTGACTGGGGCTGGTTAGTGTCAATGACATGTGGGCCCAGTCAACGCTCACGTCAGCACGGTCAAACTGACGCATGGGGCCACTTTGGTTAATTAAAGCTAAACAAAAACTAAACTGTGCTTAATTAAGTGCGTAGGGCCCAGGTGTCAGTGGCTGGGTGGTTAGTTAGTGGGATGATTAGCCCCCTAAGTAAGCGGCCACGTCGGCGTTAGGCGCCGGCGACCAAAGACACGACGGTGGCTCGCCGGAGTTGCTCGGGCTCGCGCTACAGACGGCGGGAGGGCGTGCGAATGCCACCAGCAGACAGCCCGCACACGTCCGCATCCAGCTGGCTGCTCGGGAGGTCGCGGGGTGGCCGGAATCGACCGCACCGACGAGCGGGGCGGCGCCGGAGTTCGGACGTCGACGGATTCAACGCCACAGGGCACGGCAGGAGCAATGGCTGGGTGCTACGGCCTCCTGGTGAAGCACTGAGTGCAGTGACGTGCTCAGACGCGGGTGGCAGCAGTTGTGGCCGCGGCGGTGCCATGGCCGGCGGCAGGAGCTCACGGGTGCGACGACGGGGGGTCAGCTAGGGCTCGGGGCGAGGAAGTAATTAGGGGGAAACAGAGAGGGGCTCACGGCGATTCAGACGAGCAGGCCGGCGAGGTCGGGGAAGCACGGACGGTGACGAATCGATGGTGAGGTCGACGGCGGCCGGAGGTTGAAGATGGGGTCGGGGAAGACGCCATGAAGCTCCCGAGCTTGCATGCGTGGGCGTGTAGGTCCACAGGTTCGTGGCGGAGCTCGTGGTCACGTTGCGGGGGCGTGGGGAGGGCTGTGGCCATGGTGGTGGCGAGCGGCGGCGACGAGCCCGCTCGGGTGGGTGCGTGCGAGGGAGACAGAGGAGGGGAGAACGTTCGGGGGAGAGAGGGAGAGGTGCAGGGGGTTCTGGGCGTCCAGTCCAGCTCCAGGGCACCACACGAGGGCGCAGGGGACATCGACAGCGCGAACCAGGAGGTGGCGCTCGGCGCTGGCTGCCAGTATGCGCAAGGTTGAAGACAACCTTGCCCCTGGTGGGCTGGGCCTAAACAGGGATTGGGCCACGCAGGTAAGAAGGCCCAGGTAGTGCTCTCTCTCTCTTATTTTCTTTCTGTTATTTTGTTTTGATTTAGTTTATAGCCCAAATCATTTTAATAAATCCTAAAAATAATTGCGGGCATTAAATAAATTATTACAGAGACCCTCAACTATTTTCAGAATTATTGGAGCATTTAAAGGTATTAAAAATATTTATATGCCCCAATTTAAATACTTATTGATTTAATTCAAAGCCCAAAAATTCCCTAAAAATGTTCAATATTTTTGGTTTGGATCAGAACCCTTGCCAAAATTATCACACATTGATGAAGGCATTTATGGGTTTATTGAAAAGGATTTTTATTTGAACCTAGTTGAGTTCATTTAGTGCTAGGGTTTGATCAATCCCCATTTCAAGTTAACAAAATTTTAAACATGATGACATGGAGAGCAAGCAAAGACAACAGGGAAGCTAGGGTTGTGACAACTCACCCCCACTAAAACAAGAATCTCGTCCCGAGATTCAAGCGTAGGGTAAGAAATCAGAGGGGACACAAGCTAGCACAATCTTCACGATCCAATTTTCCTTCTCGGAGATGTTGATTTATTGCATCATATTGATCTTGTCATCCTTGCTTTGAGATTTTCATCCAACCAGATGATAACAGAGACATACTCTGTAGAAATCGATCTTCCCGGAGATCGAGAATCTCAAGATCAACTCATGGAGTGAGACATTGAAGCATCTCTTGAGCTGAGACACGGAACACACATCCAGGGGGATGGAGTGAAACAAAAGCTAAAGATTCACTTGGTAGGCAAAATTCTACACCTAAGAAGATGGTGCTCGATGCCACCAGACGGGGCACCTTAGAGAAGGTGACTCGTAGAGTTATTCCCTTAAGTGGCAAAAAGAATTACTTTTGATATAGAGATCATTGAAATTCCCTATTGTCGGTGTACTAAGGTAGGGGTGCCTCAGTACCCCAACTTGTGCACGGGCAGTTGCAGCTTCCCGCGGCAGGATTTACCACGCGCTCGCCGGAGACCTTCCTGCTCCTTATCAAACCATTCAAAAACAAAGTATGCAAGACAGAAGATCGAGACCCCGGCAAGTGGAGCTTGCCGGGAAGGATGTACCAGGCTCAAGATTACCTCGCTAGCACAAAACCCTGGCAAGAGGAGCTTGCCAGGAAGACTAGAAGATTCCATCATAGAAGACACGCCTCGGCGCTATATGCGTCCCGGCGAGGGCCCGGGGAGCGGCAAGCTCCCGGGCCCGGCAAGACCAAGACCCCGGCAAGGTGCTTGCCGGGAGAGTTGCGCTGTGTGCCCACGCTCCATCTCATCGGCCCACGCGTCGCCCTGGGGCCTAACCAGGGACGCGTGGCGGATGGCTGTGCAGCCTGGGGGACACGGTGGCACTCCACGGTGGTGGATCCATCGCCGTGGCAGACGGAGACGCAATGGCGGGAGCTTTTGGGGTCGACGGCGACGGGCATTAAATGCCCTTGTCCCCCACTGTCAAAGTAGGTAGCGACCACTGTTCGCGCACTGTAGCTTCACTGTTCCCGCACTGTTACAACTACCTCCTCTTTTACGTTTTTACCCCTTTCTCCTACGTTGACACCTGTCGGTGACCCCTTGCACTATAAAAGGAGGCCCATGCACAACGTGGAGGGGGTTCGGAACCTGGATCACTCATACGCTCGGTGTAGCTGCTTCTTCAAGCTCCCGAGCTCTCCAACTCAATACACAACTAAGCAGGAGTAGGGTTTTACGCGTCTACCGCGGCCCGAACCTGGGTAAAACTGCCCGCGTTCTCGCTACGATCTGCTCTTCGTGCTCCCTCCGCCCTCGTACCACACAGACAAGGGGCTCCGGTCCCATAGGTGTTCGTGGTGGACAGTTTCCCCCGACATCTTTGGCGCGCCAGGTAGGGGGCGTCGAGGTTGTGCGAACCTGATCCGGCGTTCACGCGGGCGCATTCTTCATCAACCTCTCCGAATTCGATAACTTCATCAGCAGCAGTTCCATGGCCCCGAAGAAGAAGGCTTCGCAGGTCGGAGGCCCGTCTGCATCTCACCCGCCGCCACCAGAGCCAACGGTGGGCGGGGGAGACGCCGTCGGAAGGGTGGTCGCCGGCGAGGACACTCACGGCGCCACCAGATCCAAGAACAGGACGGACGACCGAACCTCGGTCTCCGTGGACGCACCACGTCCATCCCAGCACACAACAACCCAGCAGCGCCATGTCACAGGAGGTGGTATCCGTTTGCTGGGCCAAGGCCAAACCGGAGGCTCGCGGGACGCCCCGGACCACCGTCCGGGCACAAGCAAAGCGAAGGCGCCGGCGCGGGACCCTGCTCCTTCTAACGCCGTTAGAAGTCCGAGCATATCCCGCTCCTCACACCGCTCGCCCGCATTTCCCTCCACTCCAGCGGAAGCGCTCGCGAGAGCGCAACTGCTCCTCGACTTCCCTCCAGCGGCGGACAAGGCCGAAGACTGGAGGGCCACCATCCAGAGCCTGATAGCCTTCGCCAACAACGATTCTCCACAGCAGCCGACGGCCTCGCGGCCGCGGCAAGCTGAGAAGACGAAGGCCGACGGCGACAAGACCACCGGGGGTGCGACAAGCGTGCACTCCCCGCCGCGGAAGCAGAAGACGCCACCCCGCCGGAACAACCCCGACGACGGCTCCACGGCATCGTCGGATCCGCGGGCTCGTCGGGACCAGCGCCAGGTCCTCGACGACCGGCGACAAGAAGACGCTCGGACCACAATCGAGCGCCGCCGAGAAGCTCGGCGACAATCAGACCAGAGGGCTGGAGACGCTGTCGACGCGCGCGCGCCCGGTGAACCAGGCGACTTGCCGTACGCGGCAGGCTGCCCTGCGTTCACCCGCGAGCTGCGGCGCGTCCAGTGGCCCAGCATGAAGAATTTTAAGCCCGGCGTACCGGAGAAGTACGACGGCAAGACGCACCCCTCTGAATTCCTCAGCATCTACACGATCGCCGTGCAAGCTGCCGGGGGGCGCGACGAGAAGATCTTGGCAAACTACTTCCCGCTCGTGCTTATGCCGAACGTTCGTTCGTGGCTTATGCACTTGCCGGAGGGTTCCATTTCTTCTTGGGCAGACCTTTGCCACCAGTTTGTTGGCGCCTTCACCGGCGGCCACAAACCCCACGGCCAGGAGAGTGATCTCCACATTCTGGCCCAGAAGGAGGGAGAGTCCCTGCGCAAGTACATCCAACGCTTCAGTCGAGTGCAGCACAACATCCCCGACGTCCACCCTGCCGCGGTTATCAGCGCGTTCCACCAGAACGTGCGTAACCGCCGCATGCGTGAAGAAATGGCCATGACCAAGATTCGGGATGTCAGCGAGCTTTACGCTTTGGCTGACAAGTGCGCACGCGCAGAAGAGGGGAGGAAACTCCCCGGGGAGGATGCTGGCGCAGGAGGAAGCGACAGCGACGACGCCGCCCCGACAAAGAAGAGCCGGCGGCGGAACAACAGAAGGAAGAACAAGAAAGAAGTGCTTGCCGTCGAGAAGTCCGGCAAGGAGGCTCCCGCCAAGCAAACACAGGCTGGCGGCTCCGGCAAGGAGCCTGCCCCTGTAGCGGCAGCCGACAAGCAGGACGGCTCCGACAAGCAATACTGCAAGATCCACCGTACCAAAGGCCACGACCTCTCCAACTGCAAACGCGTCGAGTACCTCGTCGAGCAGCAGAAAGCTGAGTACGAGAGGCGCGACAAGGAGAAGGCCCAAGGTGGCGGCGGAGAGCCGAGCAAGAAGCGGCCGTTCAATGGCCGGGGAGGACGCCGCGGCAAGGCCAAGCAGCGGCAAGGTGACCGACCTCCCCGGGGCCGCGACAAGGATGAAGAAGATGACGACGAAGACATGGAGGACGAGGATAACAGCGAGCAGGAGTTCCAGAAGGCCACGGAGGTCCTGTGCGTCGACGGCGGCGCCTCTCTGCACACCTCCCACCGCCAACACAAACAGTGGGTGCGTGAGGTGAATGCAGCAGAACCGCCCGTGGAGTCGCGCAGGCTCCTCAAATGGTCCAGCACGCCCATCGTTTTTGATCTTGAGGATCACCCTGACCGCACCACTGCGGTCGGGTGCTTGCCGATGCTGGTTTCACCCACCATCCGCAACCTCAAGGTCACCAAAATGTTGGTTGACGGCGGGGCCGGGCTGAACTTGATCTCCTCTGCTGTGATCAAGAAACTCCAAATCCCAGATGGCAAGCTCGAAGAGACCGGTTCTTTCCAAGGAATCAACCCGGGAAGGAGCAAGCCCAAGGGGAAGATCACTCTGCCGGTGACCTTTGGCGGGGAGCTCAACTTCAGAACTGAGCGCATCACTTTTGACGTCGCCGATATTCCATTGCCCTACAATGGAATACTTGGCCGTCCTGCCCTCGCCAAGTTCATGGCAGCTTCCCATTATGCTTACAACGTACTCAAGATGCCGGGGCCGATAAGCGTCATCACTGTCCATGGCGACAAGAAGGATGCGCTTGTCTGCGCCGACAAGATCTACCGGGATGCAGCAGCTGCGGCCGAGAAGGATACACTTGCCGCTGAAGCTCCCGGGGGGAAGAAGACGAAGACCAAATCCGGCAAGTGCTCTGGAGCCCACTCCGGCAACCGCACCTCTTCGGAGTGCTGCGCTGCCGTCGAGGACGTTCCATCGAGCTCCACCGGCAAGTGTAAGAAGGGGATGGCCGCTCCTCCGGCAACCAAGAAGGTGTCCGCCAAGGAGGACGGCACTGGTGGTACCTTCACCATCAGTGCCACGCTTGACAGCAAATAGGAAAGCGCGCTCGTTGCCTTCCTGCGGGCGAATGTCGATGTGTTCGCCTGGCAACCATCTGACATCCCTGGTGTTCCCAGGAAGGTAATTGAGCACAAGCTTGCTGTCTGTCCTCATGCGCGGCCCATCAAGCAAAAAGTGAGGAAGCAAGCCGTGGAGCGCCAAGAGTTTATCAATGAAGAGATCAAGAAGCTAGAGGCAGCAGGTCTAGTTAGAGGTGTGATCCATCCGACGTGGTTGGCAAATCCAGTCGTCGTGCGCAAAGCCAACGGGAAGTGGAGACTGTGTATAGACTTCACCGATGTGAATAAAGCATGTCCCAAGGATCCATTCCCTTTGCCGCGCATTGACCAGATTGTTGACTCCACTGCCGGATGTGAGCTACTCTGTTTTCTTGATGCATATTCAGGCTACCACCAGATCTTTATGGCCAAAGAGGATGAAGAGAAGACTGCATTTATCACTCCATGTGGCACTTATTGCTTCATACGCATGCCATTTAGATTGAAGAATGCAGGCTCAACCTTTGCAAGGGTAGTGTACACTGCTTTTGAGCCACAGATCCACAGAAATGTAGAGGCTTACATGGATGATATCGTGGTGAAGAGCAAGAGCAAGGATACTTTGGTCCAAGATTTGGAAGAGACATTCCAGAACCTGCGCAAGATCCAGCTTAAGTTGAACCCCGAGAAGTGCGTCTTTGGAGTACCCTCCGGCAAGCTTCTCGGGTTCTTTGTATCGCAGAGGGGGATTGAAGCCAACCCCGACAAGATTAAAGCCATTGAGCAGATAGAGGCCCCGAAGCGAGTCAAGGATGTCAGAAGGCTTGCAGGTTGTGTGGCTGCCCTCAGTAGGTTCATTTCGAAATCTGCAGAACGCGCCCTACCTTTCTTCAAAATCCTGAAGAAGGCAGGTCCCATGAAGTGGACTCCGGAAGCGGAGGCAGCGCTGCAAGATTTGAAACGGTACCTATCCTCCACTCCCATACTTGTCGCACCTAGACCACAGGAAAAGTTGCTGCTATACCTAGCGGCAACCAACCAGGTGGTTAGTGCTGCGTTAGTAGCGGAGAGGGAGGCCGACGAGGAGTCCACACCACCGGCAAACGAATCCAGCGACAAGCAGGAGGCTGCTCCGACAAGCTCTGGCCCCGACAAGGACAACTCTGCGCAGGAGCAAGGAGAAGTGCGGAAGAAAAGGGTGCAGCGCCCAGTGTATTTTGTAAGTTCCCTTCTCCAGGGGGCTAGATCAAGATACTCTGGTGTGCAAAAGTTGCTGTTCGGCCTCCTTATGGCCTCGAGAAAGCTGCGCCATTACTTCCAGGCACATGAGATAACAGTGGTCACTCGCTTTCCGCTGAAGAGGATATTGCACAATCCAGAAGCAACAGGCAGGATTGTCGAGTGGGCACTGGAGCTGTCGAGCTTTGGACTCAAGTTTGAAAGTACTTCAACCATACAGAGCCGAGCTTTGGCAGAATTCATAGCTGAGTGGACCCCAACGCCCGATGAAGAAGTCCAAGAAACAAGTGCACCCGTACAAGAAGCGACAAGTGAATGGGTAATGTATTTTGATGGTGCCTTCTCGCTGCAAGGCGCCGGTGCCGGCGTGGTACTCATCGCGCCCACCGGAGAGCACCTCAAATATGTTATCCAGATGCACTTTCCCAGGGAGCAAGCGACAAACAACACTGCTGAATATGAAGGCTTGCTTGCCGGCCTCAGGATTGCGGCCGAACTTGGGATCAGGAAGCTGATTGTGCAGGGAGATTCTCAATTGGTGGTCCGGCAAGTTAACAAGAGCTATCAGAGCCCTTTGATGGAAGCTTACGTCGATGAAGTAAGGAAGCTTGAGGAGCACTTTGAAGGTCTGCAGATGGAGCACGTCCCGAGAGCTCAGAATGAAATTGCAGATGGCCTTTCAAAGTGCGCTTCGCTGAAGTTACCTGTGGAACCAGGGACCTTCTTGCTCAAGCTGACTCAACCATCCGTTACACCATCAACTGGGCAGTCCAAGAAGAGAAAGTTGGTCTCCGGCGACTACTTGCCGGCGGATCTTCCTGAAACCGCCGCCAAGGTCTCCAAGATCAACAACCAAAACGCTGAGGAACAGTTTGCTCCTGCAGATCCTCGGATCTGTGCAGTTGAAGCAAGTGTTCCCGACAAGCCTCGCCCCGGCGAGCTTGCCGGGGGACCATCAGCTCCGGCAGAACCAGAGGTTCTTGCCGTAGAAGCTGAGGTTCCCGCAGCGGCCCTCGAGCCTTTAGTCCTTGCCGTTGAGCCTCGAGCTCCAGCATGGGCGCAGCAGATCGTCCGTTTTCTGCAAACCGGAGAACTTCCCGACGACCCTCAAGAGATAGAGAAGATAACCAAACAGTCAAGTATGTACCAGTTCGTGGATAACGAGCTGTACAGAAGCAGACTCAACGGTGTCAGGTTGAAGTGCATCTCCAGGGAAGATGGACGGAAGCTGTTGGCAGAAATCCACGGAGGCATATGCGGCCACCACATTGGCGCAAGGGCACTTGCCGGGAAAGCTTTCCGGCAAGGGTTCTTTTGGCAAGAAGCCCTCCAAGATGCAACTGCACTAGTAACCAAGTGTGAAGCGTGCCAGTTCCATGCAAAGCAAATCCATCAGCCAGCTCAAGCTCTCCAAACAATCCCTTTGTCCTGGCCCTTCTCGGTCTGGGGGCTCGATATCCTCGGCCCCTTCCCCCGAGCTGTCGGGGGCTTTGAGTACTTGTACGTTGCAATCGACAAGTTCACAAAGTGGCCAGAAGTGGAGCCAGTGAGAAAGGTGACAGCACAGTCAGCGGTCAGGTTCTTCAGGTCGATTGTTTGCCGTTTCGGAATCCCTAACAGGATCATCACCGACAACGGTACACAATTTACTAGTCGCACCTTCATGCAATACGTCCAAGACCTTGGCGCCAAGGTCTGTTTCGCTTCTGTTGCCCACCCGAGGAGCAACGGTCAAGCGGAGAGGGCCAATGCTGAAGTGCTGCGCGGACTCAAGACAAGGACCTTTGACAGGCTGCGCAAGTGCGGAAGAAATTGGATAGAGGAGCTACCGGCGGCTCTTTGGTCAATCAGAACGACACCAAGTCGAGCCACCGGACAGACACCCTTTGCTCTAGTCTATGGAGCAGAGGCAGTTCTCCCCACGGAACTCGTATACGGATCTCCTCGAGTGCTCGCTTATGATGAGCTCGAGCAAGAGCAACTGCGGCAAGATGATGCATTGCTCCTCGAGGAGGGACGTCTCCAGGCTGCTGTACGAGCTGCTCGATACCAGCAAGCCTTGCGTTGCTACCATAGCCGCAAGGTCAGGGCCAGGAGTCTCGAGGAAGGCGACCTTGTTCTTCGGCGTGTTCAGTCCGCCAAGAATTCCAACAAGTTGACGCCGAAGTGGGAAGGCCCTTATCGGGTGAGACAAGTCACAAGGCCCGGCGCTGTCCGCCTTGAGACCGAAGAAGGCTTACCGGTGAGCAACTCCTGGAACATAGAGCATCTTCGCAAGTTTCACCCATAAGGCGCGGTTGCCGTGATCCGCTCCGGCAACCACCTTTTGTACAAGCTTTGCCGCTGTTGCATGTAACCCTTTGTACAAAGCCGGGCGCAGACCCCGTGCATCAGTAAAGATTTCGTGTTTTGCGCTATTTGCCTTTTGCATGCTTTTCTTTGTTATTTGCATGTGTTATTTGGCATCTTGTGCAATACGCACATCCGGTAAGCATTAGCACGCCGAAAGGCCATATCTTGCTTCCCTCTTCTTTTCCTTTGCCTCTTAAGCAGAAGGAACGTTCCTCGCGCACAAGTTTGCCGGGGGGGAAGGAGATGGAGGAGGAACCAAGTGTTGTTCAAGAAAGAGAAAGCCTTACCGGGAAGCAAGCAGAATATGAAAGCTAAGTTGTTAAGAATTTGGGCAGTTCGAATTTTTAAATTTTAGTTGTCTTCCTTGAACAATCACACTTTGTATGGAAAACCTGTGCGCGGAGGAACCTACCCGTAGCTTGCCGCACCCTTATCTTGTTTCCGAGTTCACTCAACGATTTAAGTGAGCTGCGACTAGTGTCGCGCCCTTGCTTCGTTTTCGAGTTCACTCAGCAAGCTAAGTGCGTCGCGACTAGCTGCGGCGAGGTTGCTTGCCGGTGAAACCTTAGCCAGCAGGCTGCTTAGAGTCCAGCACTCAGCGCTCGCGGCAAAGGCCCCTTGCCGGCAAGCTCCCCGGGAGCGTAGGGTGAAAAGCATACAAAGTAAAGGACCAAGACAAGGAAGATAACATTGCACTGATTGATCAAAATGAGATAAATATCTTACAAAAGATAACTTGTCGCAATGGACTAATGGGTTCATAACAACTCTATGCAGCAACAAAAAGAGATAAAGATAATGGAGGCCTAATCTACGCGGTCGCCCTCGATCCTGGAGATCTTTGCCACCTTGGCAATGATGTGGGCGACCTGCTCCTTCAAAGCTTCCATGTTCGCATCAGCCGGCAAGCTACGAAGAACGTTGGTGAGATTGATGCCCGGATTGCGGTACACGATCTTCGTCAGCACGTGCTCCAAGGTTCCCGTGCAGAGCAGGCGCGTCTCCTCGGCCAGCTGCGCGGGGATCTTCTTCCGCAGATCCGCAAGGGCCGGCGCGATCCCCCTGAAGAAGAGGCTGAGCTTGGCGCTGTGCGGGAGATCCGGGTCCGGGGAGTAGATGAGGTGTTCAACTTTCAGTGCCAGCAGCTCCTGGTCGATGTTGGACGCAGAAGATACCAAGTCCTCGGTCCATACCTCAATGGTATGGCGGAAGAGTTCAGCCGCTTTGTTGGCGCTGTCCACCAGGGTCCGCTCCTTACGGAGCTCCTCCTTCAGCTTGGTCTCCCGAGCACGGGCAGCGTCGAGTGAATCCTTCAGTGTAGAGACCTTCAACTCCAAGTCCTCGATGGAGTCCTTGGCGGCCTTCAACTCGTCGCCCCTCTCAGAAAGACGCACCTGGAGTTCTGAATTGGTGTGGGCGTCCTTCTCGCGCTCCGCGATGAGTGCGGCGACCTTCTCCGCGCTCACCTTCAGCGACTTCTCCAGCTGCGCGACCTTGGCGGCAAGCTCCTCCTTGGCGGTCTCCGCGGCAGCCTTCGCCTCCTTCAGCTCCCCGCCAAGGGCCTGCTCCCGAGCGGCAAGTTCTTCCTCGTGGGCGTCGAGGTTGACCTTCCGCTGGGCGAGTTCTCCTTCTCGCCGGGACAGCTCCACCCCGGCGAGCCGCTGCTGTTCCTCGGCCTCGGCCTTCTCCAGCACCCACTCCTGATATTCGCCGGCGAGTCGCTCGCGCTCCTCCGCCACCTCGCGGAGGGCCGCCTGGTTGGCGGCACTGAGCTCCGCCGCGCGCTTCTCCATCTCCGCGGCGGCCTTGGCGGCGAGGGCCTCCCGACAAGCGAGCTTCGCCTGCCTGGCCCGGTAAAGGGCCAGGAGCTGGTGAAGCAGCTTTTCCTCCTCGGGCCCTTCACTCCCGCCGGGCGCCTCGACAATCTTCAAACCCGCGGAGGCGAGGACCTCACCGTCAAATGCCTCGCCCTCCGCGGGAGCTCGCGACGAAGAACCCCACGGCACCTGGATGAAGACGCCGTTGGGGGCTTCGAGATAATAGCCCTGCTCCTTGCCGGCGGAGGGATCGGCGGCCGGCGCAGCACTTGATGCTCCCGCCGCCTCCGGGTCGGTGGTGCGGTCGCCGTCCCCCTCCCCGGCCACTGCGTCCGCAGCCGGAGCGGCCTCTGGCGCAGCCGGAGCAGCCTCTGGCGCAGCCGGAGTGGCCTCTGGCGCAGCCGGCTCGGCGGCCTCAGCCATCTCCTCGGTGGCGGGGGCGCCGCCGCCGTCGCCCTGCGCGCCCTCCTCCTCAAGGTTGATGACCTCCGTCTCCATCGGCTCGGGGGGAGGAAGATCTAGAAGAAGAAGAAAAAGAAGTTCAAGCAAATATCCAAAAAAGAAACAAACGCCAAGAAGACAAGATTGCAAGACATACCTTGGCGGGCGTCGTCAGCGGCGGGCTCCCTCGCCGGGGAGCTCTGCCTTGGCGGAGTAACCTCCCTCGCCGGGCTGCTCGCCCTTGGCGGGGTACTCGCCCTTGGCGGAGTACCCGCCCTTGGCGGAGCGTTCTCCCTTGCCGGGGAGTTCGGCCTTGGCGGGGACGGCGGGGCCTGCAGCTCTTCGGGGACGGCCTCCGGACGCTCCTGCGGCTGCGGCTCCACCTCTGCACAAATCAAGACAAAGACATCAAAATATTGAAACAAGACAAAATCCCCAAGCGCACCCCGACAAGCGGAAAGATGGAACCCAGACTTACGCTGGGGGCTGCGCTGGGGGCTGCTCCTCGGAGCAGCGCTCAGGTCCGGCAGGCTGGGCTCCGGCGCGTCCCCAGTTGCCGCGGCGGCCGAGTCTTCAGCGACCTCGACCACAGGCGCCTTGGCTTTCTTCGCCACGCGCTTAACCAAGGTCCTGAAATCAGAGCAACAAACAAAATTAGCATCAACAATAATCAAGACAAAACTCGAGAAGGTGTAAGATCTTGGATTCTTACTCCTGATCCTCCTCGTCGTCCTCGCTCAAGGCGGAGAAGTCGTACTCCACCTGGGGCGCGTCTGCACGAGGAGCGGAAGACGAAGATTCCCTCGGGCGCTTGGAGGTCCCTGGGGCTGGGGGCTGCAAAGACTCAGCCCCTGCGGAGGCCGGCGCCCGAGGAGCGGGCGGAGCTGCTGCTCCGCTCCGAGAAGACCCCTGTCGGCTCGACGCCGGCCTGCGAGGCGCCTCTGTTGTGGCCTGCCTGCGGGACGCCTCCGTCGTGGCCCGCGCGCGGGCCGCCTCTGCTGTGGCTGGTGCGCCGGTCGCCCCTGGCGCAGCTTGGCTCCCCCGGGGAGCTGCCCGGCGAGCTGGTTGTTGCCGGGGCGCCTGCGCCCTCTCTCCCGTCGCCGTCTTGCGGAGACGCTTCGGTGGGGACTGCCTTGGGCTTGCCGGGGGCGGGGAGCTCTCCGACGAGGAGAGGTCGTCGGCATAGAGCTCCGTAGATCCGTCGGAGTCCTCGGCCTCCTCCTCCTCCCCCTCCCCGGCTGGCTCGCTGGGCCCAGCACCCTGTGCTGCGGCCTCCTTTCCTTTGGCGCCTCCGCTTCCTCCGGCGCCTCCGCTCCCCGCGGCGCCTCTGTTCCCTCCGGCAGCGCCATCCCTTGCCGCGGCCTCGGCCGCGATTCCGTGGATCCCGGAGTGCCTCAGAGAGGGGACCCCGGCGAGCGTGTCGGGAGGGAGTTGCAGCAGTCTGCGGATCTCCGCCTCCTCCGCCTGGTTGGACGCGTCCGCAGCCTCCGCCTCTTCAGGCGTATATCCAAAATTTCCTGCCGCTGCGGCTGCAGCGGCCTCTTCAGCCCGAGAAGCCATGTATGCAATCTCCTGGTCGGTGGTGTCCCGCGTGTGCTCCTTGATGTCATTCTTGTTCCTCGCCACCTCCACGAGGTTGTCGTAGAAGTTGAGGACGTCTATGGGCTTGGGCGGAATCCACGTGCGGTCCACGCCGTGCGAATCACACGCGGGCATCATGGCGCGGAGAGGATCACAAGCTGTGCTGTTGCAGAGGGGCACCACTCCCCGGGGAGGTCTGAACCACTCAGGGTGGGCCGGGTCATATTTGAAGAGTTCCCGGACCATCCTCTTCAGCTCCAGCGTCGTGAAGTTGAAGTTTAGCCCGGGGCGCAGCCTCATTATATCCGCCGGGCCGCCGTACTCCCAGGCCGGCCGTTTCCTGTCTTGGAGAGGGGCGATGCGGCGGCGGAGGAAGTCCGCACCTACCTCTGCAACGGACAGCTTTGCCACCCGAAGACGAAGAATCCGGATGAGAGCGATGTCGAGCTTGATGTCGTCCGAGTCTAGCTCGCTCCAGTCCCTGCCGCGCACAATGGGCGTTGTGCGCGGCGCGGTGAAGGGCTGCGGCTCGTCCTCAACAACCCAGCACCACTCCGCACGCCATTCCTCCCACTTGCCGCGGAGCTCCCCCGGTAAGTAGGACCCCTTCTTGTTCAGACGGAAAACCCAAGAAATTCCTCCGGAGAGGGGGGCGTCGGCCTCTGCTCTAGGGGTGAAGAAGTGCCTAAAAAGCGCTACATTTGGGTGTATTCCTATGAAGTTTTCGCACATGTGTGCGAAAACCGCCATTGTGAGGATGGCGTTGGGGGTGAAGTCAAGAAGATGGAGGCCATAGGTGTGCATGATGTCGCAGAAGAAATCAGAGAAAGGAGGGCAAAGACCGCAGTGAAAGAAGGCTGCGAAGAAGTAGTACCCGCCGGGGTAGTTGTCCTTGGCGGCGGCCGGATAAGCTCGAGTGCGGGGGTGCGCCTTGGTTTCCTTGGCCCAGAACAAGTAATACTTGTTCTAGAGCTCCCGCGCGCCGAGCCTCGGCGGGAAGACGAGGTTCCGCTTCCGATACGCGGCGAGCTTCGCCGCTTGCTCCGACTTCTCCCTCTTGGCCTTCTCCGCCTTCGCCTTGTCGGTCTTCGGGGCCATGGCGGACGCGGCGGAGGAAGGGGGACGAAGAGCCCGGCGACGCCGGAGATGCAGACGGCGGCGGCGGAGGTGTGGAGGTGGAGCGCAAAGGGATCTCTGGAGGAAGAAGAGGATGCAATGAAAGCGCAAGGAGGGGAACCGCTCCTGCTTCCTCTGCTTTTATGGGGAAGTGGGGGGCGTTTCGCCCTTTCCATTAAGAGATCGTGGGCACGTCCCATCCCACGACGCCGCAATCGACGCGTGCCATTACAGGGGGATGCGGCGGATACGGAAGTGGATTCGGCGCGCCGTGGGCTGCGTGTGCCCGTGCACTGTTTTGGGCCTGGCCCAACAGTGCTCGGCACCGTGTGTGGCCCAGGCCCGGGGGCTCCTGTCGGTGTACTAAGGTAGGGGTGCCTCAGTACCCCAACTTGTGCACGGGCAGTTGCAGCTTCCCGCGGCAGGATTTACCACGCGCTCGCCGGAGACCTTCCTGCTCCTTATCAAACCATTCAAAAACAAAGTATGCAAGACAGAAGATCGAGACCCCGGCAAGTGGAGCTTGCCGGGAAGGATGTACCAGGCTCAAGATTACCTCGCTAGCACAAAACCCTGGCAAGAGGAGCTTGCCAGGAAGACTAGAAGATTCCATCATAGAAGACACGCCTCGGCGCTATATGCGTCCCGGCGAGGGCCCGGGGAGCGGCAAGCTCCCGGGCCCGGCAAGACCAAGACCCCGGCAAGGTGCTTGCTGGGAGAGTTGCGCTGTGTGCCCACGCTCCAGCTCATCGGCCCACGCGTCGCCCTGGGGCCTAACCAGGGACGCGTGGCGGATGGCTGTGCAGCCTGGGGGACACGGTGGCACTCCACGGTGGTGGATCCATCGCCGTGGCAGACGGAGACGCAATGGCGGGAGCTTTTGGGGTCGACGGCGACGGGCATTAAATGCCCTTGTCCCCCACTGTCAAAGTAGGTAGCGACCACTGTTCGCGCACTGTAGCTTCACTGTTCCCGCACTGTTACAACTACCTCCTCTTTTACGTTTTTACCCCTTTCTCCTACGTTGACACCTGTCGGTGACCCCTTGCACTATAAAAGGAGGCCCATGCACAACGTGGAGGGGGTTCGGAACCTGGATCACTCATACGCTCGGTGTAGCTGCTTCTTCAAGCTCCCGAGCTCTCCAACTCAATACACAACTAAGCAGGAGTAGGGTTTTACGCGTCTACCGCGGCCCGAACCTGGGTAAAACTGCCCGCGTGCTCGCTACGATCTGCTCTTCGTGCTCCCTCCGCCCTCGTACCGCACAGACAAGGGGCTCCGGTCCCATAGGTGTTCGTGGCGGACAGTTTCCCCCGACACCTATACCAGCCTGAGGCAAACAAAATAGATAGTTTGAAGGAGTTCGAGAGAACGACATACTCCATCTATAATAGATGAGGGGGAACTACCTTGTTGAAGACAACACAACGGATGATTTAGGTTATCATCGGAAATGGATGGGACCCATGGCAAGTGGCACATTGGCGGTGCAAGTTGGGAACAAAATGCAAATGCTGGAATGATTCTGGTAACTGGGATAAATCCCAACAGTAGAGAGTAAATCTACTCTTTGAGAGGTTATAGCATAACCAGGAACACTATAAGCAATCCCGGATAGTGCCGGGGATAACACCTAGTGCTTGTGCGTGCTCTCAAGAACTTGAGCATTCCCATATTCATCAAGGTTTTACCAATATCCGTGTCAAGGATCCTGGCCACACCACATACTACCATGATGAATAACGATGGAGGATGCAGATGCAAAGGAGGATAACACCGTCTCAAATTTCACCTTGGCAGAGTCAAGGAAACAAAATCTGGATGATCGACCGAGAGACATTTAGCACTCCGCTTCTAATGTTCTCCGTGGTGCACTAGGTACCACGGTCAATGCTTAAAAGCATCAACATGGCCATCAAGTAAAAGGTCGGACTTCGGGAGCACAAAAAGTCCATAAGGAACAACTAGGGAGTAATTCCTACGAAGTCCTTATGGGGAGGTGGCCAACTTCTTCAATCAAGATACTACAACAATAGGTCTTCCGGCTGGGTGGGTTGGCCACGACATCCACTTTACCGGTAATCGAGAGACCAATATTATAGCTCTTGGGAAAATGCACCAACCATCATATCTGCCTGAGATTCAGTTCTGATTGGTGTCAGGATATTCCAGACTCATCGAGTCTAGAAGGAATGAATGTTTGCAACACAATTCGACGAGACGGCGTTGCGAGATTCTCGGGAAAGGGTCTGCGGTAGTAAGCTCCAAAACATGAGCTGGTTCTGCTACAAACATGTGAACACGTTGTCCAAGACAAGCATGACCACGGAGTAGTCTTATAATAAAACACTACCGAGTTCTGGTTGGGAACCATCGTCTAGGATATCGAAGTCCTTACATAAGTCATATGATTAGCTCTTAAGAAGGAACTTCTTCTCCTTGAACAAGTCAACCAGTGGCTTGGTGTGCTACGGAATACATATGGAGTGGAGGTAATTAATCTACCAAACCATAGAATATTTTGCACGTATGCATGACTGATTTGGGATGATTCTAGAGGAGGTAAAAACATGCTTTCCCGAATTCACGGCGGCAACTTGCATCAAATGCACGTGAATTAGAGGAAGACACTTCTTTCACCAAAACATATACCTCATGAACGGAACATGGAGGCATTGCTTACAAAGTTTCCAACACTAGCTTAATGTCCAACAAAATCATGGAGAGGATAAGGACGTTGTCGATGGGCTCAACAATAACTCATCCAGATTTCCATATAGGTGGAATTCCACAATTAAGTGAACACAGTGATAGCATTGGTCAGACCAAAAAGATATAACGGTGTATGCTCGAGGGATCAACCACGAGTAAGACAGCGTTACGAATATCGTTGGTTCTGATTTGACTTGACGATAGCCCACACTCAAATCAAAATCTAGATAAGACAATAGATCCACAAATGATCACGGAGATCAATTGAAGAAGATATCATCTATCTACAATACACATACAAGATATCCCTTTGGAGTGAGCTATGTGGGTTAAGCTTTTATCTTCCAACTCTCCAAGTTGTTGCTTAGCTTAACCAACTAGTTCAGGGGTATCCAACACAGATTCTTGGAGAAGGGATGGTTTATAAGAAAACCAACTTAATCACGGACTCAACATAGCGGTCAGGTGACAACCTGGTGATACTTCCGAGAAGATATTCGGAAAATCATGAACCACCAATATGTTACTAAGCTCGCAAACAATCTTGCTTTTCAGGGCAAGATGATATGATCACAAGAGTGGGGAATTTATGCAATCCTAACTCATCAATCGAAGAGTGGACCAGAAAATGGACTAGGTAGCACGATCAATCTTAGAATGGTGCTTTAGTAACCAACACACTAAGAATGAAATTATCGTCCATTAACCACTAAGCAACGAGATTGCTAGGGGTATTGATTTCACACATCATGATTCACTTGTCAGTATTCCGGCTACAATAACACGGAGACCGAGGAATGAATAATGATGGCAAGAAGTATTACTACATCAAGAATTCATAAGAGATAGTGCAATTCTCACGACATTCTTGACATAAAGATGGTAATACTCCAGGATAGAACAGTTTAGAAACTGCATTAGCATTCTTCATCTGTGAAGTACAACTTTTTTGACCCGATCCAGGATATGGATAAGGTACTGGAGTTTGTTTCTCATAGTCATTCCAGAATAGAATGGCTTGACGGACCACAAGAGTAAAAGGCATCCATGCACGAGTGCACAACTACTCCTGACTATCAATTGATAGATGGAGGTCAAAATACAACTAAAAAGGGACAACTCAAGGAACATATAACTTTCCGAGTTGCAGATGCATAGACTAGCATGTCGAACTAGTTCAACATATTTCTTCCGAATAACCCATGCAGAAAGGTAGGACTGGCAGAGTCACAATATGAATGGAGTACTACTCAAGAGCACTCTGGTTGTGATCTTTTGGTTTTAGAAGAACTTCTACCATGATGGTTCATGGTATTTGGAAGAAGGATATACCACAGACCTCGAGGACTATCATAAGGTTACTAATAACCTAAGGGGACGAGCAAATACTATCCACATGAGGTAAGTAGGGTGAAGCTCGGGTTCAAGAACCCAGGAATAGAATACCTACCAACTAAATAGCATCACGGGATGCTTTCGATAATGATGGCCAGAATCATCACACTGGAATATAAAACATTGCTGGAATACTGGGTGATCTTCTAAGATACTTAGGGTCATAATAATAAGTCCAACATATATGTCGAGGTAACAGAGTGCCTCAACACACCGACTAGTGTGGTTAATCTGGCCTAAAAGGACATTAGGAACAGATAGGAATGATTTGCAAATGCATCAGACTATTTAGAGACCTGGGATAACTCGGACAGCATAACGGCTGTAAATGCTCGAAAATACTTTTGAGATCCAAGCAAAAGGGGTAGCATATCCACTTAACATCATAATGTCAAGGTTCTGAGATCAACAATTGAACACACAGTAGTAGAATAAACTGAACTGGGAGTTGAATCCACAATTAACGTGATCCTGATAGACATAAGAGAAAGCCTAGTTCTTAATCCCCGTAGAATAAAAGAAGGTGACTCAGATCAGAAGGGCATAGGGTAAAGGAGTAAAAAGAGCCTTACGTTCCCTTCCACAAACAATTCCCTTACATAACTAAAGAGTTTCTAGACACAACTTCGACCAGTTTGGCTTGCTAATCCTACAGGCAGTCAGGCTCTGATACCAAAGCTGTCGGGACCCCGATCCTAAGCCACACAGGTCTAGCCTGTAACACATCATATCACTTTGCGGCCTCACGCACGGTATTTCCACGGGTGCCACCTTACCTGGCCCGGGACCGTTTGTGCATTTTGGCACACGTATATGATAGTGTCGCTAGCATCCATATGACAGAGAACCCGGGCCGACATGACCAGTTATAAACCAAAAGTGGCACTAAATTACAGAGACAGGCATACATGACCCAGCAACGAACGTGTCGGTCATCAACGTATGAACCCAAGTCGTAGCAAGCTACAAGGACTTAAAGGAACAACGCGTGACATTTCCCCTAAGGGACAGACACAGGAATGAAGAAGGACACATGCCGGCCAGCCTAAGTGTTCCGGAGCAGTAGCAAGCTACCAAGGCTCAGTGGAAGCACTAGGAGACATTTCCCTGTAAGATAGGCTACCAAAGGTAAACAACTAGGTGTCGGATCCCACACATAGCAATACACATTACACGTACGCATAACATGCAAGTATGTGTTGTACAACATGGCATCACAACATAACTCAACAACTCATATAGATAATGCCCAGAAGAGCCATCATAGCATTTATTACAATCGGAGGTCACATGACCCAACATATAGAGCATACAGGCAACGGAAGCATAACATGTCTGAGTACAGACAACTACAAATGAAAAGGCTAAGAAGCCTGACTATCTACCAGGCCCTCCCAAGGGCACAAGATCGTAGCTGAGGTAACAAGCTAAACGTCGAAGTCCACGCGGAACCACTAGCGAGACTGAAGTCTCTCTGCAAAAACATAATTTAAGCAAACGTGAGTACAAAGGTACTCAGCAAGACTTACATCAGAACTATCTACATATGCATCAGTATCAACAAAGGGGTGGTGGAGTTTGACTGCAGCAAGCCAGCTTTGACTCGTGGCTATCCTGAACTACGACTGCAAGTAACTCTTTGAGGTGGCGCACACGAGTCCACATATTCACCAATCAATACACCACTATGGATCCGCTCCCGTCTCCCTACGAGAAGGCCATCCATAGTACTCACACTTGTCTTGAGTATTTTAGAGTATCCACTTTCGATTGTCTATGTACCACGTAAGCATCCAAGAAGTCCATATCCGCGGACCCGGCTATTCGAATAGATCATGTTAACCCTGCAGGGGTGTACTTCTTCACACACGCTCTCGCCACTTACCGCCATGTACACGTCGTGTATCTCGGCAACCTTCAAGCGGAAGCCTGGCGAGGGTGTCGGCCACGACCTGACTAACCACACAAGTCTCTCGTCCAGGTTTATCGCCTATTCGGGTTCCATCCGTGGGGAGATCCGGCCGGGGTGTCGCTCACGGCCCCAAAAGATGTGCGCAGGGTTCCCAAGCCCACCTTGTCGGATGGATCTACGCTTGGTACACCGTGCCACGGTGCCTAGTCTGACCCAAGCCCACATGTACTGTGTGCCACTTGGTAGACTACTAACACTACCTACAAACACCAGAAACTAGTTGCAACTCCTGGACAGAGATCTAGTTGATTAATAAGTCGAGAGGGGTCGAGTTACCGGAACCCAACGTGTGGTAGTAACTATGTCATTGGACAACTTACACAGAACTCAGTTCTTAAGGACGGCTCCAGTGAGACAACCCACCATGTACTCCTACATGGCCTCTCACCGCTACCTTTACCAAAACGTGTTCACACTCTTAGCTCACACACAGTAGGACATGTTCACCACATTCCAATTCATCCCCGATGAATCAGACCTGACTCAACTCTAAGCAATAGCAGGCATAACCAGAAAGCATGAATGAGTAGGCACAACATGGCTCAAACAACTCCTACTCATGCTAGTGGGTTTCAACTATTTACTGTGGCAATGACAGGTCATGCAGAGGAAAAGGGGTTCAACTACCGCAGCAAAAGCAGTTCAATCGTTGTTGTCCTAGTGCAATAAAAGAGAGCAGGAGCGAGAGAGTGGGATTGTATCGGGATGCTCAATGGGGGTTTGCTTGCCTGGCACTTCTGAAGATATCAATGAGTCTTCATCGGTGTCATCGATCACATCGTCGGAACGTCGTCTACTGAGAGGGGACAAAACCGACAAACAGAGAAAGAACACAATCAATGCAATGCAACAATATGATGCATGAACATGACATGGCAATATGATGTGATTTGGCCTAATGCAACTAGCAACCAATTAAATGAAGTTGGTTTGAACCAAAGGTTCAAATTCAAACTCCATATGTGATTATTCAAATGCCATTTATTCAAATTGTCCTAAACAGCAGTCTTAAGTTGTTCTAACATGCATGAAAATGCCATAAACAGATTCCTTGGATTTTTCTGATTAATTTTCATATATAAATTATTTTCATCTGAGCTATAGATTATTTTCTGTGATTTTTAGAAGTTTTGGCTATTTTCTGAAATAAATAAATCATTTCTGATTTATTTAAAAACCCAGAAAACATTTATGACATCAGCACCGTGTCATTCTAACGTCACCTAGTCAACAGGGTCGGCCAGGGTCAAACCTGACCAGTGGGCTCCACTGGTCAGTGACTGGGGCTGGTTAGTGTCAATGACATGTGGGCCCAGTCAACGCTCACGTTAGCACGGTCAAACTGACGCGTGGGGCCACTTTGGTTAATTAAAGCTAAACAGAAACTAAACTGTGCTTAATTAAGTGCGTAGGGCCCAGGTGTCAGTGGCTGGGTGGTTAGTTAGTGGGGTGATTAGCCCCCTAAGTAAGCGGCCACGTCGGCGTTAGGCGCCGGCGACCAAAGACACGGCGGTGGCTCGCCGGAGTTGCTCGGGCTCGCGCTACAGACGGCGGGAGGGCGTGCGAATGCCACCAGCAGATAGCCCGCACACGTTCGCATCCAGCTGGCTGCTCGGGAGGTCGTGGGGTGGCCGGAATCGACCGCACCGACAAGCGGGGCGGCGCCGGAGTTCGGACGTCGACGGATTCAACGCCACAGGGCACGGCAGGAGCAATGGCTGGGTGCTACGGCCTCCTGGTGAAGCACTGAGTGCAGTGACGTGCTTAGACACGGGTGGCAGCAGTTGTGGCCGCGGCGGTGCCATGGCCGGCGGCAGGAGCTCACGGGTGCGACGACGGGGGGTCAGCTAGGGCTCGGGGCGAGGAAGTAATTAGGGGGAAACAGAGAGGGGCTCACGGCGATTCAGACGAGCAGGCCGGCGAGGTCGGGGAAGCACGGACGGTGACGAATCGATGGTGAGGTCGACGGCGGCCGGAGGTTGAAGATGGGGTCGGGGAAGACGCCATGAAGCTCCCGAGCTTGCGTGCGTGGGCGTGTAGGTCCACGGGTTCGTGGCAGAGCTCGTGGTCACGTTGCGGGGGCGTGGGGAGGGCTGTGGCCACGGTGGTGGCGAGCGGCGGCGACGAGCCCGCTCGGGTGGGTGCGTGCGAGGGAGACAGAGGAGGGAAGAACGTTCGGGGGAGAGAGGGAGAGGTGCAGGGGGTTCTGGGCGTCCAGTCCAGCTCCAGGGCACCACACGAGGGCGCAGGGGACGTCGACAGCGCGAAGCAGGAGGTGGCGCTCGGCGCAGGCTGCCAGTAGGCGCAAGGTTGAAGACAACCTTGCCCCTGGTGGGCTGGGCCTAAACAGGGATTGGGCCAGGCAGGTAAGAAGGCCCAGGTAGTGCTCTCTCTCTCTTATTTTCTTTCTGTTTTCTATTTCTGTTATTTTGTTTTGATTTAGTTTATAGCCCAAATCATTTTAATAAATCCTAAAAATAATTGCGGGCATTAAATAAATTATTACAGAGACCCTCAACTATTTTCAGAATTATTGGAGCATTTAAAGGTATTAAAAATATTTATATGCCCCAATTTAAATACTTATTGATTTAATTCAAAGCCCAAAAATTCCCTAAAAATGTTCAATATTTTTGGTTTGGATCAGAACCCTTGCCAAAATTATCACACATTGATGAAGGCATTTCTGGGTTTATTGAAAATGATTTTTATTTGAACCTAGTTGAGTTCATTTAGTGCTAGGGTTTGATCAATCCCCATTTCAAGTTAACAAAATTTTAAACATGATGACATGGAGAGCAAGCAAAGACAACAGGGAAGCTAGGGCTGTGACAAAAGGGTTCTTGCCTGTATTGCAAGGTATGAGATTGAGCACAGCTCAGTCCCCGACCACGACAGAAGATAGAGAAAAGATAAGTGTCATCCCCTATGCCTCGGCCATAGGATCTATTATGTATGCCATGCTGTGTACCAGACCTGATGTGAACCTTGCCATAAGTTTGGTAGGGAGGTACCAAAGTGATCCCGGTATGGAACACTGTACATCGGTCAAGAACATCCTGAAGTACCTGAAAAGGACTAAGGATATGTTTCTCGTTTATGGAGGTGACGAAGAGCTCGTCGTAAAGGGTTACGTCGATGCTAGCTTCAACACAGATCTGGATGACTCCAAGTCACAAACCGGATACGTGTATATTTTGAATGGTGGAGCAGTCAGCTGGTGCAGTTGCAAGCAGAGCGTCGTGGCGCATTCTACATGTGAAGCGGAGTACATAGCTGCTTGCGAAGCAGCGCAGGAAGGACTCTGGATGAAGGAGTTCATCACCGACCTAGGAGTCATTCCAAGCGCGTCAAGCCCGATGACTCTCTTCTGTGACAACACTAGAGCTATTGCCATTGCCAAGGAGCCCAGGTTTCACAAGAAGACCAAGCACATCAAGCGCCGTTTCAACTCCATCCGGAATTATGTTCAAGATGGAGACATAGATATTTGTAAAGTGCATACGGATCTGAATGTCGCAGATCCGTTGACTAAACCTCTTCCACGGGCAAAACATGATCAACACCAGAACTCTATGGGTGTTCGATTCATCACAATGTAACTAGATTATTGACTCTAGGGCAAGTGAGAGACTGTTGGAAATATGCCCTAGAGGCAATAATAAAATGGTTATTATTGTATTTCCTTGTTCATGATAATTGTCTGTTATTCATGCTTGAATTGTATTATACGGAAACAGTGATACATGCGTAAATACACAGACCACAACGTGTCCCTGGTAAGCCTCTAGTTACTAGCTCGTTGATCAACAGATGGTCACGGTTTCCTGACCATGGACATTGGATGTCATTGATAACGGGATCACATCATTAGGAGAATGACGTGATGGACGAGACCCAATCCTAAGCCTAGCACAAGATCGTTGTAGTTCGTAATGCTAAAGCTTTTCCAATGTCAAGTATCTCTTCCTTAGACCATGAGGTTGTGCAACTCCCGGATACCATAGGAATACTTTGGGTGTGCCAAACGTCACAACGTAACTGGGTGGCTATAAAGGTACGCAACGGGTATCTCCGAAAGTTTCTGTTGAGTTGGCACGAACCGATACTGGGATTTGTCACTCCGTATGACGGAGAGGTATCTCTGGGCCCACTCGGTAAGACATCATCATAATGAGCTCAATATGACTAAGGAGTTAGTCACGGGATGATGGATTACAGAACGAGTAAAGAGACTTGCCATGACGAGATTGAACAAGGTATCGGTATACCGACGATCGAATCTCGGGCAAGTACCGTACCGATGTACAAAGGGAATAGCATACGGGATTGAGTGAATCCTTGACATCGTGGTTCATTCGATGAGATCATCGAGGAACATGTGGGAACCAACATGGGTATCCAGATCCCGCTGTTGGTTATTGACCGGAAAGTCATCTCGGTCATGTCTACGTGTCTCCCGAACCCGTAGGGTCTAGACACTTAAGGTTCTGTGACGCTAGGGTTGTAGAGATATATGCACACGGTAACCCGAATGTTGTTAGGAGTCCCGGATGAGATCCCGGACGTCACGAGGAGTTCCGAAATGGTCCGGAGGTAAAAAATGATATATAGGAAGTCCTGTTTCGGCCATCGGGAGAGTTCCGGGGGTCACCTGTAGTGTACCGGGACCACCGAAAGGGTCCCGGGTGTCCACCGGGTGGGGCCACCCATCCCGGAGGGCCCCATGGGCCGTAGGGAGAGGGGGACCAGCCCCTAGTGGGCTGGCGCACCCACCTTGGGCCTCCCCCCTGCGCCTAGGGTTGGGAACCCTAGGGGTGGGGGGCGCCCCCCTAGGCTTGGGGGGCAAGCCACCCCCCTTGGCCGCCGCCCCCCTAGGAGATCCAATCTCCTAGGGCCGGCGCCCCCTGGCCCCTATATATAGTAGGGGGGAGAAAGGGTAGCCGCACCTCAGCCGCTGGCGCCTCTCCCCCCCATTACACCTCTCCGTCCTCCCGCAGGGTCTTACGAAGCCCTGCAGCTTTTCCCGTTGCATCCACCACCACGCCGTCGTGCTGTTGGATCTCCATCAACCTCTCCTCCCCCTTGCTGGATCAAGAAGGAGGAGACGTCGCTGTACCGTACGTGTGTTGAACGCGGAGGTGCCGTCCGTTCGGCGCTGGGATCATCGGTGACAGGGATCACGACGAGTACGACTCCATCATCCACGTTCCTTCGAACGCTTCCGCTCGCGATCTACAAAGGGTATGTAGATGCACTCCTTTATGCTCATTGCTAGATGACTCCTTAGATTAATCTTGGTGAAGCGTAGGAAGTTTTTTGAATTCTGCTACGTTCCCCAACAGTCGTTGCCATCGATGTCTTCGGAAGCGTAGTGTAGTATGTCGGTTAAGTCCTCGAGAGTGGCTACCAAGTGGGTGGTGGGTGGGATGGAAAATTCCCTAATCTCAGCCCCCAGTTCCAACTGGGCATAGTTTGGTGGTGATTCCTCTGTGATGGCGAGAGATTGTAGTAGGTCCAGTGCCTCGTTTAAGAGCGAGAGCTGGACATGAGTCTGGGGATCTGTGGTGCCAGGCTCGGTGATGACCACTTGATTGACCCCGGAGGGTGCAGACCCCAGGAGTTCGGAGCTCATGATCCGAAATGAGTCCGGCTTCCCAACGACGGGGGAAGTCCCGTTTGATTTTGGGTCTGTGAATGGAGCGATCGCCGCGTGTCCGGCTAGAAGCTCCATGGAGGGAGAGAGTCCGGCGGGGTTTATCCTCCCGTCTACGGATGAAGTGATCCGCTCCGGATCTAAGGCCAGAGTGGACATGAGTGTCGACCCCTAGACGAGATCTGATAATAGATCCGAAAGGTCTTCTTCGTGTAGGTAGGGAGCGGAAGCCAAGGCCGCTGTCCGTGTCAGAACTGGCAGATCTCGGGTAGGGGGGCCCAAGCTGCATATCTGAGCATCAGTGGTAGCAGGGGGAG
Source organism: Secale cereale (assembly GCA_902687465.1). Lineage (NCBI taxonomy): Eukaryota > Viridiplantae > Streptophyta > Magnoliopsida > Poales > Poaceae > Secale > Secale cereale. The sequence continues at coordinate 712,883,656 of LR738710.1, read as the reverse complement.
ACGAGGAAACGATGTTTACCCATGTCTAGGCCCTCTCGATGGAGGTAATACCCTACTTCCTGCTTGATTGATCTTGATGGATATGGAGATTACAAGAGTTGATCTACCTCGAGATCGTATGGGCTAAATGAAGGAAATATGCCCTAGAGGCAATAATAAAATTGTTATTTATATTTCCTTATATATCATGATAAAATTATTTTATTCATGCTAGAATTGTATTAACCGGAAACTTGATACATGTGTCAATACATAGACAAAACAGAGTGTCCCTAGTATGCCTCTACTAGACTACCTCGTTAATCAAAGATGGTTAAGTTTCCTAACCATAGACATGTGTTGCCATGTGATGAACGGGATCACATCATTAGGAGAATGATGTGATGGACAAGACCCATCTGTTAGCTTAGCACATTGATTGTTTAGTTTTATTGCTATTGCTTTCTTCATGACCTATACATGTTCCTCTGACTATGAGATTATGCAACTCTCGAATACCGGAGGAACACCTTATGTGCTATCAAACGGCACAACGTAACTGGGTGATTACAAAGATGGTCTACAGGTGTCTTCGAAAGTGTTTGTTGAGTTGGCATAGATCGAGAATAGGATTTGTCACTCCGAGTGTCGGAGAGGTATCTTTGGGCCCTCTCGATAATACACATCACTATAAGCCTTGCAAGCAAATGACTAATGAGTTAGTCACGAGATAATGTATTAAGAAACGAGTAAAGAGACTTGCCGGTAACGAGATTGAACTAGGTATGATAAGATCGACGATCGAATCTCGGGCAAGTAACATACCTATAACAAAGGGAACAAAGTATGTTGTTATGCGGTTTGACCGATAAAGATCTTCGTAGAATATGTAGGAGCCAATATGAGCATCCAGGTTCCGCTGTTGGTTACTGACCTGAGATGTGTCTCGGTCATGTCTACATAGTTCTCGAACCTGTTGTGACACCCCGAGACCGATGCGCCAGGTGTCAGCCAGTTATTCGTCGCCGTTGCCATGTCATCTTCTTGCGTGTTGCATTTTGCCTTGTCATCGTGAGCATTGCATCTGCATCATTTTCAAAACTTGCATCCGTCCGAGTCCGCCCGTCCTTTCTATTGTCCGTTCTGAGCCCAGACACACTTGCACGCGCCCGCGGCACCTCCGAGTATTTATTTGATGAGTGGCTGAAAAATGTTCTCGGAATGGGATGAAACTTGGCGTGTGGTCTTATTATAGCATAGGTAGACTGTCTGTCAAATTTCATCGCATTCGGAGCTCGTTTGATAGCCCAACCGTTAAATATAGCGGCACTAGTCGCCGGTTAATACGTCTGACGTTTTCGTTCTCCAAAAACCTCCGCGGGCCTCTCTTCTCTTCTCTCCTAGCAGCCCACCTCCTCTTCACACAGCTCACTAGGCCTCTCCTAGCCCCCTCCGCTCCGGAGCCATTGGATCGCGATCGTAGGGTTCCGGAAAGCCCCAAAACCCCCCTAACCCTAGACCCATGCCTGTTTAAACACCACCCATGCCATTTTTGGCCTAAACCTACCCCTAGACACCATCCCCTAACCTCCAGCCGTAGCCTCCCACCTTCCTCCTCGTTTTCCGTGCATAGCCGCTGCCCCGCCGCCACTTGTCGCGCCACCACGGGCCAGCGTCGCCGTCCCCGCCGCCCGCGGCCTCTCCGCGTGCACCACCTGTCCCACGCGAGCCGCCAGCTGCCGATGCCCGCCCGAGCCCAGGCCAGGCCCGCCCGGGACGGATCTAGGCCCGAGCCCCGCACCCTGCTCTAGGCTGCGGCTCGTCCCCGAGCGTAACCGCCCGCCCCGCTCGTCCATCGCAGCGCCCCGCCGCCTCACTGCGGCCGGCGACCAGGGCCGCCGGAAGTCGCCGCCGGCGACCACCTTCACCCCCAGGTCGTAGCCTCGGCTCCCTTTGTCCCCCTTTCCCTCCTCCTTCTTCTTCCCTCACAGCTCTCTCTCTCTC
>LR738710.1:712869277-712881636 GCA_902687465.1 Secale cereale | reverse complement strand
TCTCTCTCTGGCCATGGATAGCGCCGCCACCAAAGCTCCCTCACCGCCATGCCACGACGAGCCTCCACCCAGATCCGGGCGGGATCCGCCGGATCTGTCTGCCCCGCACCCGTTCCCACCGTCCCGGCCTCCTTCCGACGATCGGCGCCGCCGTCGACTACTGCCTCCGCCGCCCTGACTCCCCTCGTGCGCCAGGAGGAGGACGAGCCCCCTCGCTCAGGGCTGGCTGCACGCATGGGCCAGCCGGGTTCGCGAGGCCCATCTATGTCCGGCACCGGCCTGCACCGCTCCGGCCCACCAGCACCCAGCCGGTGCCCGCCTCCGCTCGTGGGCCACGGCCCAGGGCCCAACTCCCGGCCCAGCCACCGGCCTGCCGACTGCCTTTTTGTGAGTGTGAAAAACTGACAAGTCCCTAAATGTCATAATTTATATGCATGTTTGAGTGGCTGTAACTTATTGCTTGGTGATCCAAATGATGCATATGATATGTCCAAATGTTCGTTGTGATATGCTCTTCATTTTGTTCCATTGTGGCATGCTTGTTTCAGTTCATCTTGATGCCCCACTCAAACCCATGCATGTTTTAGTATGTCAAATGATCATGTCTTGTTGTCCATGTTATGATCTATCCATCCATGCCCCTTTTTGCATATATAGCCTGCTGTAGCTTATTTATTTCTTGCTCTCAAGTTGCTATAAATGTACCTGTCATATTTTTTATCAGCATGATCAATTTGGTGAAGCTTGTTGTTATTAATCCGTGCCTCCTATGGAGTTGTTCCAATGGAGTTTTTTTGTTATATGCTATGTCTATTACATATCCATGATCTTTATATAATTGGTAGAGTTGATATGCTTGTTGTTTTGTGCCTCCGAAGGCAGCGTCGTGATGATGTTTTTGACTTTCCAGATTTTGACTAAGTCTGGATAAATTTATTGCAACTTGCCATGCTTGTTTAATTGTGTTCCAGCAAGTTTTTGGGTGTGTTCTAAGTTCGTGCTTGTTAAGTATCATGTCTATTTCACATCCATGCCACTTGTTATCATGTTTGGGTGCTGTAGCATATGTATACCTTGCTCCAAAGTTGCTATGTTGCTGATTTTGGACAGCTTGTTGTTATATCTTGTTTCGTGTGTATGTGTTGAACCGTTGCTTCGTTTTGAGCGTGTCCTATATGAAACTTTTGTGTTTTTACATGTAGAAGCATAATATCATGTTGTTTACCTATTTGGAGTGTTTTTGCTTGATGTTTGGGTGCATCTTCCATATTTGACATGCTTGACTTGTTTTGCTCATATCTTCTAGGCCGTAGCTCCGAATTAAACAAACTTTATATGAAACTTGAGTAAAATTTCGTGTAGATCAGCATGGTGCATGTTAACTTGCTGTTTAACAAGTTGAACTTAAGGTTTGTTCAGATCTGGACCTATTTCGAAATGTGCATATGAGGGCTTACCGGAGTTCTTATATGTTGTTTCCGGCCTCATTTAAACTTCTTGGGTGATGTTGTTCTTGTATGCTTCATCCTTTGCCATGTTTTGCAACATATAGACTTGTCTTGCATCATTCTTAGTTGAGCATCGTGTCATGTTCTTGAATGGGGTGTTTACCTTGTTGTGCGCTTCTTCTCGCTAGTTCATATTCCGTTGCGTTCGTGAGGATTCGTTCGTCTACATGTGGTTCTTCTTTATGGCCTCTTCTTCGTCTTCTTCATGGATCATTCTTCTTCCTTGCGGGATCTCAGGCAAGATGACCATCACCTTGGATACCTTTACTATCATTGCTATGCTAGATGTCTTGATGCTATCGCTATATGTCGCGCTACCTATCTTTTGTTACCAGCCTCTCCTTATTGCCATGAAACCTCTAACATTTGACACCGTCCCAGCAAACCGTTGGTTGGCTATGTTACCCGCTTGCTCAGCCCCTCTTATAGCGTTGTTAGTTGCAGGTGAAGATGAAGATTGTTCCATGTTGGAACTTGATGTTTTGGGAATATCACAATATATCTTATATATATTAACACACCTATATACCTGGCAATGGGTGGAAGGCTTGGCCTTTTGCTCGGTGTTTGGTTCCACTCATGCCACCTTAGGAGCCGATAAACCGGCGTTATGTTCCTTGATTTTGCGTTCCTAACGCGGTTGGGTATATGGGACCCCTTGACAGTTCGTTTTTGAATAAAACTCCTCCAGCAAGGCCCAACTTTGGTTTTAATTTGCTCATAATACAAACTTAATTATTTAATTAATTGCATAGGGAGTTAGCGCTACCCGATGATTCTTCTACATACAGTGGGGACCAGTGCTGATGGTGTTGGTCCCAAACAGGGAGACTGCGGGGCCGTGTAACGCCCGGGTAATCACGCTACAGTAATTCCCTGCTAATGATGCCACGTCATCACAATTACCCGTTGTTAATCTCACGATGATTCAAACCGATTCAAACTCAAATTTAAAACAAAGTCAAGTAATTAAAGTTCTCAAAACTCCAAAATAAAAATGAACAATATAAGTTTCCAAAAGTTCAAATAAAATTGTTCGGACGATGATAAATATTGCAAGATCAATTATGGTGAAGTTATTGCAATTTCTAAAACGGCCTAAGTATTTTAAATAAAATAAAACAGAAAAGAATATTAAAGAAAAGAAAAAGAAATACAAGCAGGAAAAAAAGGGGGCAAAGGCCCGTGGCCAACTGGGCCAGACGGCCCAGCCGGCCAGCCCACTCCCTGGCCTACATAGTCCCCCTGTCCTAAAACTAACCCAACCCACCGACAGACCCCCCCACGAAAATATCCCCTTCCCCCCTCTCCCCCGATTGGATCAGGATCGAGAGGAGGAGGCCGCCTCTTCGACCCCGACGACCGCGCCCCGCCACCCCAGGTCGCGCCCCCGCCGCCATCGGGCTCGCACGCCGGCGCCACCTCGCCGCTCGCCGTTGCCGTCGCCTCCCCGAGCTCTCCCTCGCCGGCTCCACCGAGCCTCGCCGCCCGTACCCCTGCATCCCCCGTGAGCCCCCCTCCTCCTCTCCTCTGCCTCGCATGCCCTGGCCGCACCCCGACGAACCTCGAACGCACGCGCGGCCCCGCTCCCGCGCCGTTGCGCCCCGCGGCACCCGCCTCGCCGTGCGCAGCCGCCTCCTGCGCCAGCCACCACGGCCTTGCGCGGCCTCGCGCCGGCCCCTCCTGCCGCGGCCGCCCGCTCGCCGCCTCTGGCCGCCACGGCCCCGCCCCGCCATTCCACCGCGCCGCCGTGGCTCCCCTCCGCTCTGCGCCGCCTGCCTTGCCTCGCCCTCAGCACGGCCACGCGAGGCCGGCGCCCATAGCCGCCGCGCTCCCCACCTCCACCACCGCGGCCCCCTCCATTATCCCCGACGGGCCACCGCCGCTCCGGCCGCCCCATCCCCACGCTCGCCGGACCGCCGCTCCGTGCCGGCCGCACCCCTCGCTGCGCCGCTCCGGCGTACTGCCTGGGCGGGCGTCCTAATGGGACTGGCGCCCACGCGCCCGTTGCCTGCCCATTCGCCCGCCCCGCTAAGCGCCCGAACCGCCCCGATAGGCCCTCTGGCCCAATGACAAGGGGGGCCCGCCCCCAGAACGTTACAAAAAAAAGGATTAAAAAAACAATAATAAAAATAAATAAATAAATAAATATTATTAATTAATTAATTAATTAATTAACAAATTAATTAAGTTAATTAATCCTGTTTAATTAATCAAATTAACTAGTTAGTTTAACTAAATAGTAATTAGATTAGATAAACCCAAATTAAGCTAAACATGTATGATAGGTGGGACCCACTGGCCAGGTTGACCAGTCAACCATGCTGATGTCAGCATGATGTCATGCTGATGTCATAAATCCTTTTCGAATTAATTTAATCAATATTAAATTCCAGAAATTAATAAAACCTTTAGAAAACCATATCTTTTAAACCGTAACTCGGATGAAAATACTTTGTACATGAAAGTTGCTCAGAATTTCGAAACGCATCCGAATACGAAGACCGTTCGTCAACCACACATCCCTAGCATACCGAACCCGCAACTTTCCCCCTCCGTTTCATCCGCCCGAAAACGCGGAACACCGGGAATACTTTCCCGGATGTTCCCCCCCTTCGTCAGTATCACCCGATACTGCGTTAGGGCACACTTAGCACCGTTACATGTCATGTCATGCATCGTCATGCATCTGTTTGCATTGTATTTACTGTTTCTTCCCCCTCTTCTCTCCGGTAGACTACGAGACCGATGCTGCTGCTACCCCGATCGACTACGGTGTTGACGACCCCACTTTGGCTGCCGAGCTTGCAGGCAAGCCCCCCCTTGATCAACCTGATATCGCCTACTCTTCTCTCTATTGCTTGCAATAGAGTAGTGTAGCATGTTACTTCTTTCGATACTCCTATTCTGCTGCATAGCCTGTCATTGTTGCTACCACTGTTGATACTTTACCTGCAATCCTAAATGCTTAGTATAGGATGCTAGTATTCCATCAGTGGCCCTACACCCTTGTCCGTCTGCCCTGCTATTCTATCGGGCCGTGGTCACTTGGGGGTGATCACGGGTATATACTACTTACACTTATACATGATACTTGATGTGACTAAAGTCGGGTCGGCTCGTTGAGTACCCGCGGTTGATTCATGGATTGGGGGCTGAAAGGACATACTTTCCCGACGGCCCTCTGTGTGGATCTTTGTGGCGGAGCGACAAGGCAGGTTGAGACACCCAGTGGAGAGGTGGCCTGGCCCTGTTCGTTGTTCGCGATTATTTCGTAATAACACGCTTAACGAGTTTGGATATTTGATCTGAGTCTGGCCATTGGCCTATACGCACTAACCAGCTACGTGGGAATAGTTATGGGTACTCAACGTCGTGATATCAGCCGAAGCCTACTTGACGTCAGCGGCTTAGCGGCGCGCGCCGGGTTGGACCGCGTAACGTAACTTCCTTAGTAATGGAGGTTGCTAGGTCTGCTCACCGGCCGCCCTCGCAACGTACAGGTGTGCATTGGGCGATGGGCCCAGACCCCTGTGTGCTTAGGACTTAGACCGGCATGCTGACCTCTCTGTTGTGCTTAGGTAGGGCTGTGACGTGTTGATCTTCCGAGGCCGGGCATGACGCTGGAAAGTGTGTCCGGCCAAATGGGATCAAGCGTGCTGGGTTATGTGGTGCACCCCTGCAGGGAAGTTAATCTATTCAAATAGCCGTGTCCCTCGGTAAAAGGACGACCCGGAGTTGTATTCCGACCTCATGACAACTAGAACCGGATACTTAATAAAACACACCCTTACCAGTGCTAGATACAACTCGGTGGTTGCTCTCTCACAGGGTGATGTGTGGGAGGATCGCCGAGTAGGTTTATGCTATACGATGTTACTTGGTGAACTTACCATCTACTCCCTTCTACTGCTGCAAGACGGAGGCCGCGAGAAGCGAGGATACTTGTTACTTTCCAGCACCCTCATCTTCTGCTACAAGATGGAGGTTACAAGAAGCGTAGTCTTCGATTGGATTAGCTATCCCCCTCTTATTCTGCTTTCTGCAGTTCAGTCGACATATATTACCCCTTTACACAGATATCATTGCATATGTAGTGTAGATCCTTGCTTGCGAGTACTTTGGATGAGTACTCACGGTTGCTTTGCTCCCCCTTGTCCCCCTTCTGTCCCTTCTTCTCGGATGATGCAACCAGATGGTGGAGCCCAGGAGCCAGACGCCACCTACGACGACTCCTACGACACCGGAGGCGCCTACTACTACGTGCAGTCTGCCGACGACGACTAGGAGTAGTTTAGGAGGATCCCAGGCAGGAGGCCTGCTCCTCTTTGGATCTGTATCCCAGTTTGTGCTAGCCATCTTATGGCACCTTGTTTAACTTTATGTCTGTACTCAGATATTTGTTGCTTCCGCTGACTTGTCTATGATCAAGCACTTGTATTCGAGCCCTCGAGGCCCCTGGCTTGTAATATGAAGCTTGTATGACTTATTTTACTTTTAGAGTTGTGTTGTGATATCTACCAGTGAGTCCCTGATCTTGGTCGTACACATTTGCGTGCATGATTAGTGTACGGACAAATCGGGGGCGTCACAAGTTGGTATCAGAGCCGACTGCCTGTAGGAATCCCCCTTCCTCACTCCTTGGCCGAAGTCGAGTCTAGACGTTGCAAAACTTTTACTAACATGGCTGTGTGGCTTACGGGCCCACGTCGCCATTTGGGTGGTACTAGATTCTTTTACTCCTCGATCTATACTCCGGGATTCTGAACACTCTCCTATTTCGGGTAAAACGATTTTACTAACTCTAACATTAGGATCCCCAAGACCCCTCACCCCCAAAGTTGGATTAGCCATAGTTATTGTTTAGAATAGAATTTTGCATAGCCCCCACATTGTCATTTGACTCCTTTGAAACATCTTTGTTTTCAGATGGAACCCACGAGGCAGGTCGTGCGCCACACGCAGGCCTTTGGTGCCTCGGGATCACCTGCCGTGCTAGTTGAGATGATGACCTACCTGGGTTATCGCTGGCACCCTGAGTATACCGTGTACGAGCAGTACCAGGACTTTTACCAGGAGCAGTATCGTGCCATCGTCCACCTCTACTCGCGTGCAGATAACTCCTCTACTGTGCTGCACACCGCTCATGGTGTTGGAGTGACCATCGATATGGCAGTTCACGATGCTGCTTACGCTTCTCTGACACGCCTTCGTGGAGAGTATCGGGCGTTGGACACTTCCCCTTTCAGGCACGTTGCTATCGCCGCCGATGATGGAGCGGAGGGATTCTACACTGCTGCCTACTCCACCCTCACCCGAGAGCCCTTCCATCATCGGAACCTTGTTCTGCATGCTGATGGGCTGGATCGAGCTAACTGAGCTCTTCGCCACGAGTTATACACCACCCGTCAGCACCTGTACCGCGCCTTGACGCTGTTGCACCCCTTTGTCCTATCTGGACAGCTGCCACCTACTGTGATCTACCCAGCTAGGACCATGATGCCTCCTGGTGTCGGTTGGCCACATGTGGGAGGCGACACTCCCGCACCTGGTCCTCTGTTGCCACCTGGATGTCGGGTCCTGCACCAGAGTATCCACGGCCCTCAGGTTGATGGCGTGGAGGACTTCTCGTTGCAGCACTGCCAGCCGTCAAACTACCTCTACCTCCACAGTTCCGCCTGGGACTGATGTAGTCTTGCTTACTAGTACTAGATGCATTCGCCGCGAGCCTGCGTGCCGCCTATGTTGTCCATAGTTATGTACTAAACTCCGTGTATCGAACTCTATGCTTGCACCCCTTTTGTCATATATGCCGACTACTATGTGGTATTTTACGTGCTCCTTTCATTATGCATGTTTCATTCATAAATGATTCTTGTGTTTGCAAATTTTCAATGCTGAACTACCCCTGTTATATATTAGCAGGATGGTTAGACCAGCTGGCCGTGGTGGCAATGCCCCACCACCGCCCGAATACATGGCCGGTATGATCCAATAGTTGGAGATGAATCGCCAGTTCATGGAGACTGTCATGGCTCAGTTCCCTCATCCCAACATGGGTCAGCAGCAAGGCGCAGTGACACTGAATGACTTTGCTCGCCTTAACCCATCCGTCTACCGCAGCTCAACTCAGCCTCTTGATGCTGATGACTGGCTCCGTGACATTGCTTTTGAACTGGAGTCTGCTGGAGTTGCCCCTGCCAACTATGTCACCTTTGCGGCATAATATCTGAAGGGTCCCGCTGCTCAATGGTGGGACAGCCACAGGCGTACACTGCCTGCTGGAACAATCATCACTTGGCCGGAATTCCAAGCTGCCTTCCGTGCCCGCTTCATTCCTCAGGGAATCATGGATAGGAAGAAGCGTGAGTTCCGCAACCTCACCCAGGGCAACAAGACTATGGATGCTTATCAGCGGGAGTTTCAGGACTTATCCCGCTATGCTGAAGAAGACATTGCCACTGATGCTCGTAGACAGGAAAAGTTCCGTGATGGACTTCAAGCTGACATCAAGCTCGCACTTCTTGTGCATGACTTTGGAGATTTCGCCACTTTGGTGAACAAAGCCATCCAGGTTGAAACTGGTCTGCAGGAACACCACAGCACTCTCAGGCGCAACCGTGAACCAAGCTCATCCTCGGGCCCTCCCTCACAGAAGCGTAGGGTCTGGATTCCCAACAATGTGTACTGTCCAGCTGCACCTGCTCCAAGGCAGTCCTATGCTGCACCTCGTCTGCCTCCACCGCCTAGGCAGCCAAGACTTCCAGCTGCACCACTCCCAGCTCCTGCTTCTGCCCCCAATGATGGTTTGTACTACAAGTGTGGTCAGCCAGGACACCTTGCCAGGAACTGCTTCCAGAATCAGAACCAGCTTGCACTGCCTACAACTGGTTGTGGGAACAATCAGTCCCGCAACAACAATGCCAGGTCTTATGGCCGTGTTCATGCCAACCACGTTGATCTCAATGAAGCTCAAGACCAACCTGCTACTGTGATGGGTACTCTCCTTGTTAATTCAGTACCTGCATCAGTTTTGTTTGATTCTGGAGCATCGCATTCATTCATATCAGAAGATTTTGCATACAAGCATGGCATTAGAAGTGAGGACATGAAAACTTCGGTATTAGTACACACCCCTGCCGGCCAATGCCGAACCTCCATGGTTTGCCACGACGTCCTCGTTGAAATCGATGAACTGGACTTCTATGCCTCTCCCATTGTATTGGGGTCTTATAACATCGACCTCATCCTGGGAATGGATTGGCTGAAAGCGCATACCGCTTCTATCGCTTGCGGCACAAAAACCGTCCACCTATTACACCCTTCCAATGAGCTAGTAAGCTATCAAGCTTGTCTGGTTCAAAATGCTGAAGCACGTCTTTATGCATTGAATGCATTGAACGCTTCACCACTCGAGGGCATCGAAAACATTCCTATCGTATGCGAGTTCCAGGACGTCTTTCCTGAGGAACTTCCAGGGATTCCCCCTGCTAGAGCTGTCGAGTTCATCATCGACTTGAAACCAGGCACCACTCCTATAGCCAAACGACCCTACAAGATGCCGCCTCATGAACTCATTGAGCTTAAGGAGGAAATCGACAAATCTCTTGCTAGTGGTTTCATTCGCCCGGGTTGCTCACCTTGGGGAGCACCTTCCCTCTTTGTCAGGAAGAAGGATGGGATAAACCGATTGGTCCAAGATTACCGTCCTATCAACCAAGCAACTATTCAGAACAAGTATCCGCTTCCTCGGATCAATGATCTGTATGATCAACTGGCTGGTTCATCAGTGTTCTCTAAACTCGACTTGAGGTTGGGTTACCACCAGATCCGTGTTCGTGAAGAGGATATTCCAAAGACCACCTTTGTAACTCGATACGGTTCGTTCGAGTACACCGTCATGTCATTCAGCCTGACAAATGCTCCAGCTACATTCTCTCGCCTGATGAATTACATATTCATGGAATACCTCGACAAGTTCGTCGTGGTTTATCTGGATGATAGCCTTGTATTTTCCAAGAATAAGGAAGAACATGCTGAACATCTTCGCCTTGTACTGAAAAAGCTTGGAGAGCATCAACTTTATGCTAAGTTTTCCAAGTGTGAGTTCTGGCTTCCTGAAGTAACCTACCTTGGGCATGTCATCTCCAAGAATGGTATTGCCGTCAACCCTGAACGAGTTCAGGCCATTCTCGATTGGACTCCTCCGAAGAATGTCAAGCAAGTCAGAAGTTTTCTCAGTCTCGCCAGCTATTGCCGTCTATTCGTCGAGAACTTCTCCAAGATTGCCAAGCCTCTGACTGGTCTACTTCACAAGGGCGTTAAGTTCGAGTGGACAGACAAATGCCAGGAAAGTTTCCAGGCGCTTAAGGACAAGCTGACTTCTGCTCCAGTGCTTGCTCCACCTGATACTAAGAAGGACTTCGTCATTTACTGCGACGCTTCTCGTCAAGGATTAGGCTGTGTCCTAATGCAAGAGCGCAGAGTAATTGCTTATGCCTCTCGTCAATTGCGTCCTCATGAAGAGAACTACCCAGTTCACGACCTTGAGCTTGCTGCTGTCATATATGTGCTAAAACAGTGGCGACATTACCTTCTCGGTAACCGTTGCAAGATATTCACCGACCACCAAAGCCTGAAGTACTTGTTTACTCAACCAGACCTGAACCTCCGTCAGCAGAGATGGATGGAGACCGTAGCAGATTTTGACTTGGGTATTTCCTATACCCCGGGCAAGGCTAATGTGATGGCTGATGCCTTAAGCCGCAAGTCATATTGCAACCACCTCCAGGTTCACAAGGTTTAGTCCTCGCTCGTTGAAGAATTCAGAAAGCTGAACCTCCATATTGTTCCTCCTGGGGCACTCGCTCCCCCTCCCCTAGAGTCCCGCCAGATGAATCTTCGTGTTGTTCCTCAGGGTTCTCTCAATACCCTGGTTGCTGAACCAGATCTCGTGGCCGCCATCAAGTGGATTCAGAAGGCGGACGACGAAGTCGAGAAGATTAAACACTATCTCAAAAGGGGAAAGCCCTCATTTTTCACTATTGCCGATGATGGCACCTTATACTTCAAAGGCCGCTTAGTGGTACCATGTTCGAGAGAAAACGTGGACAAGACGCAGGAGGTTATGAAAGAAGCTCATGATACACCTTTGACTATTCATCCCGATAGTACCAAGATGTACCAGGACATTCGTCAGAGATTCTGGTGGTCTAATATGAAGCAAGACATTGCTCGTTATGTTGCTGAGTGTGACGTTTGCCGTCGTATCAAAGCAGAACATCAAAGGCCTGCTAGAACTTTGCAACCTATCTCTATTCCTGAATGGAAATGTGACCATGTTGAAATGGACTTCGTCACTGGATTTCCCAAATCGCAGAGAGGTAATGATGCAATTCTTGTCGTCATTGACCGGCTTTCTAAAGTTGCACATTTTCTAGCAGTCAAAGAAACAATTACTGCTAGTCAGCTGGCAACTCTCTACATGTCCAGAATTGTTTCACTTCACGGTATTCCACTGGTTATCAGTTCAGACCGTGGTAGTTTATTCACTTCAAGATTCCGGGCAAGTTTCCAAGAAGCTATGGGAACACATCTGTCATTCAGTACTGCCTTTCATCCTCAGTCGCAAGGGCAAGTTGAACGCGTCAACCAAGTTCTCGAAGACATGCTTCGAGCTTGTGTAATTTCTTCGGCAAGAAATGGGAGGAATCTCTCCCGTATGCTGAGTTCTCTTATAATAATAGCTATCAAGCTAGTCTGAAGATGGCTCCCTTCTAAGTGTTATATGGACGAAAGTGCCGAACCCCTCTGAATTGGTCAGAAACTGGGGAACGTTCACTCTTCGGTCCGGATATTATTCAACACGCTGAAGAGCAAGTCCACATCATTCGCGAGAATCTGAAGACTGCTCAGTCACGTCAGAAAAGTCAGTATGATCATCATCATCAAGACATGGTCTATCAACCTGGCGAAAAGACTTATCTTCGAGTTACACCAATGAAGGGTGCTCACCGCTTCGGGATCAAGGGCAAATTAGCTCCTCGCTATATTGGTCAATTCACTATTCTGGAAAGGCGTGGAAAGGTGGCATATCAACTGGAGCTGCCACCGAACCTTTCTCAGGTTCACGATGTGTTCCACGTGTCTCAACTCCGCCGCTGCTTCAAGGACCCAGTCCGCGCAGTGGATCACGAAGTGCTCGAGTTGCAACAGGACCTCTCCTATAAAGAGCATCCGGTCCGCATTCTCGACCAAGCTGAACGCCGCACATGTCAGAAGGTGATCAAGTTCCTCAAAGTCCAGTGGTCGCATCACTCTGAAGACGAAGCCACTTGGGAACGCGAGGATCGTCTTCGTGAAGAATACCCCGCCCTGTTTCCTTCTACCTCCTAAATCTCGGGACAAGATTTCTTGTAGTGGAGGAGATTTGTAACGCCCGGGTAATCACGCTACAGTAATTCCCTGCTAATGATGCCACGTCATCACAATTACCCGTTGTTAATCTCACGATGATTCAAACCGATTCAAAACTCAAATTTAAAACAAAGTCAAGTAATTAAAGTTCTCAAAAGTCCAAAATAAAAATGAACAATATAAGTTTCCAAAAGTTTAAATAAAATTGTTCGGACGATGATAAATATTGCAAGATCAATTATGGTGAAGTTATTACAATTTCTAAAAGGGCCTAAGTATTTTAAATAAAATAAAATAGAAAAGAATAATTAAAGAAAAGAAAAAGAAATACAAACAGAAAAAAGGGGCAAAGGCCCGTGGCCAACTGGGCCAGACTGCCCACTCCCTGGCCTACATAGCCCCCCCTGTCCTAAAACTAACCCAACCCACCGACAG
>LR738710.1:712836639-712869215 GCA_902687465.1 Secale cereale | reverse complement strand
GAAAATATCCCCTCCCCCCTCTCCCCCGATTGGATCGGGATCGAGAGGAGGAGGCCGCCTCTTCGACCCCGACGACCGCGCCCCGCCACCCCAGGTCGCACCCCCGCCGCCATCAGGCTCGCACGCCGGCGCCACCTCGCCGCTCGCCGTCGCCGTCGCCTCCCCGAGCTCTCCCTCATCGGCTCCACCAAGCCTCGCCGCCCGTACCCCTGCATCGCCCGTGACCCCCCTCCTCCTCTCCTCTGCCTCGCACGCCCTGGCCGCACCCGGTGGACCTCGAATGCACGCGCGGCCCCGCTCCCGCGCCGTTGCGCCCCGCGGCACCCGCCTCACCGTGCGCAGCTGCCTCCTGCGCCAGCCACCGCGGCCTTGCGCGGCCTCGCGCCGGCCCCTCCTGTCGCGGCCGCCCGCTCGCCGCCTCTGGCCGCCACGGCCCCGCCCCGCCATTCCACCGCGCCGCCGTGGCTCCCCTCCGCTCTGCGCCGCCTGCCTTGCCTCGCCCTCACCACGGCCACGCGAGGCCGGCGCCCATAGCCTCCGCGCTCCCCACCTCCACCATCGCGGCCCCCTCCATTCTCCCCGACGGGCCACCGCCGCTCCGGTCGCCCCATCCCCACGCTCGCCGGACTGCCGCTCCGTGCCGGCCGCACCCCCTCGTTGCGCCGCTCCGACGTACTGCCTGGGCGGGCGTCCTAACGGGGCTGGCGCCCACGCGCCCATTGCCTGCCCATTCGCCCGCCCCGCTAAGCGCCCGAACAGCCCCGATAGGCCCTCTGGCCCAATGACAAGGGGGGCCCGCCCCCAGAACGTTACAAAAAAAAGGATTAAAAAAAAACAATAATAAAAATAAATAAATAAATATTATTAATCAATTAATTAATTAACAAATTAATTAAGTTAATTAATCTTGTTTAATTAATCTAATTAACTAGTTAGTTTAACTAAATAGTAATTAGATTAGATAAACCCAAATTAAGCTAAACATGTATGACAGGTGGGACCCACTGGTCAGGTTGACGAGTCAACCATGCTGACGTCAGCATGATGTCATGCTGATGTCATAAATCCTTTTCGAATTAATTTAATCAATATTAAATTCCAGAAATTAATAAAACTTTAGAAAACCATATCTTTTAAACCGTAACTCGGATGAAAATACTTTGTACATGAAAGTTGCTCAGAATTTCGAGATGCATCCGAATACGCAGACCGTTCATCAACCACACGTCCCTAGCATACCGAACCCGCAACTTTCCCCCTCCGTTTCATCCGCCCGAAAATGCGGAACACCGGGAATACTTTCCCGGATGTTCCCCCCATTCGTCAGTATCACCCGATACTGCGTTAGGGCACACTTAGCACCGTTACATGTCATGTCATGCATCGTCATGCATCTGTTTGCATTGTATTTACTGTTTCTTCCCCCTCTTCTCTCCGGTAGACTACGAGACCGACGCTGCTGCTACCCCGATCGACTACGGTGTTGACGACCCCACTTTGGCTGCCGAGCTTCCAGGCAAGCCCCCCCCCCCCTTGATCAACCTGATATCGCCTACTCTTCTATCTACTGCTTGCATTAGAGTAGTGTAGCATGTTACTGCTTTCTATACTCCTATTCTGCTGCATAGTCTGTCATTGTTGCTACCACTGTTGATACTTTACCTGCAATCCTAAATGCTTAGTATAGGATGCTAGTATTCCATCAGTGGCCCTACACCCTTGTCCGTCTGCCCTGCTATTCTATCGGGCCGTGGTCACTTGGGGGTGATCACGGGTATATACTACTTACACTTATACATGATACTTGATGTGACTAAAGTCGGGTCGGCTCGTTGAGTACCCGCGGTTGATTCACAGATTGGGGGCTGAAAGGACATACTTTCCCGACGGCCCTCTGTGTGGATCTTTGTGGCGGAGCGACAGGGCAGGTTGAGACACCCAGTGGAGAGGTGGCCTGGCCCTGTTCGTTGTCCGTGGTTATTTCATAATAACACGCTTAACGAGTTTGGATATTTGATCTGAGTCTGGCCGTTGGCCTATACGCACTAACCAGCTACGTGAGAATAGTTATGGGTACTCGATGTCGTGGTATCAGCCGAAGCCTTCTTGACGTCAGCGTCTTAGCGGCGCGCGCCTGGTTGGACCGCGTAACGTAACTTCCTTAGTAATGGAGGTTGCTAGGTCTGCTCACCGGCCGCCCTCGCAACGTACAGGTGTGCATTGGGCGATGGGCCCAGACCCCTGTGTGCTTAGGACTTAGACCGGCGTGCTGACCTCTCTGTTGTGCTTAGGTAGGGCTGCGACGTGTTGATCATCCGAGGCCGGGCATGACGCTGGAAAGTGTGTCCGGCCAAATGGGATCAAGCGTGCTGGGTTATGTGGTGCACCCCTGCAGGGAAGTTAATCTATTCGAATAGCCGTGTCCCTCGGTAAAAGGATGACCCGGAGTTGTATTCCGACCTCATGACAACTAGAACCGGATACTTAATAAAACACACCCTTACCAGTGCTAGATACAACTCGGTGGTTGTTCTCTCACAGGGTGATGTGCGGGAGGATCGCCGAGTAGGTTTATGCTATACGATGTTACTTGGTGAACTTACCATCTAATCCCTTCTACTGCTGCAAGACGGAGGCCGCGAGAAGCGAGGATACTTGTTACTTTCCAGCACCCTCATCTTCTGCTACAAGATGGAGGTTACGAGAAGCGTAGTCTTCGATTGGATTAGCTATCCCCCTCTTATTCTGCTTTCTACAGTTCAGTCCACATATATTACCCCTTTACACAGATATCATTGCATATGTAGTGTAGATCCTTGCTTGCGAGTACTTTGGATGAGTACTCATGGTTGCTTTGCTCCCCCTTGTCCCCCTTCTGTTCCTTCTTCTCGGATGATGCAAACAGATGGTGGAGCCCAGGAGCCAGACGCCAGCTACGACGAATCCTACGACACCGGAGGCGCCTACTACTACGTGCAGTCTGCCGACGACGAGCAGGAGTAGTTTAGGAGGATCCCAGGCAGGAGGCCTGCTCCTCTTTCGATCTGTATCCCAGTTTGTGCTAGCCATCTTATGGCACCTTGTTTAACTTTATGTCTGTACTCAGATATTTGTTGCTTCCGCTGACTTGTCTATGATCGAGCACTTGTATTCGAGCCCTCGAGGCCCCTGGCTTGTAATATGAAGCTTGTATGACTTATTTTACTTTTAGAGTTGTGTTGTGACATCTACCAGTGAGTCCCTGATCTTGGCCGTACACATTTGCGTGCATGATTAGTGTACGGACAAATCGGGGGCGTCACAGGCCGCCACGGGGAAACTCGAGGTATCTGGCTCCCATAGGATCACATATCCGGTTGTGGCCTGAGACGAGATACACGCGGCTACTATCAGGGTGTCGGCACGCCGGGAGGTCTTGCTGGACTTGTTTTACCATTGTCGAAATGTCTTGTGCACCGGGATTCTGAGCTTGATCGGATTGTCCCTAAGATAAGGGGTAATATTATTATTACTTCTGCTAATCGTGAGAGCTTGTGATGGGCTAAGTTGGGACACCCCTGCAGGGTAATGATCTTTCGAAAGCCGTGCCCGCAGTTATGTGGCAGATTGGAATTTGTTAATGTCTGGTTGTAGAGAACTTGACAGAGGATCCGAGATAAAACCGTGTGACTAACCGTGACCGTCTCTTTTCACTTTGAGAAGAGAACACGGTGGGGTTATGTTTGACTATTAGGTAGTTCAGGATCTTTAGCGATCATTACTAGTTTGCGACCATTTGTGTAGATGCTCATCTTATTCTTGTACTCGTAAGTTAGCCACCATATTATGCTTAGCCGCTGCTGCAACCTCACAACTTTACCTCTTCCTACCCATTAAGCTTTGATAGTCTTGTTACCCATGGTCATGGGATTGCTGAGTCCTCGTGGCTCACAAATACTACCACAACAGTTGCAGGTGCAGGTTCCGATGACTTGACGCAAGAGCGATGTCCTTTGTGTTGGAGTTCTTTCTTCTTCTTCTTCGTCAATCTTGGGTTAGGTTCCGGGTCGGCAGCGTGGGATAGCAGATGGATGTCGTTGTGCTTTTCATGTTTGCCTCCGTAGTCGGATGTCTTGTATTGATGTTGTTGTATTCATGTGACTTGTACAAATTGTTGTATCCCCCATGTATGTATGTAATGGTACGATGTAATGATATCCATCTTGCTAAGCGCCCGAAATGCGGTTGTGCCCCAATCACGTATGTGTCATGTGATCGGGATAGAATCTCATCTTGGGCCTGACAAGTTGGTATCAGAGCCTCGACCGACCATAGGAGCCCCCTTGATTGATCGTAGAATGGCCGTTGTTGAGTCTAGCAAAAATCCTTTTCGGAGTCTAGTTATATCGGAGAGTAGGAATTCTTTTTACTCCCCAGCCCCTTCGTCGCTCTGGTGAGGAATCATGACATAGGTGTTTTGAATTACTCCTCTTCCCCTTCAGTTTTTTTTAGGATCACGTGGTTAGTTTTCGTTCGTTGCGATGTCTGCTCTTTTCATCTGGTGCATCTCTCTTCAAGTCGATTTGACCCTCCCCGTCTTTTGCTTCAATCCTTGGTTCTTTCCAACCGATGTTGATTCTCCTTCTGAAGTTGTCTTTCTTTTTCCCACCCTCCCACCCTTTTGTTTCTCGGAGCCGGAGTCCTTAATTGAGTATCCATTCTACTCGTGTGAAGCCTTTGAATTCCTTTCATCAATTATTCAACTGGTGATTTCTCGTCTAGTTCATCATTCTTCATCTTTTTTTCTTTTCCAGTGGTTCCAATTCAAATAGTATTCGGTGTTCATCATATTATTTTCCCTCGGCTCGAGTGTTTTCCCTTGTCTCGCTCCCTCTCGCCATTTAATTATTCCGGAGTTCCGAAGACATCTCAAGAGATTCACCTGTCTTCCAATTAATTCGAGATTGTCACCTCATTCGAGTCTTTCAATCGTTCTGGTGCATCATCTCCTTTTCATTTCATTTCAACGGAGTTTTCTCTTCGGTGGGCCCTAACCCACAGGTCTTTTCCCAGGATCTTAGCTGACTTTTCTAATTTTCCGGAGTGTTCCAAAATTCTTTTCAAGTGTGACATAAGTATGGATTCCATCATTCTTGTGCCTTCTCCAAGATCGTTTGCAATTCTTTTCATCATTGGTTCAACCTTTCTCCTTTCATTCTTCCAGAGTATTTCATGAATTCTTCTCTTTGTGTTCCTCCAAAGGCCATCATTTCAGAAGATTTCTTCGTTCTCAGTTTTCAACTTCGTCCTCCAAATATTCTTCGTTGATGCCTCTTCGTTCATCTCACATTCGTCCGGTGCTTCGTTCAAGTATTCCTTAATCAGTTCGCGATCTCTTCGTTTTCTTGTGTCTAAATTTCCTCAAGTGCTTTATTCTTCCGGCGATTCATTCTCTTGTATTCAGTCAATTTCAATTTCTTACGGTGGCTTGTTCTCTTTCATCACTCGATTTCAATTCTTATGGTGGTTATCTCAAGAGTTCTTTTCCGTTGTTATCATATCAATCCATTCATTTTATTCCAATCCTATCGATGGTTCATGAAGACTTTCCCGAGTTCGCGACATATCCCTCTTTAATCGTTTCAACGAGAATAAGTGTTATGCAGGACCATTGCTTTCATCAATTTAATTGGTGGAGGATAAGCATAACATAATTCTTACTCTTTTTCATCAAGTTGATTTAATCCCTTCTTTCAGAGATTATTCTTGATGAATAAATTCTAATCCCAAGTGCTTTCATCTTTTCTTTTCGGAGTTCATAGTTTCTCGGCCTTCTCGTCGGAACCCCGCCTAATCATCGCAAGGCTTTATTCTTATTCTTTTCATCCGTCATTTCTATATCATCATCCTTTTGTTACCGGAGTTCTTCATGGTGGTTCTTCATCATTTAATTCATTCTTCAAGTGTTCATCAAGATTCTTGTTGGAGCTCAAGCATTATTCTTTTGTGTCTCGAGATGCAAATAACTCTCTGTATTCTTTTGAAGTGGAGTTTTGCATTTCTTCCTTCATGTCATCTACTCAATCTTTTGGTTGCGACACAATATCACCTCAAGTTTCGGGATGATTTCCATAAATCCACAACAAATTAATTCTTTTCGTTGTTGATTTTCAACAACTCCGTTCATCCTTTCTTCGCAAGGATGCTTTGAACTCATTCGTGGTGTAAGTTGTCATCTTCTTCTCCGTTCTTTTCATTGCATTCTTTCCATTCTTCCGGTGGCATTGTATTGCTCATTTCATCATGTTTTCGTTTCATCTTCTCAGGTTCATGTCCTATTCCATTCATGTCAACCGGTGTGCTATTTATTTCAGTTTTAGCCGGAGTGCTGCCAAATTCCATCGATCAAAATCCTTTCTATCTCTTATTAGCCGGAGTGGTTTTGAATTCATTCTTGTTCGTTCACCTCGTTTGTTCCTTGTTCCTCTTTTGTAACTGAGCTTCTCAATCTCAATCATCTCCGTTGTATTCTTCCTTCCGAGTGGCTCATCTGTTGTTTCACTCTTTTATTCAAGAAGAACTTTTTTCTTCCTTTTTCCCTTCCATCCCGTTCCTAAGATCTCGGGATGAGATCTCTTGTTAGTAGGGGAGTGTTGTGACACCCCGAGACCGATGCGCTAGGTGTCAGCCAGTTATTCGTCGCCGTTGCCATGTCATCTGCTTGCCTGTTGCATTTTGCCTTGTCAATATGTGCATTGCATCTGCATCATTTTCAAAACTTGCATCCGTCCGAGTCCGCCTGTCCTTTCCGTTGTCCGTTCTGAGCCCAGACGCACTTGCACGCGCCCGCGACACCTCCGAATATTTATTTTATGAGTGGCCGAAAAATGTTCTCGGAATGGGATGAAACTTGGCGTGTGGTCTTATTATAGCATAGGTAGACCGCCTGTCAAATTTCATCGCATTCGGAGCTCGTTTGATAGCCCAACCGTTAAATATAGCGGCACTAGTCGCCGGTTATTACGTCGGACGTTTTCGGTCTTCGAAAACCTCCGCAGGCCTCTCTTCTCTTCTCTCCTAGAAGCCCACCTCCTCTTCACACAGCCCACTAGGCCTGTCCTAGCCCCCTCCGCTCCGGAGCCATCGGATTGCGATCGTAGGGTTCCGGAAACCCCCAAAACCCCCTAACCCTAGACCTCTGCCTATTTAAACACCACCCCATGCCATTTTTGGCCTAAACCTACCCTAGACACCTTCCCCTAACCTCCAGCCGGAGCCTCCCACCTTCCTCCTCGTTTTCCATGCATAGCCGCTGCCCCACCGCCACTTGTCGCGCCAGCACGGGCCAGCGCCGCCGTCCCCGCCGCCCGCGGTCTCTCCGCGCGCGCACCTATCCCATGCCAGCCGCGAGCCACCGAGGCCCGCTCGAGCCTAGGCCAGGCCCACCCCGGACGGATCTGGGCCCGAGCCCCGCACCTGCTCCAGGCTGCGGCTCGTCCCCGAGCGTAACCGCCCGCCCCGCTCGTCCATTGCAGCGCCCCGCTGCCTCACTGCGGCCGGCGACCAGGGCCGCCGGAAGTCGCCGCCGGCGACCACCTTCACCCCCAGGTCGTAGCCCCGGCTCCCTTCGTCCCCTTTTCCCTCCTCCTTCTTCTTCCCTCACAGCTCTCTCTCTCTCTCTGGCCATGGACAGCGCCGTCGCCGAAGCTCCCTCGCCGCCGTGCCACGACGAGCCTCCGCCCAGATCCGGGCGGGATCCGCCGGATTTGTCGGCCCCGCACCCGTTCCCATCGTCCCGGCCTCCTTCGCACGACCGGCGCCGCCGTTGACTACTGCCTCCGCCGCCCTGACTCCCCTCGTGCGCCAGGAGGAGGACGAGCCGCCTCGCTCGAGGCTAGCTGCACGCATGGGCCAGCCGGGTTCGCGAGGCCCATCTAGGTTCGGCGTCGGCCTACACCGCTCCGGCCCACCAGCACCCAGCCGGCGCCCATCTCCACTCGTGGGCCACGACCCAGGGCCCAACTCCCGGCCAGCCGCCGGCCTGCCGACTGCCTCTTCTTCTTGGGCCAGACCCAGTGGTGAGCACCACTAAACCCCGTTCGGTGCATGCTTTAGTATATGCCGCTCTGTTTTTGTAAGTGTGATAAACTGCTAAGTCTCTAAATGTCATAATTTATATGCATGTTTGTGTGGCTGTAAGTTTTTGCTTGGTGATCCAAATGATGCATATGATATGTCCAAATGTTCGTTGTGATATGCTCTTCATTTTGTTCCATTGTGGCATGCTTGTTTGAGTTCATCTTGATGCCCTAATCATCGTTGCAAGAGTGCTACATGTTTAAAACTATTGATAACTGTAATTTTGTTGCATGCTTGTGGTGATGATAACTTTGTGCATGTTTATTCAAATGAAGCATATGATATGTAAAAAATTTCATTCTGAAGTGTTCTACATGATGGTTGCTGTAGCATTCATGTTAGGTGCCATATTGTCATGTTAATCTCTGTTGCAAAAGTGCATGTGCCTGTTAAGTGTTGAAACTTGTTATGAGATGCTGATTTGACTTGTTCATAGCTATTGATGTGTTTGTCTTTCATGCCACATGTCAATATGTTTTAGAAGCAAAATCATGCCATCTTTGTTGTGGTGCAATCCACTTTTCATGATATGCCTTGAGGTGTTTGCAACAAGCTTGCAAAGTAGCCTACTCGCTGTTGTTGTTTCCTGAGACTTGTTGAAAAACTGCTAAGTCTGAAAAACCGTTAACCTGATGCCATGTTTGCTTGATGCCCCACTCAAACCCATGCATGTTTTAGTATGTAAAATGATCATGTCTTGTTGTCCATGTTATGCTCTATCCATTCATGCCCTTTTTTTTGCATATATGGCCTGTTGTAGCTTATTTATTTCTTACTCTCAAGTTGCTATAAATGTACCTATCAGATTTTTATCAGCATGATCAATTTGGTGAAGCTTGTTGTTATCAATCCGTGCCTCCTATGGAGTTGTTCCAATGGAGTTTTTTGTTGTATGCTATGTCTATTACATGTCCATGATCTTTATGTACTTGGTAGAGTTGATATGCTTGTTCTTTTGTGCCTTCGAAGGCAGCGTCGTGATGATGTTTTTGCCTTTCCAGATTTTGACTAAGTCTGGATAAATTTATTGCAACTTGCCATGCTTGTTTAATTGTGTTCCAGCAAGTTTTTGGGTGTGTTCTAAGTTCGTGCTTGTTAAGTATCATGTCTATTTCACATCCATGCCACTTGTTATCATGTTTGGGTGCTGTAGCATATGTATACCTTGCTCCAAAGTTGCTATGTTGCTGATTTTGGACAGCTTGTTGTTATATCTTGTTTCGTTTGTATGTGTTGAACCGTTGCTTCGTTTTGAGCGTGTCCTATATGAAACTTGTGTGTTTTTACATGTAGAAGCATAATATCATGTTGTTTACCTATTTGGAGTGTGTTTGCTTGATGTTTGGGTGCATCTTCCATATTTGACATGCTTGACTTGTTTTGCTCATATCTTCTAGGCCGTAGCTCCGAATTAAACAAACTTTATATGAAACTTGACTAGAATTTCGTGTAGATCAGCATGGTGCATGTTAACTTGCTGTTTAACAAGTTGAACTTAAGGTTTGTTTAGATCTGGACCAATTTCTAAATGTGCATATGAGGGCTTACCGGAGTTGTTATATGTTGTTTCCGGCCTCATTTAAACTTCTTGGGTGATGTTGTTCTTGTATGCTTCATCCCTTGCCATGTTTTGCAACATATAGACTTGTCGTGCATCATTCTTAGTTGAGCATCGTGTCATGTTCTTGAATGGGGTGTTTACCTTGTTGTGCGCTTCTTCTCGCCAGTTCATATTCCGTTGCGTTCGTGAGGATTCGTTCGTCTACATGTGGTTCTTCTTTATAGCCTCTTCTTCGTCTTCTTCATGGATCATTCTTCTTCCTTGCGGGATCTCAAGCAAGATGACCATCACCTTGGATACCTTTACTATCATTGCTATGCTAGATGTCTTGATGCTATCTCTATATGTCGTGCTACCTATCTTTTGTTATCAGCCTCTCCTTGTTTCCATGAAACCTCCAACACTTGACACCGTCCCAGCAAACCGTTGTTTGGCTATGTTACCCGCTTGCTCAGCCCCTCTTATAGCGTTGTTAGTGGCAGGTGAAGATGAAGATTGTTCCATGTTGGAACTTGATGTTTTGGGAATATCACAATATATCTTATATATATTAACACACCTATATACCTGGCAATGGGTGGAAGGCTTGGCCTTTTGCTCGGTGTTTTGTTCCACTCATGCCACCTTAGGAGCTGATAAACCGGCATTATGTTCCTTGATTTTGCGTTCCTAACGCGGTTGGGTATATGGGGACCCCTTGACAGTTCGTCTTTGAATAAAACTCCTCCAGCAAGGCCCAACTTTGGTTTTAATTTGCTCATAATAAAAACTTAATTAATTAATTAATTGTAAAAGGGAGTTAGCGCTACCCGAGGATTCTTCTACATACAGGGGTCCAGTGCTGATGGTGTTGGTCCCAAATGGGGAGACTGCGGGGCCGCCACGGGGAAACTCGAGGTATCTGGCTCCCGTAGGATCACCTATCCGGTTGTGGCCTGAGACGAGATACGCGCGACTACTATCAGGGTGTCGGCACGCCGGGAGGTCTTGCTGGACTTGTTTTACCATTGTCGAAATGTCTTGTGCACCGGGATTCTGAGCCTGATAGGATTGTCCCTAAGATATGGGGTAATATTATTATTACTTCTGCTGATCGTGAGAGCTTGTGATGGGCTATGTTGGGACACCCTTGCAGGGTTATGATCTTTCAAAAGCCGTGCCCGCGGTTATGTGCCAGATTGGAATTTGTGAATGTCCGGTTGTAGAAAACTTGACAGAGGATCCAAGATAAAACACACAACCGTGTGAGTAACCATGACCGTCTCTTTTCACTTTGAGAAGAGAACACGGTGGGGTTATGTTTTACTAGTAGGTAGTTCAGGATCTTTAGCGATCATTACTAGTTTGCGACCGTTTGCGTAGATGCTCATCTTATTCTTGTACTCGTAAGTTAGCCACCATATTATGCTTAGCCGCTGCTGCAACCTTACCACTTTACCTCTTCCTACCCATTAAGCTTTGATAGTCTTGTTACCCATGGTCATGGGATTCCCAAGTCCTCGTGACTCACAGATACTACCACAACAGTTGTAGGTGCAGGTTCCGATGACTTGACGCGAGAGCGATGTCCTTTGTGTTGGAGTTCTTTCTTCTTCTTCTTTGTTAGTCTTGGGTTAGGTTCCGGGTCGGCAGCCTGGGATAGCAGATGGATGTCGTTGTGCTTTTCATGTTTGCATCCGTAGTCAGATGTCTTGTATTGATGTTGTTGTATTCATGTGACTTGTATGAATTATTGTATCCCCCATGTGTGTATGTAATGGTATGATGTAATGTTATCCATCTTGCTAAGCGCCCGAAATGCAGTTGTGCCCCAATCACGTACGTGTCACGTGATCGGGATATAATTGCATCTTGGGCCTGACACGTAGGGTCCGCACAATTAACGTTCAATTACGATTTGTAGTTATGAGTTTTTGGTGACCTAAGATTGTTCGGAGTTTATGGGCCTTAGTGGAGAGAGAGGAGGGCTGCAAGGGGTGGCCGCCCCCCCCCCCCATGGCAGTCCGAATAGGACTAGGGGAAGGGGGCGCCCCTTTCCTTCTCCTTCTCCTTCCTTCCCCATCTCTTCCTTGGAGAGGAATCCTACTAGGACTAGGAAGTCCTAGTAGGAATCCCATATTGGCGCGGCCCTAGGGCCGGCCGGCCTCCTCCTCCTCTTTATATACATGGGTAGGGGGCACCCCAAGGACACACAAGTTTCTCTTAGCCATTTGCGGTGCCCCCCTCCACAAATTACACCTCAAATCATATTGTCCTGGTGCTTAGGCAAAGCCCAGCGCAGATCACATCACCAACATCGTCGCCACGCCATCGTGCTTACGGAAATCTCCCTCGAGCATCTACTGGATCAAGAGCTCGTGGGACGTCTTCGTGTTGAACGTCTGCTGAACACAGAGGTGCCGTATGTTCTGTACTTAGATCGGTTGGATCGTGAACATGTTCGACTACACCAACCGCATTAACATAATGCTTCCGCTTTCGGTCTACGAGGGTACGTAGACACACTCTTCCCGTTTCGTTGCTATGCATCTCCTAGATAGATCTTGCGTGAGCATAGGAATTTTTTGAAATTGCATGCTACATTCCCAACAGAGATATGATGAGCCAGGTCTATGCGTAGATGATATGCACGAGTCTAACACAAAGAGTTCTGGGCGATAATAGTCATACTTCTTACCACCAATGTCTTACTTTGATTCGGCGGTATTATTGGATGAAGCGGCTCGGACCGACATTACATGACCGCGTTCATGAGACTAGTTCTGCCGATGTGCTTTGCACACAGGTGGCCGGCGGGTGTCTGTTTCTAAAAATTTAGTTGAATCGAGTTTGACTATGGCCAGTCCTTGTTGAAGGTTAAAACATCACACTTGACGAAAAATCGTTGTGGTTTTGATGCGTAGGTAATAACGGTTCTTGCTAGAAGCTCGTAGCAGCCACGTAAAACTTGCAACAACAAAGTAGAGGACGTCTAGCTTGTTTTTGTAGGGCATGTTGTGATCTGATATGGTCAAGACGTGATGAGTTATACGATATTGTATGAGATGATCATGTTTTGTAAATTATCGGCAACCGGCAGGAGCCTTATGGTTGTCTCTTTATTGTATGAATTGCGAACGCCATGTAATTGCTTTACTTTATCACTATGAGTCAACGATAGTAGTAGAAGCAATAGTTGGCTAGACGAGCATGACGCTGCGATGAAGATCATGGTGTCAAGCCAGTGACGACAGAGATCATGACGATGCTTTGGAGATGGAGATCAAAAGCACATGATGATGATGGCCATATCATGTCACATATTTTGATTGCATGTGGTGTTTATCTTCTTATGCATCTTATTTTGTTTAGTACGGCGGTAGCATTATAAGATGATCCCTTACAAAATTTCAAGGTACAAGTGTTCTCCCTGAGTATGCACCGTTGCGACAGTTCGTCGTGCCGAGACACCATGTGATGACCGGGTGTGATAATCTCTACGTTCACATACAACGGGTGTAAGACAGTTTTGCACATGCAGAATACTTGGGTTAAACTTGACGAGCCTAGCATGTACAGACATGGCCTCGGAACACTGGAGACCGAAAGGTCGAGCGTGAATCATATAGTAGATATGATCAACATAAGATGTTCACCATTGAAAACTACTCCATCTCACGTGATGATCGGACATGGTTTAGTTGATTTGGATCACGTGATCATTTAGATGACTTGAGGCCGGGAAGCCAATCTAAGTGGGAGTTCTTTAGTAATATGATTAATTGAACTTTAATTTATCATGAACTTAATCCTGATAGTTTTTTCATATCTATGTTGTTGTAGATCAATGGCCCGTGCTACCCTTCCCTTGAATTTTAATGCATTCCTAGAGAAAGCTAAGTTGAAAGATGATGGTAGATACTACATGGGCTGGGTCCGTAACTTGAGGATTATCCTCATTTATGCACAAAATAATTATGTCCTTGAAGCACCACTAGGTTACAAGCCTACTGGAGGAGCAACTCCTGGCGTTATGAACGTATGGCAAGCTCGATCTGATGACTACTCGATAGTTTAGTGTGCCATGCTTTACGGTTTAGAATCGGGAATTCAAAGACGTTTTGAAAGTCATGGAGCATATGAGATGTTCCAAGAGTTGAAGTTAATATTTCAAGCAAATGCCGGAGTTGAGAGATATGAAGTCTCCAACAAGTTCTATAGCTGCAAGATGGCGGAGAACCGTTCTGTCAATGAACACATACTCAGAATGTCTGGGTACCACAACCACATGACTCAACTGGGAGTCAAAGTTGATGACGATAGTGTTATTTCCAGAGTTCTTCAATCACTGTCACCAAGCTATAAAGGCTTCATGATGAACTATAATATGCAAGGGATGCAAAAGACGATTCCCGAGCTCTTCGCTATGCTCAAATCTGCGGAGGTAGAAATCAAGAAGAAGCATCAAGTGTTGATGGTTAACAAGACCACTAGTTTCAAGAAAAAGGGCAAGGGAAAGAAGGGAACTTCAAGAAGAATAGCAAGCCAGTTGCTACTCCTGGGAAGAAACCCAAGTTTGGAGCCAAGCATGAAACTGAGTGCTTCTACTACAAAGGGACTAGTGATAACCCACAAGTGTAGGGGATCAGTCGTAGCCTCTTTCGATAAGTAAGAGTGTCAAACCCAACGAGGAGCTAAAGTTAGAACAAATATTCCCTCAAGTTCTATCGACCACTGATACAACTCTACGCACGCTTGACGTTTACTTTACCTAGAACAAGTATGAAACTAGAAGTACTTTGTGGTTTTTGTGGGATAGGTTTGCAAGAATATAAATAGCGCGTTAATAAAACTAGGGGTTGTTAAGATAAAGAAGCAACTAAATTAGTTTTAGTAGAGAGCTTTTTGTCACGAGAAAGTTATTTGTCCCTAGGCAATCGATAACTAGACCGGTAATCACTATTGCAATTTTATTTGAGGGAGAGGCATAAGCTAACATACTTTCTCTTCTTGGATCGTATGCACTTATGATTGGAACTCTAGCAAGCATCCGCAACTACTAAAGATCATTAAGGTAAAACCCAACCATAGCATTAAAGTATCAAGTCCTCTTTATTCCCGTATGCAAACAACCTACTTACTCGGGTCTGTGCTTCTGTCACTCACACCACCCACCATAAGCAAATCATGAACATATTGCAAAGCCTATAGCGGGGATCCCTCACGCTTGCGTTACACGGAGAGCACCATAGGATAGCACGAATAATAAAACATGCAACTCAAACCAATCACGATCAACAATTAACCCATAGGACAAAACGGATCTACTGAAACATCATAGGATAGCCATACATCATTGGGAAATAGTATATAGTGTTGAGCACCATGTTTAAGTATAGATTACAGCAGGTAGAAGAGGGGTTACACCGCTGCATAGAGGGGGGGGGGGAGAGTTGGTGATGACGGCGGTGAAGTTGTTGGTGTAGATTGTGGTGACGATGATGGCCCCGGTGGCACTCCGGTGTCATCGGAAGCGAGGGGGAGAGAGCCCCCCTCCTTATTATTCTTCCTTGACCTTCTCCATAGATGGGAGAAGGGTTTCTCCTCTGGTCCATGGTCTCCATGGCACGGAAGGGGCGAGAGCCCCTCTGAGATTGGATTTGTCTCTCTGTCTCCCTCTGTTTCTGCATTCCCAGATTCTGGCCTTCCACCGTTTCTTAAATTCCCGGAGATCCGTAACTCCGATTGGGCTGAATTTTGGACACGATTTTTACCCAGATATTAGCTTTCTTGCGACGAAAGAAGGGCATCAACCGCCTTATGGAGTGGCCACGAGGGCCCAGGGCGTGCCCCTCACCCTCGTGGGCAACTCGGGCATCGTCTCGCGTTCGTTCCGCTTCCCAAAATTCACATATATTCCAAAAAAAAATCTCCGTCCATTTTTATCCCGTTTGAACTCCATTTGATATGGATATTATGCGAAACAAAAAGCATGCAACATACAGGAACTGGAACTGGGCACTGGATTAATATGTTAGTCCCAAAAAATAGTATAAAAAGTTGCCAAAAGTATATGAAATTTGTAGAATATTGGCATGGAACAATAAAAAATTATAGATATAACGGAGACATATCAGCATCCCCAAGCTTAATTCCTACTCGTCCTAGAGTAGGTAAATGAGAAAAAAGATAATTTTTGATGTGGAATGCTACCTAGCATAATCTTGATCATGTAATCTAATCATGGCATGAATATTAAGACACGAGAGATTCAAAGCAATAGTCTATCATTTGACATTAAGACAATAATACTTCAAGCATACTAATAAAGCAATCATGTCTTTTCGAAATAACATGGCCAAAGAAAGTTACCCCTACAAAATCATATGGCCTGGCTATGCTCCATCTTCACCACACAAAGTATTTAAATCATGCACAACCCCGGTTTCAGCCAATCAATTGTTTCATACTTTAGTATTCTCAAACTTTTTCAACTTTCACGCAATACATGAGCGTGGGCCACGGACATAGCACTATGGGTGGAACATAAGGTGGTGATAGACAAAAGGAAGGAGAAAGTCTCACATCAACTAGGCAAATCAATGGACTATGGAGATGTCCATCAATCGATATCAATGTGAGTGAGTAGGGATTGCCATGTAACGGATGCACTAGAGTTATAAGTGTATGAAAGCTAAAAAAGAAAGCTAGTGGGTGTGCATCAACTTGCTTGCTCATGAAGACCTACGACATTTGAGGAAGCCCATCATTGAATATACAAGCCAAGTTCTATAATGAAAATTCCCACTAGTATATGAAAGTGACAACATAGGAGACTCTCTATCATGAAGAACATGGTGCTATGATGAAGCACAAGTGTGGTAAAAGGATAGTAACATTGTCCGTTCTCTATTTTTCTCTCATTTTTTTGGAGGGGATTTTCTCTTCTTTTTTTTACCCCCCTCTTTTTTTGGGGCATCTTTTTTTATTTGGCCTTTCTCTCCTTTTTTTTATTTTTTTTGTTTCCTCACACGGGACAATGCTCTAATAATGAAGATCGTCACACTTTTATTTACTTACAACTCAAAGATTACAACTCGAAGCTAGAACAAAATATGACTCTATGTGAATGACTCCGGCGGTGTACCGGGATGTGCAATGATCTAGCGTAGCATTGACATCAAAAACGGACAAGCCATGGAACATCATGCTAGCTGTCTTACGATCATGCAAGGCAATATGATAATGATGGTGCGTGTCATAATAAACGGAACGATGGAGTTAGATGTCAATATATCGTGGAATGGCTATGGAAATGCCATGATAGGTAGGTATGTTGGCTGTTTTGAGGAAGGTATATGGTGGGTGTATGGTACCGGCAAAAGTTGCGCGGTACAAGAGAGGCTAGCAAAGGTGGAAGGGTGAGAGTGCGTATAATCCATGGAATCAACATTAGTCATAAATAACCAACATACTTATTGAAAAAATTTATTAGCCATCAAAACAAAGCACTACACGCATGCTCCTAGAGGAAGGGTTGGTAGGAGTTAACCATCGCACGATCCTGACCTCCACACAAAGGATGACAATCAAAAAATAAATCATGCTCCGACTTCATCACATAATGGTTCACCTTACGTGCATGCTTCGGGAATCACAAACCTCAACACAAGTATTTCTACAATCCACAACTACCCACTAGCATGACTCTAATATCACGATCTTTATATCGCGAAACTATTGCAAGGAATCAAACATATAATATTCAACGATCTACACGTTTATGTAGGATTTTACGACTAACCATGTGAATGACCAATTCCTGTCAACTCTCTAAATAGATATAAGTGAAGCAAGAGAGTTTAAATTCTTTCTACAAAAGATATGCCCATGCTCTAACAAATATAAGTGAAGCAAAAGAGCATTCTACAAATGGCGGTTTTCTAAGTGAAGAGAAACAGGCAATCCAAACTTCAAATGATATAAGTGAAGCACATGACGCATTCTATAAAGCCATACTCAAAAGATATAAGTGAAGTGCAAAGAGTATTATATAAATCAACCAAGGACTATCTCATACCAGCATGGTGCATTTATTAAAAGGAAAAATAAAAAGCACACGACGCTCCAAGAGTTTACGCATAACATGTGAACGAAACGAATCCGGAAACATACAGATACTTGTTGAAGAAAGATGGGATGCCTTCCGGGGCATCTCCAAGCTTAGACGCTTGAGTCTCCTTGAATGTTTACTTGGGGTGCCTCGGGCATCCCCAAGCTTGAGCTCTTGCCTCTCCTCCTTCTCCTCACATCGAGACCTCCTCGATCTTCGAACACTTTATCCACACAAACTTAACTGAACTTTTAGTGGCGGGGTTAGTGCACATGATCAATAAATCCCATCATGTACTGCTCTAACATTATTGTATAATTATGAACAAACATTACCCACAGTATGCGATCACAATTCTATGGCCCCAAGTCAAGGAGGCTTCAACAAGAATTCAAACATATGCAAATAATGAAGCTATAACAACAATCTGTGAAAACAGGACAGTCTATAGTAATCTGAACATTAACCATACTTTTATAACTCTAAAATTCTGGAAAAATGAGGAAAAATCAACAATTTGTATAGCAAGACCTTGCAGAAAATTTCAGATCCTTTCGACGTTCCAGTAAAAAATGTAAAATCGCGCACTACAGCCAAAGTTTCTGTTTTTGCACCGCACAAACCAACAAGCAGTTTAATCATCCTAAAGGAAACTCTTGGCACATTATTTTTATAATACAAGGGGATTGTACAAGGGGATAATTATTTTTATTGAAAAGTTTCTGTAATTAAGATTTGCAAAGTTTCCATGGGCATGAAGAAAGTTCAAGGAGCTCCCCCATTTCAACGGTGCTCGTCTTTCTTACTTTCACTTTTATTTTTGAAAAAGTTTTAGGTTCCCCTCTTTATTATTTTTGTTTTTAAACTTTATAAAAGCACAAAATAGAAATAAATGACTCTCTAAAACTTCCGGGTTGTCTCCCTGGCAGCGCTTTCTTTAAAGCCATTAAGCTAGGCAAATAGTGCTCAAGTAATGGATCCACCCGGATCCCAAGGTATATCAAAGTCAATTTTAATTAGCAATGATTAGTAGTGAGCACAAAGTGATATGTGTCATGCAAAAATGAAGTCTAACTCTCTTCCTATGCATAGGCATGTCATACAAGAACAATTCATGCACATCAAGTAAAGGCCAATGCATAGTATAAGTAGTTTCTTGCAATTTTATCGTGTTGGAAACATAGAGAGGCGGAGATGTAGTTCCTCTCTCATAATAATTGCAAGTTGGAGCAGCAAGCACATGCATATTATATTCATCAAAAACATCATGTGTAGTAGTAGAACGCAACCCATCAATATAATCCTTAATAAGTTCAAACTTCTCCGATATACTGTAGTTCGGAGAATTCAAAAAGATAATAGGTCTATCATGTGTGGGTGCAAAAGAAATTATCTCAAGTTTAACATAAGGAACTATAGCAAGTTCATCTCCATAAGCATAATTCATATTGGCATCTTGGCCACAAGCATAGCAAGCATCATCAGAAAGGGATATTTCAAAAGAATCAACGGGATCATAACAATCATCATAGCATTATCCTTCAGTAAGCACGAAGGGAAATTAAACAATGTATGGGATAAAGAGTTACTCTCATTAAAAGGTGGGCATGGGTGATCAATCCGCTCTTCCTCCTTTTGTTCTTCGCTCACCTCCTCATCTTTTTCATCCAATGAGCTCACAATGTCATTAATTTCTTCTTCCATAGACTCCTACAAAATATTAGTCTCTTCTTGGACAACGGAGACCTTCTCAATAAATGCATCAATATCGGAGTTATATTCATAATTCAAATAGCAATATTTCAATATAGCAAGATTTTCAGGCCTATAAACATCATCATCAAAAGCATCATTCTTTTTAAACAGAGATTCAATTTCATAAGCACCCTTAAAAGCAAGAATTCTTCTATTTGTTCCACATCATAATAATCATATATACCATTAGCATAAGAAGCTAAGGTTTCATTATCATTAAATTTGCATGAAAAGGGAAGGCGTGGAGCCTTCATCCTAGAGCAACAAGTATAATCATAGCCCAAGCATAGTTGCCGAGCATACCAATGCAACATATAAATTTGATCCCATAACAATTTCCCTTTATGAGTCAAGCGATAATCCCTAAAGTATTCACGTTGATCCAACGTTATTCCCATTATATAGTTGAATGGGGTTTTCTCAGGATTATCAAAGTAGTACATAATATCTTTCACATACTGAGCATCGAGAGTTTTAGGAGGTTCCCCATCTCCATGAGTAGCAAGTACACCTATTTTGTATTTGGTATTTCGTGTTCCATATTCATAACTAAAGATAGAGAACAACTTAGAATAGCAAGTAAAATCTAATTAGTGATAAAGCAAACAAGCACTCACGAGAATATTCACCCCACGATATTGCTCCCCAGCAACGGCGCCAGAAAAAGGTCTTGATAACCCACAAGTGTAGGGGATCAGTTGTAGCCTCTTTCGATAAGTAAGAGTGTCGAACCCAATGAGGAGCTAAAGGCAGAACAAATATTCCCTCAAGTTCTATCGACCACCGATACAACTCTACGCACGCTTGACATTTACTTTACCTAGAACAAGTATGAAACTAGAAGTACTTTGTGGTTTTTGTGGGATAGGTTTGCAAGAATATAAAGAGCATGTTAATAAAACTAGGGGTTGTTAATATAAAGAAGCAACTAAATTAGTTATACTAGAGAGCTTTTTGTCACGAGAAAGTTATTTGTCCCTAGGCAATCGATAACTAGACCAGTAATCACTAATGCAATTTTATTTGAGGGAGAGGCATAAGCTAACATATTTTCTCTTCTTTGGATCATATGCACTTATGATTGGAACTCTAGCAAGAATCCGCAACTACTAAAGATCATTAAGGTAAAACCCAACCATAGCATTAAAGTATCAAGTCCTCTTTATTCCCATACGCAAACAACCTACTTACTCGGGTTTGTACTTCTGTCACTCACGCCACCCACCATAAGCAAATCATGAACATATTGCAAACCCTACAGCGGGGATCCCTCATGCTTGCGTGACATGGAGAGCACCATAGGACAGCACCAATAATAAAACATGCAACTCAAACCAATCACGATCATCAATTAACCCATAGGACAAAACGGATCTACTCAAACATTATAGGATAGCCATACATCATTGGGAAATAATATATATCATTGAGCACCATGTTTAAGTAGAGATTATAGTGGGTAGAAGAGGGGTTACACCGCTGCATATAGGGGGGAAGAGTTGGTGATGACGGCGGTGAAGCTGTTGGTGTAGATTACGGTGACGATGATGGCCCCGGCGGCACTCCGGTGCCACCGAAAGCGAGGGGGAGAGAGCCCCCCTCCTTATTCTTCTTCCTTGACATTCTCCCTAGATGGGAGACGGGTTTCCCATCTGGTCCATGGTCTCCATCGCTTGGGAGGGGCGAGAGCCCCTCCGAGATTGGATCCATCTCTCTGTCTCTCTCTGTTTGTGCATTCCTAGATTCTGGCCTTTCACCGTTTCTTAAATTCCCGGAGATCCATATATCTTTCTTGCGGCGAAAGAAGGGCATCAACCGCCTTACGGAGTGGCCACAAGGGCCCAGGGCGTGCTCCTCACCCTCGTGGGCCACTCGGGCATCGTCTCACGTTGGTTCCGCTTCCCAAAATTCACATATATTCCAAAAGAAATCTCCGTCCGTTTTTATCCCGTTTGGACTCCGTTTGTTATGGATATTCTGCGAAACAAAAAACATGCAACAAACAGGAACTAGCACTGGGCACTGGATCAATATGTTAGTCCCAAAAAATAGTATAAAAATTTGCCAAAAGTATATGAAAGTTGTAGAATATTGGCATGGAACAATCAAAAATTATAGATACGACGGAGATGTATCAACTGGTCAGTAGAAGCGGAACTGCCCCAAGTATTTGGCGGATAAGAAGGATGGCAAAGTGAACAAAGGTATATTTGATATACACGTTATTGATGTGTACCTTACTAATGCTCGTAGTAGCGCCTGGGTATTTGATACTGGTTCGGTTGCTCATATTCGTAACTAGAAACAGGGGCTACGGATTAAATGAAGATTGGCTAAGGACACGGTGACGATGCGCGTGGGAAATGGTTCCAAAGTCGACGTGATCGCCGTCAGCACGCTACCTCTACATCTACCTTTGGGATTAGTTTTAGACCAAAATAATTGTTATTTGGTGCCAGCGTTGAGCATGAACATTATATCTGGTTCTTTTTTGTTGTGAGAGGGTTATTCATTTAAATTAGAGAATAATGGTTGTTCTATTTATATGAGTAATATCTTTTATGGCCATGCACCCTTGATGAGTGGTCTATTTTTGTAGTGATACACATATTCATAATATTGAAGCCAAAAGATGGAAAGTTGATAATGATAGTGCAACTTATTTGTGGCACTACCATTTAGGTCATATTGGTGTAAAGCGCATGAAGAAACTGCATGCCGATGTGCTTTTGGAATCACTTGATTATGAATCACTTGGTGCTTGCGAACCATGCCTCATGGGCAAGATGACTAAGACTCTGTTTTCCGGAAGAGTGGAGCGAGCAACTGACTTATTGGAAATATTACATACTGATGTATGCGGTCTGATGAGTGTTGAGGCTCACAGCGGGTATCGTTATTTTCTGACCTTCACATATGATTTGAACAGATATGGGTATATCTACTTAACGAAACATTCTAAAAGTTCAAAGAATTTCAGAGTGAAGTAGAGAACCATCATAACAAGAAAATAAAGTTTCTCTGATCTGATCGCAGATGCGAATATTTGAGTTACGAGTTTGGTCTTCATTTGAAACAATGTGGAATAGTTTCGCAACTCACGCCACCTAGAACACCACAGCATAATGGTGCGTCCAAACGTCATAACCGTACTTTATTAGATATGGTGCGATCTATGATGTCTCTTACCAATTTACCACTATCATTTTGGGGTTATGCTTTAGAGACAGTTGCATTCACGTTAAATAGGGCACCATCTAAATCCATTGAGACGACACCTTATAAACTGTGGTTTGGCAAGAAACCCAAGTTGTCGTTTCTTAAAGTTTGGGGCTACGATGCTTATGTGAAAAAGATTCAACCTGATAAGCTCGAACCCAAATCGGAGAAATGTGTCTTCATATGATACCCAAAGGAAACTGTTGGGTACACCTTCTATCACAGATCCGAAGGCAAGATATTCGTTGCTAAGAATGGATCCTTTCTAGAGAAGGAGTTTCTCTTGAAAGAAGTGAGCGGGAGGAAAGTAAAACTTAATGAGGTAATTGTACCTTCTCCCTAATTGGAAAGTAGTTCATCACAGAAACTAGTTCCAGTGATTCCTACACCAATTAGTGAGGAATCTAATGATGATGATCAT
Source organism: Secale cereale (assembly GCA_902687465.1). Taxonomy (NCBI): domain Eukaryota; kingdom Viridiplantae; phylum Streptophyta; class Magnoliopsida; order Poales; family Poaceae; genus Secale; species Secale cereale. The sequence goes on along the minus strand of LR738710.1, from coordinate 712,846,049 downwards.
GAAACTTCAGATGAAGTTACTACCGAACCTCGTAGGTCAACCAGAGTACGTTCCGCGCCAGAGTGGTACGGTAATCCTGTTCGGAAGTCATGTTACTAGACCATGTCGAACCTACGAACTATGAGGAAGCGATGATGAGCCTAGATTCCACAAAATGGCTTGAGGCTATGAATTCTGAGATGGGATCCATGTATGAGAACAAAATGTGGACTTTGGTTGACTTGCCCGATGATCGGCAAGCCATTGAAAATAAATGGATCTTTAAGAAGAAGACTGACACTGACGGTAATGTTACTGTCTATGATGAGACCTTCTCACCGGGGCAATGCTTAAGTCTGTCCGAATCATGTTAGCAATTGCCGCATTTCATTATTATGAAATCTAGATAATGGATGTCAAAACTACATTCCTTAATGGATATCTCAAAGAAGAGTTGTATATGATGCAACCAGAAGGTTTTGTCGATCCTAAAGGTGCTCACAAAGTGTGCAAGCTCCAGTAATCCATCTATGGACTGGTGCAAGCATCTTGGAGTTGGAATATACGCTTTGATGAGGTGATCAAAGCATATGGTTTTATACAGACTTTTGGAGAAGCCTGTATTTACAAGAAAGTGAGTGGGAGGTCTGTAGTATTTCTGATATTATATGTGGATGACATATTGTTGATTGGAAATGATGTAGAATTTCTGGATAGCATAAAAAGATACTTGAATAAGAATTTTCAATGAAAGACCTCGATGAAGCTGCTTATATATTTGGCATCAAGATCTATAGAGATAGATCAAGACGCCTAATTGGACTTTCACAAAGCACATACCTTGATAAAGTTTTGAAGAAGTTCAAAATGTATTAGTCAAAGAAAGGGTTCTTGCCTATGTTACAAGGTGTGAAGTTGAGTCAGACTCAATGCCCGACCACTACAGAAGATAGAGAGGAAATGAAAGTCATTCCCTATGCTTTAGCCATAGGTTCTATAATGTATGAAATGATGTGTACCTGACCTGATGTGTGCCTTGCTATAAGTCTAGTAGGGAGGTACCAAAGTAATCCAGGAGTGGATCACTGGACATCGGTCAAGAACATCCTGAAATACCTGAAAAGGACGAATGATATGTTTCTCATATATGGAGGTGACAAAGAGCTCATCGTAAACGGTTACGTTGATGCAAGCTTTGACACTGATCCGGATGACTCTAAGTCACAAACTAGATACATATTTTTGTTGAACGGTGGAGCTGTCAGTTGGTGCAGTTCCAAGCAGAGCGTCGTGGCGGGATCTACGTGTGAAGCGGAGTACATAGCTGCTTCGGAAGCATCAAATGAGGAGTCTAGAAGAAGGAGTTCATATTCGATCTAGGTGTAATACCTAGTGCATCGGGTCCAATGAAAATCTTTTGTGACAACACTGGAGCAATAGCCTTGGCGAAGGAATCCAGGTTTCACAAGAGAACCAAGCACATCAAGAGACGCTTCAACTCCATCCGCGATCAAGTCAAGGAGGGAGACATAGATATTTGCAAAATACATACGGATTTGAATGTCCCAGACCCGCTGAGTAAGCCTCTTCCACAAGCAAAACATGATCAACACCAAGACTCCATGGATGTTAGAATCATTACTATGTAATCTAGATTATTGACTCTAGTGCAAGTGGCAGACTGAAGGAAATATGCCCTAGAGGCAATAATAAAGTTGTTATTTACATTTCCTTATATATCATGATAAATGTCTTTTATTCATGCTAGAATTGTATTGACCCGAAACTTGATACATGTGTGAATACATAGACAAAACAGAGTGTCCCTAGTATGCCTCTACTAGACTAGCTCGTTAATCAAAGATGGTTAAGTTTCCTAACCATAGACATGTGTCATCATTTGATGAACGGGATCACATCATTAGGAGAATGATGTGATGGACAAGACCCATTTGTTAGCTTAGCATATTGATCGTTTAGTTTTATTGCTATTGCTTTCTTCATGACTTATACATGTTCCTATGACTATGAGATTATGCAGCTCCCGAATACCAGAGGAACACCTTGTGTGCTATCAAATGTCACAACGTAACTGGGTGATTATAAAGATGCTCTACAAGTGTCTCTGAAAGTGTTGGTTGAGTTGGCATAGACCGAGAATAGGATTTGTCACTACGAGTGTCGGAGAGGTATCTCTGGGCCCTCTCGGTAATACACATCAGTATAAGCCTTGCAAGCAAATGACTAATGAGTTAGTCACGAGATAATGTATTACGAAACGAGTAAAGAGACTTGCCAGTAACGAGATTGAACTAGGTATGATAAGACCGACAATCGAATATGAGCATCCAGGTTCTGCTATTGGTTATTGACTTGAAATGTGCCTCGGTCATGTCTACATAGTTCTCGAACCCGTAGGGTCCGCATGCTTAACATTCGATAACGATTTGTATTAGGAGTTATGAGTTTTTGGTGACCGAAGATTGTTCGGAGTCCCTGATGAGATCACGGACATGAATATGAGTCTCAAAATGGTCGAGACATAAAGAATGATATATTGGACGATGTCATTCGGACATCGGATGAGTTCCGTGGGGTACCGGATAACTATCGGAGTGCCAGAGTGTTATCGGAACCCCTGGGGGAAGTAATGGGCCTTAGTGGAGAGAGAGGAGGGCCGCAAGGGGTGGCCACGCCCCCCATGGCAGTTCTAATAGGATTAAGGGAAGGGGCGGCGCCCCCTTTCCTTCTCCTTCCTTCCCCCTCTCTTCCTTGGAGATGAATCCTACTAGGACTAGGTAGTCCAAGTAGGACTCCCTTATTGGTGCGCCCCTCAGGCCGGCCGATCTCCTCCTCCTCCTCCTTTATATATGTGGGGAGGGGGCACCCCAAGGACACACACATTTATCTTAGTCGTGTGTGGTGCCCCCCTCCACAGATTACACCTCAGATCATATGTCGTGGTGTTTAGGTGAAGCCCTGCGTGGATCACATCACCAACACCGTCGCCACGCCGTCGTGCTGACGGAACTCTCACCCGAGCATCTGCTGGATCAAGAGCTCGTGGGACATCATCGTGCTGAATGTTTGCTGAACACGGAGGTGCCGTACGTTCGGTACTTAGATCGGTTGGATCGTGTAGACGTTCGACTACATTGAGGGAGTCCTGGCCTAAGGGGTCCTTGGGCGTCCGACCTATTATCAATGGGCCGGACTGGTGGGCTATGAAGACACGAAGGCCGAAGACTGCACCCGTGTCTGGATTGGACTCTCCTTGGCGTGGAAGGCAAGCTTGGCGACCAACTATGAAGATTCCTTCTTATGTAACCGACTATATGTAACCCTAGATCCCCCGGTGTCTATATAAACTGGAGGGTGTAGTCCGGAAAGGAGAGAGTCATTCCCATAGTCATACATGCTAGGCTTCTAGGGTTTAGCCATTGCGATCTCGTGGTAGATCAATTCTTGTAATACTCATATTCATCAAGATCAATCAAGCAGGAAATAGGGTATTACCTCCATAGAGAGGGCCTGAACCTGGGTAAACATCGTGTCCCCCATCTCCCGCTACCATCGACCTTCGAGGACAGTTCGGGATCCCGTACCCAAGATCTGCCAGTTTTGACACCGACATTGGTGCTTTCATTGAGAGTTCCACTATGCCGTCGATGAAAGGTTCGATGGCCCCTTCAATCATCGATAGTGACGCTGTCCAGGGAGAAACCTTCCTCCCCGGACAGATCTTCGTATTCGGCGGCTTCGTACTGCGGGCCATCTCTCTTGGCCATCTGGAGCAGATCGGCAGCTGCGCCCCTGGCTATCAGGTCAGATTCGGAAGTTTGAATTACGTCGTAGACATCCGTGGAGACTTGATCTCCGACGGATTTGAGACCGCGGCGATCGCTCCCCCTCGCTTCGATGAACATGATTTATATCTGTCACCGGATCACATCCAGGAGATGGTTCCTGCTGCTGCAACGACCTTAAATCCAGAGCAGATTGTGCCATCCAAGGCCATAGAGTCCGCGGTGTTGGAGCCACACACAGACTCGACACCTTGTAATATTTGCGTCAACGGAACTCCGGACTCGTCTCCGGCTATAAGTTCCGAACCATGTACCCCTACGAACACCGAGCTGGATCAGTTGTCGATTTTCGAATTCGGCGCCGCAGACATCTTCCAACACTCGCCCTTGGGCGACGTGCTAAACTCTTTAATAAACATGTCCTTGGCGGGGGACGTACATCCAAACTATGTCCGGTTCGAACTAGGGGCTAACGACGGAGAATTTAGCTTCCCACCCGCCACCTACTACATAGACACTGTCGAGGACTTAACCGACACGCTTGATTACGGCTCCGAAGACATCGATGGCATGGACGACAATGACGATGAGGAGCAGGGTCAAAACCCGCCATTTACTGGGCGATGGAGACCACTTCCTCATATGATGTGTACATGGTTGATACACCTAAAATAACTAACGGCGATGACAAGGAAGATCCAGTCGAGAATAAACCTCCTAAGACACAGTCCAAGCGCCGGCAGCCTAAACGTCGTTCTAAGTCACGTCGCTCAAAAGACAGCAACACTGGCACCGGAGAAAATAGTACTCTGGACGACGCCGAAAACAATGAAGACCATGTCGGAACAACATTCAAACAGGAGGAACAAGACAATGGGCAAGTTAACCCTGATAAACAGGCCATGCCTAACGACCCGAATGACGATAGTTATCGTCCACTGATACGTCTCCAACGTATCTATAATTTTTTATTGTTCCATGCTATTATTTTTGAAGTCTTGGATGTTTAATGGGCTTTATCATTCACTTTTATATCATTTTTGGGACTAACCTACTAAACCAAAGGCCCAGTCTAGATTGCTGTTTTTTTGCCTATTTCAGGGTTTTGCAGAAAAGGAATATCAAACGGAGTCAAAATGGAATGAAACCTTCGTGAGAGATATTTTTGGAGAAAATCACGCACGGGAAACGTCAGGACCAAGTCAGGGGACAGAAGGGCTGCCCTCGAGGGTGGGGGGGTGCGCCCCCCCTTCCCAGGGCGTGCCCCCTACCTCGAGGCTGGCCCGTGTGGCCCCCGGTGCCCCCCTTCTTCCTATATATACCTATGTACCCCAGAAACTCCATACGCATAGAGAAAACCCTAATTCCACCGCCGTAGCTTCTGTTCCCGTGGAGATCCCATCTTGGAGCCTGTTCCGGGAGGGGGATCCATCACGGAGGCCTTCATCATCATCATCGCCCTCACCATGAGTTGTGAGTAGTTTACCACAGACCTTCGGGTCCATAGCTAGTATCTAGATGACTTTTTCTCTCTCTCTCTGGATCTCAATACAAAGTTCTCCTCGGTCTTCGAGGAGATCTATTTGATGTAATCTCTTTTTGCGGTGTGTTTGTCGAGATCCGATGAATTGTGAGTTTATGATCAAGGTTATCTATGAAAGATATTTGGTTCTTCTCGGAACTTTTTATGTGTGCTCATAATATCCTTGCAAGTCTCTTCGAATTATTGGTTTGGTTTGGCCTACTAGATCAATAGTTCTTGCAATGGGAGAAGTGCTTGGCTTTGGGTTCAATCTTGTGGTGTCCTTTGCCAATGACAGTAGGGGCAGCAAGGCACGTATTTTATTGTTGCCATCGAGGATAAAAAGATGGGGTTTTCATCATATTGCTTGAGTTTATCCCTCTACATCATGTCATCTTGCTTAAGGCGTTACTCTGTTCTTCTGAACTCAATACACTAGATGCATGCTGTATAGCGGTCGATGTGTAGAGTAATAGTAGTAGATGCTGGCAGGAGTCGGTCGACTTGTCTCGGACGTGATGCCTATATACAATGATCATGCCTAGATAGTGTCATAATTATTCGCTTTTCTATCAATTGCTCGACAGTAATTTGTTTACCCGCCATAGAATACCGCTATCACGAGAGAAGCCACTAGAGAAAACTATGGCCCCCGGGTCTATTCTCAACATATCAATCTACATCTACTTTACTTTTCTTGCTTTTATTTGCTGTTTTATTAAACAAAAAATACCAAAAATATAATTATCATCTCTATCAGATCTCACTATCATAAGTGACCGTAAAGGGATTGACAACCCCTTATCGCGTTGGCTGCGAAGTTCTTATTTGTTTGTGCAGGTGCGAGGGACTGGCGCGTGGTCTCCTACTGGATTGATACCTTGGTTCTCAAAAACTGAGGGAAATACTTACGCTATTGTGCTGCATCTCCCTTTCCTCTTCGAGGGAATACAACCCAAGCTCAAGAGGTAGCAAGAAGAATTTCTGGCGCCGTTGCCGGGGAGGCTCACGCAAAAGTCATATACCAAGTACCTATCACAAACCCTTATCCTTCGCATTACATTTATTTGCCTCTCATTTTCCTCTCCCCCACTTCACCCTTGCCATTTTATTTTCCCTTCTTTTTGCCGTGTGTTTACCGTCCGCTTGGCTCTTGTTTGCTTGTGTGCTGTGTGCCCTCAATTAGCTTGCATCTTCGCTTACTAAAGTATGGATCCTCATCCACTTGCTAATCTCTTTAAGAGATCCCATTATGTTGAACCTATTGCTAATGAGCTGCGTGCACTAGATTATCTTTATGAGGTTTTGCTCGAAATTTATGAATCTGAAAATTGTGAGGATTTGTTAAAAGAAAAAGTGATTCATGTTAGCTCCTTAAATAAAAAGCATGATTTCAATGATATTATTATAAATTCTATTAATGTCAATTGTGTTGATGATATGCAAAACCCTAAGCTTGGGGATGCTTATTTTTCTTTGCCCACTACTTGTTGCAATGATCATGATTGGGGTGATTCTAATGATCTTGAAAATTTATCTAATCCCCATTATGAATGCAAGATTGGTAATAATGTTTGCAATAATATTGAAAGTGGGCTTGGAAAGGTCATGCCTTTAGCTAATGTTGCTCCCACTATTTTGGAAGAGTGTCAACTTCGTATGCATGTGGATCATGTTGAAAATATGTTTTGTGATAGCTATCTTGTTGAATTTGCTTATGATCCTACATGCAATTATTATGAGAGAGGAAAATATGGTCATAGAAATCTTCATGTTACTAAATTACCTCTCTTCATGTTGAGATTGCTATTGTTTCTTTCTCCTTCCTTGCATATGCTAGATCTTGCTTGTCTTGGTAATTTATTTTCTTATAAGATGCCTATGCATAGGAAGTATGTTAGACTTAAATGTGTTTGCCACATGATTATATGATGCTCTCTTTGTGCTTCAATTCTTATCTTCCGTGTGAGCATCATTAAAAGTATCGTGCCTAGTTAGGGGCGTAAAAATGATAGCGCTTGTTGGGAGCCAACCCAATTTTATATATTTTTTGCTTTTGTTGCTGTTAGGTAATAAATATTACATCTAGCCTCTCATTAGATGTGTTTTCATGTTTTGTTTAGTGTTTGTGCCAAGTAGAACCTTTGGTAAGACTTGTGTGAAGTTTATATGATCTTGCTGTAAAAACAGAATCGTTAGCGCTCGCTAAAGTAGTCGTGGGATTTTACTGGAGCGTGATTTTTAGTTGATTATTTTTTCTGCTGATTGGTAGACAAATTGCGCAAATTTAACAATTTAGTTTGAAATTTTTGGAGTTCCAGAAGTAGGCGAACCCTGCAGATTACTACAGACTGTTCTGTTTTTGACATATTCTATTTTTCGTGTGTTGTTTGCTTATTCCGATGCATCTATGAGTAATATTGGAGGATATGAACCATAGAGAACTTGGAGTACAGTAGGTTTAACACCAATATAAACAAAGAATGAATTCATTTCTGTACCTTTGAATAGTGGTTTGCTTTCTCTTACTAACGGAGCTCACGAGAATTTTTGTCTAAGTTTTGTGTTCTGAAGTTTTCAAGTTTTGAGTATTGCTTTGATGGACTATGGACCAAGGAGTAGCAAAGGCCTAAGCTTGGGGATGCCCATGGAACCCCAAGTAAATTCAAGATAATGAAAAGCCTAAGCGTGGGGATGCCCCGGGAAGGCATCCCCTCTTTCGTCTTCATCCATCGGTAACAATACCTGGAGCTATATTTTTATTCGCATAATGCTATGTGTTTTGCTTGGAGCGTCTTGTATAATTTGAGTCTTTGCTTGTTAGTTTTCCACAATCATTCTTGCTGGACACACCTATTTTAGAGAGTTAAAAATGGCCTAGAAATTATTAGAACACTCTATGTGCTTCACTTATATCTTTTGAGTTGAATAGTTTTTGCTCTAGTGCTTCACTTATATCTTTTAGAGCATGGTGGTGGCAATATTTTGTAGAAATTGTTGAACTCTCATGCTTAACTTATATCTATTTGAGAGTCTATTAAAACAGCATGGTAAAGTGTTTAGGCTAAAGAAACTAGTCTTCACATGATAAACATCCAATGTCAATGTTGTAAAAATTGTCACACCAAGTGCATTGAATAGAATGAGATGTTGGATGCTTGATAATTGTTTTGAGACATGAGGATAGTGATATTAGAGTCATGCTAGTGGAGTTATTATGAAATTGAGAAATACTTGTGTTAAGGTTAGTGATTCCCGTAGCATGCACGTATGGTGAACCGTTGTGTGACTAAGTTAAAGCATGAGGTATTTGTAGAGTGCCAACCTTTTTGTGGAGGTCGGGGGCGCGCGATGGTTAACTCCTACCAACCTCCCCCCTAGGAGCATGTGTTGGTTGCTTTCTTTTGATGACTCATAGATTTTTTAAATAAGTATATGAGTTCTTATGACTAATGTTGAGTCCATGGATTATACGCACTCTCACCCTTCCACCATTGCTAGCCTCTCTTGTACCGCGCAACTTTCGCCGGTGCCATAAACCCACTATATATCCTTCCTCAAAACAGCCACCATATTGTTCCTCAAAACAGCCACCATACCTACCTATCAAGGCATTTCCATAGCCATTCCGAGATATATTTCCATGCAACTTTCCACCGTTCCGTTTATATGATACGCATCATATTGTCATATTGCCATGCATGATCATGTAGCTGACATCGTATTTGTGGCAAGGCCACCATGCATAACTTTTCATACATGTCACTCTTGTTTCATTGCACATACCGGTACACCGCCGGAGGCATTCATATAGAGTCATACTTTGTTGTTGTAGTATCGAGTTGTGTCGGTGTACAAAAAGAGGGGTACACTTTTTATACCCCTATGACTGTGCACGGGCATTCTGAGCCACGGTGCCATCACACCAAGCATGGCAAGGGAGGCAAGCCGGGGCAAGACTGGAGCTTGATGAAGACTGGAGCGACACCAAGAACAAGACCACGAAGAGCAAGGGGACGAAGCGGTTTTTCCCCGGCAAGATCCTTGCCAGGGCCGGCTCTGGCAGCCCCGGCAAGACCCTTGACGCGGCAGCTCCCCCCCCC
>LR738710.1:712795473-712836583 GCA_902687465.1 Secale cereale | reverse complement strand
CCTACGGAGCGAATCACCCTTGAGTCCGCCACCCCCATGGGGGGGAGGATTCGGGAGATGTCCCCTTGGTGGCATGCAGATCTTTGTGAAGGCCTTCAAGATCAGATGCAAGATAAGAAGACGACGACCCTTGGCGGGATCCCAGCCAAGGGGATCCACAAGGCCCCCGGCAAGCACCTTGCCGAGGATGACAGCAGGCGCCGCGGCAAGACCCTTGCCGAGGCCCCGGCAAGGCCCTTGCCGAGGACACCCACGGGGCCACCATCAGGCCCGCGCCAACTGGGTCTCCACCGACCCACGCAGCTGCCGACCCAACCAGCTGGACAGGCTCCAGCGTGGCAACCCACAGATCTTCGTGGAGGCCCGCCGTTGCGCCACCTCAGCTGCCTGTCTGCCTACATGGCACCTCAGGCACCGCTGGCCAGGGCACGTGTCTACACGAGGAGGAGCAGCGACGGACAAGACAGGCATCTCCCCTCGTCCCCGATAAAGCAAGGACACCTAAGCAGGGCGCATTAAATGCACCTTGTCATGTAATGCGAGGGATAACCTCACATCACTGTACCCTTTCCACCTCCTGTGTGCCACTGTGGCGACCCCTTTTCCCTATAAAAGGAGGCCCGAGGCGACCAGGAGGAGGATTCGGCTTTTCGGAACCCCTCAGGACTCTTTTGGAGCTCCTCGTTAGCTGAAGAACACCAACTTATAATCCACCAAAGCAGGACTAGGATTTTACGCATCTTTGCGGCCCGAACCTAGGTAAAGGAACCGTGTCCTGATCGTTAGATCCGCTCTTCTCTCAACCCCGCGCCCCACAACCGTAGTAGGGATTCCTGTGATCCCATAGGTGTCGATCCAAATACACCGACAAGTTGTAATTTCGTGTTGTAATGAAAGTGTGATGATCATCATTATTAGAGCATTGTCCCATGGGAGGAAAGGCTGAATCTATAAAGCCACTCCGCAAAAAAAAGAAAAATAAATAAATAAAAGAAAGGCCAAAATGAAAAAAGGGGCCCAAAAAAAAGAAAAAAAAGGGACAATTGCTACTATCTTTTTCCACACTTGTGCTTCAAAGTAGCACCATGTTCTTCATTATAGAGAGTCTCATGCTTAGTCACTTTCATATACTAGTAGGAATTTTCATTATATAACTTGGCTTGTATATTCCAACGATGGGCTTCCTCAAATGCCCTAGGTCTTCGTGAGCAAGCAAGTTGGATGCACACCCACTAGTTTCTTTTGTTGAGCTTTCATTCATATTTAGCTCTTGTGCATCCGTAGCATGGCAATCCCTACTCAGTCACATTGATATCTATTGATGGGCATCTCCATAGCCCGTTGATACGCCTAGTCAATGTGAGACTATCTCTCTATTTTTGTCTTCTCCACAACCACCTTTATTCCACCCATAGTGTTATATCCATGGCACACACTCATGTATTGCGTGAAAGTTGAAAGGTTTGAAAAGATAGAGTATGAAAACAAATGCTTGGATGAAATCGAGGTTGTGCATGATATGAATATTTAGTGTGATAATAAGGGAGCATAGCCAACACTATATGATTTTGTAGGGATAACTTTCTTTAGCCATAGTATTTTGAGAAGACATGATTGCTTTGTTAGTATTGCTTGAACTATTGTTATTTCTTATGTCAATATAGACTTTTATCTTGAATCTTTCAGATCTAAACATTCATGCCACAATTAAGAGAATTACATTGAAAAACTATATTGGTTAGCATTCCACATCAAAAATTCTTTCTTTATCATTTACCTACTCGAGGACGAGCAGGAATTAAGCTTGGGGATGCTTGATACGTCTCCAATGTATCTATAATTTTAGATTGTTCCATGCTATTATTTATGAAGTCTTGGATGTTTAATGGGCTTTATCATTCACTTTTATATCATATTTGGGACTAACCTACTAACCCAAAGGCCCAGTCCAGATTGCTGTTTTTTGCCTATTTCAGGGTTTTGCAGAAAAGGAATATCAAACGGAGTCCAAACGGAATGAAACCTTCGCGAGAGATATTTTTGGAGAAAATCACGCACGGGAAACGTCAGGACCAAGTCAGGGGACAGAAGGGCTGCCCTTGAGGGTGGGGGCGCGCCCCCCTTCCCAGGGTGCGCCCCCTGTAAGTGCATCTAGTGCCCCTTAGTGATTTTGGTGTATTGAAGACTTATATGTTAAGGAACTAATGTGTTTATGAGTGTACACAGGTCTATAAGTCTATGAGGAGTTTGATAATTACAGGGAAAGCCGACCCCTAAAAATGAAGTTCTTCGACTGAAGACATTGGATTTTTGAAGACTTTCTGAAGACTTTGAAAGTGAAGAAATTGGTGTGACCCTAAAGACTTGGTATTCATTTGAGGATCATGAAGCATGAAGACTTTTGTTTTTATAGTTTCATTTTCTCTTTCTTGAGTCATAGGAAACACCATACTGTTAAAGGGGGTCGAGGAAATACTAAGGAAAAATTTCCATGTGATGCTCAACTCACAATCCTACACCTACCAATCCCTTCGAGTGAAGCCATTAGAAATCTCATACAGTTCAGTCATATTCTTCAGTGACAGAGATGAATTCTTTTGGTTTCTGAGGAATTTGTTCTGACTGGGGAGTTAGGAATTCGCCAGTGCGGATTACCTACACAGTGAGGAACATGATAGACCTGAGGAATTTGCTACTCAAATTTCCGACCATTGCTGTGCTACGCGCCAGATGTCCCAAAATATCTACCTACCTAACGGTCATATCATTAACGGGCATTTATGTCTTATCATGTCGGGATGCTCCCTAGGATATAAATAGCCGCCCCCTACAACCACTAGCTGGTTGGCTGCTCCACGAGAAACTGACACTTGTCATAAGAGCAACCCATCCTCCGAGGACTTTGAGCGAAAATCATCAAGTGAGGAAAAACACGAAACTAAACCCAAGACCTTCAAACCCAAAAGTGATTGAGCATCACTGAAGAGATTGATCCTACGTGGATCCGACGCTTGTTACCTTTAAAGACTGTGCTTCTTCCAGACGGTTAGGCGTCATGGTCTAGAGCATCCAAGAGGAATTGTGGATCGCCGAGTGACCAAGTCTGTGAAGGTTCGGAAGTCACCTGAAGACTTACCATGAGTGTTTGGGTGAGGTTTGTGTGACCTTAGCTCAAGGGGAATACAGTGAGGACTTGGTGTCTTGGACTGTGTGTCCTTGACTGGGTGTCCGGGACTGTGTGTCCTCAGGTTTAAATACCTAGCCGCCCTAACTAGATGTACAACTGAGACAACAGTTGGAACTGGTCTAACAAATCATTGTCTTCACCAACCTTACTGGTTCTATTTCCTCAACTCTTTCAATTACTCATATCTGTGTTGTGTACTTGTTCATATCTGTTTGAAGACTTTGACTGAAGACTTTCTATATTTCCTCAGTTCAATTTCTTCAGTGTGTTTGTCTTCATTCTGTGCTATCCTGTGTTTACGCTTTCTGTACTCTGTGTTTGTCTTCATATCTTCATGATGACCATGTTTGTATTCTGCTATGTTTACTTCTGAGTACTTATTCCGCTGCAAGTAGTTCTTTGCTAAGGAATTTCCTCAACAGCAAATTCCTCAGTGAATAATTCATAAAAATCGCCTATTCACCCCCCTCTAGTCGATATAACGCACTTTCAGTTGGTATCAGAGCAAGGTACTCCCTTGTTCTGTGTGATTTTGGTTTAACCACATGGAGTTTTAGTTATGTCGACCGCAGGTATGATCAAGGTCTCAGCTGGGTGTCCTACCTTTGATGGGACAGACTACCCCTACTGGAAGAACAAGATGCGAATGCATCTTGAGGCAATTGTTAACGATCTCTGGTATGTTGTGGAAAATGGTGTTCCCTCGGTATCACCTTCTCTGAATGCTGCTGATGTGAAGAGATTCAAGCAACTCGATTCTCAAGCGAAGAATATCATTTGTGGCCATCTGAGCAAAGGACAGTATGGAAGAGTGAGTGCTTTGGAAACTACAAAGCTTATCTGGGATAGGCTGTCCAAAGTCAACGAAGGAGTCTCAACACAGCGTGACTCTCGAGTTGATGTTCTTCGCAATCTCTTCAACCGGTTGAAAAGACTTGACAATGAAAATGTTCAGCAAACCTTTGATCGTCTCACTGACATCTCAAATGAACTTCAAGCACTTGGTGCCACTGACATCACCGACCATGAAGTGGTGAAGAAATTGCTGAGATCGCTTGATTCCTCGTTTGATACTCTGGCATTGATGATTCAAGAGCGTGGTGATTACAAGTCACTTGTTCCCGCTGATATCCTCAAAAGGCTAAACACTCATGAGTTCCAGCTTGCTGAAAAGAGAGATCTCTATGGTCCAAGCTATGGCAGATCACGTGCCCTGAAGGCCAAGGCCGTCTCTGAATCTGAAGGTGAAGATTCTGGTAGTAGCCTTGGTGATCCTGAAGAATTAAGCCACGAGCTAGCATTGCTTGTGAAGAAATTCCAAAGGTTCTCAAGACGTGGTCGCTTTGGAAAGTTCACTAACAGAAATGATTCCTCATCCAGTGACTACAACAAACGGCTGTGTCACAAATGCAAGAAGCCTGGTCACTACATTCAAGATTGTCCTCAGTGGGAAAAGGATTCCAAAAAGAAGAAATACAAGGATTACAGTTCTGATGATGCAAAGAAGAAAAAGAAATCGACAAAATCTTCATCATTAAAATCCTCAAAATCTTCATTTCAAGAAGAAGAGCTCCAAAAAGGCTCGGGCTTTCATTGGCAAGGAAATGGACTCTGAAGCTGAATCCGAGGATCATGAGGAAGAGGAGGAATCTGAGGAATCCGAATCTGGTGTGGCAAGACTAGCTCTCGCTACTGCATTCGTCAGCAAGTATATCTTCAACACTGAAGAAAATGATTTCACCAACAAGGCTGATGAAGACAATGATGACTATGCTCCCACCTATTGCTTCATGGCAAAGGGTGCCAAGGTACTCAAATATCCCTCCTCTGAATCTAGTGAGGATGAATCTGATGAAAACCTTACACCCAGCTATTCGAAACTTGCTAAAATTGCTGTGCAACAACAAAAGGCTCTTGATAAGGTTCAAAACATGCTAGATAAAAGTGATGCTATGTTGGGTGAAGAAATGGATCGATCTAAAATCTTGACTGAAAATCTTCAGAGACTTTAGATCAAGTGTGATAACCTTCAAAGTCATCATAACACTCTCTTGTCTGATTATGAGAAGCTTTCTTATGAATTTCTTCAAAGAAAGCAAGATCTTGAAAGGTTAAGAGTGAGTTATGAAGATCTTCAGAAGGAGCGCCATTCATTACTTGCTCAACAAATCAGCGCTTCTCAGGAAGAATTCATTCCTCCATGCTTGAAATGCATTGAACGTGAAACTGCAAATTCTTCACCTGAATGCTCAAATGCTTCAAATGCTACAAATTCTTCAACTGTCTCTGCTATCACTAATTCCTCATCTGAGGACATTGCTAGTATCACTGACAATGCAGGGCTGAAGGAATTGTACATGACAGGCATGTACAAAAGCCTCAAAGGGCATCAGACTCTTTGTGATGTGCTTAAAAAGCAGATCCTCAACAGGAACCCTTGGAAAGAGGGAATTGCCTTTGAGAGGAAACTTAATGCTGATGGTTCATATTGGAAGCCTGAGCAGTATCCCAAAACCTCATGGGTTGCTGCAAAGGGACCTCCAGTTGATCCATCCAAGTTATCTAGATTTACATGTGAATCTCCTCATTCTTCTGATGAGTCATTTGACTCCAACTATAAATTGTTCAAAAATCAGAATGGTGAAGTATTTGCTAGATATGTTGGAACTACCTACAGGAATGGCCCCCCTATGAAGAAATTCTGGGTCCCTAAGAGGCACCTTGAAAATCTTCAAGTGAATGTCCTCATGACACCTCGTGAGAGGAATAGGAACCCCAAATCCAATTCTTCATATGGATCAAAATCTTCAGATGGAGTAAAATCCTCATACGGATTCAATTCCTCATACGGATCAAATTCCTCAAAAGGATCAAAGTCCTCATATGAACATCATCGTGCTAACAACTCTGTTTTGTAGGGAAGAGCTAAGGGCTATGAATATGAGCATTATTCTTCTAACCATTATGTTCATAAGTCCTCGAAGAATTACCCTGCTTATTCATATGCTTATCCTAACTTCTCTTATGTGCAACGAAATGGGCTGGCGTCTATGCCACCTTTTTCATATGGAGCTCGCAGAGTGATGAACTCTTTGCCACCCCTCTAGATGTGGGTGGTGAAGAAAAATAACTAATCTTTTCTGCAAGGTCAGGTCTCCAGACGTACTCAAACGTCTGAAGAATTTGCTGGAGACCTGAAATGTGCCTGAAAGGATACAGGCTAATCACGAAGAAATGAACTCTCATTTCTCACGTCCTCATACTGCTTTATCTGTTGCATTGCTTGATGAAATTGATTTGATGATTTGATGGCATATTCCTCACTGATGAAGTATATTAGTTTGTAAGCTGCACTAATTCATCTGCAGGATGATCAACCCAAAGCCATTGAGTGGGTCCTCGATAGTGGATGTACAAATCACATGACTGGTGACAAGAATCTCTTGATGGATGCTCCCTTATCACCATCTCATCTGAAACACATCATCTTCGCTGACAAAGGCAAAAGTCAGGTATTGGGTCTAGGTAAGGTTGCGATCACTAGGGATCGACACATGGACAAAGTCATGCTTGTCGAATCCTTAGGATACAACCTCATATCTGTATCAATGCTTTGTGATTTGGCTATGGTTGTTGATTTTGGCAAACATCGTTGTGTTGTGATCATGGAATCTGACAACTCCATAGTCTTCGAAGGCTTTAGGAGAGGAGACTTGTATATTGTTGATTTCTCTACAGGACCTCAACCAGTTGTGTGTCTACTTGCAAAAGCTTCAGAAGGCTAGCTATGGCATCGACGACTTGGTCATGCAGGCATGAGGAATTTGCACACGCTTGCGAAGAAGAAGCATGTCATTGGCATTGAGAATGTCAAATTCCTCAAGGATCACTTATGCGGTGCCTGTGAAGCTGGAAAGATGACCAAGGCCAAGCATCCATCGAAGACTATCATGACTACTACTCGACCATTTGAATTGCTTCACATGGATCTATTTGGTCCTAATCATTATTATGCAGTTTCAAATGTTGCTTCTCAATATGGTTTTGTTATCGTTGATGATTACTCTCGATATACATGGGTACACATTGTTACTTACAAACATGAAGTGCAAGAAGTCTTCAAACGATTTTCCTCGAGGGCTTCAACCAACTTTGGTGTGAAGATCAAGCATATCAGAAGTGACACTGGAACTGAGTTCAAGAACTCTGATCTCGATGACTATCTTGATGAACTTGATATTACTAATGAGTTATTTGCTCCTTATACTCCTCAGCAGAATGGCGTCGTGGAGCGCAAGAACAAGACTCTTGCTGAGATGGCTCGCACTATGCTTGATGAATACAAAACGCCTCGTCGTTTCGGGATTGATGAAATTGATACTGCGTGCGACATCATCAATAGAGTATATCTTCACAAATTCTTCAAGAAGACTGCCTATGAACTCCTCACTGACAAGAAACCCAGTGTGAGTTATTTCAAAGTCTTCGGTGCTAAATGTTGGATTAGAGATCCTCATCACAACTCAAAATTTGCACCGAAAGCACATGAAGGGTTTATGCTTGGTTACGGAAAGGACTCGCACACCTACAGAGTCTTCAACAACGTTCTTCACAAGGTTGTTGAAACTGTAGATGTGCGGTTTGATGAAACTAACGGCTCGCAAAGAGAGCACCTGCCTACTGTGATAGATGAACCAGCACCTGAGGAAGCTATCAAATTCAAGGCTACTGAGGATGTCATTCCCACCGAAGAATCTGCTGAAGAATTCATTCCAGAACCTGAAGAACGTCGAGCTGATGCACCTGAGGAAAATGCTGAAGAAAATGGTGCTGAAGAAAATACTGATCAAATTCCTCGACGGCAACTAGCTCATCCTCGCGTTGCGAAAGAAGTTCAGATTAAGAAAATCATCAGCGACATCAATATACCAGGTCCTCTCACACGCTCAAAAGCTTCACATTTATGTAACTTTTGTGGGCACTTTGCTTTTGTCTCTATCACAGAGCCCACTAAGGTAGATGAAGTACTTCTGGAGCCTGAGTGGATTCACGCTATGCAAGAA
Organism: Secale cereale; assembly: GCA_902687465.1. Taxonomy (NCBI): domain Eukaryota; kingdom Viridiplantae; phylum Streptophyta; class Magnoliopsida; order Poales; family Poaceae; genus Secale; species Secale cereale. The sequence continues at coordinate 712,828,333 of LR738710.1, read as the reverse complement.
GAATTACATCAGTTTGAACTCAACAATGTCTGGGAACTGGTCAATCGTCCAGATCCTCGCAAGCATAATATCATTGGCACAAAGTGGATCTACCACAACAAGCAAGATGAAAATGGCCTTGTGGTAAGAAATAAGGCACGACTTGTAGCTCAAGGCTACACACAGGTTGAAGGAATTGATTTTGATGAAACTTTTGCACCTGTTGCTAGACTTGAGGCTATTCGCATATTACTTGCTTATGCTAACAATCATGATATCATTCTCTATCAAATGGATGTGAAAAGTGCATTCCTCAATGGTAATCTTGAGGAAGAAGTATATGTTGCTCAACCCCCAGGTTTTGAAGATCCAAAGAATCCTGACAAAGTCTTCAAACTCAATAAGGCTCTCTATGGCCTCAAGCAGGTCCCTCGGGCTTGGTATGATACTTTGAAGGAATTCCTCATGAAGAAAGGCTTCAAACCCGGTTCACTCGATCAAACTCTTTTCACTAAATCTTATGATGGTGAATTATTTGTGTGCCAAATATATGTTGATGATATTATCTTTGGCTGTACTGACCAACGCTATAGTGATGAATTTGCCTATATGATGAGTGAAGAATATCAAATGTCTATGATGGGAGAGTTGAAATTCTTCCTAGGTCTTCATATTCCACAACAACGCAATGGTATATTCATATCTCAGGAGAAATACCTCAAAGATGTACTGAGGAAATTCGGTATGCACGATTGCAAAGGCGTCAAAATTCCTATGCCCACAAATGGCCATCTGTGCACTAATGAAACTAGTATTGACTTCGACCATAAGGTATATCGCTCCATTATTGGTTCTTTATTGTACTTATGTGCATCTAGGCCAGATATAATGCTTAGTGTTTGCATGTGTGCCCGATTTCAAGCTGCACCGAAGGAATCACACCATAAGGCTGTGAAACATATTCTTCGATATCTAGCTCACACACCAACACTTAGATTATGGTACCCCAAGGGCTCGGCTTTTGATCTCATTGGATATTCAGACTCTGACTATGTTGGTGATCGTGTGGACCGCAAATCAATGTCTGGTACATGTCATTTCCTCGGAAGATCTTTGGTCTGTTGGTCCTCGAAGAAACAGAACTGTGTTTCACTATCTACCGTTGAAGCTGAGTATATTGCTGCTGGCTCCTGTTGTGCTCAATTGTTATGGATGAAGCAAAATCTCAAGGACTATGGTGTCAACATGAAGAATGTGCCTCTACTCTGTGACAATGAGAGTGCCATCAAGATTGCTCACAACCCAGTTCAGCACTCAAAGACAAAGCACATTCAGATTTGTCATCATTTTCTTCGTGATCATGTGTTGAAGGGAGACATTTCTATTGAACATGTGAAGACTGAAGAACAGCTAGCCGATATCTTCACAAAGCCCTTGGATGAGAAGAGATTTAGCAAGTTGCGGTGTGAGCTAAATATCTTAGAATCTTCAAATGTTCTTTGAATTGGACACTCATCCTAACACTTATGCAAAATTGATGACTTAGATGTGCAACACAGGAAGAATTTGTTTTTCTTCAATCAATGAAGAATAACGCTCTAAGTGTGAGGAAATTAATGAAGAATTTGATTCTCAGAACCCTACGACAATTGTACGTGGTGTATGAAATCATCATTCTTATACGATGGGTCACGCCACCACAAAAATTGAAAATCTTCAATTTGATTTTTCTTTGAAATTCCTTAGTTGTTCATATTCTTCAACTTTTCAAAATCTTCACTGTTTCTGTTTCCATCCACCACCTTCGGCTTCACGTTGACGACTTTGAGCCACAACCCGAAGTGGGGTTGGATGCGGAGGAAGGCCTCACACACGACGATAAACGCCGAGATGTCGAGGAAGGAATTCGGGGACAGATCATGGAAATCTATCCCGTAATAATACATCAGCCCGCGGACGAAAGGGTGGAGTGGAAACCCTAGTCCAGGGAACAAATGAGGGATGAATACCACCCTCTCATTGGGCTCTGGTGTAGGGATGACCTTTCCCTCGGCCGACAGACGGTGGGCGATTTCCTTCGCCAAGTATCTGGCCGCCCGAAGCTTAGTAATGTCATCCTCCTTCATGGAGGAGACCAACCACTTGCCCTGACCTCCGGATCTGGACATGGTTGAGTGCTAGCTCGACTGGAAAGGAGATGAGACCTTGGGCGCTGGAGCTCGAGATTGGAAGGGTGGAGATAGAGAGAAGGCATGGGAGAGGAAGAGGGAGTCCTTATCCCCTTATAAAGGCAGTAAATATTGAATGTCTCCCCACTCGCCTCAGAATTCGCCTATTCCCAAGGCTTGTGTAAACGGCTCGATTTGGTTACCCATGCCCGCATTGATGAGAATCCCACGATAAGGGGACACGATCTCTGCTTCGACAAGACGTGCCAATGGCAACCGCATCTCGGGACGTGGAGCATCGGGCACAAAGTGGTCCAGAATTATGACCGGTCAGACGTGATGTCATGCTACAAAAATTTGTCAGCAGATTGGACTCGTGTAAAATTATATACTCTCTATGGTTGTGTATGGTGTGTACGACAGGTCTGGATACTATCATCGCGTCGGAAGACTATCTTGGAGTTCGGAAAAAAGGGAACCCGCCTTGCAATACCGAATACAATCTGCACGCCAGACTCCTCGTAATTGAAGCCAGGTTCAGGGGCTACTGAGGGAGTCCTGGACTAAGGGGTCCTCGGGCGTCCGACCTATTATCAATGGGCCGGACTGGTGGGCTATGAAGACATGAAGGCCGAAGACTGCACCTGTGTCCGGATTGGACTCTCCTTGGCGTGGAAGGCAAGCTTGGCGACAAATATGAAGATTCCTTCTTATGTAACCGACTCTATGTAAACCTAGATCCCGCCGGTGTCTATATAAACCGGAGGGTGTACTCCGGAAAGGAGAGACTCATTACTATAGTCATACAGGCTAGGCTCCTAGGGTTTAGCCATTGCGATCTCGTGGTAGATCAACTCTTGTAATACTCATATTCACCAAGATCAATCAAGCAGGAAGTAGGGTATTACCCCCATAGAGAGGGCCCGAACCTGGGTAAACATCGTGTCCCCCATCTCCTGCTACCATCGACCTTAGACGCATAGTTCGGGACCCTCCTACCCGAGATCCGCCAGTTTTGACACCGACATGCATCGACCGCGTTAACATAACGCTTCCACTTTCGGTATACGTGGGTACATAGACACACTCTCCCCAGTTCGTTGCTATGTATCTCCTAGATAGATCTTGCGTGAGCGTAGGAATTTTTTGGAATTGCATGCTACGTTCCCAACACTAAACCCTAGATATTTAGCCTATGATTATTATATTTGTTCCTACAGACTAAACCCTCCAATTTATATACACACCGGAGGGGATCTAGGGTTGTACAAACTTGACTTGAGGAGTAAGGAATCATTACATTCGGACATCAAATTTGCCTTTCTACATATATAGGAGTCCTACTCGGATACGTGGGATGGTATTCTGCTTTATCTTCACAGCCCATCAGTCCGACCCACCACCAGTAGCCTGGACACTCAAGGACCCCCAAATCCAGGACTCCCTCAGTAGCTCCCGAACTTGCCTTCAATGACGCTGTAGTATCCGTCTTTGTGTCTTTGGCCATGCGAGATAGGTTCTTCGTTATCTCTGTAACGATGATAGTTCGGCTCCGACCTTTATGCCCCGCTTTGATGATTCCTTCTCGTATCGCGTCGACTTCCACGCGTCAGGTGAATGCGAACAGTCCACATACTTTTTACAAATAAACCCCTGGTCGCACAAGGATGACGTCTATTTAAGGAGATTGGATCTCAGATGCCCTTCCACACCGCGCGGAGTTCCTTAGAGCAAACCATGAAAAATCCTCCAAACATGGCAAGCGCTCCTGGATCTTCCTCGCGTCCCCATGGTGCTCAATCAGGCGATTGGGGAAGCTGCTCAGTATCCCACTCCCAGCTGAATATGCTTCAGACGAAGGGGTACCTCCCTCTCGCGGATCTAGTCTTCGTTCAGGCTGGTTTAGCTTCAATTGACGGCGAGGCACTGGAAGAAAATTTCCCCAACCCCAGTAAGGAGGAGCGGGTGTGCTTTGTTTCGTTCCTTCTGAGAGGTGTAGGCTTTCTAATCCATCCCTTCCTCGGAGGCTTTTTGGAGTTTTATGGGCTCCAACTGCACAACCTTATGCCAGGTTCTATCCTACACATCGTGGGTTTTGTTGCTCTTTGCGAGCTATTTCTAGGCTGCAAAGCTCATTTCGGACTATGGAGAAAGTTCTTTGGCCTCGTCCCTCGCTCCCAAAAGGGATCCATATTTGAAGTGGGCGGCGCCGAAGTACGACGCATAGCAGGAACATGTTACCTGTCCGGCACTCCCAAAAAGGGACCCGAAGAGTGGCCCTCGGAGTGGTTTTATATCGAAGATGTTGCCCTTACAGACCCAGTTCGGCGCGGTCTTCCCGAATTCTCCAGCGCCCTTTGAATAAACGCTTCAACTAGCGCCCCAGAGCACCAAGCAAGGGGATAGCGAGGAAGTTAAGAGGCTAGTCAGGAAGATCAGGGTACTTGCCCACTCCAAACTCTCGATAATTGAAGTTATGGCTATTGTGATAAAGCGATGTGTTCAACCACTTCAATCCACAGGGGTTCCCATGTGGCATTACAATGGGAAGGACGACGCATCTCGCTACAAGCGCGAGGGTCCGGATACCCCGACTGCCTTGGCCGCCATCTTAGCAGATCTTTACAAGGGAAAGAAAGAAGAGTTTGTCCATTTATAGTGTCAGGAAGGTTTTTCCATGTATAACCCCATCGACCGGGTAATTTTTTTGCGATTGCTAGCATCATCCAACCTCTTCACTAAGATGTGATGATTGAACCATATTCGGCTATTGTTTGGAACAGACGTGGAGGAAGGTGATCGAGGGGGTTCATTGCCCTGCCCCGCAACCAGAGGGCCGTGCTCGCGGCAAAGATCCCGGATTCCAAGAGGATCCGGATCCGGATATATTCATAGAACTCATTGACGGAGTTTTCTATTAGGCGAGCCACGATGGTAAAGAAGTAAGGATGGCAATTTTACCCATGGACATGGATACCCATGGATATCCGACCCGTATGGACTAGATTTGGATATGCTTTTGCACCCATGGGCGGCACCCAAACCCGACCCGATTACTCGTGGGTAGGGCATGGACATAACCTTGTACCCATGGATATATCCAAACCCGACCGCATAGTATGACTTAATGGCAATATTCTGCTATCCCTACCCCACACGCACATGTCCCACTTTAATTTCACCCATTATAATATAAAATATGCAAACAAAATTGCACAATCCCCGCCATAACTTTTATTAGTTGACATTCAATCCCCGCCTTTAGCCCCCTTCTAATCCTTTTATGTCATCATTAAATGACTCATCATTAAGTATCAGCCTCGTCTCCTCTTCTTACTCCTCCTCCATTCCAAGCAATGGTCAACATTGTCAGCCGCTATCTCCATGTATGGTGGAGCACTTCAATAGCCAGCACAACTGGCCTACAACAATGCAACTCCATATCCCCTCGACCCCTCCGTCTATCCTTTTTCACACGCGCATTGATGCATGGGTGCAACAGCTTATGTGCATGTTGTGTTATGTCTTTATGTATATGTCTTGAGAGGACCCCATGGATATCCAACGGATATGGATATCCATCAGGTTTGGACATGGACACAATTTTTTGCCCATGGGTTTTTTCATGAGCGGACAGAGACTTTCTTCATGGATATGGATATGGATTTGATATTGTTCAACCCGATCCAAACCCGATACATTTCCATCCTTATACAGAAGTGGCAATCATAGACAATTATCCCGGTTTTCTTCCTTCCTCCAATGTAAGTACCCAGGAGATATCCTCTCAAAGAGAGCCCTCCCTTCGCGCCTCTCCCATTACACTGACTCGTGCTCAAAAGGGTCGGTGCTCACCACACCGCATTGCATCGAGGGCATCTTCTAGGGGGACAGCGCCTACGCGGGGCGAGCCTTCAAAGCGAAAAGAAACGGGGAGCACCGTCGAGCCTCCTCCTTCATCGAAGAGGTATAATTCTCAGTATGTGCACGTGTTCGAGATCGGGTCGTTATATTTCCCCTTCTGTCTTATTCCAAAAGGAGCACATGCCGAACTGTGTCCGAGGACCCAATTGTCCGATCACCATCCAATCCGGCCCCATGCTTATCAACAAGGACACGAATCGATACAGATGCATCGTCGTATTGTCCACCGTAGAAAGATTCAGATAACGTATCAATCACGAATTCTGAAGTGGAGAGCGTGATAAATCATCGGCGGCGAAAAGAGGCCATGCATGCTCCAGCCTTTACCGAGGAAGAGTTCAACGCCCTCAGCTCTGTGGATGCATATATCCGAGCTGCTCGGCACGGTCTCGCTGGAGCCACTCACCTATTTTCAAAGGATATGCGGGTAAGAATTTGTGTAAATTTAATAAGTCTATGCTAGTAGCCTCGAGACTTGAAGCGGTTGGTTCAATCGATTTAAGGATCGCTATGACCGCATGTTCTCAAGGAAAAGAATGACACGCTATCCCAAGAGCTTGAGCAAACCGGGCCAAGCCGAATGCAGTCACCACCGAGCTAGAAGAAGTGAAGAAATCCACGAGGGGATCTCGTGGTAAGGATGAATAGTGTTAGAAAAGTACGATTTCGCCTTCAATGATATTTAAGCACACATTGTTACATTTCAGCGGCGGAATCATCTGATCAACTGGAAGAGAAGTTAAGGACTGCCCAGGAGGACAAAAAATATGCTGAGGGGCAAGAAGCAGCCAGTCAGCATGTATTAACACTGACCATTGAGCAAAAGAACAAGCCGCTGGATGAAATGATCAGGCAAGCCGAAGAGATAAAGGACCGAAGGGCCGAGTTATCAGATGCATTGAAAGAGAATAAAAAGCTGAAAGGTGGCATATTCAGTATGACCTTTGAACTTGCTTCGGTATTCATATTATCTAGTAATTCGAAGTATTATAATGCTTGTTGTTGCAGGTTTGTTGACTGGGCGTCCTGAAGAAGAAGTATCCGGATTCCATGGCGATGCGCTAAAAGAGCTCTCCAAAGTGCATGAGCAGGCCCGAGAAGCCATGAAGATCATGGCTAAAGCCTTGTGGCCATCTGATTCTCCTCCAGAAATTATGGAGGATCTGGCAAACTTGTTCAAAGGAGCTCGGTGCTGCTTTGAGCTATGGAAGGCATCAGCATGCCAAGAATGTGCTCGAGAGGCTTGGGCCATGGTGAAAACACGCTACACCGGGCTTTAGCCGAATCACATGGTCCGAGTTGGACTTCGGGGACCAGACGGGAAAGAGATTCCCGTCAGTTGGTATATGACCAAGTAATGATAGTTGCTAAGTATTTGAAAGAAGACTATAGTTTAGACAGTCTCTTGGACGTCATAGATAAAGAATAAGCATTTGATTCTATGTATCAATGTACTTTATCATCAAACTTATCTCTGACCGAACTTGTAAAAAAATTGTCATGGTAGGCCTTCGGCTTCGACCTCCTGAACCCAAAGTTTGGAGTGTTTCTGGATACTATTCTTGAATGTAATAAGCACTCAGTATGTTCGGAAACAAGGCAATCCGGTCATTTTGCTTGAACACACAAAATTTGTTCGGGGAGTTGTGTTATTGTACTATTTAACGTAAGAAACATCTTCCAGGGAGAATAGTTCCGTTATCGGTTCCATTCCCCGGGTCAGCATGCTTAGTTATGCATGGCTAGGCTTTGATCCTAGAGATAGAATTACGGGAAGCATGTCCCTTGTTTTTTAGAAAATATAATGTACACATAAGCAATTTGTTATTATTCGCCGACCAGTGATTCCCTTAAGAACGCTAGCTTTCGGCTTCACCCGTCTGAGGTACATGTCTGGATTACCCGGTTGTAACAACTGCAGAGGTGCTCCCTTTACACCCTAGCTGAACAATCGGGAATGTAGGGTATAAGCACAGGAGCAAGTAGCAGGAAGAATTTCGTCTGAGGTACTTATCTCTATTGTATTGCATCATCCTCTCCTCTTCGAGGAAATCCCAACGTGGTCACAAGTAGCAGGAAGAATTTCTCGCGTCGTTGCTGGGGAGACATCATCAACATATATCAAGTACCATCTCATAAATTCATTTACTTTATTTGCCATTTGCCTCTCATTTTCATCTCCTCCACTTCTAAAATGTTTTCACAAAAACAAAAAAATTACATTTGCCTTTTTGCTTGTGTGCTTGTTTACTTGCTTTGTCATGATATCTTAAGAAAATACAAAATTGTGTGATTTTTCCAACACCGCTAATAATGATTTTATTAGTACTTCAAGTGCTCCTCCCGCCACTAGTGCGGAGTCTTGTCATATTAATACCGCTTTGTTAAATCTTGTTATGAAAGAACAATTTTCTGGTAGTAATAATTAAGATGCCACGCCCCATCTTAACACTTTCGTTGAATTGTGTGATATGCAAAAGAAAAAACTATGGATAATGATATTGTCAAATTAAAATTATTTCCTCACTACAAGATCATGCTAAAACATGGTTTTCATCTTTACCGTGAAATAATATTGATTTTTGGGATAGGTGTAAAGATGCTTTTATTACCTAGTATTTTCCTCCCGCAAAAATTAGTTAGCTTAGAAATTGGATTATGAATTTTCAGCAACTTGATCACGAACATGTTGCACAATCTTGGGAAACGATGAAATTAATGATAAGCAATTGCCCTACTCATGGCTTAAGTGTGTGGATGATCATACAAAAAAATATGTGGGACTGAATTTTGTTTCTAGAAATCTTTCGGATTCCACCGTGGCGGGTGTACCTTTATGGAAATCACATTAGAAGAAGCTACCAAGCTGCTTGTTAATATTATGGCAAATTATTCACAATGACATACTGAAAGAACTCCTACTAATAAAAAAGTGAATTCTATTGAAGAAATTAGTACTTTGAGTGATAAAGTAGATGCGCTTATGAAAATGGATGCTAGTAAAAGTGCTCATATTGATCCTAATTATATGTCATTGTCTACTTTAATTTATCAAAATAGTGATCCCATAGATGTGATTTTTGTCTTGCAAAACAATTTCAATAGCAATGCTTATAGAGGTAATTTTAATCCTATGCCTTTTCCTGGAAATTCCTCTAATAATTATGGTAATTCTTATGGTAATTCCTACAGAAATAATAATAAGATACCTTCTGATCTTGAAAGCAATATTACAGTATTCAATAATGCTCAAAAAGTTTTCAATACTACGATAGAGGAAAAATTGAGTAAACTTGATGATATGTCTAGGAGCTTTGATAGAATTGTTCATGATGTGGAAAACCTTAAATCTATAATGTTTTCACCCAAGCTAGATATTAATGAGTCTATTAAAGCTCTCTATGCTTCCATGTATAAAAGTAACGAAAGAACCGCTAGGTTGAGGGCTAAGCGAGAATTCTTAGAAAAAGCAATTCCACCCAATTTTTATCGTGTTAATGATGAAGATATTAAAATGATTGGTGTTACACCCATAGAATCTTTGTTTATTAATATTAAAATTGATAAAAGGGGACTCAAGAAGAGTCAACTTTAGCTAGAGGGCGTCCCCATAGTCGGGAGGGTGAAAATCTAGGAAAGCTTTAGACATATCGTTGAAGTGATGATGAAAGCTTTAGACGAAAAGCTAGAGTTGGAGGTTTCAATACCTAGGAAATTATATGATGAGTGGGAACCTACCATTAAAAAAATATGAGTGCAATGCTTTATGTGATTTGGGTGCTAGCTTTTCCACAATACCAAAATCTCTATGGGATGTGCTGGGTTTTACCAATATGGATGAATGTTCTCTTAATTTACACTTAGCGAATTCCACCATTAAGAAATCTTTGGGTACAATAAACGATGTTCTTATTCTTGCAAATAGAAATTATATGCATGTTGATTTCATTGTTCTTGATGCTGATTGTAATCTGTCTTATCCCATAATAGTTGATAGGACTTTCCTGCGAACTATAGATGATATTATTGATATGAAAGAAGGAAATATAAAATTTCAATTTCCGTTAAAAAGGGTATGGAACACTTCCCTTGAAAGAGAATTAATCCACCATATGGATACATTATGAGGTCCACATATGGAATTAATTCGAAAGATGACAACACTTCAAACTATGCATTACAGTTAGCTAGGGGCGTAAAACGATAGCGCTAGTTGGGAGGCAACCCAACAGTTATCTTAATTTTTTCTTACACTTTTTCTGTTTTTTGTGTGTGCATGCAATTATGCTATTGTTATGGTTTCATTTTTGTGTTTTAATTAGTGTTTGTGCCAAGTAAATCCTTTGGGATGATTTGGTTGATAGTTTATTGGATCTTGTGCAAAAACAGAAACTTTTGGCTCAGTCCAGAAAAATCTAAAAATCACTAAAGCGTGCTAATTTTCTGAAATTTTTAACATTATTTATATATAAATTTCCCACGTTGTCCTAATTTGTCAGAATTTTTAGAGTTGCATAAGTATGGTCATTGTTCGAATCATTACAAACTATTCTGCTTTTGACCAATTCTGTTATCGTTGTGTTGTTTCCTTGTTTTAATGAATCCATGGATTGTATTGAGGGGTATAAGCCATGGTGAAGTTAGAATACAATACTCCCTCCGTTCCTAAATATAAGTCTTTTTAGACATTTTAAATGGACTAGAACATGTAGATGTATGTAGACCTATTTTAGAGTGTAGATTCACTCGTTTAGATCCGTATGTAGTCACTTGTTGAAATCTCTAGAAAGACTTACATTTAGGAATGGAGGGAGTAGGTATAATGAAATAATAAAATATGAATGGGTTTACAACAGTACCTAAAGTGGTGATTTGCTTTGTTATACTAACATATCACATGAGTTTTCTGTTGAGTTTTGTGTGCCAAAGTTTTTCAAGTTTTGAGTGAGAATTCGATGGATGAAGGAATAAGGAGTGGCAAGAGCCTAAGCTTGGGTATGCCCAAGGCATTCCAAGATAATATTCAAGGACTCCCAAGCATCTAAGCTTGGGGATGCTTCGGATGGCATCCCCTCTTTCTATTGGGGAATGTAGCATGCAATTTCAAAAATTTCCTATGCTCACGCAAGATCAATCTAGGAGATGCATAGCAATGGGATGGGGAGAGTGTGTCCATGTACCCTCGTAGACCATAAGGGGAAGCGTTATGTTAATGTGGTTGATGTAGCCGAATGTCTTCACGATCCAAGCGATCCAAGTACCGAACGTACGGCACATCCGTGTTCAGCACACGTTCAGCTCGATGACGTCCCTCGAGCTCTTGATCCAATAGAGGGCCGAGGGATAGTTTCGTCAACATGACGGCATGGCGACGGTGTTGGTGATGTGATCCGCGGAGGGCTTCACCGAAGCACTACGACGCTATGACCTGAGGAGCAAACTATGGAGGGGGGCACTGCACACGATTAAGAGAAACTTGTGTGTCATTGGCGGCCCCCTGTCCACGTATATAAAGGAGGAGGAGGAGGCCGGTCGGTCCTAGGGGGCGTGCCAAGAGGGGAGTTTAACTAGGATTTCCAATCCTAGTTGGATTCCCTTTCCTATTCCAAGAGGGGGAAGGAGGGAAGGAGAGGGATAGGAAAAGGAAAGAGGGGGGCGCACGCCCTCACCCTTGTCCTATTCGGACTCCCTTGGGGGGAGGCACCCTACGGGCTGCCCTCTCCGACTCCCTTATGGCCCATCAGGGGCCATAACTTCCCCGGGGGGTTCCGGTAACCCCTCGGTTCCCAGATAAATATCCAAAACTTCCTGAAACCATTCCGGTATCCGAATACCTTCGTCCAATATATCAATCTTTATGTCTCGACCATTTCGAGACTCCTCGTAATGTCCGTGATCTCATTAGGGACTCCAAACAATCTTCGATCACCGAAAACTCATAACTCATAATACAAATCGTAATCGAACATTAAGCGTGCGGACCCTATGGGTTCGAGAACTATGTAGGCATGACCGAGACACATCTCCGGCCAATAACCAATAGCGGAACCTGGATGCTCATATTGGCTCCTACATATTCTACGAAGATCTCTATCGGTCAAACCGCATAACAACATACGTTGTTCCCTTTGTCATCGGTATGTTACTTACCTGAGATTCGATCGTCGGTATCATCATACCTAGTTCAATCTCATTACCGGCAAGTCTCTTTACTCGTTTCGTAATGCATTATTCCGTAACTAACTCATTAGTCACATTGCTTGAAAGGCTTATAGTGATGTGCATTACCGAGAGGGCCCAGAGATACCTCTCCGACGTTCGGAGTGACAAATCCTATTCTTGATCTATGCCAACTCAACAAACACCTTCAGAGACACCTGTAGAGCATCTTTATAGTCACCCAGTTACGTTGTGACGTTTGATATCACACAAGGTGTTCCTCCGGTATTCGGGAGTTGCATAATCTCATAGTCTGAGGAACATGTATAAGTCATGAAGAAAGCAAGAGCAATAAAAATAAACGAGCAATATGCTAAGCTAACGGATGGGTCTTGTCCATCACATCATTCTCCTAATGATGTGATCTCGTTCATAAAATGACAATACATGTCTATGGTGAGGAAACTCAACCATCTTTGATTAGCGAGCTAGTCTAGTAGAGGCATACTACGGACACTCTGTTTTGTCTATGTATTCACACATGTATCAAGTTTCCGGTTAATACAATTCTAGCATGAATAAAATACATTTATCATGATATTTGAGGAAATATAAATAACAACTTTATTATTGCCTCTAGGGCATATTTCCTTTAGTCTCCCACTTGCAATAGAGTCAATAATCTAGATTACACAGTAATGATTCTAACACCCATGGAGTCTTGGTGTTGATCATGTTTTGCCCGTGGAAGAGGCTTAGTCAACGGGTCTGCAACATTCAGATCCGTATGTATTTTGCAAATATCTATGTGTCCCTCCTTGACTTGATCGCGGATAGAATTGAAGTGTCTCTTGATGTGCTTGGTTCTCTTGTGAAACCTGGATTTCTTCGCCAAGGCTATTGCTCCAGTGTCGTCACAAAATATTTTCATTAGACCCGATGCACTAGGTATTACACCTAGATCGGATATGAACTCCTTCGTCGAGACTCCTTCATGTGCTGCTTCTGAAGCAGCTATGTACTCCGCTTCACACGTAGATCCCGCGACGACACTCTGCTTGGAACTGCACCAACTGACAGCTCCACCGTTCAACAAAAATACGTATTCGGTTTGTGACTTAGAGTCATCCGGATCAGTGTCAAATATTGCATCAACGTAACCGTTTACGACGAGCTCTTTGTCACCTCCATAAACAAGAAACATATCCTTCGTCCGTTTCAGGTACTTCAGGATGTTCTTGACTGTTGTCCAGTGATCCACTCCTGGATTACTTTGGTACCTCCCTGTTAGACTTATAGCAAGGCACACATCAGTTCTGGTACACAACATTGCATACATGATAGAACCTATGGCTGAAGCATAGGGAATGAGTTTCATTTTCTCTTTATCTTCTACAATGGTCGGGCATTGAGTCTGACTCAACTTCACACCTTGTAACATAGGCAAGAACCCTTTCTTTGACAGGCCCATTTTGAACTTCTTCAAAACTTTATCAAGGTATGTGCTTTGTGAAAGTCCAATTAAGCATCTTGATCTATCTCTATAGATCTTGATGCCCAATATATAAGCAGCTTCACCGAGGTCTTTCATTGAAAAATTCTATTTCAAGTATCGTTTTATGCTATCCAGAAATTCTACATCGTTTCCAATTAACAATATGTCATCCACATATAATATCAGAAAAGCTACAGAGCTCCCACTCACTTTCTTGTAAATACAGGCTTCTCCGAAAGTCTGTATAAAACCATATGCTTTGATCACTTCATCAAAGCATATATTCCAACTCCGAGATGCTTGCACCAGTCCATAGATGGATCGTTGGAGCTTGCACACTTTGTTAGCACCTTTTGGATCGACAAAACCTTCTGGTTGCACCATATACAACTCTTCTTTGAGAAATCCAATAAGGAATGTAGTTTTTGACATCCATTTGCCAGATTTCATAATCATAAAATGCGGCAATTGCTAACATGATTTGGACAAACTTAAGCATCGCTACGGGTGAAAAGGTCTCATCGTAGTCAAATCCTTGAACTTGTCGAAAACCTTCTGCAACCAGTCGAGCTTTGTAGACAATAACACTACCATCGGCGTCAGTCTTCTTCTTAAAGATCCATTTATTTTCAATGGCTTGATGATCATCGGGCAAGTCAACCAAAGTCCATACTTTGTTCTCATACATAGATCCCATCTCAGATTTCGTGGCCTCAAGCCATTTTGCGGAATCTGGGCTCATCATCGCTTCCTCATAGATCGTAGGTTCATCATGGTCTAGTAACATGACTTCCAAAACAGGGTTACCATACCGCTCTGGTGCGGAACGTACTCTGGTTGACCTACGAGGTTCGGTAGTAACTTGATATGAAGTTTCATGATCATCATCATTAGCTTCCTCACTAATTGGTGTAGGAATCACTTGAACTGATGTCTGTGATGAACTACTTTCCAATTCGGGAGAAGGTACAATTACCCCCATCAAGTTCTACTTTCCTCCCACTCACTTCTTTCGAGAGAAACTCCTTCTCTAGAAAGGATCCATTCTTAGCAACGAATATATTGCCTTCGGATCTGTGATAGAAGGTGTACCCAACAATTTCCTTTGGGTACCCTATGAAGACACATTTATCTGATTTGGGTTCGAGCTTATCAGGTTGAAGCTTTTTCACATAAGCATCGCAGCCCCAAACTTTAAGAAATGGCAACTTGGGTTTCTTGCCAAACCACAGTTCATAAGGTGTTGTCTCAACGGATTTAGATGGTGCCCTATTTAGTGTGAATGCAGCTGTCTCTAAAGCATAACCCCAAAACAATAGTGGTAAATCGGTAAGAGACATCATAGATCACACCATATCGAATAAAGTACGGTTACGACGTTCGGACAAACCATTACGTTGTGGTGTTCCAGGTGGCGTGAGGTGTGAAACTATTCCACATTGTTTCAAATGAAGACCAAACTCGTAACTCAAATATTCACCTCCGCGATCAGATCGCATAAACTTTATTTTCTTGTTGCGATGATTCTCTACTTCACTCTAAAGTTCTTTGTACTTTTCAAATGTTTCATACTTATGTTTCATTAAGTAGATATACCCATATCTGCTCAAATCATCTGTGAAGGTCAGAAAATAACGATACCTGCCGCGAGCCTCAACACTCATTGGACCGCATACATCAGTATGTATTATTTCCAATAAGTCAGTTGCTCGCTCCATTGTTTTGGAGAACGGAGTCTTAGTCATCTTGCCCATGAGGCATGGTTCGCAAGCACCAAGTAATTCATAATCAAGTGATTCTAAAAGCCCATCAGCATGGACTTTTCTCATGTGCTTTACACCAATATGACCTAAACGGCAGTGCCACAAATATGTTGCACTATCATTATCAACTTTGCATCTTTTGGCATCAATATTATGAATATGTGTATCACTACGGCCGGGATTCAATAAAAATAGACCACTCATCAAGGGTGCATGACCATAAAATATATTACTCATATAAATAGAACAACCATTATTCTCTGATTTAAATGAATAATGGTCTCGCAACAAATAAGATCCAGATATAATGTTCAGGCTCAACGCTGGCACCAAATAACAATTATTTAGGTCTAAAACTAATCCCGAAGGTAGATGTAGAGGTAGCGTGCCGAAGGTGATCACATCAACTTTGGAACCATTTCCCACGCGGATCGTCACCTCGTCCTTAGACAATCTTCGTTTAATCCATAGCCCCTGTTTCGAGTTATAAATATGAGCAACTGAACCAGTATCAAATACCCAGGTGCTACTACGAGCATTAGTAAGGTACACATCAATAACATGTATATTAAATATACCTTTGTTCACTTTGCCATCCTTCTTATCCGCAAAATACTTGGGGTAGTTCCGCTTCCAATGACCAGTCCCTTTGCAGTAGAAGCACTCAGTTTCAGGCTTGGCTCCAGACTTGGGTTTCTTCCCGGGAGTAGCAACTGGCTTGCTATTCTTCTTGAAGTTCCCCTTCTTTCCCTTGCCCTTTTTCTTGAAACTAGTGGTCTTGTTAACCATCAACACTTGATGCTCCTTCTTGATTTCTACCTCCGCCTATTTCAGCATCGCGAAGAGCTCGGGAATTGTCTTATCCATCCCTTGCATACTATAGTTCATCACGAAGCCTTTGTAGCTTGGTGGGAGTGATTGAAGAACTCTGTCAATAACACTATCATCATCAACTTTAACTCCATGCCAAGTCTTGTGGTTGTGGTACCCAGACATTCTAAGTATGTGTTCACTGACATAACTGTTCTCCTCCATCTTGCATCTATAGAACTTGATGGAGACTTCATATCTCTCAACTCGGGCATTTGCTCGAAATATTAACTTCAACTCTTCGAACATCTCATATGCTCCATGACGTTCAAAACGTCTTTGAAGTCCCGATTCTAAGCCGTAGAGCATGGCACAATGAACTATCGAGTAGTCATCAGACCGTGTCTGCCAGACGTTCAAAGCATCCACATTAGCGGGAGGGGGCTTGTCACCTAGTGGTGTTTCAAGGACATAATTCTTCTGTGAAACAATGAGGATAATCCTCAAGTTATGGACCCAGTCCGTATAGTTGCTACCATCATCTTTCAACTTAGCTTTCTCTAGGAACGCATTAAAATTCAAGGGAACGGTAGCACGGGCCATCGATCGACAACAACATAAATATGCAAAAAAAAACTATCAGGACTAAGTTCATGATAAATTAAGTTCAACTAATCATATTACTAAAGAACTCCCACTTAGATAGGCATCCCTCAAGTCATCTAAATGATCACGTGATCCAAATCAACTAAACCATGTCTGATCATCACGTGAGATGGAGTAGTTTTCAATGGTGAACATTTTATGTTGATCATATCTACTATATATATGATTCATGCTCGACCTTTCGGTTTGTAGTGTTCCAAGGCCATGTTTGTACATGCTAGGCTCGTCAAGTTTAACCCGAGTATTATGCACGTGCAAAACTGTCTTACACTCGTTGTATGTGAACATAGAGCTTATCACACCTGATCATCACGTGGTATCTCGGCACGACGAACTGTCGCAATGGTGCATAATCAGGGAGAACACTTGTACCTTGAAATTTTGTAAGGGGTCATCTTATAATGCGACCATCGTATCTAAACAAAATAAGATACATAAAAAGATAAACATCACATGCAATCAAAATATGTGACATGATATGGACATCATCATCTTGTGCTTTTGATCTCCATCTCCAAAGCATCGTCATGATCTCCATCGTCACCGGCTTGACACCATGATCTTCATCACAGCGTCGTGGTCGTCTCTCTAACTATTGCTTCTACTACTATCGCTAACTCATGGCGATAAAGTAAAGCAATTACATAGTGATCGCAATTCATACAATAAAGAGACAACCATAAGGCTCCTACCGGTTGCCGATAATTTACAAAACATGATCATCTTATACAATAACGTATAACTCATCACGTCTTGACCATATCACATCACAACATGCCCTGCAAAAACAAGTTAGACGTCCTCTACTTTGTTGTTGCAAGTTTTACGTGGATGCTACTGGCTTCTAGCAAGAACCGTTCTTACCTACGCATCAAAACCACAATGATTTTTTGTCAAGTGTGTTGTTTTAACCTTCATCGAGGACCGGCCATCGTCACACTCGATTCAACTAAAGTTGGAGAAATAGACACCCGCCAGCCACCTGTGTGCAAAGCACGTTGGTAGAACCAGTCTCATGAACGTGGTCACGTAATGTCTGTCCGGACCGCTTCATCCAACAATACCGCCGAATCAAAGTAAGACATTGGTGGTAATCAGTATGACTATTATTGCCCATAACTCTTTGTGTTCTACTCGTGCATATCATCTACGCATAGACCTGGCTCATGATGCCACTGTTGGGGAACGTAGCATGCAATTTCAAAATATTCCTACGCTCACGCAAGATCTATCTAGGAGATGCATAGCAACAAGATGGGGAGAGTGTGTCCACGAACCCTTGTAGACCGTAAGCAGAAGCGTTATGTTAATGCGGTTGATGTAGTCAAACGTCTTCACGATCGAACCTATACAACTACCGAACGTACGGTACCTCCGTGTTTAGCACACGTTCAACTCGATGAGGTCCCTCGAGATCTTGATATAGTAGAGGGTCGAGGGAGTGTTCCATCAGCACGACGGCGTGGCGATGATGTTGGTGATGTCATCCGCGCAGGGCTTCGCCTAAGCACTATGACGCGTTGACCTGAGGAGCAAACTGTGGAAGGGGGGCACCGCACACGGTTAAGAGAAACTTGTGTGTCTTTGGGGTGCCCCCTGCCCACGTATATAAAGGAGGAGGAGGAGGAGGTCGGCCGGCCCTAGGGGGCGTGCCAGGAGGGGACTCCAACTAGGATTCCCAGTCCTAGTTGGATTCCCTTTCCTATTCCAAGAGGGGGAAGGAGGGAAGGAGAGGGAGAGGGAATGGAAAGAGGGGCGCGCGTCCCCTCCCCCTTGTACTATTCGGACTCCCTTAGGGAGGCACCTTGCGGGCTGCCCTCTACTACTCCCTTATGGCCCATCAAGGCCCATAACTTTCTCGGGGGTTTCCGGTAACCCCTCGGTTCCCCGATAAATATCTGAAACTTCCAGAAACCATTCTGGTGTCCGAATACCTTCGTCCAATATATCAATCTTTATGTCTCGACCATTTCGAAACTCCTCGTCATGTCCGTGATCTCATCAGGGACTCCGAACTATCTTCGATCACCGAAAACTCATTACTCACAATACAAATCATCATCGAACGTTAAGCGTACGGACCCTACGGGTTCGAGAACTTCCGGTCAATAACCAATAGCGGAACCTGGATGCTCACATTGGCTCCTACATATTCTACGAAGATCTCTATCAGTCAAACCACATAACAACATACGGTGTTCCCTTTGGCATCGGTATGTTACTTATCTGAGATTCGATCGTCGGTATCATCATACCTAGTTCAATCTCGTTATAGAAAAGTCTCTTTACTTGTTCTGTAATGCATCATTCTGTAACCAACTCATTAGTCACATTACTTGCAAGGCTTATAGTGATGTGCATTACCGAGAGGGCCTAGAGATACCTCTCCAACATTCGGAGTGACAAATCATATTCTCGGCCTATGCCAATTCAAGAAACACCTTCGCAGACACCTGTAGAGCATCTTTATAATCACCCAGTTACGTTGTGACGTTTTATAGCACACAAGGTGTTCCTCCGGTATTCGGGAGTTGCATAATCTCATAGTCTGAGGAACATGTATAAGTCATGAAGAAAGCAATAGCAATAAAACTAAACGAGCAATATGATAAGCTAACAAATGGGTCTTGTCCATAACATCTTTCTCCTAATGATGTGATCCCGTTCATCAAATGGCAACACATGTCTATGGTTAGGAAACTCAACCATCTTTGATTAACAAGCTAGTCTAGTAGAGGCATACTAGGGACACTCTGTTTTGTCTATGTATTCACACATGTATCAAGTTTCCGGTTAATATAATTATAGCATGAATAAAAGACATGTATCATGATATATAAGGGCATATTTCCTTCACTTTCTTCTACCAACCATCGTTAATATTACTTGGAGCTGAGTTTTGCTTGGAGCATCGTGTATTATACGAGTCTTTGCTTTGTTTGCTTTTTAGTTTGTTACAATCATATTTGCTGGACACACCTTTTTTGAGAGGGAGACACATTATTCGTTATTTTTTAGAATACTCTTGTATGCTTCACTTATATTTTTTGAGCTAGCCAATTGCTCTAATACTTCACTTATATTTTTTTGAGCATGGCGGTGGTTATATTTCAAAAAAAGTTGCACTATCATACTTCACTTATATATTTTTGAGAGTTTGATAAATAGTAATGGCAATTAGTACGGGTTGTGAATTTGGTCCTAATATGATAGGTATTCAAGAGGGATATAATAAAAACATTCATGTAGACCACTGAATATGATAAGTTTGATTCTTTGCAATAATTTTGCGATATGAAGATGGTAATATGTGGGTTGTGCTAGTGAGTGGTTGTGGTTTATTAAGGATATTGGTATTAAGGTTTGTGATTCCCGAAGCATGCATGTATGGTCTCTCGTTATGCTAAGAAGTTGGAGCATGATTTATTATTGAGTGTCTTCCTTTGTGTGAAGGTCGGGGCGCGCGATGGTTAACTCCTACCAAACTCTCCCTAGGAATGTTTAGTGGTACTTTGCTTCGAGGGCTAATATACTTTTGCAATAAGTATGTGAGTTCTTTATGACTATTGTGAGTCCATGGATTATACACACTCTCACCTTTCCGCAATTTGCTAGTCTCTTCGATGTCGTGCATTGCCCTTTCTCACCTTGACATGTGGTGCATATTTCGTTGGTTCATCCAAACCCCGTGATATTATACGCTCTATCACACATAAACCTCATTATATCTTCCTCAAGACAACCATCATACCTACCTATTCTGGCATTTCCATAGCCATTCCGAGATATATTACCACGTAACTTCCACCATCAATGTCATATTTCTTTGCATGATCATATAGCTGACATAGTATTTGTGGCTCAGCCACCATTCATCATTTTTATGCATGTTACGCTTGATCATTGCACATCCTGGTACACCGCAAGACGCATTCAAATAGAGTCATATTTTGTTATATCGAGTTGTAAGTAAATAGAAGTGTGATAATCATAATCATCATTATTCATTATTAGAGAATTTCCCCATGTGTGGAAAAAAAAGAGGCCAAAAAGAGCTCATAAAAAAGAGGCCAAAAAGAGCCCAGCAAAAAAAGAGAGAATGGGCAATGTTACTATACTTTCCACACTTGTGCTTCAAAGTAGCACCATATTTTTCATATAGAGAGTCTCCTATGCTTTCATTTTCTTTTATATACTGGTGGGAATTTTTCATTACAGAACTTGGCTTCTATATACCAATGATGGGCTTCCTCAAAATGCCTGAGGTCTTTTAGAGCAAGCAAGTTGGATGCATACCCACTTAGTGTTATTTTTGACCTTTCATACACTTATAGCTCTTAGTGCATCCGTTGAATGGTAATCCCCGTTCGTTGCATTGACATCAATTGATGGGCATCTCCATAGCTCGTTGATTAGCCTCGTCGTGGTGAGATTTTCTCCCTTTTTGTCTTCTTCATATCATCTCTGCTACCACATTTTGTTCCATTCATAGTGTTATGTCCATGGCTTGCACTCATGTATTGCATGAGAGTTGAAAATGCTGAAGCGTGTTAAAAAATACGAACCAATTTCTTGACTGACATCGGGGTAGTGCATGATTTATACTTTGTGTTAAGAAGATGGAGCATGACAAGACTATATGATTTTGTAGGGATAATGTTCTTTAGCATTGATATTTTAAATGACATGATTGCTTGTTGGTATGCCTTATTATTCTTGTTTTCATGTCAAACTAGACTATTGCTTCGAATCATTCAGATCTTATTATTCATACCACAAAAGAGAGATTACATGATGAACATGATAGGTAGCATTCCACATAAAAAAAATCTGTTTTTATCATTTACCTACTCGAGGACGAGTAGGAATTAAGCTTGGGGGTGCTTGATACGTCTCTAACTCATCTATAATTTTTTATTGTTCCATGCTATTATAGTATCAATCTTGGATGTTTATTATGCAATTATATGCCATTATATATCTTTTTGAGGACTATAACCTAGTGCCAGTTGCTGTTTTTTTTGCTTGTTTTTGGCTTTTCAAGAAATCAATATCAAACAGAGTCCAAACGGATAGCATAGAGGGGTCGTCTACTTCGACTCTTGATCGGTGGAAAATTCTCGTGGCTGGGAGGTATAAGCTAGTGCGAGAATCACCACCAACAACTTCCTTCTCTCTGTTGCGCTCTTGTTGGTGAGATTGATCTACCCTGTCGTCTTCATAATGTTCCTGGGCGTGATTGTATTACTGTACAAAAATTATCACGTAGTACATTCCCTTACACTTGGGAACAACCTCAGCGGCTAGTGGTAACGGCACTATTGTGCTAGAGCACCGTCACTTTAGAGATGTCATCCTTGACACACACAATGACCATGAGTTCTACATGTCGATGTAGGCATCACCAGGATACATGGCTCGCTCTTGTTCAATCCCAGACCTCAGTTTTGGCATGCCCGTGTCTCTAGAGATTGTACATTCCGTGAAAGAATGGGGAGCAGAGGCCATGGCTCACAACACTGGCATGTTATGTGCACCATTCTGGACATAACTGACATTCAATTTATCAAGGGGTCAAATGATTTGGATGAACTCGAGACTAGGATAATTTCCGGTGGTGTCCTATGATGCATAGAAGATCACAAAAAAAGTTTCAGCCAAATGGCCAAGCCTGGATTTAGGAAACAATTTTGAAATGTTTAAGGCGGAAAGTTCATTTTTTCCATGGGATGCATTCAAACTATGGAACTTAATGTGTTTGCATATTTGAAATACACATGCCCAAAAGATACTGTTGGAATTTTCCTGGGTCCATCTAGCAGAAGAAAAAGGGGGCTCCTTCACAAGAGGATTAAATTGAGAATTTCATTTAAAAGGAGAAAAAATATATTCTCTACCATTGTGGGACTAGGAAAAATATATGCGACCTATCTTGGACAGGAGAAGATTTGGTTAGTAGGTGTTCAACACATTTAAGCAAAGGTTGCAAACATTTACGAAGATAAAGTAGAGAAGAAAACCAACTAAAAATAAATTCTAAATAAATACAGAAAAAGTGAGGGAGCAAAATCTGGTTGGTGACAGATCATGATTGTCTATGTCTTCTTCTTTTTTAGAGAATTGTTCTATACCTTTTAATCTACATCAATGACTTCCTGACCATTTATTCTCCAAACTCCTGAATTTCAACAAGACCGCTCCGCTAAGACTGGGAGACCGAGAGACGACGATGAACTTTGCCAACGGCAAGCTGCCGGTGGGAGCAAAAAAACAGACGGTGTTGATTTCTTGAAGGACTTGCATGCAACTTATTGTAAGAATGTTTTTATAAGGGAAACGTTCAATACCGGCGCACCGGCCGAAGCTTTCGGCCGGTCCTGTACGCGTCGTGCGATCGCTTTCGATCGTGTGCCTGGCGGCCCCTCCCCCCGACACAGGTAAGCCCATGCAGTACTTTTTTTTTCTTTCTTGCTGCCAATTTTTCTTCTTCACAGCGACGACGGATCTTTTGCTTGCACAAACACGCACTCATAGACTTCCTCTTCTCTGATGCACTCTGCCATGACCTCCATCGCCGTGGCCGGCCGCCATGGCTGCCTGCCGCCATGCTCCATCGTCGGAGGCCAGGAGCTCCCCTCGGTCCATCGCTGGAGGCCAGGAGCTCCCCTCGCCGGCCGCCATGGCTGCCTGCCGCCATGCTCGAATCCACCCCGCGTATACAAGTGTTGCAACCGTCACCTAGGAAAGCTTCAACAGCTGTTGAAAAAAGCTTCAACCATAGACACAGAAGCTTCAATGGCACTGCACAACAAGGGGAAGTTGCAACCGTAGTTGGATTTTGCTACTACCAGCGAAGGTTTTTGCTATATCCATCAGGTGGAGCTGCGACCTCACGACGACGACAACGAAGATTTTGCTGCAACCGTAGTAGGATTTTTGCTACAACCGGCATACCATTTTGCTACAACCAGCGTCACGTTTTGCTACAACACACAGCCAGCATCGCGGTTTTGCTACAACTAGCATCGCTTTTTGCTACAACCGGCATCATGTTTTGCTACATCCATCACGACCGGGCTGGAACCCGCAGCTGTGGCGGAGGCATTTGCAGAACCTGCTGCACGCGCTCATGCTACAACCGCTAACCGAAAAGCTTCAAACGAGATGAAAAAAAGCTCCAACCAGATATATGAAAAGCTGCAAGCAGTCATTGCCATGACAGAATGCTACAACCATTGACATAAAATGCTACAACCATTTATAAAAAAAATTCATTGCAGCACATCGGGTGAGTCTGGTGCGACCGGCCGAAATTTCGGCCGGCGCACCGGCGCCTGGCGTTGGCCTTTTTATGTCAATGGTTGTAGCATTCCGTCATGGCAATGACTGCTTGCAGCTTTTTATATATCTGGTTGGAGCTTTTTTCATCTCGTTTGAAGCTTTTTGGATAGCGGTTGTAGCATGAGCGCGTGCAGCTGGTTCTGCAAATGCCTCCGCCACAGCCGCGGGTTCCAGCCCGGTCGTGATGGATGTAGCAAAACATGATGCCGGTTGTAGCAAAAAGCGACGCTAGTTGTAGCAAAGCCGCGATGTTGGCTGTGTGTTGTAGAAAAACGTGACGCTGGTTGTAGCAAAATGGTATGCCGGTTGTAGCAAAAATCCTACTACAGTTGCAGCAAAATCGCCATTGTCGTCGTCGTGAGGTCGCAGCTCCACCTGATGGATGTAGCAAAAAACTTCGCTGGTAGTAGCAAAATCCAACTACGGTTGCAACTTCCCCTTGTTGTGCAGTGCCATTGAAACTTCTGTGTCTATGGTTGAAACTTTTTTCAACAGCTGTTGAAGCTTTCCTAGGTGACGGTTGCAACACTTGTATACGCGGGGTGGATTCGAGCATGGCGGCAGGCAGCCATGGCGGCCGGCGAGGGGAGCTCCTGGCCTCCGGCGATGGAGCGAGGGGAGCTCCTGGCCTCCGGCGATGGAGCATGGCGGCAGGCAGCCATGGCGGCCGGCCACGGCGATGGAGGTCATGGCAGAGTGCATCAGAGAAGAGGAAGTCCATGAGTGCGTGTTTGTGCAAGCAAAAGATCCGTCGTCGCTGTGAAGAAGAAAAATTGGCAGCAAGAAAGAAAAAAAAGTACTGCATGGGCTTACCTGTGTCGGGGGGGCCGCCAGGCACACGATCGAAAGCGATCACACGACGCGTACAGGACCGGCCGAAAGCTTCGGCCGGTGCGCCGGTAGTGAATGTTTCCTTTTTATAAAGACTGGTTTTAGCTAATATCTCTATCTATCTACTATCTACTATAAAAGCAAGAGAGGGCAGATCCAACTCAACGTATTAGCCGTCCAATCAACGATCTAACGGCCTAATCTACTATAAAAGCAAGAGAGGGCAGATCCAACTCAACGTATTAGCCGTCCAATCAACGATCTAACGGCCTAAAACATCCGTTAACGAAAACTATCGTTAACGAAATCTCCCATCGCCCCTCTCTAGCACGCCTCGCCCCGCACGACTTCCTCGCCCCGCACGCCCGCACGATCTCTCGCCCCCTCCCTTCCTCTTTCTCCCATCGGACGCCACAACCCTCGTTCGCCGATCCTGGCCCCTGTCATCCCGCAGCCTCTGCCGCCGATCCTCCCGCGCGGTTCGCCGCCCCGCCGGCCCCGGTCCTCCCGCAGCCTCCGCCGCCAATCCTCCCGCGCGGTTTGCTCGCCCCGGTCCTCCCGCAGCCTCCGCCGCCGATCCTCCCGCCCGGTTCGCCGCCCCGCAGCCGCCGCTCCGCGGATGGGAGCTAATCGGCGCAGGAAATCCCCGTCCCCGCGTATGAGCCCCGCCGCCCTCCGCAACGGCTCGACCTCCCATCGACGCGCTGCCCCGCGCCGCCCGACCAGTTCGGCTCTTGCGGCTGGTGGTCACGCCCTTGTTGTTGCCGACGCGCGACGCCGGCTCGCTGTGCCGCACTACCCCTCCCAAGCGTCTTCTGTCAATGGTTACAACTCATGTTCCCCTCTATTTTCTCTTTGAATTTTCTTTTGTGTCGGTCAGGAAGCAAGAACATGTCGATTGACATGCCAGCCAATTGGAGATTATTTGAGGAATTTTTATGTGTTTGGTAGATGGACTTGAGAGGTCAAGGAGTCTCCATTGGGACATGAGGACATGCTCCTCCATCTCCTCCGCTGGACGACATCCAACATCGCTGGGTAGATTCCAGTTTTTGCAAATTCTGGTTCTTGATGTTTAAAACTGGATGATATGCACCCAACCCCTCTATTGTTCTATTTCTGCTTAAATCTGATTTGGTTGTTCAGTTCATGCACTTATGGACTGACGAAAAAAATGGAAATGAAGAAGAAGAAAAGAAGAATAGCAATATTATCATATGCGAGGTTCGCTTTTAACCTTGGTTCCTATTCGCTTCATAATTCTGCCGGAGAGGTTCACACTGTCATTCATATTACGAATATAGTTCATAACCAGCATTCTCTTTTATCTATTTATATGTACAGAAAGGAGTAATCTGAACTGAATTCATGCTATGTTAACAGTCTAACAGACATCTTGGAGGTGTGAATGCTTTCTTGGGTCTGACAAGTAACCAATAATTGATGGTATATTGGGATTTTTCTCATACTTCTAGCACTTCCTGATTGACAATAAAGCAAGTACTATCACAACAAAGGCTGTTACCTCCAGGTATTTTTTTCACCTATAATCCTTCCAGCTTTAGGGACTGCTCAATTGGATCTGCACAATCCAACAAAATAAATGTGCATAGTGTCTGTGACACTTTCTTTCGATCATCACGTAGGTAGTTGTAGGAGTAAAAAGTATGTCATACTGTTTCTTCAGTTCAAGCCATATTGTTGAGAAAGAAAGGCTAGGACAGGTAATACTTGTTTTTACTGTACTTGCGCAAAAAGTATGTCATACTGTTTTGTTCTAGATGATTTTGATGAGTTTTACAACCTTCTTTTCAGTCGTATACCCCAAGAAATGGTCTGCTTTCATGGGGCTTATTTAATCCATGAAAGAACTATGAGTAGTAGCGAACCAGACATGAAAAGTTTCAGAGAACTACGAAAACTCCAGTTAGTTTTGTCAGGATCTTGTGACCCAGTTCCAGGACTCTATTGACTAAGGTAATGATATATTTGTGTGATTTATCCTGTTAAAACTTTTAGTGTTCACTTAGGGGTGAGTGCAACCAGTAACTGAATTTAGACTACAAACTAGAGTATGACAGTAAATTCAGGAGCAGGATGGAGAACACATGGGACATCGAGGACTAATGGCCAACACTTAAATCTTGCTTTACATTCAGTTCAGTTCCAAGTAGTCTGATACATAGATGGAGAGGGGAGTGCTGATTTGGGGTTGATTTTGGTAATTATATATTTTCCTTGATGACTGCCATTTTGTTGTCCTACATGTGCTATATGATATGCGCAACAACTTGAGAGCACCTTTGCTGCTCTTGATGAGCTTCGTCATGCAGTTTTTTAAAGTGCACAAGCAAGCTTGCGAGTGATGACAACTAATGTGACCTACAACCTTGAATCAAGGTTTTTCGGGTTGAACGGAGGCGTCTAGCCCACAATCAGGTATGCGAGCGGAGGCGGCGGCGCCGCCCGCCGAGTCCAGCGCCCCGGTGTCTTCCCACGCTGCCAAAGATCAATTGACTTGACCTAGGGCTGCATCCGCTCTGCTCTCACCGGCAACAGCGAGTTATATGAAGGCGGTTTAGCTCGAGAGAGGGAGAAAATGACACCGGCCATGCTGGTGGCCGTTCCACCTGGAGGAAGGCGAGGCGCGGCGACGACTCTAGCAGGAAGGAGGGATGGCGGTGGCGCGTGGGGGCAGGGAAGTGAGAGCGCAGCGTTGGGGAGGCGCCGAGGGCTCGAGGCAGTTCGGGGAGGAGCAGTTGACATCAGAGTGGATTGTGGGATTGGCTTCAATGTTGTCGATGGTGGAGGGGAGTGGAGGCACCATTGGGAATGGGATTTTCCTGGCGATCTGAGTGGTTCGTGACTGCAAACAGGCGGCGGCCGGGCGAGCGGGCGGGGCAGAGGCGGCGGCGGCCCTCACGCGGGTGTCGGTACAGCCGGGCGAGCGAGCGAGGGCGGTGGTCTCCGGTGGCGCGGGTAGCGGGTGCGAGCGGCGGTCTCCGGCGGCGCGGGTAGTTGCGACTGGGTGGGGGCGGACGGGGCGAGCGGTGGTTCACGAGGGATAAATCAATTTGATTGTGAAGTGGGGCGTGCGGGTGGGTGGCGCTCGAGTGGGTGCATGTTTTTTTTGCTAAACCCTGTTTTAGATCAAACGTGTTTTAGTGACTAATCTGAACCGTATGTGTGATTAGATGGATAGGATTAAGTTTTGGATCTCCGCATTTCATGCTTTTATAGGTTTAGTTGATGTATCAGTTTGTGGTGTGCGGTTCTAATGTGTGCTTTTGCTGTTGTTGTCATTATCCTCAATAGATCATTCAAATGTTGGATTCATGGCTTGCTAGAATAGATGATTTGTGAATCCAATGTGTTCTTTTGCTGTTGTTGTTAGGTTGTTAATTCATCAAAGGCGGCTACTGAGTATACATACCGTGTTCATCTCGTCTGCCTTCTTAGGAAGAATACTGTACTCAAGGTAAGTTTATCTTTACTTACATTTAATTTGTTTCTTCCTGCTACTTGTACAATTTGCTACATAAATCTTTTGACTACTTTCCTGAATTTTAGATCCTATTTGCATCATTACCTGCATTTTGTATTCAGAACCATCTGCTAATTAAGTGTAGAAAAATAACTTGCGAGTTCTGTTTGTTGACTGTGTTGTGGTAGCTTCAGGCATTTACCTGTACATAACTGCCAAAGTAGGCAAACAAATGTAGGTCCGATTAAGTAATCAGCATGCATGCATGAGCTACTTACTGTTATTCAGAGATGCAGGTCTGACAGTAGTAACTTCATTTGCTCAGATGCTCACAGAATTGCAGAGAATGGCTCATTTTTCAGCCCAATTGTGACACATATAGTACCAGGCCAAAGTATTTTCCTTTTAGATTTATTATTCCACAGTTCCATAATGCCCATCATCAGTAAGTTAATCAAGATAAGTTTGACATGCATGTACTGAACAAACAAATCTCCGAGAGCGACCAATTCTGTGAAACTTGCTGCCTCTCTTTTCTGCGTCTAAATGTATCTTGTATTCCCTCCGTTCCTAAATATAAGTCTTTGGAGAGATTCTACTATGGACCACATACGAAGCAAAATGAGTGAATCTACACTCTAAAATGCATCTATATACATCCGTATGTGGTTCATAGTAAAACTTCTACAGAGACTTATATTTAGGAACGGAGGGAGTATATCTGATCACCGAGTTTTTTCCCTATACCAGGTATCATCCAAAGGGGCGACATACCCAATTCTCGGATTCCTCAAGCAACATATGTAGTGTCGTTAGTCTCTGAAGATGCGAATCCGTCTGCTCCTAGGCAACAACAGAGGGATTATTGGGATATACTAAAAGCCACAGTGTATTGAGGCTTAGTGGAGTCAGTTACCAGCCTCTCCGTTGTTTGAATAGCAGCATCAAGCGGCGCCAAAACATGTCAGTTACTTTCATCTTGGGCATAGCCAACCTTATTGGTGGACTGACTCTCATTATTCAGAATGTAACAAACTTCTCTCCTGTCTGAATTTTCAAAATATTTTACTGAACATTACAAAAAACTCACACCCAAAACTCATTGGATACCAAATTGTTGATCTAAGAGACATTCGAGACATGAACGAGGAAAAAATGAGAAGGTCGGAGACTATTGGCTCAAGCTCAGGAGGTGGTCGAAAGCCCGGCTCCACATGGTCCTAGCACTACTGTCACACATGGTGTTCGGGCCACTTTCACCAGTGCTTTGAGGGTTGTCGTTCGGCGAGAACAATGACGGGGAGAACAAGATGATGAATGTCGCTGGTGCTTCGCTCGCCTGCATCACGCTGCTTGCGCTCGGGACGTGCATGTCCACAGAAGAGCCATGACATACTTCAAGACTCTAATTTACTACCTGGCCATCGCCGTGAGCTTGTCCGGGGTATTGTACGTTGCCGGTGTGTTGATTACGAGGCTTCTCAAACACTTTGGCACCATTGATCTAGGTGGTGCATTGGCTCCTCATGCTTCTCTTGGCCCGTTGTTCTCTCATTTGGGTCGTGCACATACGTCTGCCTAGGCCTCAATCTGAAGGCTTAAGTTCCTCGGAGCACTGATGGTATAAAAAAAAGACATGTGTGAGTTCAAGAGAAAGTGCATGAATAAACATCTGAATCTTTTTTAGTTGATACCTGCTGTTTTGTTGAAATTCTGGTGTACATACTATCATTTATGTCAAAATGTGTGATCTTGGTCAGTCGAGTTCATCTGTATCATGGAATATTACTATCAGTTATTTTAGAGCAGGAAAAATAACAAGTCCAGTCTTTCCTTCCTTTTTCCGAGGAAAAAGATATCATTCTTTGGAAGATTGTGAAGAGAGCAGCATGTTTGCTTCCTATCAAATTATGATCAATAGCTAATGTTTTGTTTTGTTTTAAAATAACACCTTAATTTGTAGACACCTGAAGTTTCTGTATTCTGAGATATAACATTTTGCACCAAATACTTATACGAACTATTGTTCATTTGTACTTCCTCCATTCCGCAGTTTTCTTTTTTTTCTCATCTGAAGAAAAGTAAGTCCTGAAAGCTCCTGGCGAAGTTTCCCAACCTGCCGCTTAAAAATATGGAAGGAAACTGGTGCCTAAATCTAACTGCTTTTGAGCATCTTTCAATATATTTTCACCTCGGATTAGACAAAATCATTTTTTGCATCCTAAACAACTGTTCGCTTCCCCGTCGACTCAGCTCACGAAGCGATAAAAAAAGACCAACATAGCCTGCCTAGCCTAGCTTCGCCGGGCTTTTATCAAGAGAACTAGGATAATTTTTTTAATATCTCTCAAACAGAATCGGTCTACTCGTGATTGATACAAAGTGATAACAAAATATGTTCATTGCATTTTATTACATTTTTGTTTATTTTACTAATGTTTTTATTCTAGGGTGATCTACGAATTTTTTCCACATAATTATTATAGTTTCAAATAGCGGGCTACGTCAAATAGCGACGGTCTTTAAAATTAGCCACATCAAGGCTATAATCAACTATTTCAT
This sequence comes from Secale cereale, assembly GCA_902687465.1. Lineage (NCBI taxonomy): Eukaryota > Viridiplantae > Streptophyta > Magnoliopsida > Poales > Poaceae > Secale > Secale cereale. The sequence continues at coordinate 712,797,151 of LR738710.1, read as the reverse complement.
AACTTTAGTTGATATATGTGCATGAATGTCATCCTGTTCAAAACGCTATAGCGGGGCTATATGGTTGGTATAGCCGGCTATCTAAAACTTTTGATTACCTAAAAAAATCAAAAACTTTGATAGTAATACGTGCGTTCCACGTGCAAACTTACTAGTTATTAAAGGCCCCTGGTGGTTCCACCTCCTTCGATCCCCACCTCCCTTCGTGCGAGAACCACCGATCGAGCAGGCCAAAATCCGACGCCAAGTCAGCCCACATACAAGATCAGCAGCCGAAAAACACAGCGGCTCGACCCACGAACGAGGTCACCCAACAAAAAAAGGGTTCGGCAACCCACGACGAGGTCCATCGACCCAAAAAACACCTATGAGCTCCATCGACCCACGAACGCACGTCGGCAAGAAAGAAACGTCAGTTATTCGTCGCGTACGAGCTCCATCGACTCGCGAACGCACGACGCCAAGGAGATCAAACGCCAGCGCATGAAAGCTCCATCGACTCGCGAACGCACGCCGCCAGGAAGTCGCCATCCGGCAACGGGACCTCCATCGACCCGCCCGCGCACACCGCCAGGAAGTCGCCGTCCGGCCACATCGTACGCACGCGAGCTGTGCGGGCTGCAAGTCGCCTCTGCTGCTGCCATCAACTTCTCATCGCTCTCATCATCCAAAATCCAAGCCCGCCGTCCCAAGGTAACCCAGTCGCACAACCCACCGTCGGAAGCCAACTCACGCACACCCATCTCCCCCACCATCGTACTTCTTCCCAACCGCAGCCGCCGATCCAGGCAGAAGTCGCCAATCTACTCTCCCACTCCGTCTCCTCCTCATATCGCCGCAAAGATCTCATATCCCTCTCTCGTTCCCCTTGTTACGGTGCAAATCTCCTTCGTACTACAGCCACAACGCTGTGGACACTAGACACCACCACTACATCCTTGGCGGCGGCATGCCGCTCTTCTGCGGGTGGCAGCTCAACGACTGCTTGCTACCGTTGCGGCACCGGCGGTTTATGTTGCTATTTGCTCACCGTTGTGGCGCCGCTAACGAACCGTGAGCCCGTACACCGGCGTTGTCGCCTCTGCGTGGGCCGACCTGGCGGACGGAAGGCAACGGATGTAGCGCCTTTCACCTCCAACGGCGCGACCTCCTCAACTGAGCGGCGACGGCTCAACCTCCTCTGACTAGGTGGTAGGACGAAATCCCACCCTCTCTTGCTTCTTGCCTTGGTTCAGTTTTTTTGGGGCCAATATGGTTTATTTGCATGGACGAAATCCCTTCCTCTCTTTACTTAGATTGTTGAGGGTATAATACATAGGTACACATCGTATGGTGCTGAATATTCTGTACGTTTTCCTATAAATACAACAACGACGTACATATATAAGGTCTTCTTAGATGTAGTTATATAGCATACAAATGAGTCTTGCATGTGATTGTGATAGCATGTTGGGTTTGTGAAGTGTGAGCAGTAGCCAACACAAATATTCCTCACGTACGTGATTTTGATAGCCTGGTGAGGAGCATGATGTGTGAGGGCGGCATGCAGGAGCGTGGCAGCGACAGACGATGACTCAGGTAATCTCCCTTACACTTGCACCCCATCTTCTCCCTGTATCATGCACTCCCGCACCGGCGGACCCCATCTTTGTCCTCTCCAATGGCTCCCCCCCCCCCC
>LR738710.1:712775030-712795419 GCA_902687465.1 Secale cereale | reverse complement strand
TCCATCACACCTAATCACCCCTTTGAGAAACCATGCCCAAGCTGCAGAAATTTGAAGTTATCTTTCATGTAAATGTGTAAAAAGATGATTAGGTATCTAGGTCTTCAGTTCTATCACGGTCCAGTATCCAGTGGGGTAATTCCACATTGCACAACCACCTTTACTCAACAATTGCCTTGCTAACCATTCTATTCTTCAGAGTACAAGGCGAAGTTATCTGGTAGCATATTATTTGTCATTGAGAATAAACTAGGGAATATAGGTGATGCATTTTCATTCCACCCTTTAGAATTTTCTTGCTAAGTAGCCTGCACATCTCAATCATATGCAATCCCTCTTTGGTTCATTCTATAAAAAGAAAAGAGCGCACGATACAGGGGAGAATCTTGTAAAGTATACATAATGCTAATTGATATAATTGGAAGGTTTTTCTTTATGCTAACATTTTCTAATTAGAATTTTATTTGCTAGCTCGACTGGATTATCATGATATAATTAGCGACGTCGTGGTGTCATCATTGTCGGAGGAGACAACTCATATGAGGATGCCAAGGAGATGAATCAGATTTATTTACACATTAAGGTAATATATTCTTCCTTTATTGATGTACAAGTTTGTTTGTCAATGCAACATGGTATATCTTAATCTGGGCGGTGTTCTAACAGAAGATAGTGATGGCCTTGCCAACAACTAGCAGTAGAGTAGGGAGATGCGGAGAAATGGTGGTGCAGCAAGACCGATAGAGAAGCGGGATGAGGCAAACTAGCGACAAAGGTGTAAGGAAGGAGAGGAGATGATGGATAGCAGGTTGAGGTTGGGGGCAAATGCCACGGGGTTGTCGCTCCCTAAGTCTATTGACATGATCTGATCCATTCCACTTTCGTTCCAGGTTCCCTTTTATTAGCACTGGATTGATCTTATACTGTTTGGAGAAAAAATCTCTTCTATTAATTAAAGGAGGGCTTGCCATCATCGTTGTCGTGATGGATCGACCTCCTTCTGTCCTACACTCCACACAAAAGAAAACCAGCGACAAAATAGTCGCTGCAATTCAGGCAGAAAAACCGGAGTTAGTTGGAAACAAACCCACGTAAGCATACATTAGTCCAACCATAGTCCCACGATCCCCTCCCTCCCATCAGTGCCACCCGGTCTCTACAAATCGCCCAGATCCCTCTCGCACGAAAGCCACCCGCCCCTCTCTCGCCGACGTGATCATCTCTAGGATCAACCTGGGAAACCATAACTACTCCTGAACCGGTGTCATGCTACCAGAGGTTGCCACCGGGGTCAACATACGGGTAAGAGTTCATGACACATACGAGTTGAACTGCTACCATCCGACAATGTGAAGGTTGGACTTGTTTCTTTCTTTTTTAGGTGTTATGTAAAAATTATCATGACATGCAAAATCTGAATCTGGACAGTATTTTATTTGTGCTACTAAAATATGTGTGTATGGTGCCTTTTAGGTGTTGCAGGTTTCGAGACACATTGAGAAGTGTAGAGGAGATAAATAGAATTAGGCTCGCAGAGAATGCCGAAGGAAGGGTAGAGTCGAGGGGCACAACAGACTAATGGAGTAATCAGTTGGATGACGAGTACAACAAAGAGGAATGGAGCTAAAGGTGGCATGACGACCAGATTGCGAAGGAGAGCAAGATGATATTTGTGTTTGCTGAGTCAATATCATGTACTTTAGACTTGTCACCCCCGACCCCCGCGTCGCCTTGCTCGGGCGACTCGGGGGAACCCTGCCGCCGCCGCCGCGAGGCCCCCTCTCCCGCCCCCCCACTTCGCCGCCGCCGGAGGGGCCGCCGGCGTGGCCCACGCGTGCCCCAAGGAAGGTGGCGGCGGGGCCCTCTTCTCGCTCGATGGCGGTGGGGGAGGCTCGGCCCCCTCTGCTGCGCGACTCGGCGTCGATGGCGGCGCTGCGCGAGCTGCGACCTGCGGTCTCCGGCAGCCAGGGCGGGGTGGCGGCGCCCAGTGGTGCTCGTCCCCGCGCGGTCTGCTTCGATCTGCTTCGGTCGGCATCTGGAGGACACCCCGGCGCTGTTGCAGCGGCTTCTCGCCAGATCCGGGCGGCTGCGGCCGGATCCGGCCCTCACGCGGCGTGTGGAGCTGGAGGCTGAGGTGGGCGGGTCAGTGGAGCTGCTGTGCGTGGGGGTGACGGTGGTGTTGGGTTTGCTCCGGGCGAAAGCTTGCCGAGATCTTGCCGGCTGGCGGCGACGGCGTCTGTGGGCGTCGTTTCACCTTCCTGGAGGCGCCGCCATGGAGACCTGTATCCTTGTCCACCCTCGGATCCGCTATTCGGGTGAAAGCCTAAGGCCCGGCGGGGTCGGGCGACGGCGTCGTCATCGTCGCTTCCCCCTTGGGGGCGTCGCCTTGAAGAGCATTGGATCCCGTTTGCGCGCTCCATGGGCTGGACGCTCGCTGCATTGCGGTCGGCAGGTGTCCGTCCGGCAATGGTGATGTTGCGCGACTTCTTGTGTGGCAACGATGGCGGCTTTGGGCGGAGTTGGGCGGCTGCTGAGCTTTGGTAGTCGGTCTCATCCGGCGTGTTCGAGGGGTTGCCGTGCCTCGCTTGTCTCCCTGGAGTCGGAGCTGCAGAGGAGTGTCTCCGCGGTGACGATGACATGAGACGGGTGTTCGGTTCCGGTGCCGGCTCGGCGCAGGCACAGTGCTTTTCCCCTGCAATGCTCGTCGACAGAGTCGGAGCTGCCTGGTCGTCGGCGCGTGTGGTGGACTGTTTGGTATCGACCGGCGCAGGCCTCGGCGCTTCTGCGGTGAGGGCTTCATCGGTGGTCGTTGATGGTGGAGTCGGAGTCGCCCTCGTGGAGGCGTGATGACGATGACGCCGGATTGCAACCTCGACGGCGCTTTTCTCCTCAACGGCGTGTGTGCGTTCTTGTGTGGGTTGCCAGGTCGCCCTGTGTGCCTTGTTTTTGCGGGCTTATTGTGACGGTTTTTGCCCGGTTTTCCGTTAATTAACTGGGCACCTCTCTTCGATCTATTTTTAATGAATCGGGCCCTAAGGGACCGCGTTTCAAAAAAAAAAAATCATGTACTTTGAACTAAAACCACGACGAGTAATTTGGAACAAAGGGAGTACATAACTGTTTTGTTAAATTTGTAAGTGTAAGACTGAAAATTCAATTTGGCCCTCGGGCACCTATGCTCTTACTTCCAATTTTCAAATTTCATTTGTATAATACCCCAAAAAAAGTCATACTGTAGTAATCTACATGTTTGTTGAGCCTATAAATCTTCATAAAATAATTGAAATTAATTTTGTTTGTGCAAAAATAAGGGGTGTTGGTCGTGTTTCTACATATTTCTCTTTGCATTTCGTTCACCGGTGCTTGTTATTTCTGTACAGAATGCATATCTCATTGTTATTATTTTTAACCTTTTGATTCTCCGGATGATTATTTGTAGCCTGCACTGAGACCGCCCAATAGCAAAAAGGGTTAGGTTTGTACAAGATAATATTTGTATGAAAATACTCATTACCTGCATGCGACCTGCGTGATGTAACTTATAGTGACGATTCGACAAATGTCTCTTTGTCCAAGTTTGTTATATATTCCGTGGCAATGCACGGGCATTCGACTAGTATTATATATTTTTCTATAAAACTTCTGATCTATATTCATTTGCAATTGTGGTAGTATAATGAACACTAAAAATAATAAAAAATGCATCTAAATCCGTAGATCATATAGCGACGACTACAATCATTGAAACGAGTTAAAGAGGAGCCGCTGTCATCGCCCCTGCTTCGTCTGAGCCGCGCAAAATTTGTTGTAGTAAACGGTTAGGAAATCGTCAGCCAATTGCAGGGTTCTGAACAGAGGGACGCGACACAACGCACCCACCAGTTATCTTGCACGCGGCGCAGCCTGACCACCGACCACCGGCCGCACAGATCACAGTGCATATCACGTGTATCGCCCGTCCGCACTGTCAGGTCGGTAGCTCAGCTCCCGCAACAAAGCAAACACTCGATGAGTGTGTAGCCATCCGTGCCCTCTGGCTAGTCGCTACTCCTGAATCCGTAGCCTGCCCAGCATCAGCACGTGCAGACGAGACGCCCCTGCCTGCATGCTCCATGCATCTCCGCACTACTCCTACTAGTACTACATTCTGAAGACATCCACGCATGAACCTCTGAACCCGTGTACAATACTATACTTTCTGCACGGCTTGCAAGTTGCAACCCGAATGCCGATGAGATTGTTGGCACCACGGTCGAAGACATCGAGGAGCAATGAACCGAATCTTGCACCGTCATGCCCGCACCAGAATATTTTAACCACTGCAGAAACCCTCCTTCGTTTGTGTTTCAGAATTGTGTCCTGTGTGCTGAATTTGAATGGCGTCCACGCTTCTGAACCTCCTATATATAAACCCCCCATCGTCCCCGTCACACTCACCTAGCAAAATAACACTGTAACCTTAAGTTGGAGTACATCACCCCTTCCCTTGCAAAGCCACCAGCATCACGCAAGCAGAGCAAATGGCCTCGACCTCTCGCCGTATGGTTGCGTCCGTCCTCCTCGTCCTTCTCCTCCTCGTCGCCACAGGTGATCTTAACTAGTCTTCTCAATTTGTTAAGTCGTGCGGATGCTCAGATATGCACCCTCTAGTATATGTACATAATCGAATCTAGTAAGGTCTACATGCGTTGTGTACGCCATTTGGCCCATTTGTGTCTGATCCGACGGAGGAATAAAACTGCAGAGATGGGGACGACGAGGGTGGCGGAGGCGAGGCACGGGCACAGGCACTGCGAGTCGCAGAGCCACAGGTACCGTGGAGCGTGCTGGAGGGACGACAACTGCGCGCACGTCTGCATGACTGAGGGCTTCCCCTCGGGCAAGTGCAAGTTCCACGACTTCGAAAGCAAGTGCTTCTGCAAGAAACCCTGCTAGCCACCTCATGGACCGATGGATCGGCTAGCCGAGCACCAGGACCGCCGTCGTGTTCCTCCCGTGTTCTGTATCGCTTTCCTTATTCCGAATCTACTAGTAAGGTCTACATGCGTTGTGGTATGCCATTTCCTTGTTACTACAAGTGTTTTTGCTTCGTACGGTGTAACAATGTAGCCAGAGTATTAATAAAAGTTGGTCGTCGGTGTGCTTGGGCGTCTTTATCACCTTGTAACTGCGCGCAGTGTGAGCCTAATAAAAGTTCATCGTTTTTAAAAAGAGTTCATCGGTTTTCAAAAGAGTTCGTCGATTTCGAAAAACAGTTCATTGACTTAGAAAAAAATCATCAACTTTCAAGAAAAGTGTTCGTGAATTTGGAAAAAAGTTCATCGATTTTGAAAAAAAAATCATCCACGTTGAAGAAAAAGTTCATGAATTTTTTTCACAATTTTTTTCACGAATTTGGAAAAAGGAAGAAAAAAGAACAGAGCGAAAATAACAAAGAAAAACCCGAACAACCCAGTACCTAAGCACACAAGGTCAGTTGGTCTGGTGGTTAGAGCATCTCCAACAGCCGCGCTACGCGCCGCGCCCAAAAAAAGCGTTTGCCGCGCGTGCTTCGGCAGGTATAGCGCGGGGATAGGCGCTGGCTCCAACAGCCGCGCTATAATGCAGCGCGCGCGCCGCTCCAGCAGTGCCCAAAAATGCAGCGCGCACAATATTTTTTAATACATAAAATAAATTGCATTAAAATAAAAAAGGATACAAAGTTATTTTACATATTGCAACTAGATAGGTAATTCGAAAACATAGATAGATAGTTCGGCGCTAGATAGTTCGAAAACATAAAAAAAACTAATCCCAGTCGCTCCCGTCATCTGCACCATCATCGGCTTCGTCGTAGGTGTCGTCGGAGGTCGACAGCCAGATGTCCAACCAACGCTCATCTTCTGGAGCGAAGAAGAACCTCCCGCCTGCATCGACGAGGGCGGACTGCTGACACGCCAATGCCTTCCGACGACGCCTATCCAACCGCTCCTCGCGGCGCCGGCGCGTGTCCTTCTCACGGCGACTTGCCCAATATTGCTGCTCGTAGACGACGTCCTCCGGGTGGAGCCGGCGCCACTCCGCCATGCGCCGCTCGTCCTCCTGGGCGACGAGGAGGCGGTTCTACAGCGCAGTGTGCTCCGCACGGTTTCGTGCGGAGTTTAGACGAGGCGGCGAGGCGAGCTCTAACGCCTACTCGAGCGTGTGGACGTCGTCGAAGTTCATTTGGCGGCGCGGCCTGCCTAGGCGCCACGCCGCCGCGTCGAACGCGCGGGCGGCCTCGTGCGCCGTCTCGTAGGTTCCGAGACTAAGCCGGAGATCGCCGGAGCGTATCTCGGCGTAGAACCCGCCGTCGTTCGGACGCTCGCGGACGCCGCGGTAGCCCGACGAAGAACGGTGGCGCGGCGGCATGGTGGCGCGTCGGGGGCGGCGGCGGCGCTCTGGTGCGGCGGCGCTCTGGAGCGGTGGCGGCGCTATGAGGCGGCGGCGCTCTGGAGCGGTGGCGCGAGAGGCAGAGAGAGGGAGCGGTGGAGCTGTGGAGCGAGGGAGCGCGCGCTGCGTTTTATAGGCGCGCGGGAGGAGGCGCCGCAAAAATGACGCGCGAGAGGCCGCCATTTCACGCGCGCGCGGTTTTTCCGCCGCCGCTGGAGCGCGCCATTCTGCCCCGCGCGCGAAAACGGAAATTTAGCGCGCGCGCGCCTTTTTACGCCGCTGTTGAAGATACTCTTATGGTATAGTTCTCTGTAGAAACACGTCACTGGTAGGATTCCTGGATGGCATGCAATTTTTGCAGTTTAAAACAGAAAAAAGAGCGGAAGAAGAAAATGGGACGGGCCGGCCCGCTAATAAAACCGAGCGTACAGGGGTGTGCGCCCAGCACGAAATGGCCTATATTCAGCGCTTAAGGTGCCGAATAGTATCCGGGCTGATCCTATTTGACGCTCGTCAGCGTCAAAAGGCATTTCCTATTTGGCGCTGCGGGCGCCGGTTACAGGCTCTTTCCGCAAACCGGCGCCTGCAGCCGATGTAGCTGGGCTCGGCCCATTTCGCGCTCGCCCCCAACCCGCATCTCTATCCTTCGAGGCGCAAAAATTCGCGATAGCTGGGACTCGAACCGAAGATCTCCGGGCTCACATCGCACTGTGGTAACAACCCCGCCACAGCAACTTTATACACTAAGCTTCATCACTTATTTTCCTCATAGCAGCTATCACAAGAGCACTTTGTACTGCTGGTGGTGACACTCTGGGCCACATGGAAGGCTCGGCGCAAGGCGATCTACGAGGGTGTTTTCCAGACCCCCCAGGGAACGAATCAGTTTATACAATCATTCATAGCTGACCTTCAGACCATTGAAGGTGTGGGAAGGGAACAAAATAAACAGAAACCTATGCGACCTCCTAATCGCTGGATAGCACCACCCCAACAATGTGCCAAATTCAACGTGGATGCGGCTGTTAGAGTTAACCAGGGATATGGAGTTGCTGCTTCAATATGTCGTGACCAAAACGGTATGTTTCAGGGAGCTTCTGCTCTTGTGGTCAGGGGAATCAAGGATCCAGCCACACTTGAGGCTTTAGCAGTCAGGGAGGCTTAGCGCTTGCGGACGATCTCAATATCTGGAGGATTCAAGTAGCATCTGATTGCAAAGTGGTACTGGACGACATCAAGCACAAATCACCAACCACATATGGAGCTATTCTACATGAAATAATAGATCACAGCCACTCTTTTGTTTCTTGTAATTTTGTGCATGAGTTTAGGAGCTCGAATTACGAGGCTCACAATCTAGCGAAGCATAGTTTGAAGTTGGGGGTTGGCCGCCATGTGTGGCTAGGCAACCCTGGAAATCTCTCTTTTGTACCTTTGAACATTGTTACCAGTTAATAAAGCTTCGCAGGATTGTCTCAAAAAAAAAAAACTTATTTTCCTCATCATCTTTTCTTTCGTTTTTTTTTTGTTTTCTGTTTTTCTTTTCATTTTTTCTGTTTTGTGTTTTCGTTTTTTTCTGTTTTGTATTTTTCCTTCTTCCTCATTCGATGATTTTCTTTCGAATGTATCCACAAATTTTTTAAATTGATGAACCTTTTCAATTTCTATGAACTTTTTTCCAATTCAATGAACTTTTTCAAATTTAATAACCTTTTTTTTAATTCGTTGAACGTTTTACAAATCTGATGATTTTTTGAAAAAATTGGACGAACTTTTTCAAGAGTGATGAATTTTTCCTTAAATTTTGTGAACTTTTTTTAAACACGCTGAAATATTTTACAAAACCGATGAACTTTTTTCGAAAATGATGAACATTTTTTCAAAACCAATGAACTTTTTTCCAAAACGATGAACCTTTTTTCAAGATCGGTGAATTTTTTAAGTTTGTAACTCCGCCTATGTTGTCTCAACATAGTCGGTCCCAAGTCCGGGTAAAGGAGGAGGGTTGTGTTAGGCTTGGCGAGCCAACGTGAAAACTCAGCTACTCTTATGGAGATGAAACCCAAAAGATTTTCGTTGGGGCGTAACCCTCTCAGCGGCGCGCCACACCGGAACCCAGGTGTGGTGTCAAATGGGCAAGGGTCGGGACGTCACCCCCTTGGTGGAGCGCCATATCTTGATCTGGATACAGCGGCAAGTGAGCGAGGATCGGGTCGTCGCATCCTTAGTGGCGCGCTACATCGGCGCCCGGATGTAGTGGAAAATGAGCAAGGGTCTTCGCATTTGACTCGACGAGTGCGAAGGGTAAGGAAGCTAGCCGAGCCTAGGAGGATCCTCTTAGGTAGTTAGAACGCAGGGTCCCTGACAGGGAAGCTTCGGGAGCTAGTTGATGCAACGGTGAGGAGAAGTGTTGATATCCTTTGCGTCCAAGAAACCAAGTGGAGGGAACAGAAGGCAAAGGAGGTGGAGGGTACCGGCTTCAAGCTGTGGTACACCGGGTTGGCTGCAAACAGGAACGGCGTAGGCATCTTGATCAACAAGAGCCTCAAGCATGGAGTGGTAGACGTCAAGAGACGTGGGGACCAGATTATCCTGGTCAAGCTGGTAGTTGGGGACTTAGTTCTCAATGTTATCAGCGCGTATGCCCTGCAAGTAGGCCACACTGAGAACACCAAGAGGGAGTTCTGGGAAGGCCTGGAAGACATGGTTAGGAGTGTACCGATTGGCGAGAAGCTCTTCATAGGAGGAGACCTCAATGGCCACGTGGGTGCATCTAACACAGGTTTTGGAGGGGTACATGGGGGCTTTGGCGATGGCACCAGGAATCAGGAAGGAGAAGATGTCTTAAGCTTTGCTCTAGCCTACGACATGATTGTAGCTAACACCCTCTTTAGAAAGAGAGAATCACATCTGGTGACTTTTAGTAGTGGCCAACACTCTAGCCAGATTGATTTCATCCTCTCGAGAAGATAAGATAGGCGTGCGTGCCTAGATTGTAAGGTGATACCTGGAGAGAGTGTTGTACCTCAACATAAGCTGGTGGTTGCTGACTTCCGCTTCCGGACTCGTGTCCAATGGGATAGGCGTGCCAAAGTCGCTAGAACAAAGTGGTGGAAGCTCAAGGGGGGGGGGTTAGCTCAGGCGTTCAAGGAGAGGGTCATTAAGGAGGGCCCTTGGGAGGAAGGAGGGGATGCGGACAATGTGTGGATGTAGATGGCGACTTGCATTCGTAAGGTGGCCTCGGAGGAGTTTGGAGTGTCCAGGGGAATGAGAAGCGAAGATAAGGATACCTGGTGGTGGAATGATAATGTTCAGAAGGCCATTAAAGAGAAGAAAGAGTGCTTCAGACGTCTGTACTTGGATATGAGTGCACACAACATAGAGAAGTACAAGATGGCGAAGAAGGACGCAAAGCGAGCTGTCGGTGAAGTAAGGGGTAGGGCGTATGAGGGCATCTACCAACGGTTAGGCACGAAGGAAGGGAAAAGGGACATCTATAAGATGGCCAAGACCCGAGAGAGGAAGACGAGGGATATTGGCCAAGTCAAATGCATCAAGGACGGAGCAGACCAACTCCTCGTGAAGGATGAGGAGATTAAGCATAGGTGGGGGGAGTACTTCGACAAGCTGTTCAATGGGGAGAATGAGAGTTCTACCATTGAACTTGATGACTCCTTTGATGAGACCAGCATGCGTTTTGTGCGACGAATCCAGGAGTCCTAGGTCAAGGAGGCTTTAAAAAGAATGAAAGGAGGCAAGGCGATGGGCCCTGATTGTATCCCCATTGAGGTGTGGAAAGGCCTCGGGGACATAGCGATAGTATGGCTAACCAAGCTTTTCAACCTCATTTTTCGGGCAAACAAGATGCCAGAAGAATGGAGACAGAGTATATTAGTACCAATCTTCAAGAACAAGGGGGGGTTCGGAGTTGTACTAATTACCGTGGAATTAAGTTGATGAGCCATACAATGAAGCTATGGGAGAGAGTCATTGAGCACCGCTTAAGAAGAATGACAAACGTGACCAAAAATCAGTTAGGTTTCATGCCTGGGAGGTCGGCGATGGAAGCCATTTTCTTGGTTCAACAACTTGTGGAGAGATACAGGGAGCAAAAGAAGGACTTGCATATGGTGTTCATTGACTTGGAGAAGGCCTTTGATAAGATACCACAGAATGTCATGTGGTGGGCTTTGGAGAAACACAAAGTCCCAACAAAGTACATTACCCTCATCAAGGACATGTACGATAATGTTGTGACAAGTGTTCGAACAAGTGATATCGACACTGATAACTTCCCGATTAAGATATGACTGCATCAAGGGTCAGCTTTGAGCCCTTATCTTTTTCGCCTTGGTGATGGATGAGGTCACAAGGGATATACAAGGATATATCCCATGGTGTATGCTCTTTGCGGACGATGTGGTGCTAGTTGACGATAGTCGGACGGGGGTAAATAGAAAGTTAGAGTTATGGAGACAAACCTTGGAATCGAAAGGTGTAAGGGCATATTTCTCCCTAAGTAGTTTTGGTGATTGATGACAATGCATTTGCAGACTAATCGTGTGATCTAAGCTCCCACAGGTATATCTCACTTAGGCACAAGACGATTGCCTGCCCCTCGGATTCGATGGAAGTCAGTGTTTCCTTTTTGCTCCCTGTCGGTGGCTTTGAGTAATAGGAAAGCCGTACTATTAAGAGGGGGTCCGTTTCGGAAAGGTTAGGGTGGAATCAACACGTACACATCTTACTCTCACACCACCTTTCCCTTGCTTCTCTGGAGTTCCAACCATTTATTATCGTATATGCAAACCATGACTTCTTAACTAAAACATCTGCCTGGCAAGCGGTAGTACCGCTCCATAAGCGGTAGTACCGCACAGCCACACGATAGTACCGCCTGAAGACACGGTAGTACCGCACCAGCGGTAGTACCGCGGCTCCAGAACGGTAGTACCGTGTATCTGGCCCGGCACTGTATTAAGTGCGGAAGTAGGTGCGGAAGTAATTTTTTACTTCCGCATCCTATGCGGTAGTACCGCTTGCTCCAAGCGGTAGTACCACGTCGTGTTTTGCTACTACCGTATTTCTACGGATGTAGCCACGGATGTAATTTATTTCATCCGTGGTTGTTATCTTCTTGCTTGTTTTTGCCTAGCGGTAGTACCGCTCAGCAAGCGGTAGTACCGCAACTTACGTGCGGTACTACCGCTCTCTGCGGGCAGAAAACGTGCATAACGGTTGGATTTGCTCTCCCACTATATATAGGGGGTCTTCTTCTCCAAGAAGACTTACCTCTTCCCCCACATACTGTTGGGGAACGTAGTATTTTAAAATTTTCCTACGATCACGCAAGATCTATCTACCAGATGCATAGCAACGAGAGGGAAGAGTGTGTCTACGTACCCTCGTAGACCGGAAGCGGAAGCGTCAAGTGACGCGGTTGATGTAGTCGAACTTCTTCGCGATTCAACCGATCAAGCACCGAACGTATGGCACCTCCGCGTTCAGCACACGTTCAGCTTGATGACGTCCCACGAGCTTTTGATCCAGTTGAGCTTCACGGGAGAGTTTCGTCAGCACGACGGCGTGGTGACGGATATGATGTATCTACCGGCGCAGGGCTTCGCCTAAGCACTGCGACGGTATGACCGAGGTGTGTTTCTGTGGAGGGGGGCACCGCACACGGCTGGAACAATTCAACTTGTGTGTCCTAGGGTGCCCCCTGCCCCCGTATATAAAGGAGCAAGGGAGAGGCCGGCCCTAGAGGGGGCGCGCCAAGTGTGGGGAGTCCTACTAGGACTCCCAAGTCCTAGTAGGATTCCCCTTTCCTTTCTGGAGTAGGAGAGAAGGAAAGAGGTGGAGAGGGGGAAGGAAAAGGGGGCTGCACCCCTTGTCCAATTCGGACCAGAGGGGGGGCACGCGCCTCCTTCCTTTTGGCCTTTCTCCTCTATTCCCGTATGGCCCAATAAGGCCCATATACTCCAAAAAATACCCGAATCACTCGGAACCTTTCCGATGTCCGAATATAGTCGTCCAATATATCGATCTTTACGTCTCGACCATTTCGAGACTCCTCGTCATGTCCCCGGTCTCATCCGGGACTCCGAACTCCTTCGGTACATCAAAACTCATAAACTCATAATACCGATCGTCATCAAACGTTAAGCGTGCGGACCCTACGGGTTTGAGAACTATGTAGACATGACCGAGACTCATCTCCGGTCAATAACCAATAGCGGAACCTGGATGCTCATATTGGTTCCTACATATTCTACGAAGATCTTTATCGGTCAAACCGCATAACAACATACGTTGTTCCTTTTGTCATCGGTATGTTACTTGCCCGAGATTCGATCGTCGGTATCTCTATACCTAGTTCAATCTCGTTACCGGCAAGTCTCTTTTACTCGTTCCGTAACACATCATCTCGTGACTATCTCATTAGTCTTTTGCTTGCAAGGCTTATTATGATGTGTGTTACCGAGAGGGCCCAGAGATACCTCTCCGACACTTGGAGTGACAAATCCTAATCTTGATCTATGCCAACACCACGAATACTTTTGGAGACACCTGTAGAGCATCTTTATGATCACCCAGTTACGTTGTGACGTTTGATAGCACACAAGGTGTTCCTACGGTATTCGGGAGTTGCATAATCTCATAGTCATAGGAACATGTATAAGTCATGAAGAAAGCAATAGCAGTAAAACTAAACGATCATAGTGCTATGCTAACGGATGGGTCTTGTCCATCACATCATTCTCCTAATGATGTGACCCCGTTGATCAAATGACAACTCATGTCTATGGCTAGGAAACATAACCATCTTTGATCAATGAGCTAGTCTAGTAGAGGCATACTAGGGACATACTGTTTTGTCTATGTATTCACACATGTACTATGTTTCCGGTTAATACAATTCTAGCATGAATAAAAGACATTTATCATGATATAAGGAAATACAAATAATCATCTTTATTATTGCCTCTAGGGCATATTTCCTTCACATACTCCATTGTTGCTCCAAAGCTCCATTTCCGCCCGATCTCTCTCCCTAGCCAATCAAACTTGTTGATTTGCTCGGGATTGCTGATACGTCCAAAACGTATCTATAATTTCTGCTTGCTCCATGCCACTTTTGGGTGATATTGCTATGATATTCATACACTTCCATACACTTTTGATCATATTTGGACTAACCTACTAATCCAGTGCACCCCAGTGCCAGTTTCTGTTTTCGGCTGTTTTTGTATTTCAGGTTTTCACATTACGAGAACTGCCAGGAAAAATCCAGAAAAAATATATAAAAAATCAGCGTTCCAGGAGCTATCGTGCGGCCGAAGGACAGCCGGGGGGGCCACCAGGGCTCCAGGCGCCCTGGTGGCGCCCCCCCCCCTGGGCCGCGCCGGGGGGGCGCCTGGGCCCCCCGAGCCCCGTCTGGTGCCCCCCTTTGGCATATATTTAAGGTCCGTCGAGAAAACCCTGATTCCGGAACCCTTTTCTCCAGACGCGATTCCGATCTCCGCCGCCATCGCCATCAAGCTTCGGGGGACCAGAATTCCTGCGCCGGCACCCTGCCGGGACGGGGAAGTGCCCCCGGATTCATCTCCATCGACGTTGCTTCCTCCCTCCATGATGCGGGAGTAGTTCCTCCTCGGGGCTGAGGTTTCTACCAGTAGCTATGTGGTCAATTCTCTCTCCCATGATGTGATCTTCGTTGTGATCATAGGCTATGTTAATCTAGGGTGATCCCATGATATTTCCCCTTCCTCTATGTATTGGATTGATGTACTCACTTGTCTTTATCTAGTATAATCCCCGAGACCAAGGTGACAGCGGTCTATTGGACATGGATTAGAAGAATAATTTCATGAGTGATTTCCTTTTTGTGTGTTGATTGAAGATTGAGAGTCTCTTGGTGCTTGTCTTTGACTATCCTTTAGATATGTTGTGGTGATTGTGGGACTCTCTTTGGATGGCCGCGGTGACATTGGGAAATCCTTAGATTGAGAACTACGAACTTTGAGGTGTGCTTTTGTAGCCCTACATAATTCTCGTCCTCTCTTGACCACGAAGGAATGACCTCCGAGTGCGTCCCCTTTGCATGTTTTATGAGAAATATCATGTGATTCGATTGTGTTAATGTTGTTGGGAGTTGCCACTAGTGAAAGTATGAAGCCTAGGCCTTGTTTCCACCATTGCAATACCATTTGTGCTCACGTTTACCACTTGTTTGCTCGCTGCACTTTTTATTACAGATTTATATTACTTTGTTTTGCCATCCATATCACTTGCCATTTAACATCTCTTCGCCGAACTAGTGCACCTATACATCTGACAAGTGTATTAGGTGTGTTGGGGACACAAGAGACTTCTTGTATCTTAGTTGCAGGGTTGCTTGAGAGAGACCATCTTCAACCTCTACTTCCCTGAGTTCGATAAACCTTAGGTCATCCACTTGAGGGAAATTTGCTGCTGTCCTACAAACCTCTGCGCTTGGAGGCCCAACATAGTCTACAAGAGTAGAAGCGTGTGTAGACATCAAGCTATTTCCGGCGCCGTTGCCGGGGAGGTGAGCGCTTGAAGGTATATCTTTAGATCTTGCAATTAAATCTTTTTGTTTCTTGTTTTTATTTCACTAGTTATGTTTATGGAAAACCGTGCTATTGGATCGTTGCTTGCGGGAAGACGCCCCACACCTGTGGTGGTTGCTCCTCCCCCTACTGAAATTGTGCCCTATAAAATACCAGCTGGTATTATCGATTATGTTATGGCTAATCGTTATGCAGGAGACAGACATCCCGGTGAACACTTGCTATATCTATCACAACTATGTTCATTATTTAAGCTTGCAGGTGTATCAAGGGAGTTTGTCATGAGGAAATTATTTGCCTTGTCACTGAAAGGAAAAGCATTGGAATGGTATAGGCTACTAAATGACTCTCACCTACTGGAGTGGGAAGAGATCCAGTCTCTCTTTTACTCCAAGTTTTATCCTCTTCATGAAGTCCATGAGAATAGGAATTATGTTTATAATTTTTATCCTCATGACGGAGAGAGCATAGCTCAAGCTTGGGGGAGACTGAAAACGTTAATGCTAAAATGTCCTAACCATGGGCTCCCCAAAGATATGATTATTACTAATTTCTATGCGAGGCTTTCTCGATAGGATAAAGATTTGCTCGACGCTTCCTCTATGGGTTCTTTCACAAACAAAAAGATTGATGCTAAATGGGAACTCCTTGAAAGAATTCAATGCAACACTGAAGATTGGGAGATCGACAAAGGTAAAGAGTCAGGTATAATTTATGAGTATGATTGCATTAAGTCCTTTGTTGAAACTACAAGTTTTAATAAGTTTAGTGCTAAGTTTGGGCTTGATTCTCAACTCCTTGTTGATTTCCTCAAATCTTTTGCTTCACATCTTAATATGCCTAAGGAGGATTGGATCAAGTATCATAAACCTTTTAAAGAGACTTGCAAAGAAAATGAAATTGTTCATGATGATTGCAACATGCATGATCCAATTCCTAAAAATGAAGTTTTATATAAGCATGTTAATTTTTGTGGAGTGGATAGACCTTGTGAAAGGCCTATGATTGAAGAAGAGAAGTATTGTAAGCAACATAAGCATGAAAGAACAATCACTTGGGTCAGAGATTTAAATGAATTTGCTAGAGAATTGTGTGACCTTTATCCTTTTACTTGTGAACTTTGCCGTATAGAGGGTCATTTTAATTTTCAGTGCATGAACTTTCAAAACATAACTGTTAACCGGTTGTGTGATAACATGATCACCTCTGATCTTTATGATGAGCTTATGTTATTTTTGATGTGTGAAGAGTTATCAGAAAAGACTTCTTGGCTGGATGATAATGCCATAGGAATAAAAAACACTTTGCAAAATTGACATCTCTATTGTGTTGTTAATTGCCATGAAAATGATTACATAAGTAAGATTAGAAAGGAGGGAACTTTACCAAAGTATAAAAATGTCTCTTATATTTCTGCTAATAAAAAGGAGAGTTTCTTCCAAGTTTCCCCTATTGTTTCTAATGATAAACCAGGATATGTGGAGAAGCTTCATCTCCAACCACCCCCTCCTAAGGTGAAGAAGAAGAAAAATAAGAGGAGGAGGAGGAGGAGCAAGAAGGAAGAAGAATGGGTATCAACCTGGCCTGAGCATATTCCTCCCATCAACTTTTATCCTAACGTTGTAAGTTTAAAGAAGAAGGTGAAGTTTATTGCCTTAATTATCATCTTGATGATACGTCTGTAGGTACTATTGAAGATTATTTTGATTATGATATGCATGTTACTTATTGTGATTGGGAAAATGATGATAATGCTGCTTATGATCTTGAAAATATTTTTGGTACCAACTCTGAAAGTGAAGATATGGGAAGCTCTAAGCTTGGGGATGATAGGATTGCAAATCCTATCCCCACTAGTGATGTGATAATTGATAATTCTCTTGCTAGTAAGAATAAAGACAACATGTTTACAAATATAGTTGCTAGCAATGATAATGCTCTTCTCTACCATGATGATGTTATAACTCCAATCTATAGTGATTATAAAGGTACCTATGACATAAGGAGAAATTATCCTTATGAAACTTGTCATAATCATGAAGGGAATTACTCCCTTGTTGAACACCACCCTCCTAATATACAACTAATCTATAGTGTTCAAGTTGTTTATGATAGTCCTACTCCCACTATTACCAATGAGAAAAATTATGCTTATGTGGGGAGTGAGAGTACCTTTTTGCATGTGGATCATGGTAACAATGCTTTATGTGATGCTTATATTGTTGAGTTCATCCATGATGCCACTGAAATTTATAATGAGAGAGGGAGGCTTGGTTCTAAATATCTTAATAATAAGAAGTTTCCTCTCTTTATGGTGAATATTTTGAAGTTATGTTTGTTTTGCCTTCCTATGCTAGTTGCTTCGTGCTTCAATGAATTATTCTATTGCAATATTCCTATGCATAGGAAGCATGTTAGGCTTAAATGTATTTGGCATTTGCTTGATGCCCTTTTTTGTTCTTCAGCTCGTATTCTTACGAGTGCATCATTAAAGTCCTATGCCTAGCTTAAAGGCATAAAAGAAAGCGCTTTTGGGAGGCAGCCCACAATGAATGAAATTTTATTTTGCTTTTTGTTGTGTCTTGATGTTGTTACTACAGTAGCATCATCATTGTATCTTTACTTTTCAACTTTGTGCCAAGTGTAGCCTCTGATTGTAAGAAAGTTCAAAAGTTGTGACGTGCTGTCCAGGAAACAGATTCTGTCCTTGGATAGAAAAATTCGTATAAAATCACCAGATCATCTTTTTGGTCTGAATTTTGTCGACAGCGTGCTCTATACAATTGTATTTCGTGCGTCTGTTCTGAGTTTTTTTATTAGAGTTGCAGAAGTGCCCCGAACAAATCAATTACTACCTGCTGTTCTGTTTTTCACAGATTATGTCCTGTTTTGCCTTTCCTTCATTTTGCAAACCAAGAGCTTGCTTTTTATTTGCAAAAACCTTTTGGAAATCTTGAGAAACAGTAGAACTTCAAGAATATATTTATTTCCAGCAAGGTATAATTATTTTATTTAGGGTACTAACCTCGCTAATCAGATTATGATGAGTTATGTATGAAGGGAGTTTTCAAGTGTGCGAGGGAAGATGATAAAAAGATTCAGGAGTGTCAAACGCTCAAGCTTGGGGATGCCCCCATGCACCCCCAAGAAATATTCAAGAAGACTCAAGCGTCTAAGCTTGGGGATGCCCCCGTGCATCCCCTTCTCCATCAACATTATCAGTTCGTCTTTCGTTCCACTATATTTTTATCACTTCATGTGTTATGTGCTATGCTTGGAGCGTCTTGCTTTTAGTTTTCTTTTTAGTTTTTCGTAACGAGTCGGAACTCGGCGTTCTTTATGTGGGAGAGAAACACGCTCCACTTCTACCTAGAACATAACATAGAATTTTCATGTCTATCTTTGTTGTGTGTGTTCTTTGTCTTTTAATAGCTACTATCATGCTCTGCTCTTAGTACTCATGCTTATCTTTTCAAAGAGCTTTTGTTTAGTTGGTTGCTTGAACTCTCTTTAATTATCATGCTTATCTTAATAAGAGAGTTTGCTTCCGTTGCATTGGTTAATATGTCTATGATAAAGATGCTATGTGCATAATGGCGCTTAGTAGTTCAGGTTTTCTTATGGTTAGTCTCAAATAGCTGGGGGATTCCCAATGTGTTATTGGAGTACCAACTTGATTTGTTTGCCTATGATGTGGTATGGTTTAGTAATATCTTCCTTCGAGAATTTATTTTGATTGACTTGGCGTATGCTCACGCATATTTAAGACTGTAAAGAAAGTCTGTCAAGCCTTGATGATCTTTTATTTCTGAGTAGCGATATAACTACCATGCCTGATTCAATGTTGCTTTGTCGCTCTGCATGATTATGACCGTCATTGCTCTCTTAGTTGGTCGCTCCCAGTATTTTGCTAACCTCCACCTGTACTAAGCAGACTAACCTTGCAATACATAGCTCATGGGAAAGTAGCTTAAAAACTATTGTGGTAAAGAATATGTTGCCTATGTATCTTATTTCTTATAAGTTGCTTGCTGAGCGGTAACCATGTTTCTGGGGACGCCATCAACTGTCACACTTTTGTTGAATATCATGTGAGTTGCTATGCATGTTCGTCTTGTCTGAAGTAAGGGTGATTTGCCATGGGTTGAATGAGTATGCATATTGTTAGAGAAGAACATTGGGCCGCCAACCAAAGCCATGTATCATGGTGGAAGTTTTAGCTTGGACATTAATCCTCAATCTCTTATGAGAATATGCTTATGCATTAAAGAGGAGTCCATCATCTATTTTCTATGTTGTCCCGGTATGGATGTCCTCAAGTTGAGATCTGTCAAAAACGAGAAATCAAATGCGATTTATCTCCTTGGACCTTTGTACAGGTGGCATAGAGGTACCCCTTTGTGACACTTGGTTGAAACATATGTAATGCAAGGATAACCCATGGAAATCCGAGCTAATTAGGACAAGGTGCAAGCACTATTGGTATTCGATGCATGAGGCTTGCAACTTATAGGATGTCTTATGCATGACACATATGAAGTACTACTACCGTTGACAAAATTGCTTCTATGTTTTCAAAATAAAAAGCTCTAGCACATAACCATTCTTTTACTTTTATGTTGAGTCTCCACCTTCTTTTAAAGCACCAACTACTGAGAGCATGATTGTCATTCTAAGTGTAATGTGCATTGTCCCAAAGTAGCATTGTCTTTTGCATGATTGTGATATCGTTATTTCTGAAATCATTGTATCTAGTCATCACTTAAACCTTGAAGGTGCCCCTGCATTTATGTTTTGCTTCACTAAAGGGGGCAAGCTAGATATCACTTTATCATATTTGCACATCATGTTCATTGCAAATCTATTTGATGCTTCAATGTCATGTTGTAAAACTTTCAGTCATTTGTGATTTTCTCATGAGGCAACTTAATTACTATAGAATCATTGTCTCAGTAAGCTTTTGTCATATGACTATGAAAAAGTCCTATATGTTAATAGCATGTCACCACAGAAATTATTCTTGTTATCATTTACCTACTCGAGGACGAGCAGGAATTAAGCTTGGGGATGTTGATACGTCCAAAACGTATCTATAATTTCTACTTGCTCCATGCCACTTTTGGGTGATATTGCTATGATATTCATACACTTCCATACACTTTTGATCATATTTGGACTAACCTACTAATCCAGTGCACCCCAGTGCCAGTTTCTGTTTTCGGCTGTTTTTGTATTTCAGGTTTTCACATTACGAGAACTGCCAGGAAAAATCCAGAAAAATATATAAAAAATCAGCGTTCCAGGAGCTACCGTGCGGCCGAAGGACAGCCGGGGGGGGGGGCCACCAGGGCTCCAGGCGCCCTGGTGGCGCGCCCCCCTGGGCC
>LR738710.1:712757660-712774975 GCA_902687465.1 Secale cereale | reverse complement strand
GGGGGGGGGGGGGGCTCCTGGGCCCCCCGAGCCCCGTCTGGTGCCCCCCTTTGGCATATATTTAAGGTCCATCGAGAAAACCCTGATTCCGGAACCCTTTTCTCCAGACGCGATTCCGATCTCCGCCGCCATCGCCATCAAGCTTCGGGGGACCAGAATTCCTGCGCCGGCACCCTGCTGGGACGGGGAAGTGCCCCCGGATTCATCTCCATCGACGTTGCTTCCTCCCTCCATGATGCGGGAGTAGTTCCTCCTCGGGGCTGAGGTTTCTACCAGTAGCTATGTGGTCAATTCTCTCTCCCATGATGTGATCTTCGTTGTGATCATAGGCTATGTTAATCTAGGGTGATCCCATGATATTTCCCCTTCCTCTATGTATTGGATTGATGTACTCACTTGTCTTTATCTAGTATAATCCCCGAGACCAAGGTGACAGCGGTCTATTGGACATGGATTAGAAGAATAATTTCATGAGTGATTTCCTTTTTGTGTGTTGATTGAAGATTGAGAGTCTCTTGGTGCTTGTCTTTGACTATCCTTTAGATATGTTGTGGTGATTGTGGGACTCTCTTTGGATGGCCGCGGTGACATTGGGAAATCCTTAGATTGAGAACTACGAACTTTGAGGTGTGCTTTTGTAGCCCTACATAATTCTCGTCCTCTCTTGACCACGAAGGAATGACCTCCGAGTGCGTCCCCTTTGCATGTTTTATGAGAAATATCATGTGATTCGATTATGTTAATGTTGTTGGGAGTTGCCACCAGTGAAAGTATGAAGCCTAGGCCTTGTTTCCACCATTGCAATACCATTTGTGCTCACATTTACCACTTGTTTGCTCGCTGCACTTTTTATTATAGATTTATATTACTTTGTTTTGCCATCCATATCACTTGCCATTTAACATCTCTTCGCCGAACTAGTGCACCTATACATCTGACAAGTGTATTAGGTGTGTTGGGGACACAAGAGACTTCTTGTATCTTAGTTGCAGGGTTGCTTGAGAGAGACCATCTTCAACCTCTACTTCCCTGAGTTCGATAAACCTTAGGTCATCCACTTGAGGGAAATTTGTTGCTGTCCTACAAACCTCTGCGCTTGGAGGCCCAACATAGTCTACAAGAGTAGAAGCGTGTGTAGACATCAAGCTATTTCTGGCGCCGTTGCCGGGGAGGTGAGCGCTTGAAGGTATATCTTTAGATCTTGCAATTAAATCTTTTTGTTTCTTGTTTTTATTTCACTAGTTATGTTTATGGAAAACCGTGCTATTGGATCGTTGCTTGCGGGAAGACGCCCCACACCTGTGGTGGTTGATCCTCCCCCTACTGAAATTGTGCCCTATAAAATACCAGCTGGTATTATCGATTATGTTATGGCTAATCGTTATGCAGGAGACAGACATCCCGGTGAACACTTGCTATATCTATCACAACTATGTTCATTATTTAAGCTTGCAGGTGTATCAAGGGAGTTTGTCATGAGGAAATTATTTGCCTTGTCACTGAAAGGAAAAGCATTGGAATGGTATAGGCTACTAAATGACTCTCACCTACTGGAGTGGGAAGAGATCCAGTCTCTCTTTTACTCCAAGTTTTATCCTCTTCATGAAGTCCATGAGAATAGGAATTATGTTTATAATTTTTATCCTCATGACGGAGAGAGCATAGCTCAAGCTTGGGGGAGACTGAAAACGTTAATGCTAAAATGTCCTAACCATGGGCTCCCCAAAGATATGATTATTACTAATTTCTATGCGAGGCTTTCTCGACAGGATAAAGATTTTCTCGACGCTTCCTCTATGGGTTCTTTCACAAACAAAAAGATTGATGCTAAATGGGAACTCCTTGAAAGAATTCAACGCAACACTGAAGATTGGGAGATCGACAAAGGTAAAGAGTCAGGTATAATTTATGAGTATGATTGCATTAAGTCCTTTGTTGAAACTACAAGTTTTAATAAGTTTAGTGCTAAGTTTGGGCTTGATTCTCAACTCCTTGTTGATTTCCTCAAATCTTTGCTTCACATCTTAATATGCCTAAGGAGGATTGGATCAAGTATCATAAACCTTTTAAAGAGACTTGCAAAGAAAATGAAATTGTTCATGATGATTGCAACATGCATGATCCAATTCCTAAAAATGAAGTTTTATATAAGCATGTTAATTTTTGTGGAGTGGATAGACCTTGTGAAAGGCCTATGATTGAAGAAGAGAAGTATTGTAAGCAACATAAGCATGAAAGAACAATCACTTGGGTCAGAGATTTAAATGAAATTGCTAGAGAATTGTGTGACCTTTATCCTTTTACTTGTGAACTTTGCCGTATAGAGGGTCACTTTAATTTTCAATGCATGAACTTTCAAAACATAACTGTTAACCGGTTGTGTGATAACATGATCACCTCTGATCTTTATGATGAGCTTATGTTATTTTTGATGTGTGAAGAGTTATCAGAAAAGACTTCTTGGCTGGATGATAATGCCATAGGAATAAAAAACACTTTGCAAAATTGCCATCTCTATTGTGTTGTTAATTGCCATGAAAATGATTACATAAGTAAGATTAGAAAGGAGGGAACTTTACCAAAGTATAAAAATGTCTCTTATATTTCTGCTAATAAAAAGGAGAGTTTCTCCCAAGTTTCCCCTATTGTTTCGAATGATAAACCAGGATATGTGGAGAAGCTTCATCTCCAACCACCCCCTCCTAAGGTGAAGAAGAAGAAAAAGATCACGTTAAACGTGTTATTATGAAATTACCACGGACAACGACCAGGGCCAGGCCCACCTGTCTCCTAGGTGGTCGCAACCCGCCCTGTCGCTCTGCCACAAAGTAACCATCAGGGAACTGTCGGGAACCCAGGCTCACCACTACCTGGGTGGAACCACCTGCCCCTTCAGCCCCCATATCTGAATCATCATCATGTGTATGTAAAGTATGTATATAGTATATACCCGTGATCATCACCCGAGTGATCACGGACCGATAGAATAGCATGGCAGACGGACAAGAATGTATGGCCACTGATGGAATACTAGCATCTTATACTAAGCATTTAGGATTGCAGGTAAGGTATCAATAGTTATAGCAACAATGACAGGCTATGCAACAGAATAGGATTATTCGATAACAGTAACATGCTACACTACTCTAATGCAAGCAATAGAGAGAAGAATAGGCGATATCTGGTGATCAAGGGGGGGCCTGCCTGGAAGCTCTGCAGACGAAAGGAATCTTCGGAATCGTAGCCGTAGTCGACCGAAGCATCAATTGTCTCGGGGTCTATCACAGTATCGGAGTCTATCGAAAATAAGCAACGAAGGGGGAAACAAATAAATAACAGAGCAAACAATAGCATCACAAAGCATAACATGGCAAAAGGCGATGCTACGTGTGACCTAACGCGGTGCTTGGTGATACAAGCGAAGAGGAATAACATCCGGGAAAGTATTCCCGGTGTTAGGCATTTTCGGGCAGATGAAACGGAGGGGAATGTTGCATGTTCGGTATGATAGAGATGTGTGGCGGACGAACGGACCGCGTATTCGGATTCGTCTTGTCGTTCTGAGCAACTTTCATATATAAATTATTTTCATCCGAGTTACGGTTTAAAAGATATGATTTTCTAAAGTTTTTATTAATTTCTGGAATTTAATATTAATTAAATTAATTCGAAAAGGATTTATGACATCAGCATGACATCATGCTGACGTCAGCATGGTTGACTGGTCAAACTTACCAGTGGGTCCCACCTGTCATTAACTGATTAACTAATCAGAATTAATTAGGTTAACTATTGTTTAGGTTAAGCTAATTAAGATTAATTAAATTAGTTAATCCTTTAATTAATCTAATTAATTAATATTTAATTGTTTTTATTTATTTTTTGTATATGTATTTTTTTATTCCTTTTGGGGGGGGGCTGGGCCCCCCAAGTCAGTGGCCCAGAGGGCCTTAGTTGGCGATGGGTAATGGGCGCCAGGGTTCGGGCGCATGAACCCAGGGCGCTGGGCGCCCGATGCAGCCTGCGAGCGAGCGGAAGCCGCGGCGCAGGCGGATGGCTTCGGCAGCGGCGGAGCGGCACTTGGAGGCGGCCGGCGAGCGGGAGGGCGCCGGCAGCGGCGCACAGAGGCACGGCAGGCGTGGCACTGGGAGGCGGGTGGTGCTGCCGCGGTGGGGGCTGTGGGCGGGAGCGACGAGTCGCCGGGCGCGGCGCTGGGTGGCCATGGCCACGGCGAGGCCATCCGGCCGGCCTCGACGGGTGGAGGCGAGCAAGGGAGGAAGGCGGATCGAGGGTAGTCGGCGGTGCGAGGTGGCCGCGGCCGCGGCGGATGCGGGAGCTATCGGCGGCGGCCCGGCCTGGGGCTTGGAGCGCGGCCAAGGGGGCGGAGCGATGCAACGGGCAGGGGAGCCGAGGCGTGAGGCGGGGCAGAGGAGAAGGTGCGGCCGGCGTCGGCACGCAGCAAGCCTCGACAGGAGGGGGGCGCGAGGGGGAGGGACTGCGGCGTGCGGGCGCCTACGGCGGGGCGGGCCGAAGGCATCACGGCTGCGACGACCGCGGGCAGGAAGGGGCGGAGCCGGAGTGGGGTCATGGGCGCGGAGCATGGAGAGGCGTTGTGTCACACCCTGATTTTCATGTCACATTGCTTAAGCTAATTTTCATCTTAAAAATGTGGATTTGCAAAAACTTTTGAGTGTTTTTGACCTTGCTTGATTTGACTTTTGTCTGCTGTTTGCTAGTGCTCTAAAAATCAAATAAATCCTCCAACTCTTATACTTCATCTCCTTGACCCAAAACCTTTTCCCAATGATCATGCCATGTGTATAGACCAGTATAGAATTTTCTTATAAAAATATTTTGGCCAAATGGTATTTTCAAAAATTAGTTTTCCAAAAACCCCTGAATTGAGATTTGCACTGCAAGTACCTTATTTAGGGTGTGAAAAATCTTTCAAAAAGTTTATTTGAATCCTATTAGGTATAGGACTCCCAGAAACCACAAAAGTATAATTTTAAAAGTTATTTTTATATTTTATTTAAAAGCTTTTTCTTAAGGCCAGAAATGGTCTTTAATAGGGAAAAATTATTTAATCATTTCAAAAATATTTGCCAAAATTCAGGGAGACTCATAGGACATATATTGTCCATATATAAGAGTTTCAGCACATGGTCATGTTCAAAATATTGGGCAAATCCTTCCAAAACCCTTTTCTGGATATTTCAAGCTTTTGAAATATTTACAAAGGAAATATTCTCCAAAAATTCCAGGGAAATTCTATCATGTCATATATGACATATTTGATGATATTGCAAAGCCTCATGCCTTGAAGATCAAGGAAACATCCTCAAACCCCTTCAAAACCATTCTGTCCATATTTGAAGTTTGAGCAACTCTACATTGCCAAACTTGTCCAAATGCTCTCAAATTTGGTGCACATGCTAGAATGGCCTAATAAGGCATCTAGACAAAATGGCACAAGATTTGGAATAGAGCAACTTGATCAGATCACCCCAAAACCCTTTCTGTTCAAATGCAAATTTGAACAACTTTACATTGTCAACTTTTTATCTAGAGCCTCAAACCTTGTGGGCATGTTCATAACCCCAATTGATGATGCTACACCAAGTGGTGCATCAAGGGGAGATGATTTGCTTGACTCAAACATGGTGAAACCATTTCTGTTGATTTCTAGGGTTCACTAAAGTTACATTGGCCACTTTGCCCAAATGAGCTCAAATTTGGTGTAGGGGCCTAATTATATGTGACATTTGATCCTGTTAAGTCCCATGTCAAGTGGATGTCATTTGCTTGACCAAACACTGATCAAACACCTTCTGTCCATTTACCAAAACCAGTGTTTGAACCTCTTTTACTTTTTCTCCTTACCTCAAATTCTTACCACAGCCTATTCTGATCATCATCTACCCCCAGTAACATTCCCATGGCCTCAGCTCAATTATTGGAGGGGGTAAAACCCCAATTTACACTGCTGGACAGCAGGTTTCACCCTCTTGCCTCTTCTGGACCCTCCTCTCTCCCGTGCACCTCCCAGACGTCTTCCCTCTTCCCCTAGTGCTCTCCTTGCCCCACCATGGCCGTCGAGCCGCCGTCGGTCTCCTCCCAAGTTCGCTCCCTGTGGCCTTCCTCTTCCCTGTTGGCCACCAGGAGGAGAACGACCACTGGTCTGCGGAGCTCTCCGTACCCTCGCCACCTCTTCCCGTGCCCCGTGGTGTCCGCTCCACCATCACCCGACGAGTCCGCCGCCATGGCCGGTGCAGGAGATGCTCCAGGCCATCCCCTGCCGCCCCAAGGGCCTTCCCCGACGCGCCGTACCCTGGGGGCCCCTCCGGTGGCCGCGCCCTGGCCAGGGGTGGCCTGTGCCGCCGGGACGGGCGCCGGCGTCGCGCGGCCCGAGCCTCCCCTCCCCTCTGTTGCGGGAGCGGGAGGAGGAAAACGACCCTGCAGAGGGGGCCCACCTGGCAGCGACCCAGCCAGCAGGGCCCAGCCGTTTAAGTGGAGACGGCAACGGCGCAGCCCGCCTTCCCCGCGCGGAAGCGCATCGCCGAAAGGCGCCTCCGACGTCACCGCTCCCCCCTGTGCACGTGGCCGAGCCATGGGCCGGCCCAGTTTCTATGCGGCCATCCTCCGCCCAATGTGCAGCATAAGGGTATAACCCCTATTCCTTTCCCTTTTTCTTTACCCAGTCAACTTCAAAAATGCCTAGATAATTCAAATGAACTCCAAATTGCATGATTCAAATTTCCAATGGCTCCATAAATCATGCTCTATCACATGGTGCAGCATGCACAATATTCCAGAAACATTTCTTTCACAAATATTTATCAAATGCCCATTTTCCACTTTCTGTGATTAACTTTAGAAAATCACAGAGAGCTCATTTTTGATCCAAATGCAGTGATTCAAGTTCCTAGATGCTTTTCATGTCCAAACTTAGTTTTGGAACATTTTTTATAATAGTTTCTGTACCCCACCAAATATTGAGCCATTTCTTCATATTTATCAGCTTTGCAAAATCCTAGGAAGTTCATTTCAAATCCAAATCCAGTGAAACCAACTCCTAAATGCTTCTAAAATCATGACTTGATGATGGGTACCTTTGCTCATCATTCAAGAAAATATTTCTGTATACTTCTTTCAAATCCATAAACCCTTTAGTTCCATCATATTGAAATGTTCCAAACTACCTATTGATCCAACACCTATGAAACCACCTTGGTCATTTCTAATATGACCAGAGGTATCCTAGAAAAGTCCAACTCCTATTTTTAGAGCACTTTTATCTTTGCTTTGATTGTGTTGCTTATTATGATCGTTTCCATCGTTAGTTGACGTAATAAACGGAGTATTCGGAGATGGACCAGAAGATTTGAAGACTCGGAAGAATAAGGCAAGCAGCCCTTTGACCATGTTCAAGAAACCTTTTTATGCATGTCTCATAGCACCTTATTATTCAATGCATCGGAACCATGTTGAGGTGGAAACCACTTTGGTTGCTACCCCTGTTACTTTACTGTTGAAACTTGCATCAAACATGACCCTACCTTCCTATGAGGGTTATGTGGGTGGGAGTAGATAGATGTATGCTATAGTAGTTGGCTACGCAAATGGGTCGGGGTTATGCATTGAGTGAGACAAGTGTGGTCTGACATACTTGCTAATGACCCAGTGGGTGACACTAATGCCCCTGGGAGTTGATGAGGAGCTAGGGCACTACTTGGTGAAGAAGTAGTGTGCCGAGGCTTGACGAAAGTGTTGTTTACACAGATAGATTAGATTTATGTGTGACTACCGTCCCAACCAAACATGCGCAACCACTCTACCCTTATATGGGAAAAGGGCAGTATTGATTACCTAGGTCGATACTAGCATGGTGCCCGCATTACTAGTGACGGGGGTGACATGAGGTCACTCTCGGGACGGGGTCGTGCTTGGATAGGCGGCCATGACTGTTTTCACAGGGCACCGGACACACCGTTGGTACCCCGTGCTTGTGATATGTGATGAATACGGAGCGAGTCTCCACAAACCTTGAGATGTGAAATGTTTGGCACGGGGCTGTTACCAATCGAGTGGACTCCATATTAGTGTCGCCTAGGGAAAGATAGTGATCGGGTGCTTACCCCGGGTACTTGAGGTACCGCGGGTCGTGGATGACACGGAAGTTCCCCGGATCTTGTGGGTAAAGTGTGCAACCTCTGCAGAGTGTCAAAATATTCGAATAGCGGTGTCCGCGGTCAAGGACAGTTGGGTGGTGCTACTTAGACTATGTCCATAAGTTTCTGGGAAACAACACGATTCAGAGATATTGTTGATGTGATTGTGAGAAAGTCACTATGAGTTTGTGCATGAGTTGATTACAACTCTTTCTCGATATTGATGTCTGTGACCTCCTGATACTTGTTACAGACACATGCATATCCATGTTATATGTTGATCATACCTGCATATGAAAAACTAGCTTTCCGCAAAACTACCAATTTAGCAGTAGAGCCTTGCTTAATTATTCTGTTATCACACTTGGGTTGCTTGCGAGTACATTCAATGTACTCATTGGCTTGCCACTGGTTATTTTATTGGCCAGGCATGAGAGCACAGGTTATGATGAAGATTTCTTGGTGACGAGCATGCGAGCTAGGACGCTTCCCAGTCAGAATGCCTGTAGGGTTAAGGCAGATGGCATGGGTCCAAGTTGTTATTGAAGATTTCCGCTGCGATGATATACTCAAGGCTTGACCATTATGGTCCTATTTGTGTAACACGGTATGTAAGGATGTAAGACTCTTGTTATTCAGCATCTGTGTGTTCAGTGAGCATTGATCTCTGGGATCACTGTACACGTGCATTCGGTGATCACGACTTATGAGTCGGGGTCCCCATAGAGCTGGTATCAGAGCCATCCTGACTGTAGGAAGCCTTAGTTAGCATGGTCGTTAGTTAGGGTAAAACTATTTTCAAAACTATTGCTAGTTTTCAAAACTACCTATACTTCTCTTCCCTTCTCAGTTTTTCGAAAACTAGGCTATACTTGGTCTCTTCCCCTTCAAAACCTTGGTCGCTAAAACCCCTATGCCCCTGACCACTGGATTTTCTGTAATCCTCGTGGAGTGCACCTTGCCAAACACTCACCCACCACTTTTGCACGCAAGATTGGAGACACCACGACAAGATGATACCAACAGAAAATCCATCCTCGATGAGTAAGGACATGAAGACCCAGAAGATGGTGCAACCCTAGCCTACGATGACCATGGCATGAGATGTGCAAAGTCATGATATGCATCGCTAATAGAGTAATCCTGTCACTACCGTTGTTGTATCGACAACCACCGGTGGATGAGAACCTTGCCATTTGGTCCGCCTCACTATGGTGAGCAGGAAAACGGTTCTCTTCGTCCCCCGCTCTTGGTGTCGATGTTTTCATCAACGAAACCGACATGTTGGACCTCTATTATGCCTTGTTATTGTCATTGCATATGGATTGCCTACCTGGTACCCTCGACGCCCCAGAAGGCACAAGGGATCGTCATGATTAAAGAGACAAGAGAAGACCAAGTCAACGCCAGCTACAAGGAGGCACCTTCACCCCATCACCTCATCAGGCGAGAAGTTGTTGAAGAATCTTCAGGCTCAACCTGGATCGTTCATCAAGCAACTACAAGGGACATGGCAACACCTGAGGAAGCTCAGAAGACTGCACGAGGCACAAGTCACGACACTGAGTCCGAGAACCCCTAGGGTAGGATGAGTCGTGTACCCCCTATGCGCAGTCGAGTCCATATGATGGTTCGAATAGAACCGTGATTGTGTGTTGTTTGCTTTTATTCGTTTGTGTTTTGATATAAGTCGCACTTTTGCCCCAGGCAATAAGTGCATGGCTATATCACCTTCCTTGCCTTGTTTCTTTTGTTTCGGCCTTTTTGCACCCGTTTGTTGCACCTGCACTATAGAACCCCCTTTAGGCATTTCCCTCCTCTACGCTGCTTCTTCCCTCTATTCTCTCTCTCCCCAATTGAAGACCCGCAAGACGAGATGCACCAAGGATTCTACCTCGACAGCCAACTGGCACCGAAGACTCCTGCTACAACCTCCACGATAAATTACAACCCCGTAGAGTTATGTTTAACCCTCCAGACCAGTAACCCCATTCCTAGACCCTTTGAGACTTCCCGAGACACTCCATCACGAATCCTTAACCATGTGCCTAACCCATGGTAAGGCGAGAGAACCTGTTAAGCCTTTATAACCTTGCACAACACTGGGTTCGTAAAGGAGCTAGTGGACACGATGAGTGAGCACGTTTTCATCCTGATATAGCACGAGGTCTGACGATGCCATAGATAGACCAGTTCGAGGATATTGGACAGATGACTTGGTGGTTTGTATCAGTGACTTCGAGGAACTATCTGAGACCTTGATGGATTGTGAGGTTTTCATGTTGGTAGGATCATGACTTTGGGAAAGCCGGAAGAAGTACCCGTTGGACATAAGATTTGGATTTATGTAGGTGACTCTGGTTGGTATAATGCTGGATATGTCTGCATGATTCGGAGTAAGATTGGATTTAGGCCTATGATCCTGATTATGACATCATGCTTCTCGGTGGACAATAACCTAGGAGATTGGATTATTTGTCGGAGTTGATTTAGGGATCTATATAATCGTGATCTTGGAGTTACTTGACCCGGATGATGGGAATTTGGTGGACATACTGTCGTAGTGCCTAGTCCTTCCGAGTATTTGGATATTATAGGGACTTGAGACCTTGTGGAACACCGTAGACATCGGATTTGTAGAATTGTTGGATTATGTGGTGATTGATGGTAATTACCGGGCTATTGGAGTTGATCTATAGGAAGGAAACAAATCTTGGAGTGGCATATGACGTGTTTCCTTAAAATAGAGATGCATTATCTTGAGCCTTGCTAGACTAGGTTGAGCTCTTGGATTGTGGAGTTTAATTCAAGTTTAGCAGCATGTATGATCTACCTTTGGATTTTAGAGGTAGACATACACATGGATTTGGGGATCATAGACAATATAGTTTTGTTAGACCGTCTCTTGAGAGTCATGAGGATAGGTATGGCATGAGTGGTGATCGAAGTTGGTCTATGCGAGAGATGCTTTTTCGTTTGGAGTACTAGATAGAGCTATTGGCATCTCAGAAACTGTGCTTAAGGATAAGATGATATAAGTTCACTCACTCACTAGAATCCTTGAAACCCTTAAGCCCCACCGAGACACAACCTGGTCAGATTCTGACCACGGGCCTTGACTCCGAGTCAGGAAGGCCTCTGCAAATACTCAACCGAGACCACCACCAATACCCCAGCTTACCTTGCGTACCCCTTAGACCTCACGGAGTAATTGGACAAGATGGGTAACATCATTATTTGATGGCCTACTTGCCTGCCCGAAGACAAAGAAGAGACGGACAACTGGATGGAAGACATTTGAAGACCGCCCTGTCAAGAAGGAAGATCTACACCGACCACCGTCATCAAGAAGAAACTTCCGCGTTGAAGACCGGGCATATCTGCAAACCACCCCTCTCAAAGGAGCCGAGCATTTCCGTGTCGAAGGAACGCTCACACCAAGTTGTATCAAGACTTGAAGGCACGATTCTGGTAGCGCGAGATGAAAAGAGAGATTTGCAACCTATGTTGCAGAGTGTGATGTGTGCCAAAGGGTCAAGCTGAATATCAGCGACCTGCTGGATTGCTTCAACCACTCAAAGTTCCTGACTGGGAGTGGGATAAGGTCGGAATGGACTTCGTCACTGGCTTACCAAGGTCAGATAGAGGACATGACTCTATTTGGGTCATAAACGATCATTTGACCAAGGTAGTCCATTTCATTCCCGCCAAGACCCCTTATGATGGCAACCGACTGGCAGCTCTCTACATCGACCGAATCGTAAGTCTTCACGGCGTTCCCAAGGAGATTGTGTCAGGTCGAGGAACCCAGTTCACCTCAAGGTTCTGGAAGAAGTTCCGAGAAGCCTTGGGAACCAAGTATCTTTCAGCACGGCTTTCCACCCACAGACCGGAGGTCAGACTGAGCGAGTCAATCAGATTCTCGAAGTCATGACTCCGAGCCTGTGTCTTGGCATATGGAGCCAAGTAGGAGGATTGTCTCCTTTTTGCCGAGTTCTCCTATAACAACAGTTACCAGTCGAGCCTTCAGATGGCACCATTTGAGGTGTTGTGCGGACGCAGATGTCGCACACCCCTCAGCTGGTCAGAGACTGGAGTGGGACTAGTCTTTGGACCAGATATTCTCCGCGCAGCGGAAGAGCAAGTCCAACTAGTCAGAGAACGTTTGAAGGCAGCCGAGTCAAGGCAAGAGAGCTATGTTGACACTCACCGTCGGGACATGAGTTTCCATGTTGGGGACCGTGTGTACCTGCGGGTAACTCCTCTGAAGGGAACCAAGCGTTTCCACGTCAAGGGGAAGCTCGCACCAAGGTTCATTGGACCCTTTGAGATCACTGCGAGTCATGTGGTAGACGGCTCCCCAGCTAGATCTACCACCTGAGATACCCTCCGTGCACCAAATCTTCCACGAGCCCCCACTCTGGAAGTACTTCTTACCTCCTAGCTAGCCCGATGCCCGCAAGGACATAGATCACCGAGCCTTTGACAGCTAACCCAACCTAACCTATGCAAGAGACCCCTCAGCAACCTCCATCAAGGAAGGCCTCAAGCAAGAAGCCATACCATCAAGCACTTCAAGATTCCAAGGAGCGCCACTCGGAAGCAGAACCAACAAGAAGAAGTGAAGACTACCCCGTATCCAAGACTCCGCCTTTCTTTCCACGCCTAGTCTGGGAATCTCGGGGACGAGATTCTTGTAAGGGGGGTAGGTCTGTCACACCCTGATTTTCATGTCACATTGCTTAAGCTAATTTTCATGTTAAAAATGTGGATTTGCAAAAACTTTTGAGTGTTTTTGACCTTGCTTGATTTGACTTTTGTCTGCTGTTTGCTAGTGCTCTAAAAATCAAATAAATCCTCCAACTCTTATACTTCATCTCCTTGACCCAAAACCTTTTCCCAATGATCATGCCATGTGTATAGACCAGTATAGAATTTTCTTATAAAAATATTTTGGCCAAATGGTATTTTCAAAAATTAGTTTTCCAAAAACCCCTGAATTGAGATTTGCACTGCAAGTACCTTATTTAGGGTGTGAAAAATCTTTCAAAAAGTTTATTTGAATCCTATTAGGTATAGGACTCCCAGAAACCACAAAAGTATAATTTTAAAAGTTATTTTTATATTTTATTTAAAAGCTTTTTCTTAAGGCCAGAAATGGTCTTTAATAACGAAAAATTATTTAATCATTTCAAAAATATTTGCCAAAATTCAGGGAGACTCATAGGACATATATTGTCCATATATAAGAGTTTCAGCACATGGTCATGTTCAAAATATTGGGCAAATCCTTCCAAAACCCTTTCTGGATATTTCAAGCTTTTGAAATATTTACAAAGGAAATATTCTCCAAAAATTCCAGGGAAATTCTATCATGTCATATATGACATATTTGATGATCTTGCAAAGCCTCATGCCTTGAAGATCAAGGAAACATCCTCAAACCCCTTCAAAACCATTCTGTCCATATTTGAAGTTTGAGCAACTCTACATTGCCAAACTTGTCTAAATGCTCTCAAATTTGGTGCACATGCTAGAATGGCCTAATAAGGAATCTAGACCAAATGGCACAAGATTTGGAATAGAGCAACTTGATCAGATCACCCCAAAACCCTTTCTGTTCAAATGCAAATTTGAACAACTTTACATTGTCAACTTTTTATCTGGAGCCTCAAACCTTGTGGGCATGTTCATAACCCCAATTGATGATGCTACACCAAGTGGTGCATCAAGGGGAGATGATTTGCTTGACTCAAACATGGTGAAACCATTTCTGTTGATTTCTAGGGTTCACCAAAGTTACATTGGCCACTTTGCCCAAATGAGCTCAAATTTGGTGTAGGGGCCTAATTATATGTGACATTTGATCCTGTTAAGTCCCATGTCAAGTGGATGTCATTTGCTTGACCAAACACTGATCAAACACCTTCTGTTCATTTACCAAAACCAGTGTTTGAACCTCTTTTACTTTTTCTCCTTACCTCAAATTCTTACCACAGCCTATTCTGATCATCATCTACCCGCAGTAACATTCCCATGGCCTCAGCTCAATTATTGGAGGGGGTAAAACCCCAATTTACACTGCTGGACAGCAGGTTTCACCCTCTTGCCTCTTCTGGACCCTCCTCTCTCCCGTGCACCTCCCGAACGTCTTCCCTCTTCCCCTAGTGCTCTCCTTGCCCCTCCATGGCCGTCGAGCCGCCGTCGGTCTCCTCCCAGGTTCTCTCCCTGTGGCCTTCCTCTTCCCTGTTGGCCACCAGGAGGAGAACGACCACTGGTCTGCGGAGCTCTCCGTACCCTCGCTACCTCTTCCCGTGCCCCGTGGTGTCCGCTCCACCATCACCCGACGAGTCCGCCGCCATGGCCGGTGCAGGAGATGCTCCAGGCCATCCCCTGCCGCCCCAAGGGCCTTCCCCGACGCGCCGTACCCTGGGGGCCCCTCCGGTGGCCGCGCCCTGGCCAGGGGTGGCCTGTGCCGCCGGGACGGGCGCCGGCGTCGCGCGGCCCGAGCCTCCCCTCCCCTCTGTTGCGGGAGCGGGAGGATGAAGACGACCCTGCGGAGGGGGCCCACCTGGCAGCGACCCGGCCAGCAGGGCCCAGCCGTTTAAGTGGAGACGGCAACGGCGCAGCCCGCCTTCCCCGCGCGGAAGCGCATCGCCGAAAGGCGCCTCCGACGTCACCGCTCCCCCCTGTGCACGCGGCCGAGCCATGGGCCGGCCCAGTTTCTATGCGGCCATCCTCCGCCCAGTGTGCAGCATAAGGGTATAACCCCTATTCCTTTCCCTTTTTCTTTACCCAGTCAACTTCAAAAATGCCTAGATAATTCAAATGAACTCCAAATTGCATGATTCAAATTTCCTATGGCTCCATAACTCATGCTCTATCACATGGTGCAGCATGCACAATATTCCAGAAACATTTCTTTCACAAATATTTATCAAATGCCCATTTTCCACTTTCTGTGATTAACTTTAGAAAATCACAGAGAGCTCATTTTTGATCCAAATGCAGTGATTCAAGTTCCTAGATGCTTGTCATGTCCAAACTTAGTTTTGGAACATTTTTTATAATAGTTTCTGTACCCCACCAAATATTGAGCCATTTCTTCATATTTATCAGCTTTGCAAAATCCTAGGAAATTCATTTCAAATCCAAATCCAGTGAAACCAACTCCTAAATGCTTCTAAAATCATGACTTGATGATGGGTACCTTTGCTCATCATTCAAGAAAATATTTTTGTATACTTCTTTCAAATCCATAAACCCTTTAGTTCCATCATATTGAAATGTTCCAAACTACCTATTGATCCAACACCTATGAAACCACCTTGGTCATTTCTAATATGACCAGAGGTATCCTAGAAAAGTCCAACTCCTATTTTTAGAGCACTTTTATCTTTGCTTTGATTGTGTTGCTTATTATGATCGTTTCCATTGTTAGTTGACGTAATAAACGGAGTATTCGGAGATGGACCAGAAGATTTGAAGACTCGGAAGAATAAGGCAAGCAGCCCTTTGACCATGTTCAAGAAACCTTTTTATGCATGTCTCATAGCACCTTATTATTCAATGCATCGGAACCATGTTGAGGTGGAAACCACTTTGGTTGCTACCCCTGTTACTTTACTGTTGAAACTTGCATCAAACATGACCCTACCTTCCTATGAGGGTTATGTGGGTGGGAGTAGATAGATGTATGCTATAGTAGTTGGCTACGCAAATGGGTCGGGGTTATGCATTGAGTGAGACAAGTGTGGTCTGACATACTTGCTAATGACCCAGTGGGTGCCACTAATGCCCCTGGGAGTTGATGAGGAGCTAGGGCACTACTTGGTGAAGAAGTAGTGTGCCGAGGCTTGACGAAAGTGTTGTTTACAGAGATAGATTAGATTTATGTGTGACTACCGTCCCAACCAAACATGCGCAACCACTCTACCCTTATATGGGAAAAGGGCATTATTGATTACCTAGGTCGATACTAGCATGGTGCCCGCATTACTAGTGACGGGGGTGACATGAGGTCACTCTCGGGACGGGGTCGTGCTTGGATAGGCGGCCATGACTGTTTTCACAGGGCACCGGACACACCGTTGGTACCCCGTGCTTGTGATATGTGATGAATACGGAGCGAGTCTCCACAAACTTTGAGATGTGAAATGTTTGGCACGGGGCTGTTACCAATCGAGTGGACTCCATATTAGTGTCGCCTAGGGAAAGATAGTGATCGGGTGCTTACCTCGGGTACTTGAGGTACCGCGGGTCGTGGATGACACGGAAGTTCCCCGGATCTTGTGGGTAAAGTGTGCAACCTCTGCAGAGTGTCAAACTATTCGAATAGCGGTGTCCGCGGTCAAGGACAGTTGGGTGGTGCTACTTAGACTATGTCCATAAGTTTCTGGGAAACAACACGATTCAGAGATATTGTTGATGTGATTGTGAGAAAGTCACTATGAGTTTGTGCATGAGTTGATTACAACTCTTTCTCGATATTGATGTCTGTGACCTCCTGATACTTGTTACAGACACATGCATATCCATGTTATATGTTGATCATACCTGCATATGAAAAACTAGCTTTCCGCAAAACTACCAATTTAGCAGTAGAGCCTTGCTTAATTATTCTGTTATCACACTTGGGTTGCTTGCGAGTACATTCAATGTACTCATTGGCTTGCCACTGGTTATTTTATTGGCCAGGCATGAGAGCACAGGTTATGATGAAGATTTCTTGGTGACGAGCATGCGAGCTAGGACGCTTCCCAGTCAGAATGCCTGTAGGGTTAAGGCAGATGGCATGGGTCCAAGTTGTTATTGAAGATTTCCGCTGCGATGATATACTCAAGGCTTGACCATTATGGTCCTATTTGTGTAACACGGTATGTAAGGATGTAAGACTCTTGTTATTCAGCTTCTGTGTGTACAGTGAGCATTGATCTCTGGGATCACTGTACACGTGCATTCGGTGATCACGACTTATGAGTCGGGGTCCCCACACGTTGGGGTAGTGTGCGGGCGACGACGGCATCACGGTGACGTTCTACAGGGGGGAAGAGGGGAGGCCGAAGCCAACGGCCTCACCGTCGTGTAGATGCTCAGGGGGGCGTCGAGGCTCGATGTAGATGTAGCGTGCTCGGGGGGGGGGGG